>OU963916.1:14827500-16054166 GCA_902850365.2 Chilo suppressalis
GGTTTACTAATTTTTTAAGATTTTGGTGAACACTATAGAGTGGCATTTTTTTTTATAACTTGTTACCTACGCTTATGTCATGTCCCAACAAAATAACTTATACTTTGTTAAATCATAAAAAACATTTGGCATAACAAGGAGTCAAAAGTACATTATTTATGTGTACCATTAAATTAAATATGTCAACTCTAACCATAAAATATGTGAACCTGAAAGGATATAAGAGCAAGGACAAGAGACAAATAAAGTGTAGCTCACGGCATCTATCGGTGAATAGAATAACTAACACTTCATTACGATGTCATACAATAGATAGCGCTGAAGTTGTAAAAAAATATAAATTAAAATTACAAAAAAATGTTCTACTACTTCATTGGTTATCTTACTGTAATTAGGAATTTTGTAGTCCATCATAAATGTTCAAATAATTTGGACGCAAGTGGTCCTTAAAATCTTAGCTAGTTCTTGGTTTGCTTCTTCTGAAACTGTATATCTAATGCATACTAAAGCGTTGCTAATACCCTTGTCGCAGGCACTTTGTATGATTCCGCATTTTAAAAACGGCGTCGTCCGTTTAAAAACGCTCGCTGTTTTAAAATATGCCGAAGGCAAATGTATTGTCTTGTTACTTTATAATATGCCGCAACATTTAATAGACAATCCAATCGGATCGGATGTGGTTACAAAATGCCGCGGCATATTGAAGTATTTAGTTCTATTTCTTACCACGCATGGCGCAATCAAAACAAGAAAAATGGCGTCGTGTAGTAGTTTTATGACAAAGCAAAATATTGAAAACAGTGCAAATTCAACGTGTTGAAAGGAATTTTACGATTCACAAATAGGAGCAGTATTAAAGCCGTCTACAAATAGTTTTTTAGGTTATCCGATAAACAACACTGGAATCTGGTGCTCGGAGGACTCCTGCTGAATATATATTATTTATTGCTATAAAAATTTGATATGCTGAATCTTGTGATGTGGACTATCTTATTCTGAAAAAAAAGACATCTCTGAGAGTCCGACGGCCCGAGTAATAGAAGATTATTATGAACATTTTGATATATTGTTAGATATTCATAGGGGCTGTGGACATGGTGGTCGTGACAAAATTCAGTACCTACTGAATTAAAGATCTATTTATCATTGTTTTTTTTTACTTAACTAGCTTAATTACATGTATTTTAAGTTAGTCCCAATTGAATAGGTAACTACCTGATTTCTGAAATAAATTCTGACTCGTCCAACCTGTGTTTATGTTGGTCATCCTACTATAACAATCAATGTGATAATTTTTACAATTGAACGAGTCGCCAAATTGCCTTAGTCATACTTTAAAATAGCGAGCGTTTTTAAACGGACGACGCCGTTTGTAAAATGCGGAGTTATACAAATTGCCTATTAAACGTATTTCATCATTCTCCCTTTTTACTTTCCTGCATTTTTGGCTTCGACTCTGCTTGTATAGTTTTTACGATGAGTTCTTTAATATTAGTCATATGCGAAATCTTATTAATGGTGTTTAGTTTTTTATTTGTTGCTAAAAACACTTCGTTTTTCAAATAAAATAGTGTGGTTTGATCTATTCAACGCCATCTGTCACGTTTGTTTACTATTACTTTCTAACTTTAATTATTAAACTAGTTAGTCTACTCGACGACAGATGGCGCAATCAAACAAATTCAGTAAATTCGATTCTTGATTCTGGCATGATTCTTTAAACCCAAACTTAAATAATTACTAACAGCGTGTCCTTGTCATTTTCTATACAGAAAGAAAAGGAGAGACTAATGTTAAATTTAGTTTAGAGAATATACAACAATAACTTTAAATCAAAATCAACAAAAATTAATTTTAATTTGTAAATAAATATACATATTTATTATTGCAATTTATGCCAAAATTGAGAAGGATGGATTTGAGCTATTACGATATTTCATTTTTTCTCTTACAGATACATTCTCGACAATAAAATTATAATGGCAAATCGACGCGTCATCGACATTGGATGTGGTTGCGGAGCAGGTGCCATTGCTGCAGCAAAAATGAAGGCTGAATTTGTTATGGCAAATGATGTTGATGAAAGTAAGATTTTTCTGAAAAATAGAAAAAATGGTTTCACACATATTGGAGATGCCGGGGATCGAACCCGGGGCCTTTCACATGCAAAGCGAACGCTCTACCACTGAGCTACATCCCCTGTTGAGGTATTGGTTGAAAGTACTCATTACATTATACACCGGCTTCTGAGATGTGTTAAAGTTTCTCAAATTACAAGATACAACAAACTTTATTTTGTGCCGTTTTTTTTACAGAATATTAAATTGAATGTTCACTTCAAAAGTAAATAATTAAAATAACAGAATTATTTAATGGGAGCCCCATCTAGGTTTGCCAGTTGGCCGCAAAATTCTGGATTGTCCCGGAATTTTGCGTCTTGTTCTGTAATAAGACAATAGTCTAATTACTGAACAAGACGCAAAATTCCGGGACAATCCCACATTCCGATAATGTGCTAGTTTCGTAACAAAATAAACTAATAACAAATGACACCGCTGGCCAGCTTGATGTTTTAATTCTGGGGGGTTATTGGGGGTTTGTTTTGATGCTTTATTTTTTCAGGGAGCGGAAGGGGATGCAAATGTATCGGAATTGATAAACCAGCATCTGGCAATCCTAGCCCCATCCCATACAACGAACTATTTTGCCATGTTTTGCTCGATATTCTAATTCTAATTCTAACACTCACACTCACACCACAGAACACAGAACGAGGTTTTTCATTCTGGCAATCGCTTATCACCCTTCTAACCTTTTTTTGTGTGTTCTGTGACTTACACCAATTAGCCTAGCCCCAAAGTAAGCACATTATACCTAATAATTATACTTTATAATTTGCCACAGATTTGTAGACTGACTAACGGCTGCCCGCGACTTTGTCTGCGTTGAAAAATTGTGTCCCACAGAAACTTCCACACCCCTTTTTCCAACTTATAGGATAATTTCGGTGATAAAAATTATCGTATGTCCTTTCTCGGGACTTAATCTATCTCTATGCCAAATTTCATCTAAATCCGTTCATTGATGAAGGGGTAACAATAATAACAGACACGTGTTCGCATTTATAATACTAGCGACCGCACACTACTTCCGCGTTGAAATGAATTTTTGACAATACAGTTGATAAACTATATAGGTATTGCTTACCACATCCGAATCCTTTCAGTAAGTTTTGCGTGAGTAACAAACATACAAACTCTCACATTTACCAATAATATGTATTAATAGAATTAGTAGGATTATCATGGATTAATCCTACCTTGCTAAAGAAAATTTTGCGTAGTAAGGGTACATTAAATGCCTACTTTCCTATTACCAGTTGCGACAGCAGCGTCATTGATCAACGCAGAACTGAACGAAGTATCCATACAAACCAGCTCGGAGAATTTCATCGGGACCCAGTGTGAAGGATTCGATACGGTTCTCATAGGAGACATGTTCTATGACGAGGAGTTCGCTAACCTGCTCTTCGACTGGCTCAGAAGTCTCAGCTCTGGAGGTAAAATGGTAAGTTATCGGGAAGGGAATCCCACATAACACTTTAACTCTAGGTAGGGCTGCCATCTCTAAAATGAGGCAACCAGGATAAGACGCGTGATAACCCCGGATTTGCTTTGATGCCCAGAACCCGGACAGACCAATAAAAAAACAGTTAAAAAAATGTCACAAATCAACTTTTTTATGTTGATCTAGGCAAAAGAGCTAGCGGTCTACCACATAATAAGTGGTCACTGCTGCCCATGGACACTTGCAGCACCAAGAGCCACTCATGCGTTGCCGTAAATTTTTAAATCCGGACTACAAATAAAACCCCGCCCGGACGCTCCCCGGACGCCCCGTAAACTAGGACAAATCCGGGGAAACCCGGACGGATGGCAGCCCTAACTCTAGAGGCCTTATGTAAGGGCACCTTTTTATTTAAAAAGAAACGGATGTGATGAGAATCCTTACTGCACGGACGGACTGCAGCGTTATGTCAGACTCTTACTGGCGTGGCGCGGCGTGGCGACATCTATGTTCATAAAGGCCTTATAGGCTTCATCATAAGTGATCATACAAGAAAACGGACCCCCCTCACCCTCCGCGCAAGCTGGTGTGCCAAGCTTAAGTCTCTACTTTATCTACTGTACATTAATTAACTGGACTATACAAGAAAAGTTGCAACTTCAACGTTGTACTTTGTAGTAGAATACCTAATATTCAATTTGTAAAATTGGGAAATTTTATGAAGTGGTGGTATGTAAATTCCATAGGGTATTTTTATTTTTTTTTATATTGTTTTGGTGCTTTTGTTAATTTTCGAAAAAGGTACCTTACGAGGTATTCTATTTAGAGTCTGCTATGACTGCCAGAAGTGGAATCTTCATAAGTTAAATAAAATATTGAAACTTGAATTTTGTAAACATCGCGATAAGGTTAACGTGGCAATACCTGTCAGTTTCTGAACTTGACCTTTGGCTGTGTTTTAGTTCTGTCCTTTATACATAATATATTTTTTTTTCTTTTATTTTGGCAACAAACAGTCATATATTTTACAAAAGTAACTTAAGTTAAACATTTTTTTATGAAATAGACCTAACAGTGCCTAAACACAATATTAAAACAGTTCTGAAGTTAGGACATGGTCAGCTAATGAAAATCCAAAATTAAACTATCACAGTACACTAATGTATGACGAAATGAAGAACTTATAAAAAAATTGCGGGACGCTCCATGGAGAAACCGCTTTTCTAAGCAAAATGTGTGACTGGACTATATATTACATTACACTTTTGTATTCTCAGACTTACAATTACAATATCTTTGGACTTTGTCTAAACATTACGGTATTTATTGATGACCAATGAAATATTCATTTCTACTATTTACGTTGCAGGTATTAATCGGAGATCCAGGGAGGCACGGCCTAACAGAAAAGCGTCGTAAACACTTAATACTCCTAGCGAAGTATGATCTGCCACAAGTTAGCTGTATAGAAAACCATGGGTTTATGGAAACTTCGCTATGGAAATTAAAATGATTTTATTTATAACATATTTTCTTTTATTTATTTCCATTAAATCTAAGATACGTTAACCTTCAAAAATATATAATGTAGACTTCTTAAGCACACAGTTTTATTAATATTGTAACATCTGCAGAATAATAAATAAGCAATAGTAATTATTTTGAGGTCTTTGCATCCATGGCTATATTTGCCACCGAAATTTAAAATAAAAGAATGTGCCCTGAAGAGAATAATATAAAAAAAAACTTATCGAAGGTGTAAATAAAAAGAGTATGTAGACTAAAATTATTTTTATTTATATAAAAATAAAAAAAAAACTTCGTTTCATCAGCATCACATAATATTTTTCGTTGTATATTAATTGAACACATTTTAAGGATTCGGACGACTTTAAGCAGTTTACCTTAGTTTTTTTAAGCATTAGGTATTTATTTTACACTAGTGACCCGCTCTCGCTTCGATCCGGTGTAGAGCTGTAGTGTTAACTATAGTTTTCGTTCAAAGGCTTGTGTTATGTACACAATGACTTTCTTTATAATAATTATAAACCTTCCATTCCAAGTAAAAAATTTGTTGCGTAGCTTAGGACCCGTTGTACCGAATGCACCATTGCTCTGCTGTTCCGATTTGAAAAATTCTTTTTGTATTGGATAGTACATTTATCGAGGAAGGCTATAGGCTATAGAACATCAGGCTACGACCAGTAGTAGCGGAGCATCGATGAAAATAATGAAAAAACGGGTAAATATATTTTATTTGTGACTCTATAACCTATGTTCATCAGGGATAATGAAGGATTCTAAATGTGAAAGAATTTTCAAATCGGTCCAGTAGTTTCGGGGCCTATTCTGTACAAACAAACAATCAAATCTTTCTTCTTTATAATATTAGTGTATAGATAGAAAACAACGTAATAATGGACCAAAGGCGTACATAGGATAGGTAAATTATCAATTGAACCTTAGGTACAATATTTACATAAAGTCTAGTTATCTAAATTTTTAACTTAATTTAATGATTAATTTAATATCAAATAAAACAAATCAATTCTAATTTTCACATTAAACTTTGCATATTAATTTATAATAATCAAATATTAAATTAAATCGTAGATTTAAATATCTATGAATTAAACTATGTAATTAGCGCCATCTAGACTATTTATACAGTAATAACCAACAGCGCCATCTATTGGCACGTGGCGGAACTACGACGTCGTCTTTCGCTTATCTAAAAGAATACACCCGATTATTACATTTACAACTGATAATTATGCATGGTGTTCGCGTATATGCCGTGTTTCGATCTTGCCGTCCTTCCCGAGTAATGTGAATAGGTGTCCATGTCCATAGGTGCGTGCGGATGCATTATCAGAACTGGTTGTAGGGCGAGCGATTTCCTCGAGCCGGACACAGATGTCGCGTCTGTCACGTAAGCGTTGTTCACTTCACCTGGAATTTAAAAGAAATAAAACATTAATTTCACTGACTACGACCGCGATATCCTTGATCCATGGTAAGTAAGTACAATACTTGTTTTGTTTGTATGGATATAAAACGCGTACTCCATGAGAGATTTTTCTTTGTTTCCTTTGGGTACTAAATCATTGTATGTTCGGATCCTGGACAATCCTGGAAGCTAAAAATGTGATTTGTAATGTAATGTTAATGGCAACCTGAAATCTATTCCGTTATTTACTTGATTTAGACTAAACGAAATACGTATAATACCTAGGAAATTTGTCCTACCTTCTCAACAATAAAAGTAAAAAACAAGTAGGCCTAAATAACAATAACAACGCCATCTAGGTATTTTTTGATGGTCAAATTTACAAAATGTCAAAACCAGTCGCTTCGAAAGTTGGACACGCATAACGTAATCTCTAATTCTTCGGAACAAGGATTACAATTCCGCATACAATATCCTCTTACGGCAAAAACGCACAAAGAATGCGAACAAGTCTACTATTCAAGCATTCATGGAAGCAATCGGCACAATCGGCACAATCAGCATTAAATTTTGTAATTGATGCTTTAACGCTATCGCGATAAAGTTGACTCTCGCATACATTTTTTATGTGTGTCAGCAGTTAGCATATTCATGATGTGCCCACATCATGCTTGTTCTGCTGACTCCCCGATGTGATGACACAAGTCGTGAGTACCTACCTATTGAATTCTTTTGAATTTACCATTTGTAAAGTGTCATCAGAATTGTTAAAGTACGACCATATTTTTGATGTCTGTCGTGCTATGCTGGTTGCCATTAATTAAATCGCCAACCTACACAAATTTTTAATACTTATCTATTTTCATATATATAGGGAAGTACATAAATATTATAATTTTTGATCAGCAACCTTATTGTACGGACAAAACAGTGTAGGATATTATAAACAGGGTAATTAATTAAAGGAGCTAGGCAATGACAATCATGAATGACCTAGAACTAGAAACCAGTTAGTTTGATCTCCAAACAAGAAGATATGGAAACAACATCGAATTTTGTCTTTTTACGATACTGGCCGTTTTTATTGAACTTCGGTTTTATGATTTATTATTTATTGTGAGGACTTCAGTATGTACTTAAAATAATGCTAAAGCCACACTGTCCAAATATCGCGAACATTATCTATTTTCACGACAAGTCATCCAAACAATAGTCAAATTTCAGAAAACATTCAAAAATGTGACGGATGCAGTTATTTAAATGCGATTTAATTAAGAATAGGAAAGCCAATAACCTCCATCTGTCAAATGTCGCTTGAAAAGTACGGTTTGCAAAAAAACTTGGAACCATTTTTAAGTACAGAGTTAATTCTAGAATAAAAAAAACAAACATTTATAAACAAACAATAACAAATATTGATAATTAATATTGTTTGTTTTTTTTTCATTTATTGAGCTTTGGCTATGACTGGTTGATAACCTAAATCGTCACACAAATGTCACTTTATGTTGCGTTCGTGAACTGAATTTAAAACTTTCGTTTACATAAAGGATGCATATTCGATTGTGACCTAATAATAGTGCATGATTATTCTATTGATAACTACTCCGGTGGTAATGGAGAGATGAGCGGAATTGAAGAGCTAGATTCTGATTATCGTTTTTTCTCACACAGTCTTAATAAATAAATATTATTAAAAAACAGTTGTATTTTCTTCTCAATCTTAGTAAAAAAATATATTTGAAAGTCGGATGTTTTTTCTCGCTTAATCTTAGTAAATAAGTTTTATTAAATAAAAACTTATTTTGCTCACTCTAACTATTTGGTTTGAATTGACAGCTATGACGTCACAATATGGCTCCCAGTCGGTCCTATTCTTAGTTGAATCGCATAGTACATCGCATCGCAAGCGTTTAGACAAAATATGACGGATTGACACTGTTGTCAAGGTTAATCTGTGGTCCCTTCGCTATATAGGTAGTCTGGGAAGTTTCCGGCTAGGTGTCACTGTGAACTTGATCTATGTAACATGTGAGCTGATAAATAAATGTGATTGAAACATAGCAGCCGCGGTTTGATTTACAGATAAATAGATATACAATTGGAGCCTTACATGAGACACTTTAATTGTTAACCACAATGATCTTCTATTCTATAGTTAACCACCATAAAAATTGTAAAACTAGAAAAGTGAACTACATAAAAAGCCATAAAGTAAACCACTTTCGATTCTCCAACTTCTAAAAACAAACTTAAGTACACATTATTGCGGTTGTTAACTTCTCTAATAACAGTTAGCGACGGAGGCATATTCACATACATACAGTAACGTAGTCATTATCAACATTTGCCAATTCACTCTTGTGACAAACCAGTGAACATGTACAACGAAAGTCACATCACTTGTGACACCGAACAATTAAAAATGAACTCTGTGTCTACGTTGTGAAAGGTGTTCTTTAATTATGGTTTTGTTTGTGTAACGTTCACTTTTGTTGCTCACGATGCGTCACAGCACAACAATTGGGGTGGAAACCAAAGTGAGTACCTTGGTTTAGTTGCGTAACGTAAACTGGATCAAACCGGTATTAATCCAGGGAGAAAATGGTATGGTCGGTTGGTGACTGACCACAGATCTTGGGAAGGAAGGACATATTAAGTAACTATCATATTTTAAGATGTGTAGCAACTTTATAAGGAGATTTTTAATTATCTGTGTTGCCATAAATTTAAATGTTTGAACGATATTTTTATGAGGTACCTACATGTAGGTAATTATTTTATTTTACTATTTATTTTTCACAACACATTAATTAGCCTAACCCCAAAGAAAGCACTGTAAGGCTTGTGTTATGGGATACTAGGGTAACGGATAGAATACATATTCGATAATATATAAATATATAAGTATATTTATATAGAAATACATATTAAACATGACTGGAGTAGAAATGCTCGTATTCATCAAACAAACATCTGCCCCCACCGGGATTCGAACCCGGGACCTCTCGAGTCGGCGACACCATGGAACCCCGCTACAAACCACTCGGCCACGGAGGTCTTCAAATTATCATATTTTATAATGTGTAGCAACTTTATTTTATAAGAATATGTAGGACGGAGTTGTTTGTAAGAAATGTATGCCTTTTACCTCTTCACGTATAAGCCGTTGAACGCATTTATATGGAATTTTGTATAGAAATAGTTTGGAGTCCTAGGAAAGGATATAAGCCAGTTTTTATGCTAGAACACATACTTTAATAAGGTGGTGTTATAAGAAGGGTGTAATTTTTATAAGAAACTAATTTTTCCACTTAAATTATCTATAATTATTATTTTTATACCCACCCTCCCGCATTTTTAATTTCCAAGTCTGTCGTCGTCGTCCGGCAAGACTGCTTTGTACAATGATAGCGGTCGGTACCCGCTGTCCGGCTCAAGGGGTAACGATACGGCGGACTGCTTAGCTAGGGAAGGGTCCACTAGGACGGCCTTTGGTCCGGAGCCAATTATACCCATACCCTATCGACAGCTGAGGACCTGGATAAGAGAGCGCTGTCAACGACAACACGACGAATATTGGGCAAAACTCACTGACTGCAAG
This sequence comes from Chilo suppressalis, assembly GCA_902850365.2. Classification (NCBI taxonomy): domain Eukaryota; kingdom Metazoa; phylum Arthropoda; class Insecta; order Lepidoptera; family Crambidae; genus Chilo; species Chilo suppressalis. The sequence continues at coordinate 14,837,622 of OU963916.1, forward strand.
ATAGGAAAGCCGTTTCTAGGGTTCTTTCAGGTTTACACCTGCAACTATCACGTAAGTTAATCAGACTACCTAGACAAGCCCTAAAACAAATCGTGGGTATACTCACGGGTCACGGCTACTTCAAAAAACACCTTTGTAATATAAGTATTTCTGACAGCTCTCTGTGCAAAGCCTGCCTGGAGGAGGAGGAGACGAGTGCCCATGTTCTGCTGGAGTGCAGAGGCGTTGCAAGACAAACGACTTCTCTAATGGAAAGCCCGCGGACAATAGAAGAAGCCTGCAGCAACATCCGGGGACTGCTGAGCTTTCTGGAGGAGCTGGGATGGCAGGACTGATGCCAATCCCCACGCAAAATAGGCACTGGGTGTCGAGTTGCGGAAACAGCCCGTCTTACTACTAAGACTAAGGTACCCGCTGTCGGGTTGTAACTTCTCGTGCCTGGTTACCAGTTGTCGAGTTGCGGAAACAGCCCGCTGTACTACTAAGACTAAGACTAAGGTACCCGCTATCGGGTTGAAACTTCACTTGCCTGGTTGCCAGTGTAAACGCAAGAGCGGCCACAGCATGGAGCCGTCCAGAAACCCGCTAGAAATATATTAAGCATTGACTAAAAGTGGTATCATTACCTTTGTACAAAGACGGCGGTGGGTACCCGCTGTCGGGTTGTAACCGCACGTGCCTGGTGGCCAGTATGAACGCAAGCGCAGCTAGTACGATGCCGTCTAGACACCCGATCACTGCTAGTATGTACGCCCAGCGGACGTGGCAGCGACCTACAACATACATTACAAAATATAGGTATATAAATAGATTCATGAATAATGAGAAATGTAAATAGGAGCTCGATGATGCTATGCCATGATACAGTGGATGATATCTAGTATGATAGGCTATGTGGTGCCCATGGCTCTTATTAACAGGTGGGCCATAAGCTTTTTAACCACACTTAAAAGAAACTGACATTTTGTTGTATAAAATTCACTGTGCCAACCATGGCTGCTTTCTTCATACAGAAGAATACAGTGTGCTGTCTCGCATATTTTATCTCTTAAAACAATAAATAAAACGCCTACATGCCAGTAACAACATGATATGTACGGTCGCAGATGACCTTTACAGCGTCACCGGGTTTGGGGACGGCGAGATCCTAAGACCTCAAGCCGAAAATTGGCGAGTGCCTCTGGAAGTATTCCAGGCGGATGGCATCTCCCCACGGGGGCGTCTCCTCTCCGTTTGGGAGCCTCTAGACCACGCGAACCTGAGATGGGGAAGTTTACATCAAGCTAAAGCATGAAGTAACAAAGTAACCCACCTAAATGATATTGGTCGGCAGTCGGGCCGCACGTCTCTTGCACCGACGTCTCGCTCCACGCTGCGGGGTAAACCGCTACCCCGGCCACCATGCACCCGGCTGGAAACAAAACACAATCAGGTTATTTTACGAGACCTTCAAATGTAATATTGAGGGCAAGTTTCACTTATTCCCGATAAAGCTTTAGATTTTTATCTGCCTTATAACATACAACAGTTCTAAAAGTGGCCGATTTTTGCTTCTTTATCTGCCAATTTTTTATATTCGTGACCTGTAAAACACACTTGTGGTTTATCTCAAATATTTAAATCGTTTATCTGACATAAAAGTCCCATATAAGCTATCGGAAACCAGCAAATGTTGCAACAGACCACACCAATAAAATTCACACTAAGCAATCCGTTCCTTTAATTTTGAGATTCTGTCCACAGAGAAGGCCCAACAGTGGGAATATAATAAGTATGATAATGATCCTGAGCTAGAAAATTAACGTTACCATGCCGGATTGTCAGTAAATGAAGATAAATCAATTAGACAAGTCATAATATTCTACGATATGACAGTGAAAGACTATGTTTAAATCTACGTTAGTACGTAGATTTGGCTACTACTATACTTTGGGTATTTGAAAACCTTCGGCGGTCGGAAATAACAAAATGAAATAGTAAGCCATAACGATAGCCCTAGCAATCCCATTAGGCGATTGGTCCCCAGCTCACTACTACGATCTCATTCAAGCAAAACCACAGATTAAAGGATGAAATATCTAATATTATCGATGCAATCATCATTCCACAGAACCGGATCGCGTAGCACCGCAAATTTCGATTCGATATCGCGAGTCCGAGAGAAGTACTCATCGATTCGCAGTGACTCAGATGAAGAAAGCTTTCGTAATTTCAATTTCACGGAATCTGGGCTAATGAAGGGAAACTGCTGAGTTACAAGTCGATGCGCCGGTTAAACGCTGCTGTGTACCATTCTAACCCGAAACGCAATATCATTGAAAAAAATAAGAAAGAAAGTGAAATTACTGCCTTCATGCAAAATTGCATGAATTACGAATACCAATATCAAAATTTCAGCATCTTTTTTCATTTTTTTATTTGGCTCACAAAACTGGTTACAAAGAATATCCATGTAAATATATGCATAAAAAAAAAACATGAGCTACTTTGCAACCTACTATATTAATATAGTATGTACTATATGTAAAGGTTAAAATCTAAGTACCTAAAAAAAAGTTAAAGTTAAGACTAAAAACTAATAGAACTTAACTTAATCTTGAGAACTTAATCAAAGAATATTGATTTTGAGCATTTTCTGGTTGAGGCTTTAGAACCTTTAAATATGTCGAAATCATTTCGAATAGTATTATAGGATGAAAAAATTATATAAAGAGGAGAGTGACTCCCGAGTCTTGTCTTACAGGGGGGCAGTACAAAAGTCTTTTAAAGCTTACTAAATAAGGCTAGTTGGAACTTCTGTATTCATTATGGATTGGCTTTAGAGTTTTTCAACCCTATATCGAAAAGAAAAGAACTTATCTAAAGTTGATAGGCGTGTGGCCACCCACTTACCATAGAACGGGTCATATCATAATGGTTTTTATAGCACAGTGTGACCTAAACCCGCACTTTACGCACGCTTTTCCGTGACCTAAGTTGCCTATTTCTGCGCGGTGTGTAAATGAATTGACCAACTTCACTCATGTAGAATTAGTACATTACGATACGCGTAACTTAACTTTACTATGCCAATCAAGGAATAAACGTTCATGGATACATTGAAATTCTATTTTGTTGTAATGATATTTGATATTTTCCTTTTGAAATATACTTTCAAAATGGTAATCTGAACCGGAATTCTTTCTTTTCAGAGTTTGACTTGCAGTCTGTATTGCAATTCTTTGTGATTGCAATACATGAATTTTACTTTCAACACACCCCCCTCTTGCCCGCGTCCGGGGCGGGTTTATGTCACACTTGCTATAAAATAGTATACGATACTTGTGGCCTAAGTTGCCTATTACTGCACGGCGTGAAGTTAGCGCCCGAGCGGAGCGAGGACATTTCGAGTCACGCGTATCGTAATGTACTATTTCGCCACCATCCATTGACTAAGAAAATATTTTCTCTAAGAGATAACTTCTTATGGAAGTATAAACCGCTTAGTTATGTAACGCGTTACGGCGCCAGTCTGTCTGGCTTCCCTTCCTCTAACTAACGCATAAGGCAGCGGTAGGCAGGCTCCTCCTCCTTAGTCAGGGTTGCCATCTGTCCCGGTTTCCCCGTATTTGCCCTAGTTTAAAGGACGTCCGGGGAGCGTCCGGGCGGAGTTTCATTCGTAGCTTTATTTTTTTTTAGTTTGATAAAATTACATTTCTTGGGCCGCTAATTAATCTCTTCTGAAAATAAATAAATCTCTTTTGATACTGAGCCCATAAATGCTGGCTTCTCACAAGGATCAGTTCTGTCGCACGCGCTGTTTATTTTGCATATCAATGATTATGTTATGATATGATTATGTTGACCTGTTCGTGTTCTGGACGCCAAAGTCCGGGGTTTTTACCGGTCTTATCCTGGTTGCCAAATTTTAGAGATGGCAACTCTATCCTTAGTTATCACCTAGTATATAATGTACTCTATGGTTATCACTTCTGTCGTGCACCCCAAGACGCACACTCTTTTTTGGAGTTTACTCCTTAAGAATCGATTTGCATATATAAGGGGCCCGGTATGAGAAAAATGTGAGGGGTAAAATCTATCGATGAAAGACCTCGTTACGTTTTTGGTGCGCATCCTATGTCGTTCAACTTTGACAAACAAAGATGACGGATTGACATTAATAAAATTTTTAAAATCTGAACTGAATTAAGATATGTATATTATTTTCATTAATTTGTTTATTTACCCTTTCATACAGTATCAATCTTTTTTAAGTTAAATAAACTCTTTTTGCGTCTGGTTAGACTATCGAACTTAAGGAGTAAACTCCAGTCGTGCGTCGGAGCTGACACACACATTTTTTTATTTTAGAGGGGTGGTAAACAAGCGTTTGACCTGCCTGATGGTTATCAGCCATCATAGCCTGTAGGCGCTTCCGATATAAAATCACTAGCACCGTTGCCTACCCTGACCCAATCCCCTACCCCGTGGAGCACTAAAACCTTACTCACCGAAAGAAACACAACACCACCTACCTCTCTTAAATTATTAATTCCAAAAGAGTAAAACGGGTCACCATTTCTGTTCAGTTAAATCTAGTTATGTAATCATTTTACATAAGAATTTGAGCGATTGTGTAACATTCTTGAAGAGTTCAATCAAATGTCAAAACGCCATAGTTTCAATCAACACTTCAGTAAGGCAAATATGAATAACCTACGTTTAGTTTATTAGCGAATAAAGAGAATGTGAAGACAGAGGACACGTCAGAGGACCATTCGCCTAACGGAAATGCTTTGGAAAACGCTAACGCTTTCGATTTTATTTTGTTATTTCTTACCGCCGAAGGTTTTCAAATACCTCACGCTATTTTTTTAAATATATTATTATTACCAATGAAAAGAAATAAAAAGAGCGCGTGGCATTTGAAAACTTCAGGCGGTTAGAAATAACAAAATGAAATCGTAAGCGTTAGCGTTTTCCAAAGCATTTCCGTTAGGCGAATGGCCCCTAGTTCTGCGACTAAAGCAATGCAATTTAAAATGCAATTTAATTAGTAAAACTGATCTTTGTGTCGGAGACTCTCCGTGCTAGACTAGAACTAAAGAAAACTACAGTTTGCTAAAGTTGGCTGGTGTTTCCGTTAAGATAGGAAAGTCCTCAGATTATATAACAAAAAGTAGAAACCTTTTGTTTTGTTATCTGAGGTAAGGTCTACCAACCAATGGGTGATGGTTGCCTAACTCGGAAAACATCTTAGCTTAGACCAAACCAATTCCAAATACGACGTCGGCGTCGCATCGAGACAGGGCAGTTAAGTTTATGTGCCTGCCACGATGCCAAATAAATATATAAACTTTATTACCTACAACAAGTTGTGAGAAGTAACTTGGAAGTACAGGTGCGGTCGCAGCCTGAAATTTTGGAGGGGGTCACTCACTACACTAATAAAAAATAGGTATCTATACTTATAATAAATCTGTAGAGAGGTCAATTCTGTACATGAAATATATTTTCAAAATAACTATCAGGGGGTGATAAGTGATCGATACTGATGCCAAAAATGCAATCAGTAAAATTTTTGTCTGTCTGTGTGTCTGTCTGTGTGTATGTTCCTTATAGAAACAAAAACTACTCGACGGATTTTAACGAAACTTGGTACAATTATTCTTCATACTCCTGGGCAGGTTATAGTATACTTTTCATCACGCTACAATCAATAGGAGCAGAGTAGTGAAGGGAAATGTTGGGAAAACAGGAGAAGTTACTCCATTTTTTAAGCTTCCGTCGCGTGTGGAGCCTTAATGGTTAAAGTTACATAGAAATCATGTATAACGGAAATATTCTACATAAAATGGTAGACTCACAATAACACGTGTAACTCCTGATAGCTTAGCAGTTCGGAGTATTCTGATTATATTTGTTTACTCTTACGTTTATAATACTCTCACTCATCCCTAATTTAAAAAAGTTAACATTATTTCCTTTTCAATAAAAAAAGATTCATAGAAATCGGTATAGAAACACCAAACTTATATGTACATGAAATAAGCCATCGCACCGTCGCACGTGAATACTGAATCATGCTATAAGGATTATTTTTGGGTCGCGGCGGCGGTAGGTATAAGGAGAATGTCATTGTGTATAATACAGGCCTGAGAACAATAACTATAGTCTACACTTCAGCTCTACACCGAAGCGAAGCGAGGGCGGGCCACTAGTCTTGAATAAAATAAACATTATTCCAACAAGACACTTTTTGACACAAGATTTTTCAATTTGACCTTAGATTTTAAGCTAGGCTAGTGTGAATGTTGGAAATAATTATTTATTACTAGCTTTGCCCCGAGGTTTATTAGGGATAATTTCCCGCAGTAACACGTAGCCTATGTGTTAATCCAGGGTGTCAGCTAACTCCATACCAAATTTTATTAAAATCGCTTCAGCCGTTAAGACGTGAAGAAGTTACAAACAAACACACTCAAAAACTATCACTTTTATAATATTAGTTTGATAACTCTTGTCGCTAGTACAAACTAGTGAAGGAAGTTCGAGCCGGCGCGGCGGCACAGTGTGAACAGTCGGCCATCAACTATAAATATAGGCATCCCTTTTGTTTACATGCAATTTATATTTACTGTACATTTTCTGGGCGAGAAAATAGCCGCTAGTTAGTCGCTTTCTCGCCGGCCGGGTGCTGGGACACACTGATATGGAAACCGTAAAAGTCTGTCTACCCAAACATATAAAAAAACTTTATGTAACCAATAATACGGAAGCCAACACCTAACCACATTGATCGCTTACAATATGCAACCATTACATACCTATGTAAACAATGCTGGGGGCTCTCACCGCTTTTTATTGGACTTTGCCGCCACATCGTTGTATTGTTGACATTAAGCTATTGTGTTTTATTGCAGACCAGACAATATTGTGAGTTTGTGACTAATTTTTGCAAACGAATGCGCTGAACAACGTTAGGTTAGGTCGGTCGGCCAGCAGTGCTAATCTGTAAAATTTTGACGCGCCGATCCCATATGAATCCGCGCAGTTCCGATATAAATCCGCGCGGAACAGATGTGAAAATTTTACAGAATAGCACTGCAGCTAAAGCCTATATGACACGGGGCGAGTTTACAAGCTACAAGACAGCGAGTTTGATTTTTGATTTGATGGAGTGACGATTTGCGCAACGTGGCTGGCAGGAGCTGGATGCGAGTAGCCCAAGATCGATCTGAGTGGCGTGCAATTGCAGAGGCCTATGTCCAGCAGTGGACTAGGATAGGCTGTTGATGATGATGATGAAGCCAGCGAGTTTACTAGCAGCTTGTAAACTCTGTCCGTGTCATCGGCTTTTTTACCATTTGCTACTCGATGATACGGGGCGAGTTTACAAGCTACAAGCCAGCGAGGTTGCTAGCTAGCTAGTGTCATCGAGGCTTAAGACTAGAAGTTTGGTTAAAATAAGATAGTGCAAACAGAATAAAATTGTTAGAGTTGTTAACAAACAGTTTTATTATTTCCGAAAATTCGTCCCGATTCGGCTAGTATTTCTTTTTTTTGCCGTTTCGTGAACTAAACTATTTTAATATATTGTATAATTCGGTACTTAATAAGAATGGAACACAGTTATTTCTTTTTGATTTCTAAAGAGATTGAAGATAAGACATACCATACATAAACGCTTTTTATCTGAAGTGAATGGCAAACTAACCTGTCCATGGTATGATGTACAGAACACAGAAACCTATTTCTGTGTTCTGTGGTATGATGTATGATGGCATAGCTAGGTCATAAGGTCGCTGATTCTACGTCTTCGTATTCTAAACATCTGCGAAATCGAAGTAATAGCCTAAGGCAGCTATACTCTAAGTGTGTTCCGCGGAACCCTAGGGTTCCGTGATACCTCTGTCGGGGTTCCGCAAGAATTTAGAAATAAAAAAATCAAAACACCTCTCTCTGGTCGCTCCGCGGCTGTGCGGACTCCGCGGCCGCGCGGAGACAAAACGCTATGAATGTTATTTATTTATTTATTTGTATTTGTATAAGCTTGTGTTACATTAGCTGGTACAATATCTCATAAGTTTGGTCTCAACAATTTTATACTTGTACAACGCGTTCGCTCTAAGTTTGCCGGTCTGTGGAATGCGCGTACCCTCCCCCACGTGACAACAAAACTTATAATGTGTCATAGTTTTACCCAAATATCTAACGTACACAATTTTTATTGTTACAATTAAATAAAAAATTTCGAACGTCATACACTCATACCTATCGCCAGCGGCAAACTTAAAACGAGCGGGTAGTATACTTGTAAGCGCTCAGTCTCTTTGATAAAAGCCGCCTCTGAATTAGACGCTATAGTTGTCAACTAGCGACTTTCGTCTCTAACTTCAAAGGATAAAGTCGATATTGTTTACAACGCTATTTTTAAATTTCTGTTTTTATTTTTGCTTTTTGTTTATCAAAGGTGCCGACTCGAGTATTTTCGAGAATATTTGAGATCGAGTCTAGGACTAAGTATAAAAGCGGCGATCGCGCGTTGGCGTCGTCAGTTGATGATTAGCGTTCGGAGCGATAAGTTACTACCTACTTACAAGCTCGCTAGCGAGAAACTGGTGTTCATTGTTTTACTGCCTGCTGTATTCTGTTGTCTCAGTTTTATACATTTCTTCCCTGTAGGTTCTAAATTTAGTCTCTTATACGCAGTAACGATTGTGCATTATTTAAACCCCACTATCCTGACTTGTAACATTATAAATAAAGAAGAATGGAACGTTGGCTTAAAGGTGTTAAACGTGTTCCAACAACATCTTCTAATGACGCTGAATGTTCAAAAGCAATGCGCGCGGAGAATTTAGCAATCACCGATCCAGAAGATGATGCCACGAGTGCCACGACGTCAAGCTCGACGGTTTCAAAGACGAAAAAAAGGAAGTATGATGAATCTTATATCAGTTTCGGATTTGTTGATTCCAACGGCTCACCTCTCTGCATGCTCTGTAGTAAACTGCTTCCTAATAGTTCCATGGCACCTGCCAAATTGCGTCGACATTTAGAAACCGTACACCCCGAGACTAAAGACAAGAATAAAGAATTTTTTGTTCGCAAAAAAGATCAGTTATTAGAAAGTCAAAAAAATATGATGCATGTAACACAAACTACCAACGAAAAGGCCACGGAGGCATCATACTTAGTTAGCTATCGCATTGCACAAGCAGGTGAAGCGCACACTATCGCTGAGAAATTAATAAAACCATGTGTATTAGACATAACAAAATGTATGCTTGATGAAAAATCTGCAAAGCATCTTTCTACTGTTCCGCTATCAAACGATACTGTTTCACGACGAATCCATGATCTGGCAAGCTACGTCAAACAAGAACTAGTTACACGTCTACAAAATACACGATTCGCTTTGCAAATGGACGAGTCGACTGATGTCGCTGGTTTGGCTATCCTGCTGGTTATTGTGAGATATCCATATAAAAGTTCTTTTGAAGAAGACATGCTTATGTGTTCATCGCTGCTTACAAACACTACCGGGGAAGAAATTTTTAATAAAATAAATATATTTTTTGAAGAACATAATCTCAGTTGGAACAATTGCATTGACATTTGTACAGATGGGGCCAAGGCGATGACAGGTAAAACAGCAGGAGCAGTGTCACGAATGAAAAATAAAGCGCCTAATTGTAGTTCCAGTCATTGTATTCTGCATAGACAAGCACTTGCGATGAAGCAAATGCCGTCTAATCTAAAATTAGTTATGGATGAAGCGGTAAAAATAATTAATTTTATCAAATCACGACCACTACAATCCCGATTGTTCTCATTATTGTGTGAAGATTATGGCAGCAAACATAAAACACTGCTGCTCCATACAGAAGTGCGATGGCTGTCTCGGGGAAAAACTTTAACAAGGCTATTTGAACTTAGAGCCGAGTTACAAATGTTTCTTTCAGCAGATACTTCTTTTAATTTGAAGGACCGTTTGTATGATAAAACTTGGTTGTTCCGATTGTCTTTTATGGCGGATATCTTTCAAAAACTTAACGAATTAAATTTATCATTGCAAGGTAAACAGACAACAGTGTTTCAGGCCTATAATAAAATAACTACTTTTAAAAGAAAATTAGATTTTTGGATCATTTGCATTGGTAAGAAAGAAATAGAAAGTTTTACGTTACTCACTGAGTTTGTTAGCGAAAACGACTCAGAAATGTTTGAAGATAATGTGTTTGAAGAATTGGTCCAATATCTCAGTTCGATGCGCGCATCTTTTGAAAAGTATTTTCCCGAAGAACACAATACAAAAATTAAAGTGAACTCCTGGATTCATAATCCTTTTTTACCCAACTTGGAAAAGCCTGAAAACATGTCAAATGAGATATATGAATCTCTTTTAGAAATGTCATCAGACACAAGTATGGAGTCATTGTTCAAAACGACGCCTCTTAATGATTTTTGGTGCAGAATCCAAGATGAATATGCAATGCTTGGCCAAATGGCTCTGGATATTCTTCTCCCGTTCCCAACTACATATTTGTGCGAAACAGGATTCTCTACCTACGCAGCCACGAAAACAAAATATCGCAATAGACTGGACGCCGAAGCTGATATGAGACTCCAACTTTCTTCCATCAAACCTGATATCAAGCAATTGATGAAAAATAAAAAACAGTTTCATACCTCCCACTAGTTAGATTTTTTCTTTTTTAATGTTTTCTATTATTGTCCTTACCAAGTGGTGAAGTAAATAATAATTAGTAACGGATACATTGTACTTTTATTATGCTGATTAATATAGAATACACTTATAAAAATAATTGTTTTATTGTAGGGTTCCATCAAGTATTTTGCTTCCCAAAAGGGTTCCGTCATTTAAAAAGTTTGAGAACCACTGGCCTAAGGAATCGTACCAAAAAGACTTTTTTACGAGTTGCAACGCGCGTAAGGCCATTTAATCGAAAAAGAAAAACTATTTCATTTAATAGTTATTTGGTCGAATAATGACAGTCAATTACTGTATCCTAAGCAAAATAAAGAGAAGAAATTTTGTAACAATATAAAAGCAACAAGATTTTATATTTTAAACCATTTTTACAAGTTCTCTAAAGTCACGAGCAATATGATTTGTGAAAGTAAGTCATCGCAAGGCCAACTTGGGTTAATTTAATTTTATATCAAATTTTCTCTATTAACTAGGTCCACTGGTGCATTAAACACTGAGGAAAAATCCTTTTTTTTAACATTCTGTTGTATGTGTTAAATTTTACATGTTTTTATTTAAGAATAAGTAACTAACTATGCATGGGTATGAAACAGCAAAATCTTGTTATTTTTTTTAAAAATCATTAACAGCAAAAGAATGCCTGAAAACTAAACTTAAACTTAAACATTTTTGTATCTGATTTTCATTTTTTTTTTATATAAGGCGTAAACTCTTTCAAAAAACATGGGAAATATATATAAAAATCAGTTTTCCTCATGGGAATCCTGAAAACTATGTCATTTATAAACAGCAGAGTAAAATGCACTACTATTTAATTTGATGTTTAGTTTTTATCTAATAATAACATTATGATTATTTAAATTAACTCAATGAATTGTGCAACTTATTTTTATTACTTAACTTGTTTAATTAATCGTTCAAATCAGCTGAAATACCTAATAATGAACCAAAAAGATTCGCCCCACATATTAAATCTACAAAGCACTTTTTATCAAAATAAAATGAAAAAAATCTACATCTTGTGTAGATTTTTTTTGTGTTATTTTTAAACAACGGCAGTATAAAGTAGGTTCATAAACTCAAACTCAAAATCATTTATTCAGTTTTGGCTGCTGTTACATTGACTCATTCATGACTAGACTAGAAGCAGAAGGCAACCGGCAAGAAACTCAGCAAGGGCTGTTTTTTCTCCCTGTATTATTATTTACGTCAAGTTGAAAAATTACTTCAGATATGATATATAAAATCACCTTATTACGTAATGTGAAATATATACCAATTATAATAATAGCCTAGTGTTATTGAGACAGATAAAAACATTGCTGGGATTCCACTGGTAGTGTGAAGAGTTAGCAAAATCATAGATTAGACAGACAAATTGGATAGATGAAATAATTTTATGTAACCACAACAGTAACGACAATTCTGTCAGACTAGTTGCTTAATTAGTCACAGATTGGCCAACATGCCATGGCCGATCAAAAGTTAGTTTCTGCACAATGAGCAATTTACTTCCTAAAAATTAAGACGCATCAGAGGCCCAAGCTCGAATTTGTTTGTATTAAAATTTTGTAATGAAGACGCTACTTTGTTCTTACGTCCGATAGGGCTCAGGGCTTCAGGGCTCCAAGAAGTGAGGAATTGGATTCAGATCGCCGAAATTATCATGGCTGGAGCGGCCAGAGGCGGCTTTTCCCAAGGGTGCAGTTTTCTTTGCACACGAGCGCATCGGTCTCAGGAACCGCAAAAACGCCACTCACTGAATTTACATTTTAACCGTGAGCTTACTAAAGGCGCTAGGGTAATAATTGCACCGGGCGGCGGTGTGGTCGATTCCTAATAAGGAACCCATACCGTCATTGCTGGCAAGGAGGACACACCTCAGACTGTCAGTGGGTACGCCCGCAGAAAGGTCCCACATAACTACGTCGCCTTACCCAGCAGCAGTGTAGGCTTCAAGTATTTCTCTGGGTTAAAAAAAGAGTAATGATTACACATGGGCGCTACATGGGCTAGAGAGATGATTCTGGGAGCGGTACACTTTACCAACGCGATTGGATTCCACATCTACGTAACATCAAGAAAGGTAGAGTATCTCGCTGCGATTCTTATTGGAAAAATAAAGTTTTTCTATAATTAAGAGTCTCCTAAAATCAGAAATTGGTCGTTTCTATATGCTCTATCCGTTAATAGGCTTTTAATATTTACAAGAAAAGTTTGCAGCCGGCACAATTATTATTTTCCTCATTCCCAGTCAAGCATGGAAGAATTGCCAGATATTACAGAACATCAAACATATTATCTATTTTATAATAATATGATAATAGAAAATCATACAAAAGAAGAACATGACCACTAAGCAAATAAGGTAATCATCACAAACCATTGCTTAATTACCCTCAATTTCGAAATAATTATAAGCTGTTACTCGTTAGCTCATAGCACTCATAAAGTCACGCCATGCTGGGTTCTGTGGGAAAAAACAGCAAGTATGTACATCGCCACCTTATTCACAAGCGAGAAACGATGCAACAATGTGGCCAGTTGCCAGTTGTTCTATAGCACGGTACTGGCTAAGCAAGACACTTCCACTTGGAGTGTGGCTATCTGCCAGCAGTTCATAACGACCTGGTACAATATGGCCACGATTCAATACGTAGGAAGAATGTTCCTTCGGCCTGAGCTTTGCTATAGTCGAAGATGAGTAATCAAAAATGTTTATCAGGTGCTCTTGCTTGCTTCGGAAAGCACGGTAAACCATTGGTACTGGCCTTACACGCATTACCTATGTGACTGTTCCACGTTAATTTTTGGTCGACAGTAACGCCCAGATATTGAACCTCCATGGAAAACGGAACAGGAATCCCTTTCAACTTTCGCTGCCTAGTAAAAGGTATTGTTCTATGTATACCATTTTACAATGATGTTTCGAGATCTTCGCATGATAAATGATACCTACGGTAGATTGGCACGGATTTATCGTCCGCATATCCCTGTATATCTTATTCTATATCAGAGGATTTTATCAGTAGCTGGTGAACCGTCAAAGATAGAGGCAATAAAACGCAACCTTATGGACAACCTCTTGTCTTGAAAGCATTTGTTGTTTCATGAAGGCTTAAGCCGTTGGTACTGGATGCATCTTGAAAGCCTTAATATTGCTTCTGTCAAGCTGTGAACCCTCTAGTAAATCCTATTCAAAAAACTGACGATTTGAACGCGACCAAAAGACATGGCCGATTGTTGATATTTTTTTTGCTGCCCTAGTCGTTCTACCCTAAATAAGAAGTTAAGCTAAGGTGGGAGTACTTCACAAGGTGCAAGCTTGCCTCCCCTTATGTTATTCTGCCGCGTACGAGTAAATCCCAATATCCTCGCTTGGGCTTCTCTACTATAAGGCCTATTTGAGCTGATAACCAAATACGAATTTCTTAGGCAGAGAAAGATTAGACCAAGATTATCATGCCATTCAGCCATCGAAGTTAGAAGCCTTGGAAAATGGTACCTAACCATAGAAAGCTTATTCAGAGAAATTTGTGTTAAGCAGTAAATTTTCACTATTGAAATATGTTATTGGCTATGATACCAAATGAAAACAAAGAATGTAAAAGTGCCTACACCTCAAATAACGTATAAAAGTTCCTAGCTACCAATTTTGATAATAATAATTTGTTAGTCTGATACAGGTATCAGACTTCAGAGTTCACACTTCTTGGGAACAACAATATGAGAAAATAATTTCGTGTTATAAATGAACTTATTGCCAGTTGAAGAAATTATCGATGCGGCAACAAATCACTAAACAATAAAATCAGTCTCACAAATAAACTTATTTCATCGGTAGCCAGTTCATGCAAAATAACTCCAATCGGTCAAGTTCTCGAGATGATTTTAATGTGTCCATTTAACATTATGACACCGCGACTCTTCATATCATGCTACAGCATTAAAGTTAACATCTTTTCATTCATCATCAGTCTATTAATGTCCCCAGTTGCTGGAGCCTATAGACTTTCCCTATGGATGGAATAGAGAGATTAGGCAGATAAAGCCTTAACCCACGGCTTAACTTGACTTCCAAAGCACGGAGGAGAGCCAGATAATAAGTTTTCGGTCACCCATCCAATGAACGACCATTGCGAAAGTTTCTTAACTTCCACGATCGCATGCCGCACGCGCTAACCTAATGCGCCATCGAGCTCCTCTTTCAAAACATCTTTTACAACACCAATATTTCCTGGTCAATTAATTTGTGTGTCGTGTTTTATTAAATTTGTAAAACTTTTTCGGCGCTAACATTATTAATTAACATCAACGATATAACATACCTATTTTGATATTCGTATAGTCCGTATAAATTAATCTCGAGTCCGTTTACTAAGCATAAGGAAGCAGCTATTCAACCGCCTCACATTTATTGGCTGCTAATAAAGTGTATTTTATGATTAAAAAGTAATTAAATAGAAAATAAAGAGTGACTTTCGAAGTTTTAGTAATTTACGTAAACTACATAATAACTTTTCACAATGAGCGGAAGAACAATAGAAAAATGAAAATTTCATTGTTCTTATACAATGCAGAGATAGATGTATTTTGTTCGCTACTTTATGACTTAAGTTTAACTATAAACAAAGAAAGTTGTTTTATTTTAAGCTCACGTTAAAAATGCGTAAAGCCAATAGAAGAATGCGTTAAGTGACTTCGTATTATGAGCTAGTTTCCGCCTGCGACTTCGTCGTTCCAGTAAACTATCAATATTCGCGCAACTTTCATAATTATGTTTTTCCTAGGATACAAAGGAAAAGTATTTAAAAAAAAAACAACGGGTTGCACTCTGGGCGTGTCGGCAGTAGTGAAAACTTGAATATTAACGTTGTGCATTTTTGATATTTTGGAATGGTAAGGGAATAATTTTGCACGAATTGCTTTAATTATCAGTATAAAAGTACTATCATGTATGTGGTAGAATACAATATTAATTTATTGCGCTATTATACACAAACATGACAATTTATATTACATTAAAAAAGTTTATCTCTCAGAAAAATCAACTTACGTTCATCACGTTTAAGCGCACTTAGCGACATCTATTGTAAAGAAATCAACTTACATGAATCACATTAAAGCGCACCTAGCGACATCTATTGTAAATAAAATGCATTTTCTTCGCAATGAAGCTGCCACGTGGACGTCCTAGATAGAGACTTATTATTATAATTCGGTAAAATAAAAAATACTATGTTTCGTCCAATATATTGAAAGTCAACAACCTTTCCAATTTTATTGTGTCATGATGCGATCAGCCCACGTGTTTAACCTGACGCGAGTTTAACATTTTTTACCCATACAAAAAAAGTGTACAACGCCGCTAAAGAAGTTTTCACTTCAAAATTAATGTAGGCAATTTCTAAAGCATTCATATTACTTATAGGCTTGACCAAGGGAAATAGGAATTTTAAACATGAACAAAGAATAGGGGTGATGACGGGGTACAGTAAACGAAATTCTATTTAGTCCGTCAGTTAGATGATCAAAAAATAATGGACACGTATTTTTTCTTTGGGCAATCAACAAAAAAATGACAAAGTTATAGCGCGTCAAAGTTTGGAGTAGGGGCTCGTGACGTCACTTTTGAGTGAATTTTCTCTTATAAGTGTACTCAAACATGACGTCATGCGACTTTTCAAATCAATATATCTCTGCAATGTTTATATTATGTGAAAAAGAAAAAATACGTGTCCACTACTTTTTGATAATCTACCTGATAAACGAAGAAATAGTTATTTATTATACAAGAGTGGAAAGTTCCTTTTTAACCGCGTGCTCGATTTGGATGACCGAGCAAGCGAAGGATTCTAAAGTTGAATCACGAGCGCAGCGAGTGATTCTAAATTAGAATCCTGAGCGTCAGCGAGGGAAACAAACGAGCACAAGGTGAAAAATCTTTCCACTCGAGTGCAATACGTAACTTTTCATCCCACCTCAGCGAGGAAATGACAAAATGAAAAAGAAAACAATTTATAATGACAAAATATTTTTATTTCAATTAAAACACATTAAGATAATCTATAAATTGAAGAAAATAATAAGAAGTAGAAAATAATTAAGAAATATTAAATGTAACGTTGCTACAGTTACTTATGTTAAGTTTAATATTTTTGTTAGGTAATGTTATGTTGGTGTTTGTGAATTGTGCGCTGTTTTGTGGTAAACTACTCGTATCAGTAATTTTAAATAGTTGTGCCGATTCATTGGATTCTATTGGCGTAAATGTTGGCGAGAGAGGGCTATTGTTTCCAATCTTATGGGGGCTCATTTTAGATGTAGAAGGGCGAGACCAAGAATCTGGCAGAGGTTCTTTCAGCGTTATGGCCTCCACGATACTATTACAAATTTTTGATTTACTTTGGATTGAATCCTCTATGTATCCCTCTACAACCGAATTAGACTTCCAGCCTCCATGGCGCTTAAGCGATAGAAGATCAGCCCCTGATTCGGCCAAAAGTGTGGCTGAGGTTCTTCTAAAACAGTGACCGGTGTATAACGGGGGTTCTAAAAGTCCGAGAAAAGTTGCTATTTCTCGTGGAATACTGCCAATTTTATTCTGACCCATAGGTTGTCGGATACACTTTCCGTTGCGATATTGTAGAAAAAATCGTTCAATTGGGGTGTTAGAAGGACGTAAAGCTTGATATTTCGGAACAATGTTTACATATTCCTTGCGAATAACGAAGTTGCGGTCTTTTTTTGTCTTGGTATTTAGTACATTAATTAATAGCAATTCATCAGAATTATGAGAATATTTTGATACGTTATTGACATTAAGTAGTGTAAGTTCATTTGTTCGACATGCTCCGGTTATACCAATAATAAGAACAACCTGTAACAAAAGAAGTATTTATAATCGTAAATAAATTAATCAAATTAAAAATATTGTAAGTACTATGTACAATTTTATCAACAACAAAAAATTACACGTATTGACTTACTTTTGCCGCTAAATATACGGAATCAGGTGCTTCATTAATAAACTTTGCAATTTCAGATGCTGTGAAAACCTTCGATTTTTTTGGTTTATAACCAGATGAGGCTCTTTTTAAAAATGCCACTAATTTATGATAGGTGTCGATATGAACGTCTTTCTTCATCTTAATTGTTAATTTTAGCATTGAATACGTACTCCATAGCGTGCTTGCTTTCTTGGTCTCAGATAATTCTATAAAATATGCCAGCAAAACGTTTTCGGAGAAAGTTTTTGCTCCTTTAGCTAGTCGCCACATGTTAAATATATCGTACTGTTTCAAATACTTCTCTCGTGATTGCTGAGGGAGAAGGCTCATTTGCGCATTATTAACTGTTTCAGTTAACTCAGTTGGCGTTAGATAAACTTCATCGTCGCTAATGTCACTCATTTTAGTTGATTTTTTTGTACAGTTTTTAGGTTATGTTAATTATATTAAGCAATAAAACGTGAAAAACTAGAATGGCGCGAAGCACGCAAATAAAACAAAGAAACCAAGAAGGTTCCAAATTTAAATTTTTTCACAATTTAAAAAGTTCTAATCATAAATTTGGCACCATAGAGGTTACATTAAATAGGTTTAATGACGTTTTGAATTTACAATTATATTGAGTACTCATTATATGTGATGTTCTAAATTCAAATCTACTTTGCCGCTCAAGCGAATAAAATAGAATTTTCCAGCCAGATTTCGAAGCGCAAAATTACACTTTCCGAGGTGGTGGGATGAAAATAAAATTAGTCATCATCCCTCTTGTTAGAAATTAGCATGTGGTGATTACAATAATATTGAATAATCTTTTTTTTCATACCCAGTCCAGAATTACACTAAGGCTGCGTTCATTTTTTCTCTAGTATTTTAAATAATCAAATTTAACCCAAACAACGTGGCCTACAGGTAGTGTTGCCAGGTGTCCCGATTTTCAGGGGTCTGGGGACGCGTCCCGATTTGTACCTGATCGGGACGCTAAATGTCCCGATTAATCAAAAAGTTAAATTTAGGTAATTAATATAATACTATACTTGCACTAGTAATTTAAAATGCAATAAATTAAACCCAGACTTAAAAACCGTTTTTTGTTTACTGTCCCGATCAACAACCCTAAGTCCCGGTTTTTTGACCTCATGTACCGATTTAAAACAAATCGGACCTGGCAACACTACTCCAGCTCTCCAATTTTTTTGATACCGCCCACAGAGCTGTAATCATTGTAGCATTTACATAATTTTCTCACCAACGCTGATCGCATTGACCTAAAAGCGGAATATATTGTAAACTAGCCAGACAATGCTGATGTTGATAATATATAACGCTATAACAATTCGGAATAAGTATCGTGAGATACAACAAACGAACTATGTATATTTATATAACACCCAGTTGAATAACGCCTCAAGAAAAAAACTAATGCTTCAAAAGCACCGAAACTTCTTGTTCATTTCATAAATAATAATACCTCCTTTCTAAAGCTTTAACAACTACCTAACTTTTTTGTATCAAATCAAATTGTTCCACTTAACGACTTGACCACAAAGTCTACGTGAAATTAAATATTTTGTCGCTGGGTTCATTCCATTCTAGATTTTTAACAAAGAAAAAGGGGCTGTCTTTTTACTGAACATTTAAAGGTGTTAACATGGATGGTGTTTATAGTATTAGTCCTTACAAACTATTTTGAGGTAGCTTACTTCATATTCAAATTCTGAGTCCTTAAGATCTAAGCTATTTGATAAAATTGTAGTTTTTTGATACACTGAAAGGAAGAATATTGTAGGAAGTTCATACTGTCTAGATTAATTGTATAACCGTTCCCCAGTAAGTACGAGGCTTGTTCAAAAAATGTGTTTTTTCAAAATTATAATATTTCTTTATGAATATATATTTGGTCAAAGTTATTTCCTTCGGATATAATACTTAAGCAAACATTTTATCTAATCCCTGAAGTACCAACCTACTAAAAAAATACTTCTTTGTGATCTTGTTCAGCTCCTCCTTCGATGCTATCTTTATCGCCTTCGTCAAAGAGTACCATGTATTTACAGTTTTGGGAATAGGAAAACTCACAAGGGACCAGATCTGGGAAATGCGAGTGGCATTGTAAATCGGTTGCTTTTGGCCAAAAAGCAATTAAGAATAGAAAAAGTCAATCGGCAGTAACGTTGAATCGACGATGGGCCATCTTTTATTTTATTTTTATAAATACTTTCGTCTTTTCTTCTTGGCGCTATGAGAATGTTTTGTTCGTGTCACCACTAAATGTTGCTTAAGGACAAAGTAACTTCCATATGGCTCAATCATAAATCAGAATGCGTCCGCTTTTTAATTTAGTTTAAACACAAAATTTAATTCAGAAAGGTTAATCCCATTTTTAGGAATAGGAATAAATCAAGGAGGGGCCAAAATACGTCCAAGGAAAACCGCGGTCAGAAATTAACCAAACATTCAAATGCCCTACTTTGTCAGCATAAGGGACATAGAGGACATGAGTATTGAGTACAGTAATACACCGCCGTAAAAAAATAAAATTCAATAATGACTTTTTACACAGAATATATATCAGTATGTCTATTGTCTTTTTGCGCAGCTGTATTCATATTTTTACTTTTTGATTTCCATAGTTTAAGCTCTACTTAGTGTTGGGCTAAATAATGTTTCTGAGTTGTTCGAAAACTAATATTATTCTAGTCAATTAAAGGAACTATTAAAATGACGCTATACGCTATAAAGAAGTTAATACATCTTTTTAAACATTGTTTTTTTATTGATTTTATCCAGCTGCAAACTCTTCTGACTTCGGCATATGAGCCCGCACTCTTGCGCACCTGTCCTTGTCTATATTCAGACTTTTCCGCTTGCAAGCTATTTCTTTCTCTAGTTCTCCTCTGTACTTCATGAGTTCCGATCTAACAGCCTCTGCTTCTCTCGTTTTATCTTTCAAGCTTTCGCAAGTTTCTTTTATAAATTTTGCTTCGGCTATCAAACTGTACTGCGCATCATCCCTACAATTTTCTACACCAAGACGACCATAATTTCTAGCGTGAAGTCTAGTCATTACCAATTTAGCCTTCTCGTTACTTTCCCTAAGCTTTTCTTTGAGTTCATCAATCAAATTTTCAACGTTCGCTATAGTTTGTAAATTATCCTTCAAATTTTCTTCTAGTTTCTCGCACAATTGTTCAGTGGCAGCCACAGTTTCTGCTAAAGCCACGTTCGTTCTTTCAGCTTGTAACTTCATGTCTCGTCCTCCATTAGTGATTGTAATTAGTATATTTTCTCTCAAGGCCTCAGATCGCTGTCTCACTTCTTCACATTGTTTTATACTTTCTTTACAATAATGTTCCCAATAATCTAACGTAGAAGCGTTTTCTGGCCACCTTGCAACACCAGGGTGCTTCAAGATTAAATTAGAATGTGGAGTCATACTTAGATTCATCTTATCTAATTTCAAACTGATCATTTTATTGCTCCAATCCATTTCAATTGCCGATTTCGCAGCTATATTCATTGACATCTGTGTTTGAACTTGCTGCAACATTTTATTAAAAACTCGTCGAATTTCCCCAACAATTGCAACCTCTTTGATCAACTCTTGCTCGGCGTCATCCCTTACTAAATCGGGTTCATAACGATGTGTACGTAACTCCAAACATTCCCTCGATATCGCCTCTGGTAAATTCAGAATTCTGGAAGCCCCTTTTAACCTTGCTCTCTCTTCATCTAAAACTTCAAGTTCATTAGTCATAGCACCAATAGCTTTCTCGACTTCTCTTTTCCAATGCGTTAGGTCTTTGATTCTCTTTTTCAATAGTTTGTTTGACTCTGTTTCTTTATTTTCCATTGCTTGAAACGCATTTGCAACATCTTTCTTAGTTTTTATTTCTAAAGATTTACCTTTATCTGTTGCAAAAGGTGTGAGCATAAATTCATTGTGTTTTCTCCATTCCCCGGTGGAATATCTTGTGATTGAATATTTATCAACGACTGGTCTTACACCTGTCATGCCGGCTTGAGGTGTCCAATCCACATGTCCAGGTGCCCATGGTCCAATTGGGCCCATTCCAAGAATATCACCACTAGTGCTATCTGTTGGCTGAGGAAGATACCTTGGTGGTGCTCCTGGAGGATACATTTTCTTTCCAGGTGGTTTTATGCGTCCTGGTACATAAGGAGAAGCGTGAGGATTCTCTGAACCTTTAGATTCTCCAGCTTGAGCATAAACTTTGGGTTCGTGTTCTGGTTTTTCTGCAGTTGGACAAATAGCAGGACACGTTGTCTTATCTGGCTCCGATGCCATTTCGACGGCAATTTAGAAAGTTATAAATTATATAAAAAATAAGAAATAATTCAAAAATATAAACTCTACAACTATTGACTTACATGTCTAAACATCAATTGTCATTTACGGTCAAGGTATTTTGTCAGATCTCGTTAACTTAGTAAAGAGTATGAATAAAAATAATTTATGTTCCACTTTCACGATTCATTATAATGATAACATCATGATACGTATTTCACGCTTGATTTATGTTCTCGCATTATTTTATAATTGAAACATGTTCGTTCTCGGTGTTGTTTTATAATGTCTGCATATTCGACCACGGGCGCAGCGTCAGCGATAATGATTACTTGTATTAGCAGGGGCACTCATGGTTCAATTACACTTTTTCATTAGCCCGAATACAATTTCGGGTAATCGATTAAGTGTCGTAGTTAGGAGCTCGATGGCGCAGGTGGCTATCGTGTTCGGCTGCAATCGTTGAAGTTAAGCAACTTTCGCAGAGGTCGGTCATTGGATAGGTGACCAAAAATTTACTATCTCGAGCTCCTCCGTGCTTCGGGAGGCACGTTAAGCCGTTGGTCAACACCCACCAATTCGCACTGGGCCCGCATGGTGGGTCATGGCCCAATCTCCCTATTCCATGCATAGGGAAGGCCTGTGCCCCAGCAGTGCGGACATTAATAGGCTGATGATGATGATTAAGTGTAAATGAACGGAGTCGAGTACGCCCGAATTCTGGTAGTTTTCTTTTAGTTACCCGACACTGTCATTCAGCCCGTATTCCAGAGTAAATAATGTCTTTCGTGCACCCGAATACGGAATAACGACTAAGTGTAATTGAGCCGTTAGTGTAAAATTGGTTGCTTAGGCGAAACTTATTTTTGTTTTTCCATCCAGCATCTGACATGGGAGTTACTTAGCCTCCGAATTTCATTTGCGCGATGTAGGCTTCCATACTATTATGATCGCAGTTCAGGTAACGCCATCTCTTGAGGATGGTGAGTAATGATTTCCTCCATCCGTTGTATATATGTGGGGCATATAGATGTCGCCGCCGCACTGTTAAAAACTAACACGACAAGATTGGAGAAAAATTAAAACTAGACTTAACCGTTTGAGATAGTATAGACCACAGAACAGAAAATGGTATACACATTCCGGTGTAGAAAAAATATAGTGACAAATGTAAATTATGAATTGAATTAGAACTCTTCATAAAATTAATATGAATGTGTGGCCTTTTAATGCAGCAACGCAGTTGAGCAACAGCGAATCTATCTTACAGCGATGGCATGGGAGCCACATTGTTCGCAAAGGTCATTGTAGCCCCTAGCGCGTTGTCGATCTAACAGCACTCAACACGTGGGACATTGCGAATGATGCTATTGTTTCTACGTTCATTTGGCTTAGTTTTTACACAGCTTGTGCTTAACATTTAATTATGAAGTTCCTCTATTCCGGGGGGACGAAAGCAGACTGCACGCTTCCTTAATTTTTCTACATAATTTTTAGCGGTTTTTTTTATGGAAGGTGATTGAATACTAATAATACGATTGAACACATTCTCACCGAAAAAGTAAAAAGACCAGTATTTCTACTCTATATACGTACATAATTTACTTAGGAATGAAATTAAGGGATTATACGCAGTTATAAAGTTCAAATAAATTATATATTTGAGTACAGTCTCTGAAAATTTCAAATTAATCTGGTAAATATTCTTGGAGATACACCCATATTTGGAACTACCAATGTAAGTATAAACGTCTTTTGAAACTTTGAAGGCGTTTTTCTCAAAACGGTATTTTCAATGTCCGTGAGCACAATCTCTCAAATAAGGCTCAGGCGATCGGTCTGAAATTTTAACACAACTTTCTCAGATATATTCTTCTGAGATTAATCGAAGAAATAAGATATTTGATAATCATTTCTTTTTTTAAAAACAATGTAATGAAAACAACTTGATCGATAGTTGGAATTTTTTCTTTTCATAGCTACCATTTAATCAAAAGTAAAAATGTTGTCTATACCATTGATCGATACCTAGATTTATTCAGTCCCAAATAGAATTTTATGGTTATTGTAATATCAGATAAACCAAACCGGAGATATGTTGCTCACCACCAGACACCTCTTTTTGGTGGTCTTCCAGGAGATCGTCTATGAGCAATGTAAATAAATATTTTTTTTAATTAAAAGTAACTACCCAAGTGAAGTAAAAAGTTGGCATTATATATATTTTATAATTAACCTTGTATTTTTCAAATGAAATCCCTATTCAGAAAAAAATCTAAAATGTGTAACAAACACTTTAATAAGGCGTTTCATCGTTATAATTTTGTGAGATTTTCTCAATAGAAAAAAGGCATAGTTTAATAGTTCTTAATAATTCAATAAAATCAGTTTGGAATAAATTACTTTCAGTAAAGTCTATCTTTTTTTTATTAGTGCAAGCAAAAAGAGCACAACTCGTATTTCGCCACTGCCAGATAAATAAGTAAGTCTAGTCTATACACAAATTTTTCATAAGGTCTACATTCTTATCGTTATTACATTCGATAAGTCTTGAGTGCTTTTAGTGGCTGATCGATGTAACAAAAGAAATATGTAGCTACATAAATTCAACTTCGAATGAAACCTTTTAACTTGTCACTTCACTGTTACGAAGTCAAGAAATAAGACAATAAAAGAGTGAAAGGCTTACGTCTATCCACGTCCACGCAACATATTCAAGAGGCAAATCGCCGACAGGAAAATCTATAAAAACTTTCAAATTGCAGAAACAAATGACTTTTATTAGGATTAGAGTGGCACTAAAATTTACTAATACATTAACATTAACGTTTGTAATAAAATAAAGATTAAATAATTTCCATCCAAATTGCTATTCGTAATTAGAAACAATACGGATTTTCAATATAACATGATACAAAACATGTCATATTTCATCAATATCCAGCTAATTCCGATGCAGACGGATAGTGAGATCGAATCATCCCACACCTGTCCCTGTCTATGTTCAAGGATTTTCTTTTAGAGGCGATATCTTTTTCTAAAACTAATCTTTTGGCCATTAAATCTTCCCTGACTCTCTCGGCATTTCTCAATTGCCCTAAAAGAGATGTTACAGTTTCATGTATCTTCTTCACTTCTTCCATCAAACCTAGATGAGGCTGGTCCCGCACACTTTCGCCGTGTGGACGCCAATTATTTCTATTGTCGAGTCTTGTCTGAGCCAATTTCATAGCAGCATCCATTTTTCTTATCGAGTTCTTCAAATCATCAATCAGACATTCTATATCGGCAAGTCTTTGCAGAGTGTTTCTTAACGTTTCTTCAAGTTTAGTACATAATTCTTGCGTAATAGCAACCGTTTCTGCTAATGCCATATCAGTTCTATCCGCTTGATTTCTTAATTTTCGGCCACCATTCACTAAAATTGCATTTAAACTTCCCCTTAAGTCAGCGGATTTTTGTCTAGCGGCTTCGCAGTTTTGTACGTTTTCTCGACAAAAGAATTCCCAATACTCCAAGGGAGCTGTGTAGTCACCGAATCTCGTAGCTCCCGGTTTGAACATAATAGTGTTAGATTTAGAATTTAAACTCAAGTTAATCGATTCTGTATTATGGGCCATAGTTTTGTCGCACCAGTCGTATTCGATCCTATGTTTTGCAGCTTTATTTACAGCCATTTGTTCTTCTATTTCACTTAAAGTATTTTTAAGAGTTTGTCTGACTTCGTTTACGAGTTCCACCTCTTCTATAAGTTCCTGTTCCGCTAAGTCTGCAACTAAATCGGATTCAAATCTATTTGAGCGAAGATCAAGACATTCCTTGGATATAGACTGCGGGAGCATTAATACTCTAGAAGCACCTTTCAATCGTTGTCTTTCTATTTCCAATAACTCTACTTCTTCAGTGATTGCCTTGCATGCTCTCTCAACTTCAACTTTCCATCGAAAAATATCTCTAGCCTTTTGCTTTAGTCGTTTGGTGTTTTCGTTTTGTTGTTTGTCAATGTTACCGAAGGCCTGCATCATGGAAGTTTTTGCGTTATAGTCGACTATGTTCGATTCTGTTATGACTTCAGGGTCAAGAACTTGTTCATTATGTTTCCTCCACTCGCTAAGGGAGTATCTGCTAATCGAATATTTGTTGACTCCAGGTCTTGTACCTGTCATGGCACCTAAAGGTGTCCAATCAACTTTTCCATCTTGACCTGGTTTAAGATTAGGTAAGTATTCTTCCCCTGGAGGTGGAGGTCTTAATGACTCGTGTGCAGGAGCCTCTTCGGAGGCGGGAGGCGTTGATGGAACCTCTGCAGCTTTTACTTTTGTATCATTGGCTGTTTTGATTTCTTCTTTTACCTGTTCGGGTGATTTAGAAGCTTTCTTGAACGCGCCGATATCATGACAGACTTTTGGACATTTGTCCGGTTCCGGGAATGAAGTCATAGTGATTTATTTAAAGGTAATCAGTAAAATTACTTAGCAAAAAATAAAATGAAAATACCAAGTGGTTTTTAACATAATATGGCATGTCAGTGTGACATAAATAACAAAGATAATAATAAAGTCTATGGTTAGGAATGCAATTTTTAATAGCGAAATCTATTATCCGTGGGTTTAATGAAATAATAGTTTCTTCAGTTTCAGACAGCAGTGGTAAAAGTAGATGTTGAATTATTAGTACTTATCTATTTATTAATGTAATTGCACAAAATAAAACGCCAAATATTTGCTCTTCAACACTTCTCCTTAGCGTGACTCGATAAAACTACGAAATAAATCGCACTTTCCAGTTTTCTATAACTCGAAGCGTTGATACAGCTATTTACAGCAACTCACTTTCTAACCAGTACCCTTAGTACAAGTTTGAGCTCACGAAAACTATCATAGTTTTCGTAATTGTAAATTATGTTTTGGTGAAAACTAACCAACAGTGCCGTCTTTGACCTATTGGAGGCCCTGGGCATATTAGGATAATAGACCCTATGACCCCCGTTTGGTGATCTAACAAGAACTAGGGACCTTGTATTTGTGATCTGAGGTGCCCACCTGTCGATCACGGGGCCCTGGGCACTTGCCCAAAGTACCCACTGAGAAAGACGGGTCTGCTAACCAAATATACTTAAAATTTAAAAAGACGCAAACGATTTAATGATAGAATTTAAACACTGTTTACTTGCATTTAAATAAAAACAATAAAATCAGTACCTTTAGTACGAGTGCGAGCTCACGAAAACTATCATAGTTTTCGTAATTGTAAAACTCGTACTAAGGGTACAGTTCCAAGATTTTTCGCGTACCTACAGCTTTATTTATTTTTCTTCTAGATGAGGTACATTTAACATACTATTTGTCTTAAAATAACATTTAGTCTAGTTTAGGCAGTTGTCCCACCGCCGGCGAGGAAGCGACTAGCTATAGGCGATTTTCTAACTCAAGAAACGTACAATAGATATATATATATCGTTATATATATAATCCATGTAAACAAAAGAGATGCATAATATACATATTAATTGCTGGTCTCTGACTGCTCACACAACTGGCGCAAACTCACTCCACTAGTTTGTCGCTGAGTGACAAGAGGTTATCAAATATAAAACTCGCTTTTTTTATGTTATAGGGGGCATACGAGCAGACGGCTCACCTGATGGTAAGTGATCACCGTCGCCCATGGACACTTGCAACACCAGGAGGCCTACTCTATTTCAACGAAAAACGAAATTTCGATCGAAATTTCGCAAATTCCCTACTCTGTTTCCTTTTCATTTCGAAAATTCGTTCGTCCGAAATATTTTAACAATTAAATTCTCCAAGCCTACTCTAATTCACAAAACTTTCCAAGGAAAAGTTGAATTTGACAGATAATTGTTCGAAATTTTAACCTCAAATCGACGAAATGAAAAGTGTTACCTTTTCATTTTCGTTTTGAGATTTTTGTTTTAATTAAGCCTAAAATACTTGCAAGAGTATTTTTAATAATAGCTGCTTAGCTCGAGTAACATTTTTAGCATGTAAAATTAACAAATAAACCATTTTTTTATTATTTTTTGTAATTTCTATACTTCAAAGTATTAAACGACAAATTGAGGTTGACATACAGTAGATTGTATCGACTCTACAAATTAGTCGGCTAACACTGTCAAAGAAGGTTCTTTTAATGTCATCAAAAAATTTGCCGTAAACTACCTATATTGTTTCCAAGTAAAAAAAAGTTTTCTTAAAAGTAGAGATAAAAAGAACTCACAAACATGACTCATTCCATTCGTTCACGAAAACTGTTTATGGTTCCGAAGTTAATGTGCCTGTTCGAAAATGAAATAGAGTAGAGACACTGGCGAAATTTCGTTTGAAATTCGTTCGTTACCGAAATTTCGTTTCGGAGAAAGAGAGTAGAGCTCCAGGAGTATCACAAATGCGATGCCGGCCTTTAAGGAAGGAGTACGCTCTTTTTTTTGAAGGTTATTGGGTCGTATTGGTCCGGAAACACTGCTGGCGACAACATATTGCACAGTTTTGTCGTACGTGGTAAAAAATTTCGACAAAAACGCACGGTTGTGGATAGCCACGCATCAAGATGCTGGGGATGAAATTGTCGCGATGTACGATGGCGAAATACAGCAGCTGGAATTAATCCGAACAATTCCTCAGAACACTCCCCGTGATAAATGCGATAGAAGATGCAGAACGAAGCTACATCCCTACGCAAAGCCAAAGGATCAAGCTGATCGGAAAGGTACTGGTCGTCGACGATTCGAGCCGCTCGGCGCTGGATGCGATCCAAAGGAAGAAGCTGGTACTGGGGTGCCCCCGCCCAAAGATGAGAGCAGTACTCCATGTGAGGCCGAACCTGTGCCTTATAAAGCTGCAGTCGGTGGGCCGGTGTGAAGTACATTCTCGATCTATTGAGCACACCAAGCTTAGCAGGCTCAGCGTAGCACGTTTGCATTTTTGCTCAGAACTGTCACCGCGTAGCAAGTGAGTGGCGTTAATAATAATCGCCCGTTTTACTCGCACACACGCTTAAAGCCCAGCGATAAAACTATCTGAACTACACACACGCTTTCAGCTACTCGCTAACTAGTTTCTAGCTCTACTGTTCATCGTCGGCGGTGGACCAAGTGCCTTATACATTTCTAAACTTAAAAAAATACAACTCCTCTAACTTAGTTCTACTCGCTTCTCGTTCGTCGTCGGCAGTGGACCAAGTGCTATACATTTTTGACGACCTCTGTGGCCGAGTGGTTTGTACGCCGGGTTTCATGGTGTCGCCGACTCGAGAGGTCCCGGGTTCGAATCCCGGTGGGGGCAGAGGTTTGTGTGATAAATACGAGCATTTGTACTCCAGTCATGTATGTTTAATGTGTATTTCTTTATAAACATGCTTATATATGTACAGAGTATGTATTCTATCCGTTACCCTAGTATCCCATAATACAAACCTTACAGCTTACTTTGGGGCTAGGCTAATTGGTGTGAGTGTTGGAAATATTTATTTATTTTTATTGAATTTAAAAAAATACAACTCTTCTAAGTGAGTTCTAATCGCTTCTCGTTCATCGTCGGCGGTGGTCCAAGTGCCTTATACATTTTGAACTTAAAAAATACAACTCTTCTAAGTGAGTTCTACTCGCTTCTCGTTCATCGTCGGGGGTGGACCAAGTGCCTTATACATTTTTGAAATTAAAAAATACAACTCTTCTAACTTAGTTCTACTCGCTTCTCGTTCGTCGTCGGCGGTGGGTCAAAGCCTTATACATTTTGGACTTAAAAAATACAACTAGTTCTACTCGCTTCTCGTTCATCGTCGGTGGTGGGCCAAGAGCCTTATACATTTTGAACTTAAAAAATACAACTCTTCTAACTTAGTTCTACTCGCTTCTCATTCATCGTCGGCGGTGGACCAAGTGCCATACATTCTGAACTTAAAAATAATACAACTCTTCTGATGGAGTTCTACTAGCTTCACGTTTAAAGTGCCTTATACATTTTGAACTAAAAAAAATGAATTCTTCAAAGGGTACCATCAATGTTGGTCAGCTATAGCACTCAAGCATCAAATAGGTATATAATAATCAATTAGTAATACTAGATCATAACAAATCGTTCGATTAGTTACGAAACAAAGAGAAACTGTATTTCCGGTTTGATGGGCCCTTCTGTTCAGATTTGCTATTACGTTTTTTTTTTATTTCGTAACCAATAACGATGATTTGGTCTTTTTGTTCGCATGTTCTTCGCATCGCACGCAATTTCACTATTTTCAGTAGGTTGGTCATAGACCGTTTGTACAGGAACCGATGTCGCCAGCTAGCCCCTACTACACTTGGTCCTAGGGTAAATACGCCGTAAGTAAGTAGTAAATGATAGATACTAGTACAGCCGTCAACGAACCTCTTAAACGAATGAATTATATTTAAGATTTAATTCCTCTAATTAGTATTTCAGACCATTTGTAACTTTTAAGATAAATAAACCATTATTATTAATATTAATAGACAAAGTATTACCCTATTTCAGATAAGGTTCTTTGGGAGGATATATGTATTGAAATTATTACATTCACGCAGGCTAAGTCGCATTCGCATTGCGTGCAAAGTCTAATATTATGCTAGTATTACATAAATGACCTAGTTACATTTCTAAAATAATCTTATTAAGTACTACCTATGTAATATATTCGAAAATTATGTATTTATATTATTTAATATACGATTATGAGGTGCTAAGCCTCGGTATTTACTACGCCGGGGTCAGGTCGGGTCATCCGCAGTTTGGCAAGTTATCACTTAAATTCGTTCTTATTAGTCCGGAAATGTAGCTAATACTATTTTGCCAAAATTAAGTATATCCGGCTTAGAAAAAATGGAGAATTTTTAAAGGCAAGCCTAAGCCTGGTTTACATTGAAAAAAAAAATACGTTAAGGTCCTTAGGTAAGTAGTCACAGAAGTGAAGTGAGATTTCCATAGCATTTAATATTTTATAAATGTCGAGCTTGCTTCTTGTCACAAAAAGAAGAAGAACAAGAGCCAAAGTGTAAAATTGTAAGTCCATGCTATGAAGTGGCAGTCAGTGGGTCATAAAAGTAACTGACAAGGTAAAAGGCACAAATTTCGGCATAATCACTTTTAACACTGTTTTGTTTTTTCGAGATTACTCCCAGTCGAGTTTGCCGCCCCGGTGCGACGGTATTTTACTACACTCATCAAAAGTGATGATATGAGTGAAATTGTATTTGAGTAATGACTAAAAACTTTTACGATTTATCTGTCTGTTGTCATCTATCTAATTTCAGTACTTTAGCGAGATAACACAGACCCCCTTATTAATAAACGAAGACTACGCTATAGTTACTCCATGTTTTGTCTTTGTCTATTGAATTACAAAAGTCATTTGAGTGACATGAACAAAATACGGCGTAACTAGTCTAAGCTTATTCCTTGTTTATTAATAAGGGGCTAACAGGATACACACAGCGTTTTAAATCTGGACTATTCACAAAACGGAATTAGGCTAACTGCTTCAAACTGTGACAGACTTAATTGCGGCTATTCAGAAATCATCCATTGATTTCGGCCGTCGTCCTTATCGAGATGAAATCAACGAACTTTCACTTTTTGCTACAAATTTGCTATTTCAACACATCCTCTGGTCTGCCGACCAATTTTGATCGTTTCAATTAAATACAACAGACATTAAATAAGCAGTTATCAGTGATATAATTTTGATATGATAATTACTTAATGGTTTAACATAATGCATACGTAATACTTGTTCTCGGAAATAGAACAATTTGCAAAGCTAACAGATAGGTATTTTTAGAAAGGTACTTTGACCTTCTTCTAAACTTATTTGAGGTGGTTGCAAGTAATAAAAAGAATAACTGCTATTTTAATATCTGTTAAAGCGATTTTTTTATATCGTTGCTTAATAATAAGGTTGTCTTTTACCAGAATCTAGTGCTAAACCAGTATAAGCATTAAAGTACTTTATGAAACTTTGTTTCGTATTCTCCATCGCATCTAATAAGAAGGTCCATAATTAAATAAAAAACTACTGAACGAATTTTCATGCGGGTTTCATTTCACCATCAGTCACATAATTTTTAGCATTTTAAATTATTTTGCATTTAAATTTTTAATAGTCTGGAGAACTAAAACGACACTGGAGCGAGTGAGGTATTCTCTAGTATTTTCTTAATTATTTAAATTTCTTCCGATATTAGTAGGTACTTTCTTTTACTTACTTAAATTCTATTCTTATTTAATGTTAAAGCATTGAATAAAGAATTCCTGAAATATCTGTGTTTAAATCATTAATAATAATTCAATTAGTTCTGTCACAGTGTAATAAACCTCAGAAGCGGCCACTTATCAAAAAGGATGATTTAGTGAACTTTAAAAGATAACTTGAAAATATATTTTTTATTGTCATATTGTACAGGCTATGTTCAAACTTTCCTATTATTTTTATTAAAAATAAAGATAACCCGTAAAAACTATTTTATTTACGTTACGTTACGTTTTATTTAATGAGTGATGTGCGTGAAAACTTAAGAAACAAATAAAAATAAAGATGTTACCGATTTTCAATTTTTACCATTAGACTCGTATGTTATTTTTTCGGTCACGTAGCGGTACGGTGAACTTTCGAAGTGATGGATGAGGTCATATTACCTACATTAATGTTTGTAGGCTTCGCCACAAACATCTAATCGGGCATCGTTCTTGTTTTGACAAAATGTCAATGTTAACACTTTATAATATAGTAATATGATGCATTTACATACAATAAAACTGCAAGTAATCATTTTGAATGACTTCGCGAAGGTTAAAAATAGCAATAATTTATTTGTGTTTCTTGGCTTTGCCACTTAGATTTTTTTGTGGTATTTGCTACATCATCTAGTCACACGCATATTTTTTTAACGTAGCTTCTATTACTATTAGCTATGCTATATGACACTGATATCAACGATAATCCAGAATTAAAAATCAAGAACAGAAATACAAATGGGAAAGATTGCAAGAACTGATACCGTTGTTCGGAGATATGATGATTTTCTTCTAGTTTTTTTTAATATAAAAATTTATGAACCACGCCGTAATAATTAATTTAATTTTTTTGTAAATCATAATACGCTAAATTCACACATAGCAGTCCTGGATTCAGGATCGTTGTCGGCACAAAAAACTGTCTATTTTGCTTGGATGATGTTATCGTATTTTACCAGTTTTGCTGTCACTACTAACTAAACCATGTTAATTCCATTTCTGATGTCGGATCTAATTAGTCACAAATTCTGAAAGTGATAATGTTCTTGAAACACGTAAGATATCTAGAATACTTGGTCAGAAATCTGCCAATGTTGCATGTTTCTATGAACATGGAGATGCTATTATTGCGATTGTGGGCTAGGCTTTAATCTAAGTCTTATTCTTTTGAAATTGTTAAAAAATTTCTTTTTAATCAGTATAGTGATGCTTTCATTGCAATGTCATGGTAATAAGCAGATGCAATAAAATAGTTAATACCCAGAAAATACAAATTCAATATGCTTTTATTAGTCGTACTTTTATTTTGAGCGTTTCGAAATGAGAAAATACATATCACGAAATGTGACTAACAAGATCTAACGGAGTGTGAACGGTGAAGATATCATCTTTATACTGATTTCATTGTTATTTTCATGTGTATGTATGTAGATGATCTCTTTGCAAGACATATTTTGTGAAATTTCCAAGTGTACAAAATAATTCAAAACAGCATTTGCGGAATTTCTTTGTGCGGAAATCAACAGCCTTGTTTTTTGGTGATAGGACACGTGCTGATTAGCAACCATGAATGAGGTTTTGTTAAGAAACTTCATTCTATTGTAAGTAGCTAGGTAATCTGAGAATGATTGGCTTCGCATTACATGCAACTGGTGGTTTACTAGGAGACTTACACAACATCTCTCAACACAAAACATTTAAATGATGATTCCATCGCGATCTCGATTTGCTCTAAGCGATTTGTTTGATTGTGTAAATCATTATTAGTAATTTATTAGGAAAAGCATTACGATATCTATTAATTTACTAATAAATAGTTTTTAATAATACCTACCATTTGGAAAAAACGAACTCGAAATAGATACGTAGTGCATACCTAGTTAGTATTTTATTGACTTTATTTTCATGATTATTTAGTAGTTAGTTAGTCATTCTTCGTAGGTACTACTATACTGTGGTTCGTGTGGTCACAATAATGATTATATATCAATTATATACCTATAATATGACAAGTGTAAGTGTGCCATTAACATGTCCTTCGTTTATCAATAAATAGGTAAGTAAGTTTTCGCAACTGTTCGTGGTAATTGTATTTCCTATCAACAAAAAATATCCCCGTGTGCCTATGCTAGGTGCTTTGACCTTTCCGTTTTCTGTTCATTTCGTTTTTCTCAATCGACTGGTTTTTGTACTTCCAATGATTTCTGATTTTTTTCACCTTATTTTTAGCTGACGTGTCTTATTTTTATATGACCCGATACGGCAATATGGACTCCTGGATCTGCCGTTTTTATTAGAATCTCGACAAGTGAGGGTGTCATTTACCTGACACTAAGGCTCTATTGTTGGCAGGTAGAACGGAGCCCGAGAAAGGCTAATTATTAAAATCAAGCGAGATGGTCCGATCGTGACTCAGATTTTTTGAGCCATTTCCATCTTTAAACTCTGTGCCATAAGGAAATCGGTAAAGCAATATAGCATCTGCTGCACCATGCCGGATGTTTGATACTTGCACCTGTTTTCTGTAATAATTCTCAGTCTATCTTATAGAGGTTTATAGATAATATTCGTATAAGGTCTGTTTATTTCAGACTCGTTTTACGAACAAGATAGATACCAAGGTTATCAAACGGAGCTTTTAAGTTGATTACTTTCGCTTTGTTTGTGCGACCGCATTGTCTCTTTCTTAATATAAAGAATAGTAGAATAAAGTGTCTCAAGATGTCAGACTTCAATGAAACTTACCTGATAACAACTGCAACCATCCACAGATGTGGAACACCGTAGTAGACTGACAAAAGAAGAATAACAGCATCGCACAGATAGTAAACAGTGCCAGGGCAACCGCTATGCCCACTAACACGGTCGCAATCTTGAACACTAATCCGTTTATCGACATGAAATCATCCAATCTGCCTTTGCAGTCCTCAATAGAATCTTCAGACTTGCATATTTGCCATAATCCAAACTTCCTTGGGTATTCTGTCTCCAAATCGCCGATCCACTCGGGTGTCACGAAGGCAACAACGCTTATAATAGCATAGCAAATTGTAAATATTGCCCACAGTACACCAATAGCTTTTGAATTGCGAACATAGTTTGTGGCATATAAATGTGAAGAATCCACGTATTCGATTTTTGATCCCATCTTGACAATATCCGGTTAGTAATTGGGCTTTTAGGACACACAAAAACAAATTATAACACTTTATTCGGAACTCATTTTTTTCAAACTGTTATTTTGTCGCACTGTATTTTATAAATCCGCCAATAGCAAATAGATAATTCGGTGCATTTCTCGAAGGAAAAGTATTATTGCGAAGAATTCGAGGACGCAAGAAACACGACGCGACACTAAGGTAAACTCGCACAACCTCTCGCCGCGCGCTATACGACCAAGTGCCGGAGTGGGGATAAGTAATGAAGCTACAAGTTGACCTATTGCTTGCTTGCACCTTCATATTTTTTACTAACTCACTCCGTCATCCCCGCAAACACAGTTCATTAGTTAATATCGTAGTCATCGATATTTATATACAATAATTATTATTTAAGCATATTAATTTACACTTGTGTTGGCTCTTTTATGAATCATCCACTATTTACATCATATGTCATGCCACAAGCTACAACCATAACACAATATCGAATTTGTTTATTTTTAAACTAAGCGACATCTGGTAAGTGGAATTGGAAAGAACATGAAGCTACCAATATCCAATAAAATGCAAACCCGTGATGCTTTGCCATCTACCGTTGTATGTTGGAATTAAATAAGTTAGTTTCTTGTTAAAAACTTGATAGGTAGTTAGTTTGTACATTCAGTAGTAGAGTTACCCATGGAGCAAATATAAAGGAGTTCCTATATTAACCATGAAAATATTTGTTTTTGTTTAAGTTTCACATTGACTACATAATAGAAATCAACTTTTAAAATATCTAATAAAGAAGGAGTTAGTAATACACTGAAAACCTTCCTTTTAGAAAACTACATATCCAACTTTTACTTCTTTCAAAATTAAGACGGCGAGCTCAGCGTCAAAATAAATCGTAAAGGAATAACCGATTTTCGCATTTAAGTTCAAACTGTCCATGACTGGTGCCATTACCCTATATTAATTTTTTTTTTATTTTATGTTAAAAGGGTGGCAAACAAATATAATATACGATCCACGTGATGGTACGTTATTTCACTGTTGTTTTCTGTAAGCTGGTTTATTACTTTCCCAGACGGGCGCTCCGATTCCAGCAAAAAATCCGCTATAGGTACCCTAACAACAGCTCTCAATATTATAGGGCTTGTTGATGAGTCCCTAACTGCAAAAGGCTTAAGAAACTATTCTTTGCCCATTATATTATTTTAGTGATTCAAAAATTTGAGTCAGTAAATATCTACATGGTACCTATAATAAATAGGTAACTATTTTATTGTTAAACTTTAATAAAAGATAAAGTTATTAGATTTATAAAAAGATTATAACTTAGATTGATTTAATCTAAGGATAATAATTCAAATACAAATCATTCATTATTTGAACAACATAGATCATAATAAAAAAAATCGGAATCAAGTGCTAGTCGGACTCGTGCACGAAGGGTTCCGTATCATTATCATGTCTTTTATGTCCTGTGAGGTGTATGTCAATAAACAATATTATTATCATTATCTATAAAACAAAGTTATTAGATTTATAAAAAGATTATAACTTAGATTGATTTAATCTAAGGATAATGATTCAAATACAAATCATTCATTATTTGAACAACATAGATCATAATAAAAAAATCGGAATCAAGTGCTAGTCGGACTCGTGCACGAAGGGTTCCGTATCATTATCATGTCTTTTATGTCCTGTGAGGTGTATGTCAATAAACAATATTATTATCATCACACTAATATTATAAAGGCGAAAGTTTGTGAGTGTGTGAGTATGTTTGTTACTTCTTCACGTCTAAACGGCTGGAGCGATTGTAATAAAATTTGGTATGGAGTTAGTTGACACCCTGGATTAACACATAGGCGTTTTACTGCGGGAAAATATACCTAATAAACCGCGGGTAACACCGCGGGGCACAGCTAGTTATCTATAAAACACTAGTAGTAAACCTCGCTTCGCTTCGGTGTAGAGCTGTAGTGTAGTCTATAGTTTTTATTCTCGGGCTTGTATTATACACAATGACATTCTTCTGTTACCTAATTACAATAGGCACGCGCCGCCTGGCCCCCCGCCCAGTAGCGTCGGAACCGCTATGTCCCTGCATTTTAAATCTGTAATATCTTCGAAAATAGTCATTTAAATTACATGCTTTAAAGGGGCAAATTGATCTATATTAAATGCACAATGTATTTAAGGTACTTAATTGGATAAGAATGAATGTTATATTGCTGAAAATCGCTTCGTAAATAAGCTATTACTTCTCGTAAAATGTATAGGATAAAAATGGTTATTGTGGGTTATCCCTAAGAGATAGACATATACCATCGCGGACTTTTTTGCAGACCTTTTCAAGGTGTACAATACTGTAGTACATTATTTTGATCTATCTCGTAGGGTTTAGTTGGTACTAAGGATATCAAAATGTCATTATCCATTTTTCTACTTATAAAATAATTGCGTGTAGTAATTGACGTACCTGTTGTCGTTGTTTATTAATTTAAAATGGCGATCGGCGCCGATCGGCGCTGGTCCATAGAAAAAGGATCAGCGCCGATCGGCTTTCGGCTTTCTTTCTGTATACGGCCTTAGACTCGCTTGCCTTCTAC
Source organism: Chilo suppressalis (assembly GCA_902850365.2). Lineage (NCBI taxonomy): Eukaryota > Metazoa > Arthropoda > Insecta > Lepidoptera > Crambidae > Chilo > Chilo suppressalis. The sequence goes on from OU963916.1 coordinate 14,875,687, forward strand.
TATTTTTTAAAAAGTTTAAAGCATAGACAGAAAATCTGATCTACGCTCAGTTTTTGAACTGAAACTTCTTTAAGCACGCTTTACTTAGGGGTTAAACTGGTGAATGTGTGACGATTTTTGCGTTACGCGCGCACTCATCGGTAAACAATGAACAATACCCGTCACAAAATATAAGAACTAGAATATAGAACTGCTTTGTGGGTGATAACGGACCCAGCGCGGATTGGATGGTGATAACGGACCGGATTTTCAGATCATTGGAGCTAAAGAAGTTTCACTTCAGTCGTGTGGTTATACTCTCTTTTTTTTCGGTAATCCGAGTGTCTACGCTTGAAAGCTTTGAGTATATTTATTAAACTCTAAGGTAAACTTAAAAGGCAAGAAAACAGGACTGTGTTCCAAATTTACATTCTGGAGGCAACAAATGTCAAATTTTACATAAGTTTCATATATTTATGTCAAAATTAAAACGTTAGGGTAAAATGTTGCATTTAGGGCGTAGTTTTGGAACGCAGACCAGTTGTCAATGTCATTAGCCGTCATTATGTGACGGGACTAAGGATGCACAAGTAATAAAATAATCGATAAATAAAAGCGATATTACAATTAATTTATAAATTGATAGATTATACATTTTTTATAAGAAGTAAAACCTGCATACTTCTTTATCTAAAAAATAGATAAAATTTAATAACAAAAACTTAAAAACTACTAAATCTCTATTACAATCCAAATAACCTTACTTAAATAATTTATAATTTACAAAATAAAAAATATGTCACCCCCAGTCCCGCCGTCAGAAATGTTTCCCAATAGACTGGCAACATTGCCACGTTGGATGGCAAGACTCATCCGTTAACCAAGATAACTGCCAGCCTTTTCATCGTGCCTTTTAATAGTCTCAACGTGCGTACCACAACGACAGCGATGGGGATGATTTGTCTTGACGCCAAGTCTAAGCGATATCGCGAGATACAGAGTGCTCTTGTCAAGAAAAGTCCCGATATTAACTGAAGGGAGAGCTTACAGCCAGTAACCAGACTCTGTACGTAACTTTTGTCAAATTTGTCATTTTTTGCACTTGAGTCGTAGGTTTGGAATGCAGCCCTGTGTATTTTATGTACGACAGCTACGTGAACAGTAGACGGTGTATGTAGAAAAACATGATTAAGAAACAAAGTTTTGTGTATTTTATTTTTATGAATTTTTGCTGAAGACCCGGCTTAAAGAAAACAAATAAGTAACAGGGGGCCAATCGCCTAACGGAAATGCTTTGGTAAACGCTAACGCTTACGATTTTATTTTGTTATTTCTAGCCGCCTGAGGTATTCAAATGCCTCGCGCTCTTTCTTTTTCTTTTGCATTGGTAATAACAATATTAAAAAAAATGAGCGTGAGGTATTCGAAAACCTCAGGCGGCTAGAAATAACAATATAAAATCGTAAGCGTTAGCGTTTCCCAAAGCATTTCCGTTAGGCGATTGGCCCCCAGGACGATCTAAATAAAAAAGGTCTTTAACCGCCTTATTCCAAAATGTGGACTAAAGATAGTCTTGATTTAAACCAGTCTCTGTTTTCTTTTTAGCACAAACATGTGACAGTATTATTTTAAGAACGGCAATAATTTCGTTTATACAATACAATACACATTTCATCGTCAAAGAGAAACCGATATTTTTTTCGCATCACTAGAGGAAAGCAGTATTTCGAGCCGTGATTGTTCGAGTATCTCTTCAGGCTGTGGAGGAAACGTCAACGTCAAACAAAACAAAACGAACTTGGTCTTGGTGAACACTAAAAAAATTGTATTTTTTTCCTTCTGGCTTCGTAAATAAGATAAATACGTTCGGTTGTAGAGAAGTACATGGTAAATTTATTTCACGCAATATGTCTGTTGTAAGTTATCGTGATTACGTTTAAAATAAGTGCTAAGTTCCACAGCAGAAACTAAAAATGTCGGAAAGAAAAGACAAGTGGGTTCGCCGGTTTACAGTGGATGAAACCTCAAAATACAAAAATGGCTTTACTATTTACAAGATTACTTCTGTTGTGAGTATTTATACTTGCACCAATAAAGAGCTTATATTTAACTTAGTATAATAAAAAAGAGGCAACTTGTGCCTTTATATACCTACTTATTCTATTTTGTTTACTTTAAGTGTTAAGGTGTTTTTATGAATATTTGGGTCAGAGTGTCGCCTGTGTGCCTGTCTTCTAGATTACTTCGTATGAATCAATAAAAAAATATACTTGATCTTTTTAAGTAGGTTTATAAAGTATCTATTTAAGTATATTATTAACTATTTTTGTACACCATGATGAATCATTTGTCAAAAGATTGTGTAATACCAGCTAAGCGTTTTTAATATTCCAAGAAATTATATTGCATTGTTAGCCATACCACGAATTGATTTAAAGTAGGTCTTCTTCTTCTGTTTTATAATGGGAGTTATTGCTTGCTTGTAAATTATCACAAGCATGCAAGCACAAATATTCTGCCACTATATTGCAAGTAATTTGAGACACCCTCTCTGATTAAACAATGCCCTGAAAAGTAACTGTAGTGTTTACTTAGATCATATTTTCACAATTTCTATTTTTCTACTATACTGCTAATTAAAGGAAAACAAGCAAAGCAAAATAGATTTTTTATATTTATAAACAATCTAAATTCACATCATTACATTGAGTATAATTATGTGTAATAATTTAAGCACTATCACTACAGTCAGATTATTCCACTATGATCACCTGTGAATTACCGACCACTAAATCACCTGTGTGAAAGAATTTCTTATATGGGTATATCTTCACTAATTGGGAAATTGCCATCCCAAGCATTTTTTCAATATAAATCTCATTGTTGCTGACATCTATGTAATTAGTAACTACACTATGACAACCTCCGTGGCCGAGTGGTTTGTACGCCGGGTTTCATGGCTGTCGCCGACTCGAGAGGTCCCGGGATCGAATCCCGGTGGGGGCAGATGTTTGTGTGATGAATACGAGCATTTGTACTCCAGTCATGGATGTTTAATATGTATTTATATAAATATACTTATAAATGTACAGTATATGTATTCTATCCGTTACCCTAGCATCCCATAACACAAGCCTTATAGTGCTTACTTTGGGGCTAGGCTAATTGGTGTGAGTGTCGAAATAAAAAACAAAAACAAAAAAAACAAAACTATAGGAATTCTTGACATGCTATAGCCTAAAATTTAAAAATTATAGAATATTTAATTAAATTCATTTTAGAGCTACATTACAAACACCCCAATTTACAGTCCCCTGTTGTGTCCCATTTCCAAAACTACAAGTCTTATTTAAAATATAAATATTTCAATAGTATTATGTTTTCAGAATGATAAATAAACTACTAGAATACAGTGGTGTCGATTCTAGCTTGATTCTCTAAACTTATAACTAAATTTAACATCAGCCTCTTGTTTTCATTTTTTTAGGGTATGACAAGGATACACTGTTGTTAATTTTAAGTTTAGGTTTAGAGAATCATGTTAGAATCGACACCAGTGTGGAATATTTTTTCTTCAATAATTACTAAGCAAGTATCTTATCATGATTACCTCTTCAATTTTAATTGTCTGAAAATGAAAGAATGCTAAAAAGTTTTCTATGTAAAATTACCAATCCCTCTGTACACAGTCACTGCCGTTTTTTGATAATGATATTATTATAAGTTTGTTGTAAATGGGCTACTTAAAAACCAATATTGAACTTATCACATGGTTGTGAAAGAACACTTTCTGTAATAGTATAACTATCAGTGGTCTAGTTTGATATTCATATTTTTGTTTATTATTCATATTTTACAGGTTGTTTTCATATTTCAAGCAATTCGAGACATTCTCTCATAATTTACATTTTGTGAGAAAAATGGACTACTCCGTACCATTTCTTGGGCTGCAGCCTTGGGAGCTTGAAGCACAAAGATATTTGCTGAGGTCCACAAGTGCGTGTTACAACTAGAAGCTGCGGAGAGCGTCCAACCATAGAGGACTTGATTAGGGTACCAAAGGGTAGAGGTGACAATGAGGAGATGTGTGCAGTCGCTTTTATGGTCGGGGTGCTGTTTCCAATCTTAGAAGACTACAGAAAACAGAGGTTATGGTCGCTGACCTTTCGTTCAGTGTAGATATTGTCGAGGCATAATTGGTTCGGACAGCATCGTTACCGCATCCAGGGGGAGGCGTCGCCGTCATGCCACGAGTACGGAGCTGCTGTAGACGCGGCACGACACACCCTCTAGAAGTGTCCGGCGTGGTCACAGCAGCGCCGCACTCTGTTAGCAATAGTGAGCCTACCCAGCATATTTCAAGCTGTGCTGGATAGCCATAGTTCCTGGTATACGCCTTATTCGGTGGTCGATTTTCGCGAGAATGTCATCTCACAGAAGGGGGCTGCGGAGAGGGTTAGTGAGGAGCGAGCTCACTCGGACTCTGCGCCGCAGGAGGTTCGATGCTAGAAGACGGCGTTACGACCATTTTCTTATCCTCCCTGGCCGAGACCTGCGGGTTCTGGACTTGGGAGTTCCAAACTCTGCATTGTACAGGTGTCTATTACTGATCGAGGATACTCCTAATACCCCGGGGATTTCCCAAACCTCGCCCTAGTGGGGGAGGCAGGAGGGTCCACTTAAATCGAACGTTCAATGGTGAGGTCGCGGAAGCATCCGAAAGGTTTCCCGTGGCCTCCTCTAGTGTCGTTGCCTTGCGGGTCGATGAATCACCAACTAGTGTCCACACGCGAGGTGACAGGGACATTGTTGAGCTTTTAGTGAGAGGGTAGGGCCCCTCTCCTCCATAGCAGCCATTAAGCCAGCCCCGTTGGGCGACGGTAGAAGGAGGGAGGTGTCCCACATAACCTCGTCAACAATAAGATAAGGGTTATCAATCATGGATTTTAATATGTATTTCTAAATAAATATATTTATCTGCATATGTTTTCTATACATTACCCTAGTATCCCAAAACACAAGCCTTACAGTATACTTTAGGGGTTGGCTAATTGAATCAGTTTTAAAAAAATATAATAATTTGTTTCAGTTATTCCCCATCGAATCCCCAGAGGCGGTGACAGTGGTGTCGGTGTGGAAACGATACAGCGACGTGCAGCGGCTGCATAAGAGCATGCGAGCTCTGCACGCCGGTCTACATTTGAAGGGCGTCTTCCCGCCGTTGACCAGGCATAGTTACTTCAAGCGGTTTCAAAAAGAGGTCTGTAGACTAACACCTAATAAACTTTATTAAGATATAAAGAAGAGTGAGCGCCTGGTCATATGAGTATTTTTTTTTTCGGGTCTCCAGCGTACTTTTGTCTCTAAGTGTCGTGGTTGTTCGGTGGACTTTTTTTACGCGGGACTTTTATATCCTCGTGTGCTTTACTCGATGCAGTTGTAAGCGATTTATTTGGCAAAAATGTCCGTGGAGAAAAGTTGCTCGTCTGCGCAGGCCATGATGATTATTTTTTTCAAACAATTCCTGACAATATTTCTGAAAATATGATTTATTAAAAAAGTATTCTTCTTTGGCAAAATAATCGGTGATTTGAATTAGCTTGATGATAAAGTTGAATCCAAGGAAATATTTTGCTAGTTTTCCTTAAATTTCGAAAGCATTTTAATTTGTTTGAATCAAATGAAGATTGCATAACCATCAATTATCATAAATTCATCTTTCACTTTATGAACTTAATCATCAAAACGACAATGTTTAAAAAAATGAAGAACACATATAAACTCCGAATTATACGTTTAACGGGCGTTTCGAGCGTGACTTTCACTAATTATGTTTAATTAGTTTATTTGAGGTTGCATTTGCAACGAGCCGATCTGTGCTAGCGCCGAAAAATGATAAAGAAGTTTTCACTTCAAAAATAATTAAATAAAGAAAAATATGTTTTTTATTAAATTAAAAAATATATTTCGACTGACTTACACTTTACATATGTCGTTCGCATATATTCCTTTCACAATATTATATCATGTAACACTTTACATGGGCTAAGCGTGTTTGCTATTTGTTATTTTGACAGCAGATTGTCCTTGTCATACTCTTTAAGGAGTGTAAAGGACGGAGGACTGTTGTCTACTTTAGAAATAGAAAATACAAAAAGCCATGAAAAGTGCCGGCATCGCAGGCCCAAGCATAAATTTTTGATAGCTCCTCCATAACGTATCGTAACGTCAAAGTTTCCATGAAAACTAAGCAGCGCCCCTAGCGGACGTAAGAACAAACTAGCTCTTTTCATACAAAATTTGACGATTGACTTCAAAAATTCGACCCTGGGCCTCCGGTTTAACTTTAGTGTACGTTTTGTAACAAGGCGGCGAACGTTCTGCGAATATCCTTCGTATCGGTGTCATCTCTGTCACACTCGTGCATCGCAGGTGGTGGAGGAGCGAGCCAGATGCATCAAGAGTCTACTGGAGTTCGTGGCCGAGCACAGACTGCTGTTCACGAGCACTGACTTCGTTAATTTCCTGCAGGTCAGTTTCTTTACTTTTTTATGTTATAAGGATGGCAAACAAGCTATATGACACCATAGCCTATAGACAGACCCCTCTTTCCCAGGGGGCACTTTGGGTAAGTGCCCAGGGCCCCGCGATCGATAGGGGCCTCCCTCTGATCAAATACGAAGCCTCTAGTTCCTGTCAGATCACCAAACGACAACCAATATTTATTACCAAAAACCTTATATGATGAAAAATTACTGACTACAATACCAACTTACTAGCTTTTACATAAGCGAAGCTATTCTACTCTCGCCCAAAAATTAGGCTTTCCGACTTCAGCATGCTTAGATAAATTTAAATATACATATAATTGTATACTAAGCACATACACATTTTAAAGAAAAATCATCAGTAGTACACTGATACTACTATTACTACTACTATTGTTATTTATTTATTACTTGGTCATACACCCCAGCAAACTTCTTGAGAAACGACCCTAGGCAAGAAAGCCTGTGCAATAAATTTTACATACAAAATTTATTTGTCTGTGGTTTTGTTGCCGCGACTTATAACAGAAAATGTGAAAATCATGATATTAATTTAAATTTTTTAACTAAATCCATGACATCTGTTCCCGTACAAACGGTGTATGATCCCTTCTTTGCTCTGCCTTCACCTTTGCCTCAACCTTTTTCTGTGTTCTGTGCTCAATACCGTCAAGCTTAAAAATAACACTTTTGACTGCCAATTGTGTTTATTATAAGAATGCTATTTGCTGCAGCGAAATCATTAATTCTGTAATTGCATCGATCACGCGCTTCGATTATCTGTAATTAGCACTTTTACTATCCATTTCAGCAGCTCGATAGCGAAGTGGTTAGCGTGATAATTCGATCCGCGATCGTAGAAGTTAAGCGACTTTCGTAATTGCCGATCATTGGATGGGTGACCAAAAATTTATTATCTCGAACTCCTCCATGCTTCGGAAGGCACGTTGAGCCGTTGGTTCTGGCTGCTTCTGCAGTCGTTAGCACATACTAATGGGTACGCGTGTTGACTTATGGCACGATCTCCCAATTGCATCTGTAGGGAATGCCTGTACACCAGCAGTGGAGACATTAAGAGGCTGATGATGTTGATGACTGTCCATTTACTTATATCGGTCGATCTCCGTGACCGAGTGGTTTGTACGCCGGGTTTCAAGATGTCGCCTACTCAAGAGGTCTGGAGAAGTGATGAATACGAACATTTGTACTCCAGTCATGGATGTTTAATGTATTTCTATATAGATATACTTATATATGTATCAGTATATGTATTTTATCTGTTACCCTAGTATCCCATAACACTAGCCTACAGTGCAAGTATGCACTGCATTGGTGTGAGTGTTGGAAAGATTTATTTTAAATATATTATTATCTTTACTAACTGCGAGTCAAGGTTATTTCAATCGAGGAAATAGTCAATTATTTCAATTAAACTAAACACGTTGTTTGAACTCGCCATTGTTTGCCGTCGGTGATTCGGCAAATTCGTTGATCTGTGAAAATTACAATACCTTCTTTTGAATTTTAAAAAAAGTCAGCAGTTTCCGAGTTATTTGTGTCACTTTATGTTAGTCATTTGCTGTAACGGACTGTGCTCAAGAATCTTGTAAGATTTGCCGTCTCTTAGTTCAGTTCAATTGGACGTCAGAGAAATAGGGCACTGCTGCTTTTGAATCGGAGCACTTGTCCTGAAAAAGAATAGTCTACCTCAAGAAAGACGTCATTTCTGCAGTAACAATAGCTTGCCGGGTTAAGGTAGGGCTGCCATACGTCCGGGTTTCCCCGGATTTGTGCTAGTTTACGGGACGTCCGGGGAGCGTCCGGGCGGGATTTTATTTGTAGTTCGGGTTTAAAATTTTACGGTAAAGCATGAGTGGCCCTTGGTGCTGCAAGTGTCCATGGGCAGCAGTGACCACTTATTATGTGGTAGACCGCTAGCTCTTTTGCCTAGACCAACATAAAAAAGTTGATTTGTGACATTTTTAACTGTTTTTTTATTGGTCTGTCCGGTTTCTGGGCTACAAAATCCGGGGTTGTCACGCGTTTTATCCTGGTTGCCACATTTTAGAGATGGCAGCCCTTGGTTAAGGTAATAGGATTAAAACGAGTTAGAGCTTGTTCCTACTTGTCGGGTGTCAGTCCAGGATTTTATCGGATCATTTCGATTCCGACGCAACGCGATTGCCTACAAGAGTGAATAGCTTTATATAAAATGATCTGCCACTAGGACATCCGATTAAAATAGGCATATTGTTTTAAACTTTCATTGTCACTCACATTATAGTAATTTATGTTATTTATGGGAGTGTTACATATACCTTGTTTTTAGCGAGTTTCCGATATTTCGCACTGTTGCAAGCGCTATGATCACGGAGTAACTTAACTTTTATTATGTGGACTCGGCAATTCTATGTTCGTTGTATGCAAAACCGTAAATTGATGTCTTTGACATTGATATTGTCGATTGATGTAAAAAAAATATGTGTTTATAGACTGGCTACCCAGAACCCGAGGGTCAGTCGGGTGGAATCATCAACGCTATAAGGACGTCGCTCCACCTGCCTATTGAGGAGACTCCGCCCCTCGAGTACCAGACTGATGATGACGACTCGAGGAGCCCTATACACACAGGTAAAACAACACAATGTTCTACAAAATCAACCATCTATCTAATCTTTATATATATAATTCTTCTGTGAGTGTGTATTTCACTGAACTTCTCTTAAACGACTGGACCGATTTTGAATTTTTTGTGTGTGTTCAAGGGGATCTGAGAATGGTTTAGATTCACAATTTTGTCCGCTGGACAACCCCTATTTTTTTAGGGCGGTACCAAGTTCGCTGGGTCAGCTAGTAGATATATAAAATTCTCGTGTCACAGTATGCGTAATTGAACTACTCTGAAACGGCTCGACTGATTTTCGTGAAATCTTATATGAATATTCAGTAGGTCTGAGAATCGGACAACATCTATTTTTCATCCCCCTAAATGTTAAGGGTAAATTAATTACCAAATTAATTAGTTACCCTTAATTTTTTTTTATTTGGATAAAATGTTTTGTTTTTATTTTTTTATGATACATCATACAAAAATACTTACAACCCTAAAGGACAATGTTAAAAATGGCCTAAGAACCAACACCAATTTGGCATTTATGATAATTCTTAGTATATTTTATGCGATAATTATCAGTATTTAGATTGTGACGGACACTTCCAGTTAAGTAAGCTAAATTAAAAAGTTAATAAATAATCTGAGACATTAAATACCATTTTATGTGTATAATCTATGACAGCACTGCAAACAAAAAACACTTTCTTCCTAATGCCGGCACTTCACTTGGCTATTCGTATTTGCTATTTAAAAACATGACATCAGTCTGTCCTTTTCATTCCTTATTAAGCAGACAAGGATAAAGTGTTGTCAAGTGAAGGGCCGGCATAAACTCGATACTCTGTGGTTTTGGTGGAGGCAGTTTGCATTCGTATTAATCTGTGGCATTGTGCATTCTCGTCAAAGAGTACTTTTTATATACGGAAAATTCTCGTTCGGATTACCTGTTGTGTGTGTTTATTTGCGATTGTTTTTCCTTTAATTTAACTATTACTATTTCGGCTATCTAATATGCCATCGATGTAACCAAAGAGCAGAGACCTTATTATCAAGTGCTAGTGAACCTGTGCCACAACATTCTGAGAGGATCATACTGCCAAATTATTCAAGAGCACCTGATACACATTCACGCTGCATATTTACACAATATACATGTGTTAAACAAATAAATACAATATGATACAATTATGTGAAAAATAGTCAATAAATAATAAAAAGCAAAACTTTTGTTTTTATTTTATTTATGATTCCTACCTAACCAAGTTTTTCCTAATAGTTATTCTATAAAATCGCACCGAATAAAATGAATTAGTTGTAATATTGATGCACTTATACTGAGTTCATACTAAGTTCATAGGTTGACCTATGTTTCATTGAATATTAAACATAACCTCAAAAAAATTTTAGTTTTCCTAATAATTTAAGTTCTCAGAAGTGTCCGTCAATAATCTTTGTTTTTACAGTCATTTACTTGCGATTTCGAACCTAGAAAATAATATTTCATGATTGTTGGTTTTTAGGCTAACTATGTATGGACGCAGAACAATGTCCTTTTCACCCTTCTACCACCAACTCCTATTTTTTTAATGGCGGTACGAAGTTCGCTGAGACAACTAGTTTTATTATAAAATGTGCGTAAATTAAGCAGTGTCTCAAGCACGAATTTTGATAGCTCCGTAAACGGACGTAGGAACAAACTTCCATACAAAATTTGACTTATGGAGCTGTCAAAATTTGTCAAAAAGAGAAACTGAGGCTTGAATTGTCATAACAACGTATTCGAAATACATTAATGCTTTAAAGATGATTATTTGCTGTCAGTCGTTAGCACCCACCAATCCGCACTGGGCCCGCGTGGTGGGTCATGGCCCAATCTCCCTATTCCATCCATAGGGAAGGCCTATGCCCCAGCAGTGGGGACATTATTAGGCTGATGCTGATGATGATGATTTGCTGTCCGTTATTCCGTACTTCAGTTGGATTCCAAAAAGCAATTGACTGATTTACTTGATGATTTAACAACCAATTTTAATACATTAACCAGCTTTATTAAAGTGAACTGCCAAATCTAAAGACCTAACTTATTAATCTGTATAAGAGAAAATACTAGTTATTTTTAAGATACAATAATCGAGCTTTGAACGCTACGTTTTTTTCTCTTATAGCACGCTCCCAGAGCACAGACAATCAGCAACTGACCACAGACGAAACAGACTTCATATCCCAAATACCCATTTATGAAGCCGCAGAAGTTGAGATACGACAGTCGCCAAAAGACGACAAACTATCCAACGCCAACAGTTTCGAGTCCTTAAACTCTTTGGACAGCATAAACAGTGACCTTTTCGACGAATTAAACAAAGTCGCCGTAGATAAACACAAGCCGAGCGTGAAAAGAAAACCTGTGTTGCCAGACTTGATTAACTTCGACGCGCCTTCCACTTCGAGGTTCGATGACTACCACACTATGTCGAGAAGTGGCAACATTCATTCTGATACTACATCTTTAACTTCCAATTTGTACGAATCAAGTAGTTCAGTCTACGATATGGAAAGAAGGAGCAGTTCTCGCGTCTCTCTTTATAGTAAACAAAGCGTGATGTCTCTTTCCAACGTGGAGAATAAGACGAAGACGGAAGATAGTTACGTATTTGAAGCTGGCTACATGTTGAATTTGGCTGCGAGATGCGAAGATATGGGCGACTATCAAAGAGCATTCGATTGCTACAAATCTGGTATTGAGAAGATGCTTATTGGAGTACAAAGTAAGTAGAAATAATATTACTTTGGATTCTTTGGAAGAGAATAAAAAATTGTTATAACAAAAATAAGTCTAAAAGTTAGTTTAAAAATTTACTTAATGTCTAAATTTAGCTCCTATTACAAGACTTCAATATTGCACTTGAAAAATATTTATATTCTTAAACCAAAAGTTTGGAAATTTATTTACCAATCAGTACCATAATAATTGAATTGAACAATTTATTAGGGTATATTTCTATTAGAAAGTAATTTACCGTACGAACTAGTATTAAAGATTGTTAATGCCTTTTAAAATTTATATCCTTACATATTTACAACTAAAGTTCTGATTCAATTATATTAATAAGTTTCAGATGACAATTTGAAAAGTGTTATAATGAAGTATTGAAGTATTCAAATTCAAATACTTCTTTTAAATGTCAAGTTATCATCTTTAATGGCATAGAGGTATAAGAATAGAATGGGGAAGGCGGCTCTAAAAGTGTCCGTCTAGTAGAAAGAGAAAGAAGATGAGAGACCGCTAGCTACCTCTCTCTCTTGTGACGCATGCGCAGTCGTCTGTCCAATAGTTGGTGCAAGCATCACATCGAAATAGTAAGATGCTTACAGTTGCCAATGCGCATGCACGATCAGAGAGAGAAAGCTAGCGGTCCCTCATTTTCTTTCTCTTTCTATTAGAGGGGCACTTCCACTAGTAGTAGAGTCTATATCTCCCCTACTCTATTCTTATACTTCTATGTTTAATGATTATGTTTCTTTGTTTTTAAGGTGACACAGACCCACAGCGGCGTGCACTGATCAAAGAGAAAACCAACAAATATCTTTCATATGCTGAGACTATATATAAGAATCACCTGAGCGACACTGAAAGAAGCGTAAGTTCACATTTACACACACGAAAAGTTTCTGTATTCTATTCAACTTCCTCCTAGACAAAAAAAACTTCATATTTTTATTCTGGCGATGTCAATAAATCTACATTATCACACTAATATTATAAAGGCGAAAGTTTGTGGTTGTGTGAGTGTGTATGTTTGTTACTTCATCACATCTAAACGGCTAGAGCGATTTTATTAAAATTTGGTATGGAGTTAGCTGACACCCTGGATTAACACATAGGCTACGTTTTACTCCGGGAAAATATCCCTAATAAACCGTGGGTAACACCGCGAGGCACAGCTAGTCAGTAATAAACGCTGTCTCGAGTAGATAGAAAAACAAAACAAATACCCAGTTAAAATAATCAAAGCGCTTTTTACTTTTGTTTTTTTTTCAAAATTTATACAGAAAGCAAACAGTAAAATGTTTAAAAAATGAAATACAAAGACTGCAAATTCATACTGACCACTTTTCAGAACAATAAAAAATAAATAAACAAACAGCATGTTAACACTAATTCTCTATAGACTTCTCTGTCCGCTCAGCGCGTTAAAAATGGATTTCCATACACTTTTCCAGCCCCCTCAGAAATACAACCCATAGATCCTTTCTGATTCATTTTTAAAACAAGAATACAGCACTTTCCTAGCTGGAAGTGTAGTATAAAGAATTTTATCTATTTTATGTATCTATCTACTATCTATGAACTTTAAAGAAACAAGTAATTTGAGTACTTAGTATGATTGACACTCATCCATTAATTTCACTCACTAAGTTATTCCCAAAGACAGAACGAAATGACACCAAATCCATATCCACTGTTCTAGTAGACCTTTCTCGATGCTATAGAGACCATAATATTATGAATAGTTTTATAATACACAACATAAACAATACCGGTACAAATTTACTAATATCTATAGTGGGTATGATTGATACACATCCGTCTCTTTCACTCATTCAGTTACTGCCAGAGACAGAGCGAGACGACACCAGATCCCGTCATATCCATTGTTCTATACCTCTATCGATGCTGCAGAGACCTTATGAAGAATTATCACAATACAGAGTTTTGGCTGTTCTAAGCTCTAGTATAATGCTGGTTTTACATAAGGGGGAGCAAGCTTGTTATGCTATGAAGGTAAGCATTATTTATAAAAAGATAGATATAAGATATATTTAGATTTCATCTGCGTGGTTTTGTTGGTTTCCATACAAATTTTATTCCCAATGTTAGCCTCTTGTAGCTTTATTATCGTAAAAAATGTTGTCCCAGTGATCTATACCTAAGTTCAGGCTACTAATCGATTAGACAGATTTTGGTATAGAGACAGGTGGAACCCTGGGAATGACAATGCAGTGGTTAAATTATGAAAGCGTAACATACCAACTTACTACTAGTCGTTTCCCATACAAAGTTTCATCCTCATTTTGGAATTAGGATGATTTCTGGAATAAAATCCATCCTACGTCCTTCCTTGGAAGTCAAACTACCTCTTTACCCATTTTCATCTAAATCAGTTTAGCGGGTAAAGCGTAAAAAGGTAAGACAGACTAGTTACTTCAGGCTATACTCAGCTCCAGTATCATGCTGGTCTTGACATAAGGAAAAGCAAACTACAGTAGAACCCGTTTAATACGCTCACGCTTAATACGATTTCTCGCATGATACGCCATTTTGCGTCAGTCCCTGCAACTTGAGACATGTTTTCATACATTTATTAACTCTTATTACGATTCGTCATTCCGTTTAATACGCCTAAATCACCAACATGTACCACACATATTACCTCTTGATAGCACACAAGAAGATGCCCTAAGTAATAATAAATAAAGAAGAAGATAAGTCAACTCCGATTTTGTCACAGGCCCAGGCATTATCAGCATTTAATGAATTAAGACGCTCCGCTTCTTGAATCAAAACGAAGACGCACTGCAAAAGTTAAATTATGTTGAAAATTTTGTAATTGGTAGTGCCTCAAATCTTTTTGTCAAACTAAATATGTGATTATTTTAAATAATGTAATAATAATACACTACATTTTATATAACGTACATAATTCTTAAATATTGTACATTTAATACCTCAATACCTACATTCGACATAATAATAGAATATAATAAATATTAATATGTAGTATCCTATCCCGCATAATACGCTTTCCAGCTTAAGACGCGTTTTTGGTTGAGTCCCTGTGAAATCGTCTTAAACGGATTTTACTGTAGTTATTTCATTGATGATCGTTTGGAAGAATTCTAGAGCTTAGAAGCATTAGGGCGGATGTTGATTTTGCCAACTTTACAGGACAGAATAAAATAAAAATTCAATTTTATCGGCAAATATTTCAGTAAGTACAAACAATATGTAAATGTTGTCTTTGCATTTACTTAGCTAAATAAGGAGCTTAACTAGCTTCATAATTAAAATTTAAAAACAATGTTTCCAAACAGTAAAAAATTAACTTTTTTTAAAAAAATGATGACATCCTCCTTTATGCAACTAAAATTATTCAATGTATTTGTTCAACTGATTAGTATGTGCCCATACGGCTTTATGCCTCCAATTTTTGTAATTTAATGTATGGTGTTTGTCCAAATGCGACTTTTTTGTGTTCATTTATTAACCGTGGTTCTTTAGGCAAAAAGTGGGACATCTCTTAACAAAAAAAACTATTCCATAAATAAACGATACTTATTAATTTAATAATAATAAGAAAATGAGAGAAAATTAAAATATTTAATTATTCATCTATTTACTGGCGTATACATAACACACGGCGTCAAAAAAATGCACCTTTAAAAATTCTTAAATATTATTTAGAGAATAGTGTTGTGTATCATTAGAAAGGTAACGTAAAGGAGTATCCAAAAACCATTAAATTTAACTTTTTATTTAATTAAAATTATACAAACAACATTAAAATGAAAAAAAAAACCTTAATTAAGTCCTTATTAACAACAGATAATTTACAAACAAAAATGTACAAAAAGTACCTTAAATTTAACTTAAGATCTAGTGTTACCCCCCTTTCCCTCTACTCCCGATCTAGTGTAAGAATGGGCTAGGGGGGGGATTCTTCAATCACCGCGACTTGGAGCTCCTGTAGAGTCGAAGGAGCTGGATCCCGAGATCGAATCTTGCGTTTAAGATGACCCCAGAGGTGCTCTATCGGATTCAGGTACGGACTTCTCGCTGGCCACTGCATCACAGAGATTTGGGACCTCTGTAAGAAGTCACTCACGATAGCTGCAGTGTGGGCGCGGGCGTTGTCGTGCATTAATGTGAACCCCTCGCCAAAAGATTCAGCAAAGGGGACCACATGCACTTCTAGGATCTCTGTGACATAGCGGCGAGCAGTCAGCGACCCTTGTCCGGGAGTACTTCTAGTCCGAGAGACGCAGACAAGGCCGATTTTGCTGGCAGCCGACATACCGCCCCAGATGATGCAGGAGCCGCCCCCATATTCCACCGTCTCCTGGATGCAGGCTTCCGCAAAACGTTCACCCTGCCTCCGGTATACTCTTCTCCGTTGATCGTTGCAGAAAAGACACACTCGCGTCTCGTCTGTGAAGAGAACAGCTCTCCACTGCTCAAGGATCCAATGGACGTGGTCACGAGCAAACTGTAAGCGGGCTCGCCGATGCGCTGCTGTCAACTTGGGACCCGTAGCAGCTCTGTGGGCCACTATCTTTTCTCCTTCAGTCTTCCTCTAACCGTAGAGACGCTCACGGTGCAAATACTTGAGCGGCTTCATCAGCTGTGGTATCTTCGAGGTGATTTTTCTTCAGTAAAATCTGTGCGTTGACTCCGTGTGGACCGTTTTATACCCACACAAGGAAACGCAACAAGCGACTCTCACGGTAGCAAAATTTGCATTGAATTTTTGTGACACATTATTTCTTGCACTAGGTTTCATTTGATAATGAAAATTAATGTTTTTAATTAAGTCAATTAAGAAACATTTTTCAATTAAATCATTATTATTGCGACTACATGTGCATATTAAAAGTTAGTGACATTTGAAAATGATTTTCTAAGAGGTACAATTTTTTTAACGCATTTTATATATTAATTAGTCACTTGCTGGAAAGTCGGGAATATTTCCGTTATGAGTAAGATTTCTATAGTAGATATGAAACTCCATAGGAACTCATTTCAAAAGAGTCATCAGATCATTGTACTTTGCAGTAGATATAGGTTTCTCAGTCACTTCACAAAACACCAACAGACCGAAGGTAAAACAAAAACACCGAAATGTAAACAAACAATGCGTGCAAGGAGCAAAGTGACAGACGGCCAGACATACGATCGCGCAACGACCAATCACAACGTATCTCATTACACTTAAACTAATTCAGTGTTAGTCATTGGACAGATAATGCCCAATGTCGCTAATTTTTTGGCGCCATATTTTGAATAGTTCACATCCATAACGATTTATTTTTACATTGGCCCACCAATGCATTTACAAAGTTTCTAAAACAAAAGGCATAAAGTCGTATATCTACAACCGTTTTAAAGTTATTAAAGGAATCTTAGATGCGTAATATCGGAGGTTTAGTTACGATGAATATTTTAAATCACTGTTTGAACCGTAAAGGCGTGACTCCTTTTACGTAGCCTTAGTGCGAATATTTTTTTTAAGCATAAGGGCCAAATTTTCAATCCACCAAAAGAAAAATACAGTAATGTAGACGCAGAGAGAAGGAAGTGAAAATGAAACCTTAAGATTCTAATGATTTTAGAAAATCTGTAAGAACCGACATTATGCACGGAATTATCTTAGCCCAGAAAAGAGATAGAAATACAGCTCTTAGTGCTATGGAAAGAGAACGAAGAGCTTTTCTTTGTTATTCAATTAAAAAAATTTGCCCGACCTGCACATCCGCCCATATGCATCTAAGCTCCAGAATTATTTCAACTAAAGGCATTTATCAAAAATAACGAATTCACAAATTATTTGAGCAATTATCGTTTTGCCTACAATCGTTGTTTCTACTGCCCTTTATAACCAACCAACCTTATAATAACTTGCTGTCTAAATATTTCCAGGTAGTTCAGAAAGTGCCTCATAATCTAACCGAATTCGATGAATACTTCTTGCGTCGAACAAACGACACAAGAGAACCAATATTACCTACAGCTGTACCTTATATGGTGCCTTTACATGCATATATTGAAACAAATAACCTAATATTCTTAATACTATCATACGCTCCGGGAGAAAAATTATTAGACTACATAAGAAACTATGTAAAATCAACACCGAACACACCAGCCAGAGAAGTCAATTTAGAAAATGTCTTTGCAGAACCCAAAACCAAAAATATTGACAGTGAAAATGACAATATTGATAGTGCTAAAGTGATCAATAGTGATGAATTAGTGAATAACAACCAAAGTGATAAGACTGATACATTGGACAATGTAGATGTTAGTGTTAACGAATTAGTGATTAACTCGCAGAAACTGTTGATGAATGTCGACAGAGCTCTGAATGAAACAAAGACTGAAATATGTGCGATGAAGGAAGTCGAAGATAAGAAAGTTGACTCTATTAGGATAGAGGGAACACCGGTTTTGAATAGGGTAAGTGGGCTTTTATGTCGTATTTATTTGGTCACCGATTTCAGAATTGGTTAATTAATATTGGAAAAAAATATTGCATTAACAAAAATGTTTGTAAAAGAACCATTATTTTTTCCATATGTACAACTCTGCCCAATTAAATACCTCAAGAATAATAATAATTCATAAAAAATATAAATGGAACTTATACCATAATAATGTCATTTAAATTATAGGCAACACAGATAATATATTATTGTAAATGTGCATCTTTATATTAACAACAATTAGCTACAGAAATCACGTGTTTTTTATACAAACTGTCACAATCAAGCAAATAAATTTAAACCAATATTATTTAGTATTAATTGTCATCTGTCAGTCAATGACAAATTTCATATAGGTATTAACGTTTCTTTATACGCAGATTTCCTACTGTAATTCATATTTTCAGCAATATTTTTATTAAGATGTTGATGAATGAGTGTTTTTAAGTATCATTTTAGATATTTTTTAAATACATAAATTTTACCTAGTCCTTTCACTGTTCATCATTCACAAATCATTACAAAAATAGTCACTTCTGATGAACTGTCTAATTCCGCCTTAACCACACGCGACGGACGCGACGCCACGACACATTCTGATCATAGAAAATAGTAGATTTGATTTGACTTAACACGCGACGGCTGACGTCGTGGCACGTCGCGTTTTTAAAATAGCTATTACATTACTCAATTTTAAGGGCCCAATCAAGAGGGTGGGCGTGTTCCCTAATTAGGGCAGTCATCAGTCGGACCGTAACTCAGTCTGAAAGTAAAAAAGACATCTCAGTAGAACGTCGTCGTTATGGAACCCTATGCATTCTGATCAAATTTTTATAAAATTCTCTAGACCCTTCGATACTTTTCTCTTTATTTATATAAGGAAATACGCAACTGTTCATCAAAGAAAAATTCTCACATAAATAAATACAATTAGTAACTTAAAGGTTACTTTAGTTTACCAGTTGTATTTTTTTGAAGATCCATTACTATTTTTTGCTGATTATTTAAATATGTGCCTTATTTAAACAGTTTTTTATTTCTTTTTTATAACAAAAATTAAAGATCTCAATTAAAATTAAGTAACACTTCTTTCTCTTCATTCAATACCATCGCGCCAATAAACTAATTTGACTACAATAACGTCCGTACTATGTATATACGCTCTCAGGGCGTCGACTGAGCTCACTTACTGCCTAACAGCTATTTCACTACCCGATTTTTAGGGCGTAAATCTTATAATGAAACGCGATACGACCGTGACCATTAAAACGGAATTATAAAAAATCATTTTTGCTTTCATTTTCGATGCTTCATCATTGAGAAAAAAATGTGAGGGAGATCGAGACGCCAATCGCCCTATATCCTTTACTCCATAACTCTTAAAATTGGACCACAAAAGTAAAGGACGTCTGTCCTGAGCCTGACGACGAGAGACGTGGAGCAAAATGGAGTAGGCCTTAACTCGTTGAGGGGTCCATAATGACATTAAATTATTGACTAGGTTGTATACATAGATTATTTAAAATTTGTTTCTTTTTTGACAATTTTATGAAATGACATTATGTAATGGTAATTGTAATCTAATTTATAATATTAATTGTTATAATATTTTATTGTTTAATGTATTGATGACAATTCTATGATACTTATTATTACTTTTTCATTTTGGAAATAAAGAGGCTATATTATTATTATTATATTATTACTCCCTAACTCTTATTACACCACCCTTAGTCTTAGTCAGGGTAAGGGTCCCTTAAAATTGGGTAGTCTAATACCGGCCATACACACTACGAGAAATCGTTACGATTGGACTGTGTAGATTAGACTGTGACCAGCCATAGCTGGTTTAATAGGCCTTCTAAGTCTGTTTCTGACTTTAGTAATGTGTGTATTAAGAATATTTATTTATAATTTGATAATTTTTATTATCGTGTACAGCCCCGTATGGCGCTGCCAGGGACGGCAGTGTGTGGTTGGGCGGCGCAAATATTGCTAGCACTGCATTCATTACACACTTGCGGCGTTGTATGCAGGTAATTATATAACAACACACACACATCTCTCTCTCTTTTTCTCCTCTCTTCAAAGACTGGGGGCCTATCAATGGACTGTGCTAATACTGTAAATTTGTAAGAGAGTCTGTGTGTCTGTTACCTTAGGAACAATCCATACCAAATCTCTGTATGACCAGGGCCGGATTTAAGGCAGAGCATGCGGGGCTGTGGCCAAGGGAGGCCCACAACAGAGATAAAAAAAAACGTATTTTGATGGTAAACAAATCAGGGAGTTGAAACACTAAGAAACATAACAATATGCCTCACCCACACTGTAATGAAAAAAGAATTAGTAATTAATAAAACTGAAAACTAGGCTGTATGGGCATTGTTCCCTTTGCCTTCCCTGAAAAGGGAGAACGTAAGAGAAGAAAACAATACCAGGTGGAGGTGGTGCTAATCGTAATTGGTCCAGCCCAAATTTAGGGACCCCCACTCTTTTGTTGCCTTTTTGATCTTGGACCTTTAAACCCGCCCCTGTGTATGACCGTGGTAATCCTATCAATATTATAAATGTGAGAGTTTTTATGTTTGTTACTCAATCAATCAAAAACGCTGAACAGATTTGGATGAAATTTGGCACACCATATAGTTTGTTATCTCGATTGAGATGCAGGAAACTCTTCACCCCGGAAGCTTTCCCTGAAAAAAAAAATATACTTGAAAATTTTTCAAAAAACTATAACGAACGAAGTCGCGGGCAAAAGCTAGTAATTTTAAGATGTGCTAAAAACCTTCCATTTTGAAACTATGAACTAAACCTGCGTAACTACTTCTTCGTTTATTAAAAAAGCTTACCATTTTTTCCAGGGACCTCAATCCATCTAACATCCTTCTAAGTGACGGTGGTCAGATAATCTTAACCTACTTCATAAGCTACCCTTCACCGGACATGGTGATGAGCAAAATACGAGTTAAACCGGGGCGTATCAACTTGTACGTGGCCCCAGAACTATATCTGTGTGGAATAGAAGATAAAGATCCTACTTTAGACCACGTTTGTGATTATTGGAGTTATGGTGCTGTATTGTACGAATTGCTGTGTGGAATGGTGAGTTTTGTACATGATTGTTGTTGAGTCGGAGAGTCTGGTTATCTGTCTACAGGTTCTCCTAGTGCAGAAGCCAGTCTCTTAGATCGTATACAGAAAGAAAGCCGAAAGCCGATCAGCGCCGATCAACGCCGATAAGCGCCGACAAATGCCGGCACCCGCTGGTCAGCTGGTCATTATGATCTATGTTGTCCGAATAATAAATAATTTGTATTTGAATTATTATCCTTAGATTAAATCAATCTAAGTTATAATCTTTTTATAAATCTAATAACTTTATCTTTTATTAACTAAGCGCTAAAATTATTTGTTTCGTACTTACCGAATGGTGACAACAAGTCTTCCTTTTGGAAAGATTGATTGTTTATGCCAATTGCACCAATTTTTCATCAAACGGTTTTTCACTAAATCCAAAATGTAATAAAATGTTTCTTGAGTCATTCTTGTATATGTATAAAATCTTTGATCATCAAATTTCAATTTTTTTACAAATAAATGATGGTATTCTCCGAAACGTTTCCTTTTTCTATTTATAGGATGTATAGCTTTTTTCGCATTTTTAAATACCGTAAGTGAGGGTTACTTTAGCTCGGGCGGGTAACTTTGTCCCAAATCAGAAAAAATATTGAACTTGCCGCCCCATCAGTATCTCTTGGGTGACCGTAATAGTTCCAGTTAAAAATCACAGATAGCCATATAGGCGCGAAGTGTGGTGTTGTTTTACCGACATCGTTCCTGTATCAAGTTGTCATTGTAACGCGGGAATTTTTGTAACTGAAATAGTTCGCAAGTTCATGCTCAAACTTTCTCAAAACTGTGGTTTTCGGTAAGTTTACAATTTTTGCTTTAACCTAATTATTTTTGGGTAAAAATATCCATTTGTGTATTCAGTATGCTAATGGTGATCTGTTATAAGGGTTACTTAACTCCCAACATGGCTTAAAATGAGTTTTTTTTAACAGAGAAAACTCAACGAGCTAAAGTAACCCTCTTTAAGGCCAACTTTGGCCCAAAATTAAAAAAAAATATATAAACCCTTAAATATTATTTTTTCCTTTTTGCGTATGATAACTTTGTTACTTATACTTTAAAGTTCACAATGGAAAGATATAAACGTGACATATTCATCACAAAGAGAAGCTACAATTTTATTTGAAAAAAAAGTGCACTTTTTAGGTCAAAGTAACCCGCAGTTACTCGGTACACATTTTCTAACAAAACCAAATCATCGTCCGATGAGTCCGACATTTTGCTTGCTCTGCTTTAACCGGCTTCCTTTATGTAGTAAGGATCGGCGCCGATAAGCGCTGATCGGCTTTCGGCTTTCTTTCTGTATACGGCCTTACATAGAGTTATAAGTTAGGTATCTAAATTGTGAATTTGCTTATACCTTACTTTTCACCGTTATGTAATTCTATGTGAGAGAACAAATAAAGTATTTTTCTATTTCTATTCTATCTATTGTTGTTGAAGTGAAACTTCTTTAGGCACGCTTGATTTGGGGGGTAATTTGGCGAATGTGTTACGATTTCCCGTTACGATTACTTTCATCGGTGCCTGATCGGTAAACAATGAACAATACCCGTTACAAAATATTAGTGATTGGTGGGTGATAACGGATCCAGCGCGGATTGGTGGGTGATAACGGACCCGGCGCGGATTGGAGGGTAATAATGGACCCAGTGCGGATTGGAGGGTGATAACGCAACCCTGCGCGTATTGGTGGGTGATAACGGACCCAGCGCGTATTGGTGGGTGATAATGGACCCAGTGCGGATTGGTGGGTGATAACGGACCCAGCGCGGATTGGTGGGTGATAACGGAAACAGTGCGGATTGGAGGGTGATAACGGACCCAGCGCGGATTGGTGGTTTTTTTTTCTATCAATAAATCTTCAGGTTAAGTTTATGATTTTCAGATCATAGGAGCTAAAGAAGTTTTACTATAGGCGTGTGGTCATAAGCTTACTCGCTTTTTTTATTGAAATGGTGGCAAACAAGCATACCTATGACCCGCTTGATGGTAAGCGACCACCATAGACCATAGACGCTTGCTATCTCGTGCTCTACACGACTTAAAAAGGCATTGAAAATGAATATACCTATTATAGATTCTGAAAGCCCTTCAAATTCCGCGTCTTTTGAGCACTCATACGTCCTCGTGGCCCTAAACCTTGGGGTATCACGGGCGAGTCGCACTTTCAGCGAAAAATGGAGGCCTACTGAAGCGAAGAAAAAAACATTTTCAATGTTAAAATATCACTCGGTCTGTTGCCTACCCTGACCCAACCCCCTAGCCCGTGGAGTCCTGGAACCATACTCACCGACAGAAACACAACACCACCAATAGGCAGTGTTATTTCACTGTGGTCTTCTGTAAGGTGGATTTTACTTCCCCAGACGGGTGCTTCAATTCAAGCGAAAAATCCGCTTTTCCCTACCTCACTTTAGTCTAGTCTAAAATAGATAGTGGTAGGTTTGCAGATCTACTCATAAAGCTGAAAGTTTATAGAGTGTAATAGTAAAATTGAAAAATAATAAATTGTTGTGAAAATTACTTTAAATGGATAGGCCGAAATTAATTAAAAAGAATACTCGGGCGCCAGGCCTATACCATATTATTATGCCATATTAGCCGGGAAAGCATCGAACTATTAATCGCAAAGGGGGTTTAATGCAAATCCATATTCATTTTGGGTTGTCACTATATTGAAATTTACTCTGTTCAAAGAGGGGTTACTGCTAAATTTAGAAACTAATGCTATGACTCTACCAAAAATTAAACTTAAAATTTACCTTGATGGATCCTGGTACAACTATAAATTTGAGTATTACCGACTTTGCTGCATCTGGGAAGTTATGTCTGGTGTTGTAAATATTTAAGGATGGCCGATCTCACTGCTGTTTACATCACGGGGTTTGTCATTTTCCCATGAATTAAAATTTAAGTAAAAATAAAACAAAAAAACAACGCCTTTGGCTGAAATAAACATTCCGTAGGTTAGCACATGGCTTACAACAAATGAAACAATGTAAATCGAAAGAACTCGCTAAGGAAACAAATTAAGCTTGGGACAGTGTCCGCCGCCATTAGCACGGCAATCGAGTTTCTCATTTCTGAAAACAAAATCAATCCTCATGTAAATTATTGAAATATATGAATAAAAACACTTTCTGAATTTGGAAAAACACTTACCATTGAAAAATAATATGAATAGTAGGAATTACTTTGTAATTCAATAAGATTAGCGGCGAGGCATACTGCTGCCGAAAAAGTACGTCGTAAAGTGAAGTGACATTAGTTTTTTTTAAGTTCGTTTTCTCTTTCCGGGTAGGCAAAGAGAACAACGTCCATACAGCTTACTGCTTGATTAAGGCGGAAACACACTTACCCAAAAGTGCATAGATTATAGAAAATGGGTGCGAGATAAAAACGAACAGAGAGAGACAACCTAAGAAAATCTTCTATCTCGCTCTTCGAGCGAAGGAGATTCATGTAACGTTTTTAACACGTTACAAGAGGTTTACTTATAAAAACATTTTAAAAGCATCCATCGAATCTACCTGTATTAAAAAAAAACAAGGTCAAAGGCAAAAAATGACAGTAGTAATTTAACAGTCGGGACCCATCATTAAAAAGTTTGATCCATTCATGAATATCTAATGGTCCCGACTGTTAAAGTAGCTTTTTTCCTTACTTAACAGAATTATAGACTACTGGACTTGTTTTTTTCTTTTCAGTTTTTATTTTAAATAATATTTAAGTTGGGTTATTAGTTTTTTTTTAAATTTACCTTGTTTTTAATAGGTGTGTCACAATTTGTGACTAAATGCTATATATAAAAAAGTAGTAATAACAATGAAACATGGTGAAGAATAATAATAAACATAAAATTATGATAACAATAATATTTAAATTAAAAATCTATTTGTTTTAATCATTGAAAACCAGTGCTTTGCTCTCAGAGCAAAGGTATCGCTGAGTTTTTACCGTTTTCTGTTGTTGCGAGACACAGTTACATATTTAGTAATTAATTCTTCTATTTATTTACTTGAATTTGTGTGCTGTACATGATAGGAATAAATGATTAGTCTATTTATCTCTATATCAATTTATTTTGTTCCAGCCCCTCTCTTATTACCACAGAAGCGTTTTCACCTCCCACACTATCCTGCATCTGCCCGAAGGGTTGCCCGTCGAAGCGGAATCTCTACTCACTCAGGTGAATTGCATTTTCAAATTAAAATCCATACAATGTATTTTTTATTTAATGGCAGTATTGAGACAGTGGTTTTAGACCATCTTACTTCAAAAACTTTTCATTATTTAAGTCACGAGTGTCTTTTTCTGTTTATTATTATATTTTAGTTTATTATTATTATATTATCACACAGAAAGTGAGAGCTCCAACTGGGGCCTTATTCTTGAATCCAATTGCCTTGAAATCAGCTTTAAACATTAATGTCATTTCATAAATGTATGTACCTTCATCATCATCAGCCTATTAATGTCCCCACTGCTGGGGCACAGGCCTTTCCTATAGATGGAATAGGGAGATTGGGCCATGACCCACCACGCGGGCCCAGTGCTCTGTAAGGTGGAGGTTACTTCCCTAGGCAGGCGATACATTTCTTTTTTGTTGACATTTGTAATTTTGTATTTATTATTCAATCAAGTATGTAGTTTTTTTATATATTGTTTTTAATTAGGTATTTATAAGCTGTTATTATTATTGTTGAAATAGGTAATGACTAATGAATAGTAAAAAATAATGACATCAAAAATATTATTCTAATTAGTACTTACCTAATTAATAATACTGACATGACGATTTAACATTTTTATATAGGATTTGATTTTTTACTTTATTTATTTCTTATATTAGCCCTCTAATAATTTGGATGAAATCCAATCCTTACACATTGAAACTTGTTTTATTTAATGAGTGATGTGCCTAAAACCTAAGAAACAAAATAATATTTATAAAAAGCGTACATTTGAAATCTCACCTTATACTAAAAGAAATAAAACCTACTACAAAAGAAATAAGACATTTGAACATTATGTTCTAAAATAAATCAAATAGAGCGCGCTTTCGTGACTTCCTGTTATTTTCTGACTGACTTTCGTCCCGTTTCACGAAATCACTCCCACAAATTGCAGGAAAGCGAGAGGAAAGATGTTACACATCAACAAATAATATTTGTATGTTTACAGTTATTAACTTACGACCCTTCTGAACGGCTCGGCGCCGGCAAAGACGGCATCGAGGAGATAAAACAACATCCTTACTTCAAGAACATTGATTGGCGACAAGTATACGAGAGCTGGGTCATGCCCGATTGATGCGACCCGGCGAAAAGATAGACCAACTCCAGGGATCACATGTGAAAATTCAACCAAATTTTTTTGCTTTGAATTGAAAGTTTATTTGCATGAAATATAGGTAGTTTGGAAAGGTTGTTAAACAATATACAGTACCATATGTTTAGCTTTTGGAAGTGCTTGCAATGATACTGAAAAATAATAAAAAAAGCAAAATTTTCATCTAATCATGGGGTCTAAAATAGCTGCTTTAGATAAAACATCTAAAATATAATTCACTTTTTTATCATTTTGACGTTTCATCTATCGAAGTGATCATTTTTGCATTCTCATACAAATCTGTTAACTTCCATTAGACGTTTCATTTCATTTTGTGTTCATTTGATGTTTCATGATAATAATTATCATGACAAGATTTGCAAAAAATCAACATATTATTGATATTATGAACAATATAATAATTAAAAATGCAATCACGACTTTTTAGTCCCCCTGGTTTTTTACGGTAACAATTACTCGGCAATTATCGTTATAACATTAATTTATAAAATGCGAAATAATTCTGTCTGTCACGCCTTCAGGTCAAAAGTGCTGAATAAATTTTGATGATTAAGATATCGAGATAAAATGTTATTTTTTTGTTTGGCTAAAATAAAAAAACATAATTTCAATAGGGTAAAATATACAATCGTCCGTTATCACAATTTTCACACACTCCAATGACGTTTTAAACAGATATTAAATATTAGGTTAGGGAAAAAGTTTCTTCGCATTTCATATGAAAATTCAAAACATTTTTTAATAAAGTTCATTTGCATTTATAGGTGCCATTTTGTTCGGTAACTTTATGCCATCTTGTAGGTAGGTACATGATCCCATTGAATTTCTTCATTAGATTCACTCATCTTGGCAGTAAGAAAAACACGTGAAAGTCACACATTTATCTTATATGAATTTGGAATTATCTTCTTTAAAATTTAAACTTTTTAATGATACCAGAACCAGTCAGATACAATTAGTCGGCAATTATCAGCCAAAGATTTTATTACAAGTTCATACTACTTCATTGATACTATAATGCGAAAAAACTTTTTCGCCAACCTATTATTTTAAAAATCAGTTACTTTACAACGAAATGGTTCAAGAAAGAATGCAATAATATAAAAAAATCCAGTGTACCTGAGTCACACAGACATAGAAGAGTACAAGATCAATTTTCAAATGTTATTTATTTCATTAAAATTTCCCACATTAATTTAAACGTATATTTTAATTTACTTTAACAACTAGATTCTTGTTAATAAAAAATGATTTTAAGGTGCGATTCAACATAAAAATTTATTTACAACACTAAAAGATACACATTACGTCCCACGGGTTTGTCATACGGTGGGAAAGTATATTAAATATTGAAGATAGGGTATTTTACTGAAAGAAGACATCATTTTATTTTTAATAATAAGTAAAACTCCATCCACGTATTTGTTTAAAATCTTTTAAACAAATCTGATGGATCTTTTAATGTTTAAAATCGCCTGCCACAACTGGGAATCAAACTCGTGAAATTTGAAAAAAAAACTGACGCATTTTATGATTACAATCGAAAGGGTTAATTAATTATTTATTAATCTATAAGGATTATGTAGTATAGTAGATAGTGCATCTGTAACCCTAGTTTCTCATAACACAAACCTTACAGTGCTTACTTTGAGGCTAGGCTAATTGTTGTGAGTGTTAGAAAGATTTATTTATTTAACGCAATGATCTAATTGCCAATTAGATATAAAATAAGACGGTAGCATAAAAATGTATCGAATTTTGTATACATGCCGGGTACACTTCTTGAGCAACAAGGAAACCTGCGCAGTAGATTTTTTACATACAAGAAAGTGTACTGCGCAAGTTTATTTGTCTGCGGCCCAAGAAGTTTGCCGCGACCAATAAATATTAAGTAATAGAAGCTATTATAGTTTAGGTGTCGAAATATATTTTAACGACTTATTTATTCATTGGCATAGGGATTTGATAATTCAATTGATAAGTATTCGTAGTCTTATAAGGTAATGTATTGTGATGAATATAGTCATGTGTCTTATTAGAACGTTTCTTGTAATAACTACTTTTTAATAGTAATAGTATTAAAGTGTATCTTATAATTTAATAATTAAGATCAAAAATCGCTTGCACCGATACTCGTATAAAAAATTCAGTTAAATCCAATGTAAAACGTCACTTCATTCTTGTAAATTTTATGAAATCGAATGTCGATGCAGTGTAAACGAAAGAAAGTTTTGAACAGCCACAACTAGTATACTACAAGTTTTGTTTAAAACTAGTGTATGACTTGTTTCTTGGTGGAAACGAGGGGTTACAGCTAATGAGAGTTTCTGGAATGAAAAATGAATGCCAGGTGGCAACACTGAGACGAAAGGTAAATTCATCCTCAAACTGCGTATCTATCATAGTCTATGGATCAATATGTATGCTGGTCCGATTAATTCGCGACAAAATCTTCATACAAAAGACAACATGTCACAGTGGCGCTAACTGGTGACGTAAATGTTTAAAAACACCCTTTTACAATAATCAATTTCCAGTAAGAGATAGGTCTATTGAAGCTTAGTAAGTAAAAACTGTTGCTAAGAAACTGAACCAAAAAAAGTTTAGTTTTTGCTGGAGTTTGATAATTGAAACTAACTATATTTAATTGCCTAGATACAACAACACGAACAAAAAAGTGTCGGAAACCTGCCCAAAAGGTACATTGGACGATCCACGGAGTTCCTTAAGATGATCGTTTATCAAAAATATCTGTCAGGAATGCGTTAGAGTTATAAGCTCACCTTTATTAAGTAAGTACCTATAAAAATTGAATGTCTTTCCAAATTCTAAACTATAAAATCGTTTATCGACCTACATAGCCCTGGCATTCATTTACTAGTCTATTTTAATAATATAGAAGGATATTTATGCGTGTTTAATCTAAAAATAATATTTTCTGTATAGGTTCCCAATTTGTGTATTGTGTATTTTTAACGGATGTCCTACTTATTATTTAGGAATTGTGTGCAATTTTGTATGTAAAGTTAATAGTTAAACTTATTTTATAAATTATTATTTTACTCACGGCAGTTAGGCTGTGAGGGTGTTTTGTAATTTATGTGATTTTTTTGTAAATTTATTTTGACATGACGTAATAGCGTAGTTACGTGATAGCTATATAAAACAGGGAATTCAATTATGCATATATTTTATATTTCCTGAATAAAATGTAGAATATACATTTATGCTATTCAAGATATAAATCACAATTCTCCTCGGAAAAACAAAGAGCTTGACTTTATACGACCATTTTTAATTATTGTCGTAGTGGCAATATTTACATAGTCTTTCAATTACTAGCTACCTATGCTAATATTGGCCCCACACCTATTATGAATTTAAAAAAAACTTCTTTGATGTAAATCAAATCATAGCTCATTGGTGAAATTTAAGTATTAAATACGGCCGCTCACAATCGTAAGAAGCCCCAAAGTCACCCAAAGGTAGGGTTACCATTTAGGAATTCCAAAAGTCCTGAAATTTCGTAAAAAATCCGGACATGTCCGAACAAATCCGGACGGATGGTAACCCTACCCAAAGGGCAATGGAGAGGGCTATGCTCAGGGTGTCTCTGAGTGATCGAATTGGAAATAATTTGAAATGCGAGCCTTAAAGGATGATTCACGCTACACCGTGTCGCGACCGGTGACCTCACATTATGGTATGCTTTTTGTATGAAATGTTTCAAGCTTGATCATACCTCCTGACGTTCGACGAGCAGTCAACGTCAAATCTTAGTGAAGTGAACAGTTCACCTGCAAAATGGACGATAAAAAAATGTTAGAGTAATAGGGTATTTGACTAGTTTTAGAAAACGATCTCACGTTATTGACTAATGTTTATGGAGTCCGTGTAAAGTAGATATTCATCATTCTGTTGTGTATTTCAATAAAAACAGCCAAATCAAAAACTCCATTTTCAAGTTGCCGCGCAAACGTTTCTCTAGACAATATGGCATCTTACTAGTGTGTGACGTCACACGACTGTTATTAAAACGTCGAACGATACAATGTAATGTCACTTTAACCGGAAGTTTACTTGCTTGTGACGTCATTTTAGGCTCCGCCAATCCATAGCGTTTTGGGTCACGTGACAATAGATAGGAAAACTATTATCTTTTTATTTAGTTTTTTGTTTTTTATTATGAATATTTTTTTATAAAAATAGTAAAAACCTCTGCCAAATTTCAATCTAAACACAGATGCTAACAATTGGCACTTTATTTTTAATACTGTCAAATACCCTATTATGTGCACAAGCACCCCTTAATTTACAAATTACAGTCTTTCAGCCCGGTGTAACACTCACTCCTCGACTTGACGCTTATTTTCAAAAGTAGGTTTACATCATGTATTCCTACCCATAGGGTACTTTGCAAGTTTATAAAAACAAAATCGTCCTTTTATAATACTATCACAAATATGTGTCGTCTATACGTTAATCTGCATAAGGATCATTCTTCCTTGGATATTTTTTGTAGTCGGCTTCTTGAATATAGGAAAGAAATCGTAAGATTAAAACTTCATTAAGAAAAAGTTCAGTTCATTTGTTAATATTTTTTCTGTAAATTTCAGCCCATTAAATTTTAACACGTCATGACAGTTTGGTTTTATAGATAATATTGTAATTGCTTTGTTTTTTTAATATTTAATTGTAACTTGTTTTGTGGTCCTCGATTGGCGCCCGCGTTAGGAGGTGGACCGACGATCTGCGCCCCATTTCACCAAGTCGACACATGTCACTAACATATGCCATAAAAATTACCCCCACAACAAACTGTCTGCTTACATATTTTGTCAGTGATATATGTCGACTTGGTTGGAAAAAAGGCCCAGGTGAAGGTCGCAGAAAGCCGCTGGACGCGGGCAGGGCAGGACCGATTGGTTTGCAATTCCCTGTGGGTTAGTGGCATATGATGATGTATTCAGTTTATGAAATGGCATTCATTGAAACATTTAATATGAGAGCTTGCATTTCCAGTCATTGATCTCTACATTTATATAAGTATTAAAAGCTTTATAAAATTTGTTGGAATTTCTCAGTACTTGAAACTTGACGATGTTTGCTAACCAAATGTTCTGATTTTGCTTTTTTTATACCCATTTCGTGCGCATTTCGGGCTTTCTCGACAAACTGAGCGTTTCACAAAGCTATCAATAGATGGCGCTAGGCGTATATAATTCTCAGGTGTTCCTTTTGCCAGTTTATCACCTTTCTACATATTAAACTACTTGACCGTCACTGAAAGCTTTATATTGAGATAGCACTTCCGTTTCCCGTCGAATTACCATCAGTTTCCGTACTTTTATTCACCTTGTATCCGGTCCAGTGGCGACACCTGGCAGAAGCGCGGCCATTTTTGTTTTCCTAAGTTTTGACAGCGCCATATTAACTCATTGGCGTTCTGACTCCCGTCGAAGCAACACGTGCTCAATCTGAGCGATCGTTGTGCGATTTTAAAGGTTTTATTATTATTAAGTGATAAAACTGTAAGTAAAACTATTTTATTTAACGGTTTTTGCCGTTCGTGTTATTCCAAATAGGTACTTTACGTATTAAAAGTGAAGGAACCGTAAGTAAAACTATAATTATTTTTGATAGTTTTTGCAGCCCTTGTGATAAGGATATTTAAAACAAGTATGTTAAATTGTGCAATACGCTTGTTTGAAAAAGTAATAATAAGCCGTGAGTAAAACTTAACGGCAATTCAAGGTGCGTTTTGTTTAAAAAAAATTAAAGTACCTACATTAAAGTAAATTTTGCAATACTTTACGTCTGTCTTGGTCGTTTATCATAAAAACTATTTTAAGAGTGTTTTCTCTTGGTACTCAATTAATGTTTCCGTATAAGTAAATGTGAAAGTAAATTGGTAAATGTATTACAAAATACTTAATTAAATTGTTTTACAGTTTAGAGTGAAGGAATATCGGTCAATATTGACGTTTCAGCCGCCGACTGACTGGCATTATTGGCAAAAACAGCAAGATGTGTGGATCTAGTCATTATTGTTCTTCGAACAGCTGCAGTAATAATTGGTTGAATTTGTCGTCTTCTGGTATAACGAAAGCGGCATCGCTGCCTCAAGAAAAATAAGCGAGCTTGATATTCCAGCCCTTTTATTAAAAGATTGTTCGTGGGGTAAGTAAACTATGTACAATCTTAATAAGGTATTTCTAATGTCGATATGCCGTTTTCTGAACATGGCCACCAGCTATCAATATCTAAAGGCTTATGAATAAAAAGTTCTAACATTTTTACTGACCAATTAACGTAATAAAAATTCTCATATGAGTCGTGTGACTAAACTAGGATAAAGAAACGCTCTGTTCGAAAGACATTCAACGTTTATTTTAAATGATATGCTGATGTAAATTAAAAATTATAATCATAGTCCAGGCTTTATCAACCTGGAAACAAACAACGAGGTAAAGAAGTATTATGACAATTTATGATATATCACGTTCCTGACATTAATTTTCTTTCAGCAATTGCATATTTTTAAAATAAAAATGAATCATTGCGGGAAGGCACCTGCTCAGTTAATTTTAATAACGAAAGTGATAAGATAACAGAATTGTTTCTTAGGTCTTTTACAGCTAGCACAAAGCTAAAAAGTAAAAACTAAAGCACTGCAAGAAGTTAGTGATCTCTGTGATGAAGCACCACTTAATAAGATACCATCTATGAGGTTGTTTTTATCGTATTAAGTAAGTATTTGTCATGGATTTAAGTGATTGACATTTCATCAACCTAATGAGCAACTCGCGCAGAGGCAAGTGATATTCATAAGCTTCATCTCATGAAGCCCAAGGCGTGTCAGGACATGCCCTCCCATGGCGTACCTACACATATGAGTACCGGTGGCAAATCACCCTCGCGGGGTGCATATTATATATAATTTGTTTCCACTACGTGGAATCTTATTAAATGCCTCTAATGCCTTGTCTACATATACGAGTACCGGTGGCAAATCACCCTCGTGGGGTGAATATTATGTACAATTAGTTTCCACTACGTGGAACCTTATGAAATGCCTCTAATGCCTTGCCTACATATACGAGTACCGGTAGCAAATCACCCTCGCGGGGTGCATATTATATACAATTTGTTTCCACTACGTGAACCCTTATGAAATACCTCTAATGCCTTGCTTACATATACGAGTACCGGTAGCAAACCACCTTCGCGGCGTGCATATTACCAAAACTCTGATGACCGCCCCTCGCGGGGGCATATTATGTATAATTTGCTTCCTCCGTATGGAACTCATTATGAATAAGGACTTGCCTTCCATGGCTTGCCTACACATACAAGTATCAGTAACAAAACATCGTTGATAGAGAAATATCCTCATCAATCTTATAATCGCCCTTGTGGGGTCATATCACACATAATATATTATTTCCATTACGTGAATATCAATATATGTTCTCCTTAGAACATGTTAGCTTATGGAGTTCGTACTATTATGTAAGCACCGGTAACATACGACACTCGAGTGGAGCAAATTATGCATAATTTAACATGTAGTCTATTCGTGATTCATAATTTATTTTTGTGACCATGGGGTCTGTAAAAGTGTAAACGATTCGAAACATTATAAATAAGTAAATTGTAAATATAATAAATGTCGCTTGACATAATGCATTACTTCCATCGCGTGGAAATCCATACATCAACGCAACGCAACATACCCGCTCATGGCTTGCGTACACACATAAGTATCGGCTATAAACTACCCTCTTAATAGACTATAAAGATCGAACATCGAATGTTGACGTACCCCGTTGGGAAGTGCAATGTACGTGGTTTTTAAGGTGTCGCATACTCCGAGGTCTTGGGTTCACCCCGGTGGGGCAAATCATTGTTTGATAAAAACGAGCATCTGTGCCTAAGTTTTGGTTAACAAACAAATATGAATTCAAAATCTAATCTAATAAATTCTAATCTATGCGTCATCATTATGCATTTCTAAGCGTTAGCCCATAACACAAGCCTTTCAATGCCCATTATAAGGCTAGGCTAATTGGTGTGAAGTGTTGACTCGATCACTACGGTTGTTCTACCGTAATATATAATACATTTCAAAGGAAAAAGGAATATCGAAACAATTAATGTTTGAAAAAATTTAGTGCAGGTAAGTTGATAAATTGGGAGTTCAATAAATAATTCTTAAATAAATTTAATGGTATCGCATGCCATTCAAAAGCTGGTTTATCTAAATCCAATATATATCAAACTCCAATCTCAAGTGCAGAAAAAATAGAAGATAACATATTTTCTCTTGAAAATAACAAAAGTAAACCAAATGGGTTGCTCACTCTTTTGATCGCGTAATGAGAGAAACTTGCAATATTAGAAATGTCGTGTATGTGGTGTCTGAGGTGGCCAACATGATCATTTTGAATATATAAGTGGTGCTAGTTACTGAAGAAAGATTGCACGATCTACCAAATTCTTGAAAGGTTTTGAAGATCATTGTATGCAATTATCCCCTTTATGTTATTTTAGTAAAAATTACTGAAAACTGTTCTTAATATTAAACTTACGCTTTCTAACCTTACCACGACTGTCTGGAATAAATATACTTCAAACCCTACGCATAGTACATACACACCTCATGTAAGCTGTGTAAATCTTATAAATAACTAAATCTTTATTTAGTATTAAGTAATACATATAAATGACTCAGATCTAAGAACTGAAAAACAAAAGGAAAAATTACAATCAATTATAGATTCCAGGATGGCAAATGAATTTCATAAAATCTGGTCTGAACTTCGTAGTAGCATAATTTATCACGGCAACCCAGCAACAATATAAAAACTATACCAGAGAATTTCGTTGTACAAACGTAAACTTCAGAAGTTGATCGGTTTCAACATTTGTGTCATTCCGTGGGGTTGTATCAACCACTCCCTACTTCTAACAATAATTATGAATTCACTGCAATCGACCTTGCAATCACTTCCCGCCAATCTAATATGAAAGCTTGGGAAGTATAGTTGAAGAACACGGCACGATATGCTAGCACTACGCTTTTCAACATATTCTACAAAGAGCGACAGCTCTGTCTTAAACAGCTATGAGATGGCTCGGAAACGCTGGCTTGCGTGGTTGCATTGGTCTAGGAACAAGAATGTTTATCGGAATAATCCCGCAAGTTGTGGACTCGGCTCTGAGCTCACACGATTTTTGAGAGACTTACTTTTAACTCGTGACTTATCTTAAAATAAGTACCATTATTTTAAATAAGTCAGTAGTTTTTACATGATATACCAATGGATGATAAGTCTAATTACCTAAGCTCAACTGTCTTGGCAAACACATTTATTGAAGTCGATTGTTTTTAAAGAATCAGTCCGTAACCTACTATTCTGTGTCTATAAGTTAACTTATTTCCTTTTCTTCAATAATATACTCGTTACATCATAATGATCTGTTTCAAATACTTCGTCATATATGTTGTTCTGAACGTCATACAGTAATTATGCTGCGTATTATTTGGTTCAGCATGTGGTACACATGACTTGTTCCTATTTCAAATTATCCCGAATCATTGTATTTGTACCGACGAAGATTAGTTTAGCCTTGTTTTGGTTCAAAACAGGTGAAAGTAGTTAAAGACAATCCGATTGGTGACTTGTACCGAATAATGGTAATCGTAAGTGGGACCCTGATTTTTGGTACTTAAGTAAAAAGTACAGTCTTGTAAAATGTAAGACTCGGTATCGAACAACTTTACATCTTTTTCTCGCGTTCGTACGCCTTATTTGTGATATACAAAGATACAAATGAATGCTACACAAGGAAGCGTCCGGTCATAGTTTTAAGCAAAGGAATATAGCGATCAGCTAATATATATGTTAAAGCAGCTTCGTAAGCTTGAAGAAATTAAAGGCGTGATTCAAATAATATTATTTGATTCATTTTTAAGCTTACTCGTTTCTTTATACAGTTTCATATAATCTGATAAATGTTAATATTTAAATTTATCATAAATTGTCACATTGGCGTATATATCTATGTAAGTGGCGATCACCAGGCGATAACAAACAGGTCTCAATATAAAGCTTTCAGTGACGGTCAAGTAGTTTAATAGCAGCATTTTACCTGAAATAAAATGCATATTAAAATACTTACCTCACTGAAAGCTTTCACTTTAAATTCTGCCTGGTGAAATAATTGAGCCAATGAGTTAATATGGCGCTGTCAAAACTTAGGAAAACAAAAATGGCCGCGCTTCTGCCAGGTGTCGCCACTGGACCGGATACAAGGTGAATAAAAGTACGGAAACTGATGGTAATTCGACGGGAAACGGAAGTGCTATCTCAATATAAAGCTTTCAGTGAGGTAAGTATTTTAATATGCATTTTATTTCAGGTAAAATGCTGCTATTATAATTAAATAAAGTACGGATCAAATTACATTATAAAAGCTAGTCAAAAGGAAATATAAATTCACATATCTAAACCATTTATAGGTTATTTGCAGCATTAACCATTTTATTATTAAATTATATTTTGACGACGAATCTCAATTTTAATATGCTATTTCATTGAATGCGAAATCTACATCAATGTCAAAAATAAGATATAAATAACTAATATTTCTATTGTGGCCGGATTGCCATATGTATTTAACTGGCTGTATCTACCTATCTTAAGTTACAATAACAGTGATTGTACAAAGAACTAAGTTACGTACCTATTTAATGAATAAAGTATGTATTTTCTTAAGCTTATGTATTTTATTTTACAAACCCTAGGGCCTAGGGTTAACAACTCTACGCCTGTTTTATATTTTTGCATCTAGACTAGAATGATCTAGGTATATTATAAAATGAAATTGAATCTCTCTCTATTTCACTTGGTCATACGCCACACCATAACCTGACAAAGACTTTCCCGATGTCATCCATTTTTATTTTAGTTTTCAAGGAACTTTGGGGTTGTCCATTAATCACGTGAGGCTCGAAAGGGGGGGAAGGGGTCCATAAAAAATCACGAAATATCACAACAGGGGAGGGGGGTGTAGGAATATATCACGTGTATTTCCGTGGTCCGAGGATACTGTACATTAAATAATTTTTCGTTTTCTTTCATTATATTTATGTCAGTCAGAAACAACCTGCAACTTTTCTGTCTACCTCTAAACGTTATTATTGTAGTCTTTAAT
This sequence comes from Chilo suppressalis, assembly GCA_902850365.2. Taxonomy (NCBI): domain Eukaryota; kingdom Metazoa; phylum Arthropoda; class Insecta; order Lepidoptera; family Crambidae; genus Chilo; species Chilo suppressalis. The sequence continues at coordinate 14,913,799 of OU963916.1, forward strand.
TTTCCATAATAAAGTTAGATGATACTTAAGTATACCTGTATCTTATAAATATTTTGTAGGTACTAAAAAATACACATGATAACGAAAAGTGATACGATGGTGAGATTAAACCTCACCATGTATCACCAAGAGGGAGAGGGGGTTAAAAATGCCAAAAAAAATATCACGTGATTACGGAAAAATTGATACAGAAAAATGAGCTTACAACACCACCAGGTAGGTGGCGCTGAAGTCGTGTTTAAGGATTTTTATAATTTTATCGAGTAGGACAACGAGGGTCGGATCCATGTATACAAATATATAGTGCTGTCTTCACAGACAGCACTATATATTTGTATACATGGATCCGCCCAAAATGCCAAGCCAATGCAAAGCCCAAAATGGTGTTAGAAGCTTGATCTTAGGACCGTAGCTAGAGGGTGGGAGCATTATGGGGCAATGTCCTACCTCAAAATACCATTACCCTAAATTTAAACGGGGCAGCAGTCTGCGAACTTGCGAAGGACGTCTGCTTGATGTTCGATTTTTATTTGCATCATGGGGTTACATCATGGAGCAAATACAAAGGGTTACATCGACTCAGCTACCGAATCGCTTTCTCGCATATTGATTTATTTAAAAATGTTTCTTTCTCCATTCGCTTTAATGTTTGTTGTTTAGAAAACCCAAGTCCAACGCTGTCACTCACGTACTGGTGTGCGCTTCCGTCAACAAACGTGACTTCCCGCGCAAAATACGAATCCGTAAAAAGAATTCAAACATCAAACTTATCACTGGGACCCAGAGTCCAAATTCGATCGTAAATAATTTCATGAATAAATAGACAATTTTAGGTGTCGATTGTTTTTTGTATGGAAGTGAAAATGTTATATTATTTATGTATAATGCTGAATGCACAATAACAATGCGTCTATAAACTGATTTAGTAGTATGATAGGATAATTTATTCCATAGGTTCATAGTTACGTGTAAACGTATATAATAGGTTCATAGTTACGTTTAAAAGTGTATAATTTGTCTACCTTTACTGCTTTCTCAGCTGATGTTCACTGTATATAAGTGGTGTCCACTGAAATCACAAGTTGATGACAAAGGAAAGTATTCAGTTCGAATATGGAAGCGCCCATATGGGGTTGTTAGAGCCTTTCAGAAGACCACAATAAAATAACACTACCTATAAGGTGGTGTTGCGTTTCTGTAGAAGAGTAAAATTCACGGGAAGTGGTATTGGGGCCAGACCGGCAAGGAGAGGATGACTAGAGTGGCACACTTTTAACCAATTCTTCTTCTTATTCCTTCTTCTTTCTGGAGTCTTCGAGCCTCGACTCCACTCTCAACATTAGCTTGGGTAGAATAATATGCTACACCTTGGTTTGGTATCCTGTTATATAGTCTACTTATTATTGATAGAAGGCTGGCAGTTAACACACTATTCTCAATGACGACCTCCGTGGCCGAGTGGTTTGTACGCCGGGTTTTATGGTGTCGCCGACTCGAGAGGTCCCGGGTTTAAATCCCGGTGGAGGCAGATATTTGTGTGATGACCACGAGCATTTGTACTCCAGTCATGGGTGTTTAATATGTATTTCTATATAAATATACTTATTTAAGTACTGTATATGTTTTCTATCCGTTACCCTAGCATCCCATAACACAAGCCTTACAGTGCTTACTTTGGGCTAGGCTAACTTTATACTATTTTAGAACATTACATGAAGCATTATTCAATATCAATTAATTGTTCTAACATTATCATGTAAGCAAGTAAGGACCTACTAAAGTAGGTACTCTAACGTTGCTACAACTACTGTGCCTGTACGAACGATGTGAATTTCTTTAATTACCTATTGTTATAAATGCTGAGAGTTCTTAGATTGATTGATTGATTGTGACTTGTAGGTAATTTATTCATTGTTTGTCTCTTTCTTTCTTTGCACATTTCTGTGTACTTGTATTAAGCTGTCGTAGTTTATTATGTGAAAACTATAAGTTATTCATGTGCTATCATATTAAGTGCCATCTCCAGCCGCAAAATAACCTTTATTGAAAAATATTCAAAAAGTTGAAATATTTTTATTGTTATCTTTGCATGAAAATAAATTAAAACTAAAAAATAGTACTCTACTACCCACTCTGTTCTGTGGATTTATTTATAGAGCTCAAAAAGTCTGTCGATTATTTTGAATAGACAGGTACCTACTCAACTCAATCCCGTATCCCGTAGAACCCTGAAACCTTACCCACCGACAGAATTAAATAAAACACCAGCAAAATGGTAGATATTAATATTATACAGTGATCTTCTGTATTGTGATCATCCACCTTGGTCCCTGAGGTTTAAATTTTGTGCCAAATTTATGTTATCTATTTTATTAGCCATCATCGCCAAACATTTACTTCGTTGGAGTGAACATCACAAGCTTTTGCCAAAAGTTGAAAACTAGGTAGATGCCTAGAGATGGCGCTGCCTTGCAACTTAAGGCTAGCAAAATTTCGACGCGGCGAAAAGGGCCGTGGTAGCATAATGGTCAAGTGCATTCGCCCGGATTGCGAAGGATGCGGGTTCGAGTCCCGTCCACTGCCTGGACTGCGTGGATTTTTTTTCTAGTAGGTAAACTTTTGTTTCGATTTAAACATCTAGCAGTTAAATGCTTAAAAAATAAAAACATAACTAGGTAGATACTATATTATGCCAGATTACAATACACAAAACAAAATACGTAGTAGATCTCCTCCATCGAATAGAACCCAGGACCAGGACCCGGCATCATCCCCTTCTCAGGGGATAATCAGAATCAGGGGGGCATCAAAAGAAGCTCATGAGGCCCTTATGACCAGAGGCGTCCCCCCACGTTTGTGTTTTAGTAAGGTATCAATAAGGATTTAACACCCGCTCTCCCGACTAAATTTCGACGATGGCGACCATAAAATCATGTATAGTCGAACTTATGTCATTGGCTCATTGCATCAAGAGAGGAGCCAAGATTAAGGAAAAAATTACGTCACACAAATATTGAAGTATTATGGTTGTTCAGCCTACTTATAAAATCAAGATTCCTCACAGGCTCTCGAGGTAACTTTGAAATGCACAGCGCATACCATACGAGGTCGAACATTTCTTCTAAGGTGAACAACATGTTAGAAAACCAAAGTTTCAAGAATTTCAACGTTAACTGAACTAGTCATAAAGACTATTTTAAGTTGATCGCAGTCAACTTAAAACTTCGTCCGTTTACCGCCAACGTAATGTGAGACTTAATTCTAACGACATAAATCTAACAATGAATACCAAGAGCAAAATATGCACCTTCCGAGTCCCTAAAAGTAAACCCGAGAAATTTAAAGCTTCGGCCATAGAAAATAAAGTCTAGAAGAGCTCAAGTTTCTTTAACCAATGAATAGGGCAACTTTTCAAACAACTCGAACCCGATAAGGTATTTCAACATTAGCATCGACCATTTTAATTTGTTTGTATAATACCGCGATCTTTGGAGAATGCAAGACGCCGATTGGTCCTAGACAGTCGCCGTTTCGCCGACGGAAAGTGTTGACGTCAGTGTATGCGCATACAGAATCATCGACTTCGTAGTGAATGTTTTTGAAAAAAGAACTTTTTTGAGTGGGTGCATTCATAAACCAGAAAAAACTTACTCGGTGACTATACAAACTTTTTAAATTGAAAGTTTCGAACTATTCAGTGTCGTTTCTCTGTTAAAATTCAAGTGTACAAGCTCAAGTGGAATTTCTTAACACGTAAACGGGTTTCTTCCCATCGGCTGTTTATTATGGATTTAGTAATTCGCATAATTTTGTAATAAAATAACATTCAATCGCTGTTGGAGCTGGAACGTGCCTTAGAATGGAATATTAAAAATAGAAAACAACGAACAGCTACGTCCTACTGAACATGGAATAAAAACAGGTAAATTTCTTTTATTTATTTTTAATAAATGCCTGGTATCTTAGAACTATCTGTATAAACTGTCAAAACCTTGTTAAACTTATTTTCCTTGAGGAAAGTAGATATAGAACATAATTGTTCTGTATAGCTTATAGGTACCACTATACGGTCTTTCCTTGGCCTCGAAGGTCAAACAAGCTAGACAAGTAATTTTGCGGAGAATGGAACGTTGTATCTATTTTCTAATGTAACAAAAAATGCAGCAATTAATCTATTAAGCACTAATTTACCTACCTTTCTGGGATCTTAATAAAGCAGTGGTGTCGATTCTGGCATGCTTCTCTAAATCTAAACTTAAATTTGACAACAGCGTATCCTTGTCATTCTCCATACAAAATGAAAAAGAGAGACTGATCTTAAATTTAGTTTTAAGTTTAGATAATCATGCCAGAATCGACCCCAGTATGTCCTATGTTAGTGTATAAAGTCTGTCTAACTTCTCAGCTGTTATCGCAATACCTCTTGAATTAACATTTGATAGATAGATATTTTAAAAACGGCTGTCAAATTTCACATTTTTTTTTTTTTTGTGACAGCTCGGGCTCCACGAAAATTCAACCAATGTATAGTTATGGCACTGCGGGTACCGAAACCGCCTTTTCTATATAATCGGCAGGATAGAAAGAAAGGGCCATCAAAAAGTAGGTGGGCCCGTTGAGCATTGACACTTGGTGGGTGTTAAAAACGGGTGGAGTCCCACCGTGGGACTTACAGCTTTACAGCAGACGAAGCACCGAGGAGCTCGAATGATAATTTATTAGTTACCCATTCAATCAGACCGACCATTGCTAAACATTTTGAGCATGAACCATGAAAAATGCAGCCGGTCTGCGCAGTAGTAAATTTACATACAAAAACGTCTACTGCGCAAGTTTGTTTGCCTGTGGTTTTGCTCAAGAAGTTTGTCGCTATTTCGGGGCGTCTTCTAAATCTAGCTCCCCAGGCCACTTACGATTTGCACCCCTCCCCCAAAACTACCGTTTTACCCTAGGGCCAAGAGGGCCATGCCATGACCATGGCCCTGGGCGGCTGCAAGAGCTGCGAAGGGTGTCAGAAGGTATATAAAGGCATTAATTGCTGGCCTATATTTTCATTTGATGCAAATTTGATGTAAATTAAGTCAGCAACTAATGTCTTTATATGCCTTCTGACATCCTTCGCAGCTCTTGCAGCCGCCCGGAGCCTGCCGCCCAGGGCCATGGCTCTCTTGGCCCTAGGGTAAAACTGTATTTACACTACCCAATTTTAAGGGACCATTATCCTGACTTGTGGTGGTGGTGTAACATGGGTTAGGGAGTAAGGGACCCGATCACCCGATACCCAGTGTAATAATTGCTACCCTAGCTAGGGGCAAAGCCCACCCTTTCGATAGAGCCCTTAAAGTTGGATAGTGTAAATGCTGTTCAAATACGCCTCTGCCGCTACCTATAACCAACGTTATAACTTCCATGAAAGCAGACCGAATGCGCTAAGCAGTGCGCCACTCAGTTCCATCTTGGTTTACCTGGTCTTAAAATAGTAACCTTAATATTTAACTTACGAGACGTTTAGAGTCAAATTACAGGTGATTTACCGCTCAAATCAGAAGGGCTGCTTGGGAAAGAACTTCCACCCACGGAGCAAAAAAGCTGATACTTTACAGAACATTGCAGACAAATCACACTAACTGTGCACTGATTCGAATTCTCTACCGCGGGTTTTACAGTTCCGTACACAATGGGTGACATAAGGAACTATGAGAATGCCTCCACGTCCGCTGTCATAACTCGGAAAATATCCTGCCCATCACTAAATATAAATTGCCCTTACAGTTATTTGAACTCAGGACCGAGGAATCAGAAGAAACACTGTTTTAAACCCCATAATTTTTGATGTGTGATTGTGTAGACTATAAGGTATCGCTTGTCAGTCCGTCAGCGTCGCACATGACAATCCTGAGAATATAGCGAGCACCGCCGGCACTTCGACCATCATCGACGATGAACGATAAGCGAGTAGACCTAGAAACGAGCTGGCGGTGGCGCAAATCGGAAATGTCTCGGGATGCAAAATTTCAAAATACACGCCTGATTATCATCTTCAATTTCGGATTGTCTTAGTTGTATCCATGCCGTTATTCCACCCCCACCTCCCCCCCATACCACAGGGCAAGAAATGTAATGAATTTAGGATACACTATTCGAATTAACTTATTGAAAATATTAATTTTTTCTACCACCCATTCAAGACGTCTTTTAGCTTTACAGGTTGCGTAAATCTTGTATCGCGAGGATTGAACTCGAACTTTTTTGAATGGAACTTTTCTTTTTATGGATTTAAGCGAAACCTTACACATCTTCTGGCTTGTGTTGCCAGTTAATTATCGCCTCATTCCATTCCGTTCCTCCGAAAACGCTCGTTTTCACTTGCGAGATTTTACACGTGTCCACTAATTTACATAAAAATCATGTTATGTAAGGGAAAGCCGTTATGGTTGCTGACAGCACAATGTGTTCATCTTACGCACGTATTTTAAGAAGACAACTCGTAATATTTACGCCTTAGCAAGTTAGAAATTATTGTATTTGGACAAGTAATAGACAAGGTATGAGTGGTCTGCTTGCTACATTGTATTTGAGATGTTTTAAATTAGAAATAACAAAATTTAATTTAATGACAACTACCTAAGTTTTTTAAACTTGTATAGATAATGAGTTATAAACTTATTGCAAGTTGACAACTGGGGTATTTTTATGTTCTTCCACAGAAGGTTTTATTTTAAGATGGCCACTGATGGCATACAAAAAGGAGCAAATGCTAAGATGAAATGATGTTTGGAGTCAGTGTGGCTCTTCTTTCTTCCTCTCTCTCTAAGGTCTCACTTCAGTCTTCCTTTTTCTTAATATATCTACCTACAATATAGAACATCTTGTTTGTTACATGTTTCTCTCATCATATCATACTTGCCCATTCCACAATATACTGTTACTTCTCAATCTTTATATCTATCCGCGGCGAAGGGAAGCCAGATAGACTGGCGCCGTAACTCGTTACGTAACGAACCGCTTTACCCTTCCCATAAGAAGTTATCACTTCAATAATTCCACTCGGTCCAGGTTTCAGATGGAATTTGAACCCGCATCTTCCTCTGTCCGGGCGGAAGAAGATTCCAGGGGGGGGGGGACCTGAAGAGGTCGGCTCAACTAGAGGGCGTCTTTGAGACTCGGACCTCAGCTCTAGTTAGTTGTTGTCGTGGGGGGCAGGGAAAAAAGCTCAAGTACATATCTGTAACTGGTTTAGCGTGTCATGTATAGACCGGCTCCTCGCTCTCTTATCCTACAGGTGCGGTGTCTGTATAATGCTAAGCTAGTGTGTAAGTTTTCTAGCTGTGTAGTGTTGGTGTTTGTGGCCTATGTGGGAGGAGTCGGAGGATCACGAACTATCCTGAGATGAGATGTACACCCAGTGGATGTATTTGTACATTTTTTTAGATTTTTAACATTTTACTTAGGAAACCGACCATACATATTTTATACTTTGTAAAGTCGCCAGCAGACCCTGGAAACGATCAACAAGTTTTTTTTCAAACGCAACACTCGCTGGTTCCTTCTTACGCAACGCCATGTCTAGGTCTTGTATGTACATATTATAGAAATTAGCAAATACCCACAGTTAACTTTCCGTAACAGGGGTAATTGCTCCTCCTGCGCTAACATAATTTATGATAATTACAAAATCTTGTTCACTTTCTCTTATGCTAGTTTTTTTTTCCAATTAATCAAAGTAGACCTTAAGTCCAATGCAGAAACACTTTTGTTTAAATGGAAAGTGATGAAACAGAGTTTTTTCACACCTAAACAGACACTTGAAAATAAAACAAGTCGTCCCCTACCTACCTAAATCAGCAGTTAGAAAAGCAGTTATATGCTGCAAGTATGTTTGTTATATGTAATGTTGAGATGACGGCTTGGAATCAAAAAGAGGAGGAAACAATATTGAAGTCTACCCCAAATAAAAGGGAAATGTTTAAATTATCCTCAAAAAATAATAAATGACCACCTAAAAATACAATTAGGATTTTTTGAGGTTAAGTTCTATTTTTTGATGATCATCTAATTGTATGCCCAAATAAAATGGGAAATAGGGTAGACAGGCAAATACGAATGGTGTAGGTAGACCTTGAATAGTTGTTTTCGATGTTAAATCAAATCTCCTTCGTCATTCATCTATACTTATAATAAATCTGTAGAGAGGTCAATTCTGTACATGAAATATATTTTCAAAATAACTATCAGGGGGTGATAAGTGATCGATACTGATGCCAAAAATGCAATCAGTAAAATTTTTGTCTGTCTGTCTGTCTGTGTGTATGTTCCTTATAGAAACAAAAACTCAATCAATAGGAGCAGAGTAGTGAAGGGAAATGTTGGGAAAACGGGAGAAGTTACTCCATTTTTTAAGCTTCCGTCGCGTGTGCATCCTTAATGGTTAAAGTTACAAAGAAATCATGTATGACGGAAATATTCTACATAAAATTGTCTAAAAAATATCCTGCAACAGCTTATGTCTATCTTTTATGGTTGACTCACAATAACACGTGTAATTATATAAATAAAGTCATTGTTTATAGCACAAGCCTGAGAACAAAAACTATAGTTTACACTACAGCTCTACACCGAAGCGAAGCGAGGGCGGGCCGCTAGTGTTAAATAAAACAAAAATTTTAGGATATAATCACCGGCTCATCTCTGATGAATTTCTCTGATTTTTAAACCTTAATACAGAAATCTTAACTAGCTTCATGGGTTCGTCAACATGCGACAGGCACTGGTTAAATCTGAAACAGGTTAGGAGAACATGAGCTCGATAGATCACAGAGCCAGAAAACACGTTGGTGATAAGAGGCTACCTGAATTTAAAGCTTCAAAGCGGTTTTTTACAGTGAGAAAACTCATGAGAGAGTGTTCATGAAATCAGTCTACAAGACTACCGGTAGAAGACAAATTCTTCTGCCGGAAGTCTTAACCGATCTTTCCCGCTCGTCACCTCCAGCTTTGTCCCCTCGGGTGACAAGTGGGAATTTACCATATAAAAATCCCATACGTCCTCGAGGGTGACAAACCCGTAACAACTGGGAATTGATTAAAGGCACTGCGGGTTATTATATTTGGTAACTATTCCACACATAGCATTACAAGCACTTTGCTTGCACCTTACCATTTATTCTACAGTACCATTTACTGTCTGCTTCTGTTTTCTTGACTTCATACATATAACCAAAACGTATCTGTCTAAGTCGAGAGTATGAGAGACTATCCTCGACTTTTTCTGTAGACTAAACTAGATCAGGGATGGGTAAAACTTTTTCCTTATCGTGCCAATATTTACTATCTCTATCTATGCCAGGTCAAGCTTTTGGTCAGGCCACTTACGAAACAAATAAAAATATAGTTTAGTAACGAATGCCCCTGTCCCTGAGTTTGTTTGCTGAGAAGTCAATAGGTAGGTATCCCCTTCGGCAGCGGGGTGGTCCTTGTAACATATGACAAAATCTACTTTAGATTTTTGTTTGATGGTCGCCGGATTCAACGATTCGAGGGCCGGAGATGGCCGAGGTCATGTCAAGAGTTGACCAAAATTTGTAATAAAAAACTTTCGATGCTGAAACAAATATTAAAAATGCAAATAAAGCTAAAACGAGGAATGTTACCTTTGGCGGTTGGAAAACTATTTCACTTTCATACTGTTTAAATATGGCAAACTTTTGACAACTTTCCCATCACTTACATAATTCAGGTTTTATGTAAATTCTTTCTGATGCGTTAATCTCTCCGCCGGCCGTCTACGAAAGGCGAATAGCCCAGTGGAGCCCAGAATATTAGAAGCCTTAGTTTGATCAGAATTTAGAATATTTTAAAGATATTTTTGGAGTTTACTCCTTAAGAATCGATTTGCATATATAAGGGGCCCGGTATGAGAAAAATGTGAGGAGTAAAATCTATCGATGAATGACCTCGTTACGTTTTTGGTGCGCATCCTATGTCGCGCAACTTTGACAAACAAAGATGACGGATTGACATTAATAAAATTTTTAAAATCTGATCTGAATTTAGAATTTGTTTCTGATAGAACAATGGGGACAACGAGGTATGGTACAACCATTGATGCGGTATTTTCAAGATTCGTGAACCACGTATCTACGAACGTCCATGTGTCTTATTTTAGTTACCATAAACCACTTGTCCCTGTAATTAATAATGCAGACAATGTTGATTTAATTAATATTTAAAAAAAATGATAATAGTCTGATAATAATAATTACATAATTTACCAACATTCCTAATGATATATTTATGCACATCTGAAATTGACTATTGTAAAAAGTATAATGTAAAATATTTCGTCGATTAGTTATAATAAATGTATATGAAATGAACAAATATATATTTATATATGTATTTTATTTTCATTAATTTGTTAATTTACCCTTTCATACAGTATCAATCTTTTTTAAGTTAAATAAACTCTTTTTGCGTCTGGTTAGGCTATCGAACTCCAGTCGTGCGTCGGAGCTGACACACACAATTTTTTTTTACAATAGCGTCACTGTATTATTTAGGTTACCGATACGACACGACCTGAAATTTTAACGTATGATATAAATGAGACTAATTACTACTACTACTATGGAAGTAAGTACTTCTCTGTTTTTCTTTATTTTTTAAAGCTGCCAAAACAAACAAGCACACTTAGCGATAGATATAGGTAAATAAATATAATCATCTTTATAGTTTAACTAAATTTAAAATTTAAATAGAAGCAATAAATATACATTTTCTATAACCTTAACCTGTTATAATTATTTTGAACTTGAATTTTAAATTTGAACCTTTCTATTCGTTTGGAAGATAACCATAACAGCATTTTTTTCACATTCTCTTGAATAAATACTATAATCCTTTGGGAACATTATTCTTACCTCATCATTTCACAGTTTAATGTGTAATTTACTTATGTTAAATCGATTCTTATTTCAATGCAATTCCAATCACACTTGTTTCAATAGGAATAAGATGCTATTATAAATTTATCACATTACCAGTAACTTTGCCTATGACAATTTCGATCTGTTTATTGGTGACATGAATTTATTGCTAACGGGGATGTTTCACGCTTTTAATAGATGGAATATTTAACTATAACAAAACCAAATAGAAGGAATATAACCTGTTTTATGTTTTAATTTTTAATAATGTTCGAAGAACCGAACAATAACATAAAAATTTGATTTAAAAAAGGTGAAGTATTTGTTTGCATCTGAATGACGCTGACGGATCACTTCACTAGTAGGTAAGGTAGTCGTTAACAGTTAAAGATTATGTTAAAGTGATGGCCTCAATTGATTTCCCCTGTAATAACATAACCATAATATAAATTCAATCAATAATACACATAGTGCTTATATTACATACTTACCTAAAGTCTAAAATTGGACATGCACGCTGTGTCGTGAAAATTGAAAAAGAAAAAAAAAGACGGGTTGTACTCCGGGAGTGCCGGCAGAAGTGATAACTTGAATATTAACGTTGTGCATTTTTGATATTTCGGAAAAGTAAGGGAATAACTTTGCACGAATTGCTTTAATTATCAGTATAAAAGTACTATCATGTAAATGGTAGAATATAATATTTATTTATTGCGCTATCGTACACAAACATGTCAATTTGTATTACATTAAAAAAGTTTATCTCTAAGAAAAATCAACTTACATGAATCACGTTTAAGCGCACTTAGCGACATCTATTGTAAAAAAATGCATTTTCTTCGCAATAAAGCTGCCACATGGACGTCCTAGATAGAGATTTATTATTATTATACGGTAAAATAAAATATTACTATGTTTCGTCCAATATATCGAAAGTTAACAACCTTTCCAATTTTATTGTGTGTTATGATGCGATCAGCCCACGTGTTTAACCTGACGCAAGTTTAACATTTTTTACCCATACAAAAAAAGTGTACAACGCCGCTAAAGAAGTTTTCACTTCAAAAATTTATTAAAGTTTTAGTCATCACATTATGACTTAAGCATTTCACAATTTAAACACAGAAGCGTGTAAAGGATTATGGCTATAGTTAATTGTTGTTATGGCTCTGAAGTTGCGCAGTCCAGTTAGAAATAGTTATTCATCCGTGTTGTGGTCTAGCTAGTTTGTGGTTTGTCAAACCTTTCATAAGACTAGATTACGGTGCTATTAAATCTACCCTGCAATATTATAATCCAAACCATACTATGTCCAAGATAAACGATTTATGCGTAAACGAATCAGACAACTAACTACTGAATGGATCGGAAGTACCAAAAAAAAGCAACGCAACATATAGGTATGAAATCCCTGTGGTGGTAGATTGGGTGGGACTAAAGGAAAGTATAGTGTGGAAGGTACGCCAGCTAACTTTCCCTTGCAGGCATTGAAAATTATAACACTCAGGCTATATCTAAAGAAAATATAACTAGAAAAAATTCCACGCGGACCAGGCAGCAGACGGGACTCGAACCCTAGTGTGTGCCTTGCAGCTTAAGAATGGCTAGAAGAATTTCGACGCGGTCCGTGAGGACCGCGGTAGCATAATTGGTCAGTGCATTCGCCCGGATTGCGAAGGGTGCGGGTTCGAGTCCCGTCTGCTGCCTGATCCGCGTGGAATTTTTTCTAGTTATATTTTCTTTAGATTTAAACATCAAGCAGTTACATGCTTTAAAATAATAAAAATTATAACTCAGGCTATATTTATTTTAGTTAGTTGATTTCTAAACTATTCTTGCTATACCACATAACTTAATGTTTTATCTGACTCACGATATGAAAGCTCACTGATTTTGTGTAGGACATTAAGGATATTGTGGACCTTTAAGAATCGTTGTGATATTAGTATAACAATCAACTGAAATTGTTATTAATGTGCCCTCTGTCTGGAATGATTTACTGATATGAAAAATAACAGCAAATTTAATACAGTCAATCTCCTAAATTGCGGAGTCACGGTTTATTAATAGCAATATGTTAAGCTGTCATTATAAATCATCAACCAAAACCATTTTTTTATCAAAGCTTATATTTGTAACTGCCTTGTAGACTGTGACGTTCCGTTAACCCTACAACATGTAACTCTAAGTCTAATCAGTAGATAGCAATCATCTTCAAATAGGCACGATGCAGCAATTTTATATTATATAGCCTTTGACACTTTAAATCATCAACCAAAATCATTTTTTTATCAAAGCTTATATTTGTAACTGCCTTGTAGACTGTGACGGTTCTGTTAACCCTACAACATGAAACTGTAAGTCTAATCAGTAGATAGCAATCATCTTCAAATAAGCACGATGCAGCAATTTTATATTATATAGCCTTTGACACTTTAAATCATCAACCAAAATCATTTTTTTATCAAAGCTTATATTTGTAACTGCCTTGTAGACTGTGACGGTTTTGTTAACCCTACAACATGAAACTGTAAGTATAATCAGTAGATAGCAATCATCTTCAAATAAGCACGATGCAGCAATTTTATATTATACAGCCTTTGACACTTAATATGCCTACTGCCAGTTTAAATTATCATCACGTACTACTTAGTTGTGGCTAATGAGCCGCGTGAGAGAACTCACATTTTCTCAGGCAGTGGTGTAATACCATGGGAATGTAAAACAGTATAAAATTTTTCACATAAAGTTGAAGCAGTTCAGCAGCGAGCATATACAATAACTATGAATACACAGTTATTTTAATCCTGACAGAGTTAACTATGTATATATTTGGGATAGACTATAGCGAGGAATCAATTAGCATTTGTTTTATCCCTGTTTGAAGAGTATTTTAATAGGAATTTTTAATCTATCCTTATTTTAAGAGTATTTCAACCAGAAAGTTACTGATAGATTTTATGTGAAGGCATAATAGTTGAACCATTTGTTTTATTCATAACTGTTCGAAGAAAACAATGAATTCACAGTATTTTTAAATCCTGACAATATTAACCATATATTTGGGACAGGCCACACATATTTTGGCCAGGTGTCCAAGCAAGGAATCAATAAGCGTTTGTTTTATTCTTATCTGAAGAGTATTTTAATACAATTATTTAATCAAATCTTATTTGAAGACTATTACAGAAAGAAAGTTACTGGTAGGTTTTACTTGAAGGCATAATAGTTGAACCATTTGTTTTATTCATAACAGTTAGATTCTCAAGAGATTTAATTAAATAAAAAATCCTTAAGTGTGCATTCGTGAATGTGTAAATCATTTTTTAAAGTAGTCGAAATCCTAAGGGGACCTCGAACCGAGATTTGGCGAGTGACCCTAGAGGTATTCCCCAGGCGGATCACATCTTTCTTTTGCATTGGTAATAACAATATTAAATAAAATGACCGAGAGGTTTTTGAAAACCTTCGGCGGTCAGAAATAACAAAATAAAATCGAAAGCGTCAGCGTTTTCCATAGCATTTCCGCTTGGCGAATGGCCCCCGGGTAATCGCACTCTTATCCTACGGGTGCGGTGTCTGCCTAATGCTAAGCTAGTGTGCAAGTTTGCTTACTAGCTGTGTAGTGTTGGTGTTTGTGGCCTGTGTGGAACGAGTCGCTCTAAGACGTGCCTAGGCCGACGGAATCGTGGCCAGGTGCGTGTCCAGTAAAGTGACAGCCTCAGAATGCCGATAGAAGTAACATTACCGCTTTAACGATATACAGTTATGGCTTAAATATTTATTAACTTTTCGTTATTGACGGTCGCAACTTGAAAACGTTTTCGAAGTGAGACCGCAAAATGTGCATAGTTACATCATCTTTGGTTTAAAACTGGTTTCTGAGCTCATCGGTTAGAATTTTTTTGTTTGGATTCCCCAATGAAATATTGGGTGTTAGGCATTAGCAAAAAATATACGTATGAGTAGGTACCTTATGAATATAATAATATATCTTTATATCTTCTAAGTGAAACTCGATGTCAGGTAATGGCAGTTTTTAATGTGTATCTATATTATGATTATAAAATTTAGAAGTACAAAAGTACAAGTGCTATAATTTTCAAGTTATTATCAGAACTTTTCTTAATATGCTTTCTAAAGTGCAATATTAAAAATCTACTTTTAAATAATACTTGACATGATATCCCGAATGCTTTATAAAAAAATCCTAAATCTGTTACGAAAAATTGATAACTGAGGTAAGTAGCAGGTAAGTAGGTATTTATATAAAATAAAAAAAATATTAATCTTGATCTTTGTTTAAAATAAAAAATATTATAAGTGCATTATGTCATGGACAGTAATAGTTGCCATTATTTAAACGCATTAAACATAAATAACCTAAATGAAATATTCAATCAAGTGGACATCATTCAAATCAAAATTGATTAATTAGGTAATAAACGTCCATAATTTTCGATGTATTCCATTCATATTCATATATCAAAATTAAAAGATAAGATCAAAATGTAATAATCCGCAGATTAAATGATTTAGATGGAAGGACAATGGGTAAATTAATGAAAATCTAGATAGCATTTGTAATTTGATTCGGAAACGAGTAATATTAAGTAGTTATAAATTTATAGGTACTTGAATGTAATCACAATAGCTATGAGAAACAAAACTGCACTTATGGGTACTTATATCGAAATGGTTGAAATTATGTGTAATATTGATAATAATCTAACTAAAATTAATATGAAACAATGGGATTTTCTTGCAATATAAGGAACTTCTCAAAGTATCAATTTCATTTAAGCTCTCTGGGAATTTATAGGGACCGTCACAAAGATTACATTTTTTAAATTTTCAGATATTTTGTTTCTACAATGATCTTTTTCTTTTCAGTTAAAATTCTGTAGCATTCTTATGATATTTCCGTTCCTGCCTATCACGAAATATTTTACTCTACACCAACTTACCGCATTGGCATATAAAAATACTGGAGAAGTGACGCAATCGACACGGTTAGATTTCGAGAAAAAACGCAAAACCATAGTTTTATGGTGCGTAACGTAACGATAGCTGCAAAGAGAATTAAAAACCATCAATACGTACCTACCAGATATTGTGTTGGTTACAACACCATTGTTTTGGGCCGCTTCGGTCATTTGAAAGCAATAACTAAGAAAATATAACTCACAGCACAGAGGGCCAGACAATGAAATGAAGATTCCGCGATAAAACTATATAAGTTTCTGGTCATTGTTTAAAAACGATTGTTAACTTTAAAGTAGATGAGTTGATGACTGTGCGAGAAAACCAACAAGGAGTCTAAATGCTGTGTAGGTACAGTTAGTTTGATTGGACACAGACATACTATAGTACAAACTGTAACATTGTTCAATGTATTTGAAGTCTGTTTGGCGCTAAGCACTCATACGGATAAGGAATATGATTCCCTGACAACAAAAATAAAGGATAATATAATAGGGAAAGAAATAAAATTGTAGTTGTAGCAAAAATTCAATAATTAATATAGTTTGATATGATAATAGATATTATGCATATATTTATTTTATCAAATGCATTTATCAGGCATCGTCTAATCGAAAGATCAGTCAAAATGCTTGAACTGCTTTCAGATGAGAAATCTTTTTCTTTGCAAGAAGTTTTGTATTTTGACTTTTGTTTTTAAGAAATGAATGAAGTTGAACATTTATTTGCTGTTCCATTTCCTTAACAATAAAATCATTTTGTACAATAAAGAACAGTGTACGCTTAACATAATTTTGTTTTCATTTTTATTCGCCCTTTCGCTCTCGCTCTTGTTTTTCGTTTACAAGGTTCCAAGTATTCGTACTTTGGAATGTTTCATTGGAAGTAAGAAATAACATTACCTACTGAATTTGCGAATTTGCAAGGCCAAAAGCCAACAACAGTTTAATTAGCAACTTCATCATTATTGGTAGAACAAACATATTTTAGGTGCTTTAAATTGTTGTAACCAAATAATCCATTGATATTTAGACTGAAACAAAAGCTGCATGGTCTTCGTATATTGCATTGTTAAGGTATAGTGGAATTCCTACTTGATCTCGGTCAGTTACAAGTTACAAAACAAAGTTAAATACCATAAAACCAATTAACTTAAGCTTCCGTACCGACTAACACACATGCTCGTTGTATGGAAAACTCGTGAATCATCATGACGTGTGCCTCATAGAAATAGCTAATATGTATCTGAAATTAAATTTTAAACATTATGGATATGTAATTTTTGTGGAGCAAGCATGGATAGGATTATAAAGGTATACAATTATCATTTCTTCGAATTTAAAAGCTAATCGTGTTTATACCTCGCTCTATCTCCTTTTGTTTTGTTTTGTTTTAATTTAACCGATTGACAAAGATGGATTGATGTGTTAAACAGGGTGAAGCCTTAACATGAATTGAGAATGTTGACGCAAGTGGCCACACAGTATCTCAAGCATGAACTCTGTCAGATCCTTAATCGTATCGTCAAAGTTTCTGTAGAAACTAAACAGTGCCTCCCCATCGTAAACAACAACAACGTAAGAACAAACTGAAAATTTGAAGATGTCGATATGTTTAGCGATCTCACAAAGTTCATTTTTAAAGACCCTTTAATTTAAAGAAAGAGATATTACATGAAGACAGTTACTAAAAGAAGAAAAGAAACAACGATACTGATTACTTTAAATATCTAGAATAATCTTAAATGACCTTCAACGGATGTAACATTGAAACTTAGACACTATTACTCAAATCTAAAACCCCGAAAAGTAATTAATTCAAATATCGACTATCTAAAGTGGGCCAATTACTTTAAAAGCAATTTAACATTCAAATTTAGATTAATTACACTTATGGTTTGAAAATAAAACGAAAGAACATGCAATGGTTTTGAGAACGGCAGCATTACATAGACACGACAAGACGTATAGAAAAAATATGATTGTGAAGATATTAAAGATGTACTTGGTAGTTTTGGTAAATGCTCTAAGTGGCAATTATGTTGAATTTAATAGAATATAATACAGCATCATCATTAAAAGGATTTAAAACTACAAATTGTTATTCATTAAAAATTTATAACTTTAACTTATAAAATATAGAAAGTGGTTAATGTAATGTTTACCTAGATGACCTTTTTGTATTATGGGTGAATTTTCATAAACATCGAAAATCCATCGTTACCTGACATTGACTTACTTTTACTTATAATAAAAATAACAAATCCCGGCACTGCAAGAGATGGTAAGCGTAAGTGAATTTTCAGTATTTGCGAAATTTCTGATATTTCGTGAATATCTCCTGTTTTATTCTTATCATGTAATATGCCGTCCAAGCCACGGTAAGTTTTAGTCACAGCGTTTGGAATGTCACCTAAAGGCATGGCTTTAGCAGTGCGCAAGCGCATAAAAACTCGACTAATTATACTGTCGTGGCACAATTCCTAAGAGCGCGCACGGTGTTTCTAAATCGTATATGGAATACAAAAAACCTTATTGCTAGCAAGGACTGCGAAAACGTTGCATATGTCGCAAATCTATTTAAAGCGTTTGAAAGTAAAAGGAACTTTATTGAATAAATCATGGTACTGCTGTTTCTGATTAGAACATTTAATTGACGTTTAACATGAGGATGTTAGATGGTTATTATAAATTAGGAAATTCTTTAATTAAGAGATTTAACATGAATAGTTTCTGTTACCTCTCGTTTCAATCATTAAAGGCATGTTCAGATAATATTTATGTTTGAATGTATGCTCAATGTGTTTTAGATATCTATCCTGCACAGTGGTTTCCCCCCACTATTTTCTATGCTACAAACATCAGACTGCTGCAAATTTCACACATAAACAATGCCAATAATTCATCATTCTCTTTGTTGCACATAATACTAATAGTACAGGCACTTAGCTTGCAAATAAAAATCTAATAAACTAATGACGATTCTGGGAAGGATGATAATTAATTAGTTGCCAACTATACGTTAACGTACAAGAAGACATAGGTGCATAGCATACCGAGAACAAAATATTATTCTAAATACTAGGCTATTGCCATAAATGGACAACTTGGTCAATGATTTCTTCTGCAACATCAATAAATGTTCTCTAATTAAATTCCTTTGGAATTGTCTGTGGTTGTTTGTAGCTAATTAGAGGTAGCATACTCCCCAGGCGGGTGCTGATGCTAAGGGGGTAGACCACAGATATCCTCGTCACACGCTCTCTCTAGCGAAGGAAGGCGTCAAGCCTTTTCCAGAAATGAGAAAAAGGCGGGTGCTGATGCTGTCATTCGGTTAACTTCATTCAGCTTCTCTCTACTATCACGTATCTTTCAGGTCCCAAATTCAAAAGATATTTACAAACTTCTATTTTGAGTGAAATTTCAAATATTCATTTGTGGTTCACGTTAGTAAATATATTTTTAAGATGATAAAATTGAAATGTCATGGTGGGAGTTGAATGAAGTAAGCCAATAGGGGATTAAATAGAAGATATGAGTATTTCTCTTGATGAAAATTCGCCTATTTGTATTAAATGTAAAGAAGTTCTTTCTTTTTTACCATAATCAAGTAATTGATGGCGTGGAACAAATAATCAAATTACAAGCTATCGTGATAGGAGGATATTGTAAAGACATATGTTAATGGGACAGTCATCTTTTACCAAAATTGTACTTTTCGTACTAGAAGAATCTACAAAAACTATTGTGCGTGTGGTATGATGGTATAAGGTACCTACATCGGCCTTGAGTGAGCGACAATGAGAGTGTATGTAAGTTTGTTCATGCACAGGTACTGAACCGACCAACTTAGACTTGGCTTCAAGTTGTCTTTCGATATATCTGTTCGTTGTCCGTCCTTCTCTAACTTATATAGTTTTTTGAAGCCGTAGATTAGAACACGACACGACAAAGTTCACGATAGATCGATTGTCAATATTGGGAATACGTCATCTAGTCACGAATTAGGTTCCTCTCACTCACAATAATTATTAATCATGATCATTGAGCTTCTTTGATGACCCGCAGTTTTTGCGTAACATCTTTTTGCTTGACTCAGCGTGTGTTTTGTTAAAATAAGGCATGTATACAAGTACCACAATCTGTCAAACAATGTTCTTAACGATTCAGATCTTTATGTTGGAAGGCTTTAAAGTTGACAATATGATATCTGAATTTACAGATTGGTATTTGCTGAATTGCTGACGTGATGTTCACTAGTCTTGAGTTTTATTTTCTCAGTGAGATATGTTCATGTTGCTTGCATCCTTGATTCAAATGGCTGCTATTATACAAGTTATAATAGCGCTATAAATGATTTTCCTGCAAGTTTTTTTTATAGACTTAACTATGGTTTGAACAAGTGTCTTTGTCTGCTTAATGAGGTCATTTAAGAATTAGGAATATCCTGTGATTCTGCCATTATTGGTAAGTTATGAAATATCATTATTATACCAGATATCATTAGCGTTTTTTTTTATAAAAAGGTCGACAAACGACTCGACCCCACCTGATGTTAAGTGACAGTGAAGTCCAGACGTGAAGATAGCTTGTACAGCAGTTCTACCTGCCACACCAGCCATCCTCACCTTGTCGGCCTGCATTTTGCATCTTCACGCCTCTTTTAAAGGATCTCAGGTTGTCTATACCCAAACCTATGACTAACTTACGCTTACACTTTAATTAATGCTGTTGTAACCGCAGGAACCGCACCTTTATAACGCTTGTCATTGAGGGATAATGAAGCATTCTAATGGTGTTTTTTTTTTGTGAAATATGTTGAGTTTATTAGTCGCAAACGTGCAAAACTTTCCTCTATATGACGGCTGCATACAGGAATCACACTCATATTATTTATTTATTTATTATATGGTTTACCAGTGTTTGTTTACTCATAACTTAAAACTATTTACAAGATTAACTATGCACTCAAGTGAAACAATCTATTAAGGTAAACACCGCATGCATTAAAGTAGACGCCAAATGTAGGCATTAAGTTCATTACTATATTATTATTATTTATTTCCTGAGTTATGACGTTGTTCTTTTTAATTATAAATTACAATACAGTTTTCATATAACTATCAAGCTTAATCATTTAGTTTGATGCCATGTTTGGGACAATATTCTTTTGAGCTCCATTATAAAGGCGAAAGTTTGTGATTGTGTTTTTTTTTTTTTTTTTTTTATATAGTTAGGTCCGACAAATGACTCCACTCCACCTGATGTTAAGTGAAGGTGAAGTCCAGACGCGAAGATAGCTGATACAGCAGTTCTACCTGCCACACCAGCCATCCTCACCCTGCCGGCCTGCATGTTGCTTCTTCACGCCTCTTTTAAAGGATCCCAGGTTGTAAGAGGGAGGGAACACGTGAGCGGGCAGAGCATTCCATTTACGGATAGTGCGACAAAGAAATGAGTCACCAAATTTCTTTGTACGCGTTGGAATTGTGGCCACAGTAAGACGGTGACAACGTAGGCCAGCGCGCGTGGTCCTCTGAAGGAAAGGGGAAGGTGGGATAAGAGAGAATAACTCCTCAGAACACTCGCCGTGGTACAAACGATAGAACGCGCTTAGTGACGCCACGTCACGGCGTAATTGAAGAGGCTCAAGGTGTTTAGTCACCTCCTCATCGCCTATGATGCGGATCGCGCGCCGCTGTAACCTATCCAAAGCATCGAGCAAGTACTTGGCGGAGCCATCCCAGAGGTGCGAGCAATATTCCACGCAGGACCGCACTTGCGTTTTGTACAACAAGCACAGTTGATCGGGCGTGAAAAAACGCCGCACCTTGTTCAGGACTCCGAGTTTGCGTGAAGCTGTTTTGATCACGGTTTCGATGTAGTCCTTTGGATTCAGGTCTGAGCGAACTTCCATACCGAGCATGGAAATGTTGCTCTGCAGCGGTAGTGTTGTGCCCTGAAGAGATGGAAGGGGAAGGAATGGCGATGTTTTTGCCGTGAAAGCGCAAGCCTGCGTTTTCTTGGCATTGAACCCAACCAAGTTCCTGGTACCCCATTCGGAAATGTAGTCCAAAGCCTGATTGAGTTCAATGACAAGATTTTCCCGTTTCTGCCTGGTTACTGCCTGCCCAGCCGCTGCTTGTCCGAGATACCCCGCATGCACTGTACTATCGTCTGCATAGCAATGAATATTCCCAAGAGGAATCAAGTCATTGATATGCAGCAGAAAGAGAGTGGGGGATAGGACGGAGCCCTGGGGAACGCCGGCATTCACTGACATGAACCGCGAACTGCTACCATCCGTAAGGACACGAATTCTACGCTCATGCAGGAAGTCAGCTACCCAAGAACAGAACTGGGCTGGCAGACCGTATGCCGGAAGCTTGGAGAGAAGGCTTTTGTGCCAGACCCTGTCGAACGCCTTGGCAATGTCAAGGCTGATAGCCAACGACTCGCCACGCTTGTCGATAGCCTCACCCCAGATATGAGTTAAGTACGCTAGAAGATCACCCGTCGATCGTTTCGGTCTAAATCCATATTGACGATCATTAATCAGGGAGTGATCCTCTAGGTAGCGGGTCAGATGGTTATTAAGGACCTTTTCTAGAACTTTACATAAAACTGAGGTGACTGCTATTGGCCGATAGTTTGCCGGGTCTGAGCGATCCCCTTTTTTGGGCACCGGTTGCACGTTAGCATCTCTCCAAGTCTCCGGCACACGCCCCAAAGAATACGAGCATTGGTACAAGCGCGTGAGCACGGGAGACAACTCCGCTGCACATTTTTTAAGTACTACTGCTGGGATGCCATCAGGTCCACTAGCTTTCCGGACGTCGAGTGATTGCAATTCGGCACGAATTTAATATCAGGCATCGTTGTGCCACAGTGAGGTAATGATGGTGGCAGTGCATTGCAATCATCGATTCGGGAGTTAGCCGCAAAGAGTTTTGCCAGTAAATCGGCTTTCTCCTGCGGCTTATGAGCTAGTGTTCCGTCTGGGCATCTCAGAGGTGGCAGCGAGGGCTGGCAGAAGTTTTTTTGCACGGCCTTGGCCAAACGCCAGTAGCTACGAGAGCCCGCAGGATGCGTTATAAGTTCCTGGCCAACACGTGCAACACGCTGGGCATCCGCTCTGATGTAAGCCTTCTTACAGGCCTTGGAAGCAGAATTGTAGGCTGCTTTGAGTGAATCGACCCCGGGATCCTTGAGAGCGCGGCCTCTGATCCAAGCACGATATGCCGCTTGCTTATGCGAAGCAGCTTCAGCACAGTCGTGATTGAACCAGAGGTTACGTGTGCCCTTACTGATGAGATCAGAATGAGGAATATAGTATTCCATACCCATTATGATCTCCTCAGTAATGGCAACGGCACTGCCCGATAGGTCCCTGTCACTGAAGCAGCGCTGCTTCCAAGGGACGGACGCAAAGTAATCACGCATACCGTCCCAATCTGCCGACCCATAATGCCAGATACGGCGCTTGACCACTGCTGGACGCGGAGGCTTGGCCTGTGGTGCTTTGGCAGATATCAGGCAGTGGTCGGACGAGCCCAGGGGGGCTCTTACCACAACCTGATAGCCCTGTGGATGGGTCGTGAGCAGAAGGTCCAGTAAAGAAGGCGCTTGACTTGGAATATCTGGGATCCTGGTGGGCTGATCAACCAGTTGCTTCAAGTCATGCGTGAGAGCGAATGTGTGAGCAGAGATCCCTGCATGGTCAGTTTTGGAAGAACTTAACCACAAATTGTGGTGAGCATTAAAGTCCCCCAAAAACACCAATTCTGCATTGGGAAATCGCTCCTGCGCGTCATCTGCTGCCCGACTAAGGTGTTCAAAAAGTCGAGTTGTCTCAACATCGCCGGTGTGGGATCTGTAGAGGCACACGTAGACTCTGGCCCGGGGGCCAGAGTCGACGTGTACCCCCAGCATGGAGAAGGAGGGATCTTCCAAGCAGCGGAGACGGCGACAACAAACATCCGCCCGAACATACAGGCATACACCGGCTTTCGCTTTGAAGGACTCTTCAAGCACGTAGCCGGGATAATTAAGGTAGCCTGTGTCAGCAGGCGGAAGTATTTGTGTCTCCGTCAGGAACAACAATGCTGGCCGTGCTGTCTCGAGATGGTGGTGGACAGCGTTGAGGTTAGAGTGGAGTCCGCGTATGTTGCAGAACTCGACCTCAAACAGCGTTGAAGGCGTGGGGGTGTGCACCGCTGTACGTCCAAACTTTGTTATTGAGGCTGCCATGGTGGAAGTGAAAAAAAAAAAGAGACGCGAAAACGAGCGGACGCCGTCGCGAAGAGTCCGGGCAAATAAGGGGGGTTTGTCTTCCCGATTGACTGCCTGCAGTGGAGATGCGCCGACCCGCCGGACGGAAGGGCCCCCGCACCCCCCCGGGAGTGGCCGCCGGGACCCCACGCCCCGGTCACCAACCGGCACGACGGTCCACCCCGAGATTATGCGTGACATGATGGGGCAGCCTCGCGAACTGGTTAGGAACGCTTGGGCCCCTGTACTGTGCCACGGGCGGCCAGCGGGACAGCCGTTTCTACGGGTCTCCCTGGCCGACGGGTCGATGCAGTCCTCCCGGCATCGGTTCCACGGATGCGTCGCCTGGACCGAATCCTTCGCGACAACTTCCACTCGAGCTCTGGTTGTTCGCTGGCTGATCCCGAAACGCGCGAGAAGCACTTCACGGGTTTTTCACCATGCGCACGGTGGTAACAAACCAGGCGGGTGTTAGGCACCCTACCACCAGAAGAGCGGATGGAAGCTCCGACATCCCTTAGTCGCTTCTTACGACACCCACGGGAAGAAAAGGGGCGGTGAGTTGTATTCTTTCTCCGTCACCGCACGGACAGGTGTATGTTTGTTACTTCTTCACGTCTAAACGGCTTGGAGCGATTTAAATAAAATTTGGTATGGAGTTAGCTAACATCCTGGATTAACACATAGGCTATGGAAAATATCCCTAATAAACCGCGGGTAACACCGCGGGGCACAGCTAGTAGCTTATGTTCCCGAGTACATGCAAGAAGTCCAACCCGTAGTAATCACAGTGGCATCGCAAGCCGTCACATTGCGAAAATACGACTAAATACGTTATGTAAGTGTAAAATAAAACGGTTTTAAACTGTCATCAGTTGAGTGTTACTGCGTTACCGTGAAGTTATTTACATAAACCTGTGTCGAATCCAATTGACATCGTAACCTACCGCAACTGCAATACAACCTCACGGTTTGACCTTATTTGTGGAAAAGTATATATGTACTCACCCAGCCACCAATCCGCACTGGTGGGTGGTGGGTCATGGCCCAATCTCCCTATTCCATCCATAGGGAAGGCCTGTGTCCCAGCAGTGGGGACATTAATAGGCTGATGATGATGATGATATAAGTACTTGTAATGATATATGACCATCATCATCTTTAGATGGTGTCCCTACTGGCTGGGGTGCAGATTTTTTTCCCTATTATTGCTCTTATATTTATTTAATTTATTTCTGATGCGTTATATATAAAGCTGAACTCCTAACAGACATTGTAGCAGACAAACAGTATCCTGATCTGATCCAGACAATCCTGTACCCTTATTACGAGTTTTATAATTACGAAAACTATGATAGTTTTCGTGAGCTCGCACTCGTACTAAGGGTACTGATTTTATTGTTTTCGTTTCAGTACAAATAAACAGTGTTTAAATCCTATCATTGAATCATTTGCGTCTTCTTAAATTTTAAGTATATTTGGTTACTTTTCACCAAAATAGACATAGAAACATAGTTTACAATTACGAAAACCACGATAGTTTTCGTGAGCTCAAACTCGTACTAAGGGTACTGTAGCTGAATGTGTTTGCTACTTTCAGCATTATAAAATAAATAAATAAATATGTCCAACACTCACACCAATTAGCCTAGCCCTAAAGTAAGCACTGTAAGGCTTGTGTTATGGGATGCTAGGGTAACGGATAGAATACATATACTTTACATATATAAGTATATTTATATAGAAATACTTATAAAAAAATGGTTGCCTGTAAAGTCGGTTTTACGGGCGAAGATTTTACGTGACAACGTCTTTTTCTCGGTAGAATATTTATTGATATGAATATAATTAAATTGCACAATAGGAACAAGGAATTGAATGAAAATAAGAATTGCACAAATTTTAACTATAGAAATATATTTTGTTTACTAAAACATTGTACA
Organism: Chilo suppressalis; assembly: GCA_902850365.2. Classification (NCBI taxonomy): domain Eukaryota; kingdom Metazoa; phylum Arthropoda; class Insecta; order Lepidoptera; family Crambidae; genus Chilo; species Chilo suppressalis. The sequence goes on from OU963916.1 coordinate 14,939,920, forward strand.
TGTAAACTTAAACTTAACACGAGAGACTCATCGTAACGTTACCGAGCGTTACACTTTTTCATAAGTGACTCCCAGCCGCAACCTAATTTAAGACGTTGTCACGTCAAAAACATCCATGACTGGAGTACAAATGCTCGTATTCATCACACTTACATCTGCCCCCACCGGGATTTGAACCCGGGACCTCTCGAGTCGGCGACACCATGAAACCCGCGTACAAACCACTCGGCCACGGAGGTCGTCTCTCGATTATAGTACAGAGGTTTTCTTCTTCGCCTATCAATATTAGTTTATTATTTAAGCATTTAATTGCTTGATGTTTAAGTCTAAAGAAAATTTTGTTACTAAAATATCCACGCGAACCAAGCCTTCACTATCCGGGCGAATGCACTGACCATTATGATAAATGAAATATTGTTTTTTTTACTAACAGATTTAACATTTTCCCAGGTTGTAAATCTTTCCATATTTGGTAGCAGGTACACTGGTAACATGCAGCTGGCTAGACTTACCAAGTCAGTTTTATAATTAAGTGAAAGTCGGAACTGTGAAGATACCTGATGCCGGATCACACTCGGCGGTCGATAAAGATCCACACAATCGATTCGTAAAAGAAGGACCCTTTGCTAGGATTTCCTGTTTTCCCAGGACATTTCTGTGTGTACAAAAACAGAACGCAGTAACGTTCTGTTTTTAAAACGATTTGTACTGGTTTTTTCAACTTCAAATCATAGTTGTTTGCACTGTGGTTGGCTAGCCTACCCTTTGCTAGGCCTAGGGGCACCGTAGGGCGCAATTTAAAAGTTCCGGTTTTATGTTGTATGTATATTGTCAAGTCCAATAAAAGCCGTCTTTTTCTATTTGAGTAAAAATTTATTATTAAAGTATATTATATTTTCATAACAAATAATTTTCTTTTGATTTAAACACCTAGCAGTTAAATGATTAAGTAGGTAATAAAAATAATAACTATATTACATTTATTTCAAGTATTTAACTGTTAGATTTAATAAATCTAAAGAAAACTTTAATAGAAAAAATCCACGTTGTGCCGTGGCCCCAGCACGAGTAGTTTTCGACAGCTCCGTGACGTATCGCATTTTCAGTTTCTATGAAAACTAATCAACGCCCTCTATCGGACGTATGAACAAACTAGTTTTTTTTATACAAAATTTGACGGTGACGATATGTTACGTAGCTGTCAAAAATGGTTGGCCTTCAGATAACAGACGGTACTCTAATGCCCGCTTTCCACTGGGAGGGTAACGAGTAGTGGAAGGCGGCACCCTCCGCTATCCGGGCAGATTCAGATAGCGTAAAGTTTTGCATTATTTATACCCCATTTTTTGTAAAACATAAAAAAATGCAGTTTTTGTAAATGTTGGAAAGTACAAGTACATCTTGTTTTACGGCGGCTTCATTTACCTTGCGTTAGTTACGAAGTTGAACCCTAGACTAGATTATTTTTGTGTGTGTGATATTGTATTTGTGAGTTTAGAATGCTTGATTAAAGGGCCATTGATTGGAGAAAAATACGGATACGTACATGATAGTCACACTAGTTTCAATTTCCGTTTACGTCATTCATATAGTTTATACATAGTACTTACAACACTTTAGGTACGAAATATACACCTAATTTTGTTTTCACCACGATAATAATAATTAAATGATACGGGCGGGTTAATATTTCTAAAATTTCAAGTTTGTTTTTATTGACGTCTGAATTTGCAATGTGTATAAATAGGTATATTTGTTTTTATTTGAAGAAGGTAAAATGTTTTCATCTTAAATAAAACCATGATTATAAATATGTATATAAAATACTTTTAAACAACTTAATAATATTCTTATATCTTTTTCTAGATTACATATGGTAATTTTGTTCATTGCATGACCGGCCTCGGTAGCGCAGTAGGCAGCGCGTAAGTCTCATAATCTTAAGGTCGTGAGTTCGATCCTCACCCGGGGCATTCCTTTTTTTTGTATTTTATTGATATCACTTTTAAGTTTAGTACTAAGACATGATAATTTTCTAACCGTCGTTGTCGTTTAATTAAACTCGTTCTTCGCAAAAACAAAACTTGAGGATTTTATAATTTACCTTTCTTATAGCTGTGGCTTAGATTACAACACATAATCATAACCAACAATGGAATTGGTACCGATAGCAGTCCACATTTCTCATGGTGGTATTTGTTACTGTGTTTCATCACGTGTCATGGGAAACAGTTATGAAAATGTGATATTTTCATAACTAACAAAGGAAGGGCAGTAACTATTCTAGTTGATAGGAATTTTCAAAACAGCGCTATCTAGTATGCAATAGCGGAACTATGTATTACCTATTTAAACCTGTTGCTTTAGATTAAAACAAAAATATTTTTGTTTTAACCTAAGCTTATTGTATATTTTTTCCATTTTAAATAAAATATATATTTTGTTTTATTACAGATTGGATTGTACTGTGAGCGATCTTGAAGCCCTTGTTTTGAAGAATGTAAGTAAGAAATTCAATTCTCCGTCCTCTACATAACAAAACTGCACAAGTACGAAAATAACATTTTTCAATTATAGTATTCTTTGTTTTGATCATATCTCTATTAATCGTATCTGATATTTCGACATTATCTAATACTATTAACTTATCGCTAGGTCATCTTTAACAAATTTATAAGCGGATGGTGTTTTACGTCTTTGGTAACTTACACTTGACCAACTTAGGCCCGCAGGTGTTTCTTCAGCCACTTCATTCTTATTCTAATACCATAAGATTGTAATTGCACGTTTTATCGGTAGCGGTGTTTGGTATATGTAATTTTGTTTTGCTTAACCAAAGAATGAGTGGGTTATGTAAACTTAAGGTCAGACTAAGGCCGATCGTGTATCGGATATTTTATCAAGTGCTTATTAGAGGCATATTAGTTTATCATTGAGAATCGTCTGAATATTAAAGTTTATGTAATGTTTAGTATATGAAAAAAAAAACGGGCGAGCCTTACAGCAGTCGCGTATGATGTAACATTTCAAACCTCACCTTATATTATATTAGTAAAAAAAGAAATAAAACCTACTACAAAAGGAATAAGCTATTTGAACATTATGTTCTAAAATCAAATTAAATAGTGCGCGCTTTCGCGATTCCCTGTTACACTTTTCCGTCCCATTTCACGAAATCACTCCCACAAATTGCAGGAAAGCGAGAGGAAAGATGTTACACATCAAAAAAAAACATTCCATTATTTTGAACTTAAAATTCAATTAAGCGTAAGGCTATAAAGAGCCTAGCTTGGAGACAAGCTATGCAAGTCATCTAGCCGCGCGTCACCACGTCGTTTGCAGTGTGGTGTTGCATCGTTTTTGCCGACTATTTGTATTTGCTAGTTGTAAACAGTCTGTCCTTATCGTGCTTAATAAGGAATAAAAACCGGACAAGTGCGTGTGGTGCTCGCGCAGTGTAGCGTTCCGTAGTTGCCTGTAGTTACCACAATATATTTGAGCAGGAGTCTTTGTTTTCTACATATTTATATCGGAAATTAGAAAAACCAATTAATATCAACCTATGTATCTCAATTAATTAAATACTTAAATCAAAGTCAAACTACGTCTCAAACTCAAAAGAGTTGTGCAGAAGTTTTTTATAATACAAAGTAACAGTAGTATCCATGAGTGATTTCACACCTGCTCCTTCGCCTGGGAGGAATAAAAAAAAAATCAGCGGTTATCATTCTTATTTAAAAAAATAATTGTATCGAATTGATTTTGAGTTTCAGACGCAGTTTGTCTTTGATTTAGGTATTTTAGGTAAGATACATAGATTGATATTAATTGGTTTTTCTAATTTCTGACTTATTACTTTTTTTTTAAGATTTTGATGTAGGCTTGTTGAAAATATATCGATGTATCGATATATCGATATTTTTTGTTCGATATATCGATATTTTTTGCCGATATATTTTGATTCGATATATCGATACATCGATACAAAATAACCAATATCGAAATTCGTATCAAAAACGATATTTTTTTAATTATTAGCGGCATATCACGATCTAACTAAATTCGTATCTGGAAAAATCGTAACTGGATCTCAGATTAATGATATACAACATATCTATGATCTGTGCGGTATTTAGTATTGTCTATGTCATCATTCGAAAATAGGGTCTATTTTTAGGGAGATAATTTTCGTTCCATTATTATTCCGCGTGTCATATTTCGTGAGCGATATTTTTGGGAAAATTGGTCCGATATATCGATATATCGATGTTTTTTTCGCGATATATCGAAGCCGATATTGATATTTTTTAAAATATCGATTTATCGATATATCGATATTTTTTTCAACTTTCGACATCCCTATTTTGATGCAATGTTTTACGCTACAATACCTTCATCTATGTCACTATTAATATTTTCTTCCAAGTAATTTTCAATAGGTAAGAAATTTTCTTTGACCAATGTTGCACGACTATTATTCTTAAACTAACAAATATATCTTAACCGTTATAGTTTTCCTTAAAAGTTCATGAAAAGCACTATCATCATTAATTTTTCCAGGTTTTTCAAGCCAAGCTAGTTAAGCTTTTAGAGGGCGGGGGGGGGGGGATTCCTTCCAAAGCAATAATAATAAAAATTATCATCATCATCAAGCCTTCCGTATGAATGGAATAGGAAGATTGGGCCATGACCCACCACGCGGGCCCAGTGTGGGTTGGTGGGTGTTAACGACTGCAGATACAGCCGGGGCCAACGGCTTAACGTGCCTTCCGAAGCACGAAGGAGCTCGAGTAAATTTTTGGTCACCCATCCAATGACCGACCACTGCGAAAGTTGCTTAACTTCAACGATCGGAGCCGAACGCGCTAACCATTTGCACCATCGAGCTCCTCAATTATGTTAGAAAGTAATGTAGGAGGTGTGGGTGATTATTATTACACCAATGCAACTACGTCTGTGATAACTATATCGTTATACAACTAACTACATATGCGCATGATTCGCTGTAATTATTGGTCGTTCACGGATAAACGTACTTGCATATCTTTCACACAAAATAATTAATTACTCCTTTTGCAATTAACGATTAGGTTGTTTTAACAAACGGCGTGTAATTTTACTTCGGTCTTATGTAAGTTGGAATTTTCTTCCCCAGACAGTCATTCCGATTCGAGCAAAAATCTATGCCCTTACTCTCATATACATCCCTCTGACTTGCCGGCTCGACCTGCATGTAACTATGTAATGGAATCTAAGAATATGAATAACACGCACTTCTAATATTTATATCATTATGAAACTTGCCAATAATATGGTGATTAGATGACAAAACAATATTATGGTACCATCGAGTTGGTTTGATGATGGGACTGGAAGGTGGCTGAAGGAACCTTGGACTGCCTACTAGTAAACATATCCTGTTTGGACTCATTATATTCGTCTTAATATCGCAATAAACTCATTCTATGTTTTGTAATAAACTTAAAAGAGAAAAATAAATTAATAGTTTAAAAAACTAAAAACACGTTTTTATATAATACTGCACTGAAAAGCCAAAAATAAACAAAATATACTCTCTGTTTACTTGATTATCATTAATTAATTTATTACGAGATTCATAATGCTTAATAATTCAGTTAAAATTTTATTATGAAGCGCCCCACGCTTCTTTCGATTAAACGAGTATATATGTTAAAATAAAATATAAACATGGCTAACGCTATCCTCATGAAGTTAACAGAGAGTATATTTTGTTTAGTGCAGTAAAATAAAAGCGTGTTTTTAAATTTATAAACTTTTTTTTTATTTATGTAATTTGATAAAATAGAAACATATCTGTGACACGTCGCGTCGGTTGCGTGACGATTCGTTTTACGCCACATTGTTACGCGAATACTGATAATAGCAAATAGCAATACGTGTTCTGTGCCAAGAACGTGATTTAAACTTGAAAATACCTTTTTAGGCGTTCTAGGAACTCCAGTTGTATCTGTACTATTATTACTATTTAGGTCAAGGAAACTTCATTGGTAAATGGTGATAAAAACCTTTTTTATAATCGCATTTAGAATAAATCATGAGGGTTGGATTCTGATAATGATCCTAAATTATTGTCATACACTATGTAAGTATATTTAAAAAGCACTGGACTTCTGTGACTGAACAAGACAGAATATCTCAACATATAAAAAAGTATTTGTGTACTTTAGTTAAATAATTTGGTTGGTGATATTCCCATGTATATATATATATATATATATATATATATAAGGAAATAGCAAAAGGTTAGTCGATATCACAGAAGACCGAAGAGCTGGCAGCTACCTCGAACAAAGAATTAGTCTAGCTATTCAAAGGGGGAACGCTGCCAGTATCTTCGGAAACTTGCTTAAAGGGACTCCTTTTAATAATGTATTTTAGTTATTATATTTAATTTTATTTTTTAAGGTTTTTAGTTATAAATATCTTACTATTTGTTCTTTAGTTAAATGTAAATACAAATTTACTTAATAAAAAATATATATAAATAAATCAATATATCTCAAAAACTCTTAGGTCATTCACAGCTCTGCACTCAGTACAGACACAGACCAAATACGTAACGGCGGAAGAAACATTTTCATTCATAAAACCTTTTTTTTTTCATCATTATTATGCAAGTTAGCGTTGAATATAACCATGAGACCGCCCGCCGGTTTTGTACTGCGGAGAAATCAACGTTACCTCTAGCTCACTATTCAAAGAGGTTTTTAAAAAATCCGGTATTTTGTTTACCTTTTCAAAAGTAAAAGCCGCAGATTCTTGATTTAAAAATGCCTCTTTTATTTGGTTTGGCCATTGCTAAATTGATAACGTGTGAGTTTTTTTTTAACTTGTCACTTAATCTAGGGCCAGTTACAAATTAATCAATAAATTGCAGGATACAAAGTTTTCTTGTATCCGCATTCAGCATGAAGATAGTACAGTATATTGATCATTGTAGACGACATTTGTGAAAACTCCTGTTGCCGTAAGGATATTTGCTGTAAATAACGAATAATGCGGTCAGCTTAAATCGATTGATTGAAAGATTTTACCTTTTCATAGCCGCCAATTTGATAATGGACAAAGTTAATGCATTCGCCCGGATAGCGAAGGGTGCGAATTCGAGTCCCGATGCTGCTTGGTCCGCGTGGATTTTTTTTCTAGTAAAATTTTCTTTAGATTTATACATTTAGCAGTTACATGCTTAAAATTATAAACATAAATAAATTATATATTTACACAAATATATTCACATATCATTATTCATATTACCGTAGGTATTTCATATGTGATTTAATAAAAATGGTGCTAGTTGCAATTAGGGTTACCATCCGTCCCGATTAGTCCGGACATGTTCGGACTTTGTGTGGATCTTTAGATATAGTCTGGATTTTTTTAAATACGTATAATAAATGTACATATTGATTTAAATACCATACCATTGTAACTAAGTGAGTAATGCTACCATTTTGTGATTAAAAAGTGCGTACTCCTTTCGAAATGTCAGGATATTTGTCAGGACTTTTGAAATTCCTAAATGGTAACCCTAGCTGCAATAGAAACAACAGCTAAGATTTAAATAAAACAAGTTTCAACGGGTTAGATGCACCGATTCTATCCATTCATTAACGTTTCGCATCCTTTGCAGGAATAATGACAATGAAATATTCCGACGCCACATTCCTGCAAATAATGCGAAACGTCAATGAATGAATAGAATTGGTGCATCTAACCCGTTAAAACTTGTTTTCTTTAATGAGTGATGTGCGTGAAAACCTAAGAAACAAATAAGCTAAGATTTAGATAAATAAATCTGACAATCTTTAGCATTTCGCACGAACAATCGGGTTTCTTAACATCATTATCCATCCATCCAGTGGCATTTAACGAAAGTTCGGCTCATTATGCAGAATAACTGGCAAAATCACCACAGTATTGCGACAGTGTCACCTCAAAGCATTCCGAAGCAAAGGCAATAAGCATATATTACGTACTTGTGCGCCAACGACCCACATCATCAAGGTTAGTAATTTCGCGTAGGTTGACGTTCCATTGTTTGTAATTAGGCAGTTTTAACACCCACCGGCACGTTTGTTTGGAAAGCGAACATCTTAAAGCAATTATCGAGCAAAGTGGGATTTGCATCTGGAAGCACTCTTCAAAACCAACCAACCGGCGGCAGGCTGTAGAAACTTTAAAAATGAGATCTTTGATTTGATAAGACCCTTTTTAAAAAGTCGCTGGCAAAATGTCAACGGTTACAGTGGACTTTTTAATAATTTTTATACTTTCGCCGACATTTCATTCTGGTTACGCCCGTGGTTACTAGTTAAGAACACCTGTTTCCTTGAGTCCCACAATAAACAGATTGAGATAATACTGCAGCCAAAAACGCTATTCTATAGATGTAATGCGGAAGCTTCATAGACTATAAAATAAGGTAGATATCGTCCTCATTAGCTATCTTGGCAACTGAGCTCCATTCATATTTAATATCAGGCAGGTTGGGTAAATAGCTTGCTTTCTTCGTGCCTTGAGAGTTGTGACCATCTTTGTACAAAAAAAATAATTCAAATTAATATTTACTTCGCTCATATTTTCATTGCAACGTCGATGAATGTCAAAATACAACTTTATTAACGATACTAAAATACTGACCTCTATTCAGACAAAACATAGCATTTTGGGCCGGTATATGGTCATGGCAATGCTTACCAAAGACTTGCACACTCAAGACTACAAAACTAGTGTACTATTGTACTTTTATTGAACCGTGAACATTTAAAATAATGTCACACAGGTTACATAACTGTAGTAGGTAATGTAATTATATAGAATTGCGAGAACCACGTTCAGCCGTACAGCCGCAGGTTTTTGAGTATTTTTATTTATTGCGAGCTAAAAAACGTAATAAACATTTAATGTCACGAGGCGGCATCACCTGATCACCAATACCGGTATGGGTGCGTAAAAAATTGTGTCTTTCACGCTGCGTTCATGGAACACCTATTCAAGACAAGACTTGAGTCGTGAGCTCGTGACTAAGCAGATTGAGGCTGGGGTCTTCGAATAAGACCTACCAATAACTTTGCTCGATACATTTGTGGTGTTAGTAATTCAAACTTTATATATCTACACGCGGAGTTTTTTATTTGTGTTATCAAGAAATCGCATTCTAACAAATTAATAGTTTTCAAAATATAATACCAGTCGTAGAATCAAATTTTCGCTTAAACATGAAAATTGTAGATTTCACGGCATTAAGCAAAGCTGACCAGCTTTCTTGCTTCTATATAGTGTTGCCAACCCTACTATTTGATATAGTGTCCTACTATGTTAGAGGATCAAATACTATATTTCTAAAAAAGTATATAGTAGGCGAAACTACTATATTTTGCTTAAAACAGAGCTTTGCCACTTGAAGCATTCTTAAAATAAAAACTGAAGTATTGAAGTGTAGAGCAGCAAAAATATACTCTTTTCAAAAATAAAATATTTTAACTAAATACTATATTTTTTCCATTTTTTTGTCATCTACTATATTTTTAGAGGCAACAGCTTCGAAAATACTATATTTGATAGAAAAAACGAGCGAGCCTTACAGTAGTCGCGTATGATGTGTAACATTTGAAACCTCACCTTATATTAGTAAAAAAAAATACTAATATAAGGTGTGTTTTTACGAAAATACTATATTTGATAGAAAAAAAGATGGTAACCCTACTTTTGTCTACTAAAGATATAATTATCGTTAATTGTCACCTTTCTACTGAAAATTATATTTTACCAAAATCAATTCAGCTATGAGTCATTGTATAATGATGATGATGAGTGTGTGCGACCGCAAAACCGGCGCATGCGCCATTCGCGCTTACTTTCTTATTGTTACTTTTCCCGCGCACCTGTTTTACATTACACAACGAAATAACTGTCCGCTTACGTAGGTATGTCGTTTTAATGCGCGCTGTCATTATATCTCACTCAGCTGCCTTGCGAATTATTATTATTAAATTTATACCATTTACAAGTTATCCGAATTCGACAGTTATCTCTGTGTAGTTGTTTACCTTAATTTATTTCAGATAATTTACAGATTTGTAAAAAAAATATTACATTTGTGAGGAACTGAACAGTAAATTATGTGCCAGATATAAGGTGACCCATTTACAGTAGGCCAAAAATTGTTTTTAGGTGTAAGAAGTACAAGACGAACCATTTAAAACAAACATTAAGTGGTACCGCGAAAACAATAATTTAGAAGTTACAATAATTTGTACTTTTTTGAAAATTAACTTAGCTGATTTCTATATCTGAATTTTCTTTAAGTAGTTAAAAAAATATTTAAAGTATACGCAATTCTTCAAAATTGTTTGAAATTTCTACATACAAATAAAAATAAACTATGAATAATTTTCCTTCTTTTATTTTAAGTTTATATAAAAACTTTCGCCAACAATTGGCTCGCATCAATCAACAAACAAAACAAAAATAAACTTTCCCATTCGTAGTAAACGAGATTGCGCCCTTAGGCACTAGATGTCACTTTCACATCACCTCGGATTTTATCATTATCATTATGGCATTTGAGAACTAGACATATTACTTTAAAGACACCGACCCGAGTCGACAGAACACAATACCTTACCATGTGATATAGATCTCGCTCTATTTAACGTAATTAACCTATTCCGTCCTATTGTTTTGTTCATAATGGAGAAGAATAATGCAGGTTGTAGGGTGACCACATGGGTTTTTTTTTCTTTTTGGTACAAAGATTATTAAATAAACTATATGCAACAATTCAACCATGATCAGGAAATTCATAATTAAATTAGCTAACTACTCTTAAACCATACAACCAACATACCTATAGGTACCTAAAAATTTATGCGGTTGTCACCATTAGTTAAGTAGTTTTTTACTGAAGGTATATATGTGTATGAGATATATACAGTGCAGTTACCAGAACGACTAAAGATAAATAAGGCTTATTATTTTTTACTTTTTTTTGGAAAAAAAATCTTAAAAACAGCATTTTAAATGAAAGGAAGATCATGCAATTAAAATTTTGTTCAGGATAAAGTCATCTTACTTTCCCGTGCTTCCAAGCTTATATTATCATTTCAAAGTATTTGCTAACTAGTACCTGCTCGCTTAATAATACAAGATATTCTTATTATAAGTACGTCAAAAAATATTATAACGATATATATACAAACTGTAGTAGGTACTTGTATGTATTTCTTTGTGATGTCACAATTACAATGCGACTGGCTATTTTGTGGGGTTATAGTTATATTAATAAAAGATTTAGTTTACAAAAACCGGTACGACAGTAAAGCAAGAGTTACAAAATGAACTTACTCATATTATTACAAACATTCACCACGCAAAGTTACGTTAATCAACAGGCGACAAATTTGAAAAGGGTGAAAATTTGTATACTACAGAATGGAACACATTTGGAATATTTATTAAATTAAATTAAAAAAAAAACGCACCTTTTCTTTTTTATTGTAATTGGTGTTCAATTATTAAAAAAAGACAAATCTGTATAATATTAGTCTACGCCAAAGCGCACCAAGGGCAAGCCACTAGTAAATAATAATGTTTACAGGTCGCGGCACTTAACTCTACCGCTGAACAAAACGTTGCGCATGCGTACGACTGGAGAGCCAATCGGCGCAACGCACGCCCACCCGCGCACCTCGTTTCCCCCCAAGAAATCTTAATTTTTACTTCTGCGCAATAACGGTTAGCGCTAGAGTTACGTGCTGCGACTTATACTAATGTTTAGATCGATTATTCGTAAACATATATTGGTACTACATATTTGACACAATTAATGTTTACTAATTATTATAACAGCAGCAACCAGAATCTATGTGAACGGATTTGAGGAGTTTCCCCACACACTGTATAGAATAATATTAGTATGTCTACTGGAGCAGCGTTCTCAAAACAAAGTGTCGTAGTTGTTATTACATTGTTATTTAAGCATTCAGTTTTTCTTTGACTTGTATTCATCAATATTAAAGAAAGACGATTTGTGTGTTTTTGTTTATATTGATCCCATAATTAATATGGTATAATGAATGTTCAATAGGCAAATCTCCGAAAAATATGGTAGTAGGGTTGCCAGACACATTTGCATCCCCCTCCTTAAAAATAAAGCATCAAATCAAAAGGTGATGGGGGGTTTCCATCACCCCCTAGAATTAAAACATCAAGCAGCCCAGCGGTGTCATTCATTATTAGTTTGGTTACGAAACTAGGACATTATCGAAATCCGGGACAATAAGGTCTAATTACTGGACAAGACACAAGACACAAAATTCCGGGACAATCCCGGATTTCCCGACCATCTGGCAAGCCTATATGGTAGGCATGCCGTGTTAGTTTTGTCCAAATACAAGAAATAAACCTCAAATAAAGAGCTGAAACACGTTAAGTTCCAAGTTAAATTCAATTTTAACTAAATTAATTTATTTTTTGTTATATTAAATAAACGTTAATGCTACTTTCCTACTATATATGTATTATCAATGTTGGTACTCAATCACGCAAAAACTACTGAATGGATTTAGATAAAATTTGGTACGCACATAGTTTATGATCTGGATTGAGACATAGGATTCCTGTGGGATTAATCTCTAAAAACTAAAGATAACACGGACGAAGTCAAGAGCGGCCGATAGTTAATAATATTTTACACAATAATGAGATATACAGAGATGAGATTTGTTACATTAAGGAGTGTTTTTACATTGGTTGACACTTCAGATGCATTCTCATTCCACAAAACAGAAACCCATTACGACGTAAAGCTAAGTATAACCATAACCATAACCATTAACCATAACCGTCATATTAGATTTTTTCTCACGCTCTTACTGGTCGACTGGTAGAGAATGCCTTATGGCATTATGTCCGCCATTTGCTTTGTAATTTTGCAATAAAGTTTAAATAAAATAAATAAACCATTTCAGCCCCCCCTAGCATGAGAGCACCGTGATAATCATATCACGGTGCTCTCATGCTAGGGGGGGATGTGGATAGGGGATGCTAGGGCATGCAAAAACGTGTTATATATATCAATATAACACGTTTTTATCACGCTCAATTGTCAAATTAATACGGAGTTTGACAGTAAGACGAGATAAAAAACGTGATACAATGTAAATTGTGGTGCTCATGGTACGGGCAATGAGTGTTTTATGAAATCCACTACGTCAATATTTCCCTTCTAACCTGAATGAATACTTAGTTTACAAAACAGTTGGACAGCATCAAGTTACACGCGTTCGCTCAAGAATAATGACTGTGTAAATCTTTGCATTCGTAATAGTAAGTTACTACCTCGTTTCGTATTGAGCCAGAGGTGCTCAAGTCAAGGCCGATTGCCACATCCGACCCACGTGGGGCTATGTCTTAATACCACCTGCGTTCATACTATTATGGGAAGATTACTTTAAGTGATGGAGTACGCTGGTTCGATGATGCTGTAATGATGTGGCCACTGAGTTATAAATAATGATATATTCCGAACAATACAGTAGTAACGTAGCTCCAAACCTAGCTATGCATTTACATAGTCCTTATAATTTTTGTGTTTAATGACGCACAAATTGAAGAAGCTTTTTGATTGGTGTGGCAGTTTATAACTGCTGTGCCAGCTATCTTCGCGTTTGGACTTTATCACCACTTAACATCAGGTGGGGTAGAGTAATTTGTCTACCTGACTGTGCTACTGGCTTTATGCCCGCGGCTTCGCTCGTGTTATATTTAATTTTAAGTTGAAGGATTTAAACCTCGCGATCTTGGTGCGTGTTCCATACAAACTTTGTAATCCCGTTCTACCCCTTTAGGGTGAGTTTTGGAAAACTTTTTCTTAGCACACGCCTACATCATAACAGCTATGTGTGCCAAATTTCAGCGTAATTCGTTCAGCGGATTGAACTGTGCATTCATAGATCAGTTAGTAACGGTTTCCTTTTATATATAAGCAATAATATCTAGGAAAATCATTATCAGAAACATCTTCCATGATACGCAGTGCTAAAAAGAAAATGCGAAATAGCAACGCATTGCGAGGTGTGCCGATTACATCCTTAGCGAAAGTCCGGGCCGCGTCCGTCCACGAGACGTGCCTCAGATGTTGATGAATCCTCTTGTTTACAAAATTACATTCTAGTAAGAACACGTCTGTCTGAATACCTAAGTTAAATTGACGTCAATTATTCAATATCTATTGTATATGTATTATTATTACAGTGAAGCAGGCAGAGCAAAACAGAAGCCCCATATTTGAATCGTTCGTCTCTCGTTGAATGTTCGTTTTCTACAAATTTTTGTTCAACATAAGTTCGCCGTTTCCGGTTTGCTTCACTGCCACTTAACTTGTTGTTATGTGAACTCTCAGCGATAGTGTATAAAATAAGAGCAACTTGCGCTCTATTTGTACAATTTAAAGATTTTACCCTTAAAGGTTAAATACGTCTACATTTTGTTCTCTGTTCCACATTGCGTTAACAGTACTGAGACGATCGATTCAAAAATTCAGAAATACAGCTTTAGGTGACATATAGGTATGTATTCTTATTTAGCATAAGAATACATACCTATATGATTTTCAAACGAGTGATTAAAAAGTACGTTTCCTGAGCATCGTGCAAATCATTAGTATCTTTAAATTACCAACATCCAGCTTGTATTTTATGTTCACTACACTTCTAACAGAGACTCTCACAAACTCACATATTGCAATACTGATGTGTGCGCTTCTTCTTTTAAAATGGCGACGCTCTGGACTACAGTAAAGTCGTAGACAATGAATGTAAAAAACTATAAAAGTCACTTGGACATAAAGAACGAACGAAAAGAATATAAAGTGGTCACTTTATGATCTGTTACTGAATCGTAAGAGAGGATGCGATGCGTCAATATAAATTACTATGTGACTAAAATATACGTTTTCTAATTGCTTTCCTTTCAGAAATACTCTAGCCAGTAGAATGCTTTTCGCACAATTAGGATGGGCGTACATTCACCTCTAGTGTTCACAGAGATTTATTAATTTATGAGGCATCGATCGTTCACCGAGCTGTGTTATGATGAATGAACATGAATGTATTACGAGTGTTATTACTCTGCGAGTGTATTAACTTGAGCCGTGATGCGTGAAACTAAACGCTATTGATCATGTTCGTATTTATGCTACAGATAAAATGTCACTAGAGAAGTTTTCACTTTCTAATGTCTACGTCAAAGGTAAGGATTACAATAACGCAAAATGAATTAATAAATTGACAAAAGATAGAAAGGTTTTTTTGGTATATTGGGATAAGAAAATGACTATTCTAGCTAGGCTTGCCAGATGGCCGAGAGAAATCCGGGATTGTCCCGTAATTTTGCGTCTTGTCCCGTGTCCAGTAATTAGACCTTATTGTCCCGGATTCCGATAATGTGCTTGTTTCGTAACAAAATAAACTAATAACGAATGACACCGCTGGCCTGCTTGATGTTTTAATTCTGGGTGATGGGGGGGTTGATTTGATGCTTTATTTTTTCAGGGTGCCAGGGTGCATATTTTTTCACCCACCACCCGGTGCAAAAGTCCCGGAATTGATAAGCCAGCATGCCAGCCCTGTGAGGATAGCCTCACATGAGCTAGAATTAGGGCTGCCAGATTATTAGAAATCTATAACCATAGGGTTAACATTATTAACCCTATGGTTATAGATTTTCAGGTAATTGTTTTTAGTTGTAATTTTAACAGGTAATGTTCTGTACTCTTTTAATGTTGGAATATATTTTTTGCAATAAACTGATACAATCTTCTTATAAATATGAAATATTGTCAGTATACAATTTATTAATTAATATTTTATATAAGTATATGTGCAATTAACTGAACCCATTGCTTATGGTATACAATAGGGTCTCATTCAAGTAATTACAATATCAACAAAAGTCTTTTATGCCTGCCATTGCCGAATTCAATCAGAGCATTGCTATTCAATATCAATATGTACATACTTGCAACTGAAGTTGCCAAACCTAAAAATCGTAGTACTATAAAAATCTCATTACAAACGACATTGACTATAGATTGTTTAAATGTAGAGGTTAATTTATATAAACACAAGATCGAATGTCTCAAAAGATGTGTGATTTTTTTCTCACGGCTTTAGTAATTGTGCAACCAAAACACATATTTAGCTCCTACACCAAATGGACGAAGTAGATTACACGGTAAATGTAATTAAACGCAAATAAACGTTGGCCAACGCCATCTATTACCTGTGACGATTCTAGTCCAATCGAAAATCGATAGATTCGATCTCGCAATCGATGTTTCCAATTGGTGAGACTGTATCTTTTGTAAGATGAGCGGTTTTACGAAATTATATTTTCTTATGGTATTTCCATGAGTCATATCTATAATTTTTATATGTTTGTTTTTTTTTATAATTTATTCAAATAAGCTTCACCCATTCAGCAATAAGATTTTTTTATGTGAAAATTGTGGACCGCCATATTGGACGAATTAGCAATGATGAGCGCTATCAAAAGTACCTATATTAAAATATAAACTGTCTTCAAAGGATTTGTCTCCAGTTACAGAACACCCTTTGCTTACTTCGCCATCATTGTTATATGTTCCCATTATATCGGTTAAAATAGACATAATTCAATACAAATTGTGTATGTCGACCAGATACACGTTACCTGATTTTTTACTTTTGGTGAAAATCAATCAACAGGCACAGTTACAGCCAAAATTAACTCATTAAGCACTATCCTTTGCTAAAATACATGAAACATAAAAGTTGAAAACAAATTTAAGATAGAACATCATGTAAATTCTGCTTAGAGGTGCATTTGTAATTTATTCAATATTAATTAATGGCATAATTAAAGTACTTATTAAAATAAAATGTTAACATTCTTTATTAAAAAAAACCGTTAGTTTTTGATAAATATTTTGTTTTTTAAGTCCACGGTTGCTGCCGTCCCCTTCCACAATGATAACGAAATAACGTTTTTGTTAAAACTTAATTATCCTATTTTTTTACTTGATAATTGGCTGATTTTACGCTGATACGTGCGTGCTGATTTATTGCAATATATTTTATTGCAGATGTAATTTTAATTGCTTTTTGCAAAAAAGTACAAGTAAGTTGTTTAAGAAAAGTTATGACGGCAACCATGAAAGGGCAAAGAATATGTGATATAACATAGATAAATTTTGTGAATTATATGATACATACTCTTATAATACTACACTTATACAATTTATAGATACCCGTACTTTTAAAAGCACTTTTACTAAAATAATAATACGTTCCATAAATAACATTGCAATTAAAAGGCTTATACTACGAATAAAACAGTTCTTCTAATTATGAATGTTTTAAGTAGGTATACAACTTCTAACGTCCAGAAACTCCTGATTCCGAGTAGTATAAATTAAATCGACTTTACAAAAAATAGTAGTTGTGCTCTTTTCCGTTATGACGGCAGTTATTTTTTCAAGCTCTAAATGTATGATTCTTTAATTTTCCTAATTAAAAAAATCTTATAATTATTATTAAGTATTTTATTGACTAAATTTTTGTATTTCATATATAAAACAAATCATCTCGTCCCAGGTAGAATGAGTTAAACTTTTAATGAAATCTGTATATTCATTTTATAGCGATATAATATATTGCTTAAACTTATGTACCTACCAAAGTTAAGTTTGCGTTATGCGAATAATGGTCATAAATATTTTACTAACTACAACTATTCAACCTATTAATAATTACGCTTTAATTAATCTATCTCTTACTACTTATATGATTTCCCGTTAGACCATGGACTTATAGCTACTGCTAAGGTCATTCGCCTGGATTGAAGCTTCAACTTCAGTTTCATTTTCTTTCGCTTCCGTCCGTATCGAACAAATCGCACATTTCTTATAAATACTGAGTCGTGGTAAGCAAGGTTAGCATTAGTTTTGAATTTTAATTATGTTACATGGATACGTTTTTAGATATTGAAATTACTAGGTATTGTAAATAAATGTACAACATGATTAACTTAGCTATAAGAGAGCTAATATGTATATTATTAATACTTCCATCTAATTTAAGAAATATTTAATATGATCTTTATCCTTTATAAACATAATGTAATACATGTTCTCAATTGTTTTTTTTTTATTTATTTATGTTATAGGTGGCATACGAGCAGACGGCTCACCTGATGGTAAGTGATCACCGTCGCCCATGGACACTTCCAACACCAGGAGTATCACAAATGCGATGCCGGCCTTTAAGGAAGGAGTACGCTCTTTTTTTGAAGGTTTTTGGGTCGGATTCGTCCGGAAATACTGCTGGCGACAATATATTCCACAGTTTTGTCGTACGTGGTAAAAAATTTCGACAAAAACGCACGGTTGTGGATAACCACGCATCAAGATGATGGGGATGAAATTTTTGTCGCGATTTATAAATTATATTTGATTTCTTTTATAAATTATATATTTATATTTTATTTGAGTTCTTTTATAAATTATATATAAGATTAATAACGGACATAATGGATCCAAGTTTATCATGTTCAAAAGTTTAAAAATGTTAACTCTAATCTTAGATTTTTTTTTACTTGGGTAAAAAGGGTTTTAAAATTTTAATTTTTCAATTTTTATTTTAAACAGCCGGTTTCCCGCTGAATAATGTTGTGTTATTTTTTTACCTTGTTTTTCATTGTCAAAGAGAAACTATATATTTTTATATACTTTTTGACACTTTAATAGTTATTTCTTAAAGGTATGTATATATTCAGTTGGTATAATCTTATCTTATCTTCTTAGTTTTTAGCTCTTAGCAGGTGGCTCAGGACGAGAGTTGCCAGGTCCGATATGTTTTGAATCGGTACAAGAGGTCAAAAATAAATCCGCGATCTTAGGGTTGCAGATCGGGCCAGTAAACAAAAACAATGGGTTTTTAAGTTTGGGTTTAATTTATTGCGTTTTAAACTACTAGTGCAAGTATAGTATTATTTACCTAATTTTCATTTTTTGATTTGAATTTGAATTTGTATATTTAGCGTCCCGATTTGTACCTGATCGGGACGCATCCCCAGACCCCTGAAAATCGGGACGTCCCGCGCAAATCCGGACACCTGGCAACACTACTCAGGACTCAAGTGATTAGGACTATTATTTGAAAATGGCTTCAAAGCTGTCCTAATAATTAACTATGCTACAATAATCACTATTTGGAGATTAGAATACCATCGTAACAAAATATACTTATAAAAAATAATGTCATTTTATTCGTTAGCCAGCAGAGTGTTATATGAAATTTCCTTTCTGTTAGCAATGCTATTTGACATATTAATTTTAGATTCTGTATCTGAATTACGCAAAAGATCTTGTAGATTTCTTTGCAAACGTCAATCGCTAGCCGTTATTATAAAAACGAATGTTAAGACAGTTATAATAATACAGAGCGAATGCATTAAGACCAAACACCGTTTTTATGTTGTCATGCGCACGCTAAATTAACTGCTATTTACTTGTTGATAGGTTTTAATCTATTTTATTAGGTCAATGGCAAATTTATTATTATCCATGTCAGCTATTACATATGTGAAGGGTTTGTAGCATTACAGTATATTATTGAAGTTATACTTCTTTAGGCGCGTTATGAAAAAATGATGAGAGTAAAATTTTAAGATGCGCGCGCATCACTGTAACACAAAATTTTAACATAATGAAGTTGGTCGCTTTAGCTTTAGCGACCAACTTCATGCGTTACTTTTGTGTTTACCGCACATTAAGAAAATCTACCAACAAAATAGAAATAGAATCTCTATTTAGTGGGTGCTAACGACTGCATTGTGAAGGCCTATCAAAAGTATTTATTAATCTGGAACAACGGAACCAAAGCGCGATTCAGGAGACTACAGCGCCATCTCTTGACCATTGGTGTAGTAGAACCAAAAACCACATCTTCATTTTTTGTAATAACGCAACAAAAAGTATTTATTAATCTGGAACAACGGAACCAAAGCGCGATTCAGGAGACTACAGCGCCATCTCTTGACCATTGGTGTAGTAGAACCAAAAACCACATCTTTATTTTTTGTAATAAAGTAACAGTTATAGGTATTCATATTTATAATATTTATCCACATGTTTCTAGTTTGTATATTCGGAATACGTGTTTGAGTTTCATACAAGTGCAAATCACATATGTTCTAATAAATTATATTCAGTAGCGATTTTAATTGAATATTTTGATTATTTATTTATTTTTTCAAATTAAAACTGAACTTTATTGACTTCGTCCTTTTCCAGACTTTTTATTAATTTATTGTAATTAATTATTTGCATGCAATTAAAAACTAATTTTAAACGATGCCAAAGAAGGATAACTTTTCACGCGCCTACATAAGTACACGCACCCATTTTTTAAGGGTATATAAAGACCTCACTATATGTTTGAAAGCTATTAGCATGTTTTCATGCCTTTTATCTCCTAATTTAATACCACTTAATTAATATAATGTAATGCTATTCTGTGATAATCAACTCACTTCTCACCGCATGTGATTCGAATTCTTTTTGAAATTCTTTTTCTGATTTCAAATTATAACGCGGATTCCGCGGTGAAAATTAAGTCTGTTCTTACAGAATAAATAGCATTGAAGCTGTGGAGTTACAGCTGGACCGATGTATCTATCTTTGTAGATCTTAAATAATCACAATATACAAGTAATTATCCGGTAGTAGACTGGTTAATTAGTTCATATTTCGACCCTGTTTTCTCTTTGATTTAATGAAAATATATCTTATTTCATTCGTAATTAACTTCCACATAGATACCCCTTATACCAGGGTTTCCCAACCTTTTTTTGTTGAGGCTCCCCGGACTATAAATTATATTTTCATGCCCCCCTTTACTTTTTCAATAAATACAAAAAAAAACACATACACATTATGTTACTTAAAAGACTTTTATTTATATTTTAATAAACAAACTTTAAAAGTTAAAATAAACTAAGAATAGGTAGTAACTAATGACTAATGAGACACTTGAGATTGCATACTGTTCTGCACCAGTTGGTTGATTCTAGGTTCTGTTTTTCATCAAGGTGGCTATCGATCAAGACGATGTTATTTGATAATATTTTTTTATGCTTTTTTCTTTCTAAAATGCAAACGCTTTCCGCTCCCCTTGACTTCTCTCTATTGGCTTGGGAGGCGCGCCCCCCTGGTTGGGAACTCCTGCCTTATACAATTCAGTTGTTGTCTAAGTTAACGAAGACGGATCCAGTGAAGATGAAGATCATTGCCAACAACACATGCTTCGAATAAATAGTTTGAAAAACAAGCGAAAGGTTCATTGGAAGGTCACCGCAAAACAATAGATAGCATCTTTCCCACAGTAAACAACAGCTGTTAACTACAGCAAGCAAGGAAGGCAACACACTTCCGTATTGCTCATAATTTCTAACGAAATCGTTGCAAAAACATTCCTCCATCCATCATCATAAAGTGCAACGGTTTGCATCGAAAAGTTTTCGCAACTGGAACCATAAAAACAAATTTAATTATATCTGTGCGGTGCATAAATATGAAACTTAACGTTTACGCAATAAAGATGTCGGGAAATGCAAAAGTTCTAGTGGATTGCCGCGAAGTGCCATGACTGAAGGCGATTCGGTTCGCCACGGTCGTTTCATGCGACTTATTGGAGATTTTACACTATCATTGTCATTACTGTGTCTGTCCACTTTTATCCGATTTAGTGCATCAATACAAACAATTGCCTCTTTTTCACTTATCACAATTACCAAAGAATTGAACAACTGATACAAGTAATTGCTGAAATTATTTGGATTAAAACTCATCTAAGCGACTATTTGATTAGTATATTTTTTTCTGCTTGATTATCCAACCTTATTGGACTTGGATTACTTATAAAAAGTGAAATTAACGTAACTAAGATTTATATCACTTTTATTGCAAATAAATAAATTGCCATAATTATGACATTCTTCATTCATCGATGCTTCAATGCAATTCTGTAAATTCGAGGATAAGTACTTTTCCGTGCCAGTGCTCAAATTCGAGCAGGAGATTTGCAGTACCTACTCTATCTTTCCTATTAAAATATTTACTTTTAATGATGAATAGGTATAAGGTTGTCGCTACTGAAAAGAAAAAAAACATTATAAGGAAAACACGAATAAATAATTATTTGAATATTAAAATGAATTTAAATTTATTTAATCGAAT
This sequence comes from Chilo suppressalis, assembly GCA_902850365.2. Lineage (NCBI taxonomy): Eukaryota > Metazoa > Arthropoda > Insecta > Lepidoptera > Crambidae > Chilo > Chilo suppressalis. The sequence goes on from OU963916.1 coordinate 14,962,241, forward strand.
TCTCCAAATGGCAAAAGGTTATTGCTATCACCATTACAAAAAAAACTAAATGCACATAATTGCTATAATTAATAGTCATACAATGTGAATTAGCAATGCAGATGCTTTGCAAAAAACCGTAATTGTTCATTGATATGAACCGTCTGCTTCTATAAGAACCAACGATTAATTCCCGCTATTCGCCTATAGATGGCATTACGTAACTGTACCATATAATGGTTAGCTTTGTAATCAATTAACTCGACTAGTTGACTACTAAGCGTTCCATAACATTATAATTTTTGTCAATATTGAAACCACTAGGTATATTTATATAAATGAAATATTTGTGTTTTTATTAGATTTCAAAATATTTCACATTCGTTTACATTTAACGTTAAACAATATGACTAAGGTGTTGTTACTCATTTGTTTTTTTATTAATGGTCACTGGGTGGTAACCATTTCATTCACGGATTCAAAGATGGAAAAAGTAATAAGTGACAAAAATGTATATTCCGATACCGGGAATCGAACCCGAGCCTCCTGGGTGAGAGCCAGGTATCCTAGCCACTAGACCATATCGGATACTGATATTGTGTTACAAATTTACGTTAACATACAAAATCATGTGTAGGTACTATGAATTTATTTTTGAAGCCATAATGAACATTTATGTTTTTTTCTTTTTTAAGTAAAATAGTAACAGTCACAGTTTTCATCTGAAACTCGTTTTATTTGATAATTTCCATTTTGAATATCCACGTTTATCCCCTTTCTTACACAGCACAATGCAACTCTGTAAGCAGTCTAATCTAAATATCAATCAATATGTTTCGAATTTTACTTGTATGTAAATTTGTAATGCCATCCTTACTAATATTATACTTTTTTCCCGTTTTTTTGGAACGCACGGAAGTTAGCTTACGCACGATTAGTATCTGCCTAATTATTAATTTAAATTATGTTTCAGAAATTCAGACCACAGTATGGGAGTTTATACAAAAGGTACTAATATAATACTCCCTAGAAAAGTGATACAAAACAATGTGTTCCTTATAAATATAAGCACTGTTAGAAAACTTTCACTAAGATTGTTAAAGGAAATCGAAGCTTGTACTACCGCCTCTGATAGCTGATTTGTCAACGCCCATTCCTGATATTTAGTTTATAAACTAGCGTGTAGTTCTTATAGTGACAAATGTTTTCAGAGCAAAGTTAATTCTAGGAACTTAACTGATTATTTTAAGAATATAAACTGTTGTGAATATCTTGTTATTTTGTATTGGAGTGGAGTGGAATTGCTATTTAATTAAAAAACTGTTTTATATAAGACTTTTTATATATTTCATTCATTCTTCTTTTAGAGGAAAAACATATTTTGTAGTCAATTTTTAAAGCTATTGCTTGTAAAGGTATTCATTTGATATTGTGGGTTACTGACAATGCGAAGACACGGCGCTGTCTTGCAGCCTAAGAAATACTAAAAAAAATCGATATGGCTATTAGGGCCGCGGTAGCATAATGGTCAGTGCATCTGCTCGGATGGCGGAGTGTGCGGTTTCGGGTCCCGTCTGCTGCCTGGTTCCAGTGGTTCTTTTTCCAGATAATTTTTTCTTAAAATTTAAACACACTTTACTTTACTCATTGAAAAAAAAATCAAACTTATATTTAATAGATAGACACAGTAGTTATTACGTCATAAGCTAGCACATATCTGAGCATCATGTAACATGATATGATAAATGATATTATTATAAGAGTGCGTGGTTGGTTACACAGAAGTTGCGTTATGTCTTCAAACCTGCTTTTCCTGCCCCCCTTGGAGCTGTGACCTTGCTAATATATCACACCAGTTTCTGAAGGGTATTAGTGTCAATTGTAGATGGCAACGATAACTGTATAAAACATCATACCTGCATTAAAGTGGTAGTGTAATTAAATTATTGAATTCGGCCAACCTGTCACAGCAGATGATAAATCTATGTAGATCATATCCACGCATAAATAAACAAGCATGGCGTTAATTATCTGTTCCATCTGACTTCGCTTAACAATTTAAATCACCACGAAGGTATACTAATAGAAAATAAATGAGGTCTTACAATATAGGTACATTGAAAAAAAATTAACCAGCAAAAACTATATTACCAATTTTTTCTTGGTAATTAAATCTTAGAAATTATAGGGTAATTTATAATAATAAAATTTCTTTATTGTATAACACCACAAAGGATATTAAATAAGATTACACTGATAGAGAGACATTATACAATGGGCGGATTTATTGCTAAACAGTAATCTCTTCCAGGCAACCCATGATGGAAAATGAAATAAATTTATGTTAGTCACATGAGAGTTTAAAACAATATGTCTTAGAAATATCAACGTTTTTGGAATTTGAATCGTATGCCGTGCCATCCGTGCCACGCTAATGCATTTATTATGTATTCATGTGACTCGTTCGGGTAAATTATAATTACGCAATTACTTAATAGAACAGAATAAAAAAATTGGGAAAGTAAATAAACTCGACAGTTCATTTAGGTCTATACAATTCTCTTAACTCTATAATACCCATTTATATACCTATGTATACCCACAGATTACTTAATAGAATAGAATACAACCTGTTCATTTGAATTCCCTTAACTCTATTAAACCTATTTGCCATATCGGTTGATCTTCTAATTTTGAGACATTAACTTCCTCATTTTATTTTTATTTTTTTAAATTAGAGGATCAACCGATGTGAAATATTGTTATTATAGAGTTGATCTATCAAGTAATAAGTGTAATTATTATTTACCCGATCAATTTATATGAATACATAATAAATTAATTAGCGTGCCTTAGTGACGTCTTTGTTGGGGGTATTTCATTGCAATGACGTATTGTTAATAGCGACTAACGTTACGAAATCGAATACCAAATGAAAGAAATGAAAGCGACCGGTCGGCGGCCTTTGCTATCTTTGTGTCGCTTGGAGCCATTAAACATTATTCAAATAGTAACTAACAGAACCTTTTTTCTCGTAACAGTGAAAGTTTAATTGGATCATGTGTAAGTACTTAACCTACGTAATGATTTAAATAGGTAGCTCGGGTCCACCTACCATTATCATAAAAAAGTAGTGAAAACAATAGTTAATAAATGTTAATAGAAGATGCCTCTGCCTGTCGAGTGAAAGTGTGCCCCATCAAGTTGTGACGGACTAAACCACCTGCTCAGCTCAAATATATAATAGTATAGATACATAAAATTGTCTACGTATAATTTTATGACTTAAAAGCTTAAACTTTGATGTAGGTGACATATTAGAATGAATTAATCTAATTAGTCGCATCTTACATTTAATGTAGTATTGAAAATAAAAATTACATTATTACAACTAAATCAGGTTTTAAAGTGTGATATTTGACAGCTAGAATTACTACTTATTGGAGTATATAATAATATAATAATAATTATTATTATTTAACAATAGTAAAATGATATATGAACATTAATTTTACAATAAGCACCTTACCAATATATCTATAATATAAAACGGAATCTATAAATTCTAATTTTTCTGTCGTCTGTCTGTCAGTGGGCTTGCTTCCTATGCAAATGGGTAGTCAAAATTTCAACAGAATGTATCAAAATTCCCGCTATAAAGACAAATAATTAAAATCAACCTTGAAATATACAAAAACAAACGCTATTTGTAACATAACAACAAATAGCTTGTAACACAGTGTAAAATGCAATAATCACGGTCGAACGACTTTTTAACTCATCCAATAAACAAAGTTAACGACCGACTAGGCATTTCACGAAATTGCTGGCTTAACAACCTGCCTGTAACAAGTGAGAGATTGCCATCTCTGCCGATTATGTTTCATACTAACCGCGATTACGGACGCTAGCCGGCACAACGGCGTTGCTTGTTACAATCCATGTTGTGAAATGGGTGGTAGAAAGTGGCGAGCACAAACCACTATTATCAATTTTTCTTCATACTGTCATTACAATATCATCGATTTTGTTTTGAAATTGATGCAGGGTAATTGGCTGCTCTCTTTAGTTTGTTTGAAATTACTTAGGCTGTTCAGCTTGTTTCCGTGGCAGGAATCATTTGTGTTGGATCATTTATTATTAAAAAATAAGTTTCTTTCAAGTGCATTCTGCTATGTTACATCAAGAAGGGTCTTGTAACCAATTTTATACAAATAACAGAATATACTTGATAGAACCTTATTTTTTTATTTTTTGACGTTCAGGGGAACCTGACTTAGCCCTGACTGAGTGATGTTAAGTGGAGTTCAGAAAGTCCACATTTGAAGTTAGTTGGGTTAACAGATTATAAGCAACATTTTGCTAGCCTGCAATATGAAGGTGCTTTCAAGTTTTTTTTTAAAATACAATTCGTCCGATATATGTTTTGACCGGTCTGTTAGTTGGCAGAATTTTCTGCTCATTTCATTGAGCCCAGTGCTGGATGAAAGGAGCAGGTAGGAGTCCCAGATACCTTCACCTCGCTCCCCCGGTGGTTGAAGGATGCGTAAGGCATTTTCCGGACATAAAAGAAGGGATGAAATGGCCTACTTAAACGGTTAACTTCAGAATGGTGAAAATCCACGTCTCTAGTTGTAAGAAGGGAGAGCTTATGTTGCCGAAGACTACCGTTTATAAATACTACCTTAATGCGGGCACAAACACTGATTTGACTGCAGTATCCTGTAAGTCCAAACGGGTGATTTAAATCAAGCGGAGAATCCGTTATGCCTTTCTTAAGCATTAAGTTTGTTATATAATTAGCTGGTACTACCTTTTTGTGAATTAATATTCCATCTCTTTGTTACAGATAGGAAATCAGCTGCCTTCAGAATTATAAGCTGCTGAAACTAACATAGGAAGAGTGCAATGAGGACGTTTCAGTGAATATGAGGATATAGAAATAACAACAACAAAATGGCAATTGTTCAAGTGACTATAGTGAGTGCAGTGCTTAGTGTGGTGTCAGTGTGTGTGTGGGGTCATGTGGCCTTAACTTTTCCGCCCGCAAGGAGATTTGACTTGGACTTTTTAGACAATTCCAGAACGAAACCACCATGTGGTATGCCAAAAGGTAATAATACAATTTTCATATCATGTATTATTGTAGAGGGAACTTTTAATTCTTAAACGAGTTTAGTATAATTTTAGAGATGACACTGGTTAATGGATATGGATAACTGGATAGGATGTGTTTGTTTTATAGAACTGCTCTCTTATGCTACTTATTATTTTTACAAGTTTTGCTTTAAGATTTTACAAATACTGCTTCTCTATTCATATCATGCTACCTATTTCTAAAAATGCCTTAATGACAAAAAAGTTGTCTGAGAAATAGGAATAGCTGGTTTTAAGCCGACACGACCCGTTGTCGTATTTTCGTAGAATACTTTGATTTTGTTTTGAAATAAATACTAGACTTTATGTCTCCCGTCGCAATTTCACCACAAATGCTTAAAAATGTTAAGTACAAAAAGACTGTCTGTGTATTAGACAGAGAAGTTCATGGTTTAATAATCATCGTCTAGCAATACTGGTAAGTATCATCTGACCACCAGTATTTTTACGTATTTATAATAGTATATTATGCACAATATTTTGAAAATTTAATAAAATTCTCTGTTGAAAGGTTGAAGAATTGCAAACATATAATAACGTCACGTAACGGAGGTCACTTACTGTTGTGAACAGAATAATCAATGACAACTCGGTATAATGTCGTTATAAATCTTGGCTCACGTACGTTGTATTTTAATCAATGACACAATAATTAGTTTATTTAGCATAGAGCAATACGGACACAAACCGGAAGGGAATAGCCAAGCGATACCATACCTTGCCATAATAGCATTCAAATAGTTCTGTACAGTTTTGCGGCGGCAATATAACGAAACAAGTGTTGTACATACATGCATAAAAAACAAAGCTCTAAAATTACGACACTAACACATAAACAATGATATAATGCTCCGCCTCTTGTACACCTCTTATATTTTATATACGTATGACATGATCATGATCATTAGGAAATTATATAGAAACGCCCGGCCCTTCTTTAAAGTTTGACAGAGGGGAAAGCTGCCAAGCAAAAATCCAATGTCCAATTGTCCACGGCTACATGTTGCTATATGATATTTAATAATAAATTTTACTCGTTTGGTTTCCTCAGCGAATGACTAATAACTAACATTTATATTGCACTACTTGCAGACATTTATTATAAACATTGTACCTGTACAGTTACTTACCTTCCTCAAAGATACCGTCGTGAGTCAGGCACAGGTCAATGACCTAGGTCGAGGCCGTTCTAGAACGTAAACAGATGCTGCAATGCCTAGGTAGATCAAGTCGACAACCGCGCAACAATAGCCTTTTTCATAACACCCATCTCCGAATTGTTGCCTGCATGTGCAATGAGAAGTAATTTTGCATAGCAACGGTGTCTGCGCGCATTAAACATCTTCATAATATTATTTATTATAATTTAGAGATACCTGTTTGAAAATATTTGAGAATTTGATCTCGTAAAAAAAGAAAGTTTATCTTTAATTTATTCAATCGAAAAACATTAATAAAATAGGTAAAAGGTATTCCAATAAGTAAAAGTCTTTCGAATGTATTTAGAAAATTATCAAAATGCCTAACAATTATAGTATCAAGCAGAATTTCAATAATTTTGACAAACTCCAATCCATCTTTGCTTTTATATTAAACGCAGCCACATTTAGCAACGGAACCTAGCAATAAATATAGTTTCGTAAAAATAACAAACGTTAAATTCAATTCTAACTATACTCATATTAAGGTCCACTGACAATAAAATTAAACTATCACTCTAATATTATAAAGGCGAAAGTTTGTGAGTGTGTATGTTTACTTCTCTTCTTCACGTCACGACTGGAGTAAATTTAATAAAATTTGGCAGCTGACACCCTAGATTAACACATAGGCTACATTTTACTGCAGGTAAATATCCCTTATAAACCACTGGTAACACCGCCGGGCACAGCTAGTATAACAATAAGTTTGATCATGCCGCTACGAAGGAATGCATTTCAGTATGTAGATCAAATCTAAACACGTACTTGTAGTAGTATCATAATAATATTAAACAAGTTAGCAAATATGCATTTTCTATGAATATGTATTAGATCCGTATTGATAAAATTATTAGGTCTCTAAATTCATTCAACCACATTTGAAATGGTAATTAATTCAATGATCTCGAATAGAAGATTTAAAAAAGAGTAACAGGTTATTATTTATTTTTGTTGATATGCCAAAAATAATAAGCTAGCTTCTAGCCAGTTCTTTCTTTATAGATGAATACTAATTAATGCAGAATATATAACAAGAATAAACGTAAACCTCACGTGATCTGTCTGCTGCTAAGTGCTGACTAACATACAAGTTTAATTTTCAATTGATCGGCCGTTTAGTAATATTGCGGGTTGGCTGTCCCTACGGCTATAAGCGTTATGTTATTTTAATTGCAATGTAACGTAAGTGATGAATGAGAAGTCTGGATATTTTCCATAATAATATCTCTTAAATTCTTAATTCTTATCTGGCCTTAAAAAAAAATACGAATATAGAAAAAAAATGGTTAATTTAAAGAATACCAAAATTAAAGATGTTGTTGTGACTACGTACGAAATAAATAGTCAAAACTTAACGCGTGGAAAGTGATTCATAATTTCAACCTATCTGTTAGTCGCAGTCGTGGCCGAGTGGTTAAGGCGTCTGACTCGAAATCAGATTCCCTCTGGGAGCGTAGGTTCGAATCCTACCGGCTGCGTAATACTTTTGTTGATGTATACTTTAATATTTTTTAAATAGTTTTATTTAGAGCATTCATTGTAGGTATTTTAATGTAGTATGTAGTACTGAGTAACGATTTCTACTACATATTACTATATTTTATTATGAAACGTAAAGTATAAAACTTTAATTATTATGCTAAGCGTATTTTTAGATTTTTGGTGTAATATGCTTTAATTTTTTTAATATGTTATTTATAAAATTATTCTTTTCACATAACATTCAAGTGATTAAACGGGCGAGAAGTTGTAGTTCCTTCATGTCCGATTTTCTGAAAACGCAAAAAAAATAGAAAAAAATGACCTTGAATACTCGAGCGCGTCAGTTTATTATACAGTCGCTACATCTTGATTTCCTTAAAATGCTGACTATTGGACAGATCTGACAATTATGTGGAAGAATTACCTTAATCTGACGGTTTGAAAAAAACATGTATATTTTCAAATTTCATATTCCAACTTCTGTTCGACTTGTTCGTTTTCATCAACATCTTGAGTATCTGAATATTAAAAACAAAACTGTTATGTACTTCATGATATTATTGAAGTTTTGAAAAAAATCACACCGGAATCTGTAGTTATCCCCTAGATAGAGTATCAGGTGACGACATTCACAGTTAGTACTAGTACAGCCGTTCAATGAACTTCTTAAACTTGAATTATATTTAAGATTTAATTCCTCTAATTAGAATATAAGCGCAATTGTAACTTTTAAGATAAATAAACCATCTTGCTGCGGGTGCGGTAGCGATCTCTGCTGTGTGCTCGAAGCTGCGCAAATATTCAGCTCTCAATGAGGACTACATATTTGTGACGTTTGGTGTTGAGACTATGGGACCATGGGGTCCAAACGCTTATTCCTTCTTTAGGGAATTGTCTAAGAGACTCACCGAGGTGACTGGTGATCAAAAAGGTGGCAACTACCTTGGTCAACGGATTAGCCTTGCTATCCAACATAGAGATGCTGGCAGCCTACTGGGCACCATTTCTGACGTCGCCGCGGCGGCGCTGGGGGTGATATATTTTAATTTTATAGACATTAGGAAGTTTTAGGCTTTTGTAATTTAAATATTTATATGTAACTATAAAAGTAAAAATAAATAAACCATTATTATTACTATTCTGATTTAGTTCTCAGTAAATGCATGCACCACACTCTATTAATGATTTTAGCTACTTCGGCTTGTGCAAATCAGCAGTTTTTTTTTCCGTGTTTCGTTAAAATTTTCCTTCAAAATAAATTAAAAAAATAACCGGGATCGAGAATGTCCGGGTGATTTTATTTTTGCAACTTTGTTACTCCAATTTCTGAATGCCACGCTCAACATTCCAGAATATAAAATGTAAACTTTTATGCATGTAATTGACTTAGCCTAATCTGACGCGTTCGAGTTATTCCAACAATCTACCGACAGGGGCGACAGAATATGAAGCATATGAAATAGAAGATGAAATTGATGATGATGAAATGCCAATCTAGAGACGCTTAAAATAATTTTGTTGTCAATCATTTAGTTACCTATAACGGTTTATAATTATAACAATCATTTTTTTCATATAAACGTCCATAGAATTATTACTTAGTATAAGTTAGTAACAGTGTCGGGCATATCTTATGTTAGTATTATTAGTATATTATTACGTAATTTTTTAAAATTACTAAATTATCAGCCATTACAGATTGATTATATTCACACACTCATATCATAATTATTATACATGAATTTTTTTTTTTATCTTTGAAGTCCCATGGCTATTTCTACCTAGTGTATCTGTATGGGACAGTCCATTCTAGCAGCTATTATTTTCAGGATGCCATTGCCTCTGTTATGTAGACGGTGTAATAAAGAAGCCGCTTTTTTGCGCATCATTGCATGAATGTGCGCGTCTACGAACATTTTGGGAGTCGAACATCGCTACGGCGGCAGTCCCAACAGCATCCTGAATGCATTATTATATTGTACGCGCTGGACATTATAGGCTCGCTGTGAATAAGCTACCCACAGACCACTAGATTTTTTTTTATAGCCAGTTAGGCAAATGACTCTATCCCACCTGATGTTAAGTGGTGATAAAGTCCAAACGCGAAGATAGCTGGTACAGCTACAGCAGCTATAAACTGCCACACCAACCATCCTCACCTTGCCGGCCTGTAATAATGCTTCTTCGGGACCCCAGATTAGAGGAAGAAGGGTACACGTGCGCGGACAAAGAATTCCACTTACGAATAGCACGACAAAGTTTTTTTTTTGTATTTCTGCAACTTGGCGATCTGTGTTGACACAATAAGTCAATCAGTTGGTATAAAGTGTCAATTATGTCAATACCAGCACAAGGAACTCTTTATTCGTTCCTTAATCGAATCTCGCAACCAGCGTAGGGACATCATGCCGCTTTAATCGGTTGTGTGACAAAGAAATGGGTCACCAAATTTCTAGCATAAAAGTAATGATAAAAAGCTTTAAACAGAGTCTGACAAAAAGCTTGACCTGTAATAGTGCACACAGTGAATCTACGGGCAAGCATATTATGTACTTCTCACCACTAATGTCCTGTGCTCCTTCTATATCATCGTCATCCCTCAAGTTGATTTATTGTAAAAAGTTAAGCTACTGTTAAAATTGTTGGCTTTAGCAATCTTTGATATTAAAGTTCATACTCGTTTGCGTAGATATATTATTCTCACTCGGTGACAGCAATCCGATCAACTTATCGGTTGTACACGGTGATATTGTGTTCACTGTGCATAGATTAGTTTTTATTTTCAATTCTACATCCAGTTGCTCTGAGAGGTTTGCGCACGCATATCCTTTGAGGGAACAGACTCCCAATTGAGACGCCACGTCACAGGACCGTGTGGCCTAATGGATAAGGCGTCGGACTTCGGATCCGAAGATTGCAGGTTCGAGTCCTGTCACGGTCGAACACAAATGTCGCAATTTGTTTTTAGTTTAAATTTTGTCGTAGTGATTAGCGGCCGACATTGGTGTCGATTCTGAGATTATTTAAACTCTTAACCTTATCTTATATTTGACAAAAGTTCCTTGTCCTTCTCTATACAGAATAAAAAGGAGAGGTTGATGTTAAATTAAGTTTTGAGATTCATGTCAGAATCGGCACCAACATCTCACGTATTTTTACCAACTTTGTTGGTATGTCCGATAAAAGTTTTTAACTGTGACACGAAATTAATTACCTGTGCTGACATAGATATTAGTCAATTTGCTTCTTGACGTACCTTAAGCTTATTTTCTTACAGCAATTGCAAAACGATAAGGTAGCCTTTCGCTTAAATGTGCGTATCCATGTAAGCAAACTTGCCGCTTCCTTTGGAGTTTTGCACATAGACTAAAGATTTCCTTATTAATTTTTTAAAATTGTCTAGGACAGGCAAGTATAAGCTTCTTGAGGACAGGGAAACATTATTTTTTCAACAATCGGCCAAGTTTTGCCCATAGACCAAAGATTTCCTTATTAATTTATTAAAAGTTGTCTAGGACAGGGAAACATTATATTTTTCAACAATCGGCCAAGTTTTGCCCATAGACCAAAGATTTCCTTATTAATTTATTAAAGTTGTCTAGGACAGTAATTTTTTTTTTCTAGTATTGTCATGACTTTTAGTCGCGTCCAAATTGTCAGTCTATTGAATAGGAGCTACTTACTAAAGCGTACACGTAACATTTCTGATGACGGAAAAATATAGATCTACCGGTTTGTATGGTGTGACCCTACAGTAGCTTCTATTCAACGGAATGACGATTTAGACGCGAGCAAAAGTCATGACCGATTATTGATTTTATTATTTTGTTGCCCCCAGACTTTAGACCCTAAATTAAGGGCTCAGGTATAGTGGCAGTAGGCTTGCCAGATGGCCGGGAAATCCTCGGATTTGTCCCGGAATTTTGCGTCTTGTCCCGGATCCAATAATTTTATTAGACCTTATGGTTCCGGATTCCGAAGATGTCCTAGTTTCGTAACAAAATAAACTAATAACGAATGACACTACTGGCCTGCTTGATGTTTTAAGTCTGGGGGGGGGTGATAGGGGGTTTGATTTTCAAGGGGGGTTCAAATGTCCCGGAATTGATAAGCCAGCATCTGGCAACCCTAAGTGGGAGGTACAAGGTGCAAGGTTGCCTCTTGTCTGCCTTATGTTATTCTTCCGCGCTTGAGTAATTTTTTTTATTTTTTTATTTATTTATTAGCTCACAAAACAAGTTACAATTATAAAAAAAAACCAAAGCAATAACAATAATAGAAAACTAAACTGTAACTCTAAATATGTGGGCATAACATGATTAAATTTTTATGGGCTGAAGTTTACACTAAAGAAAGAAAAATATATAAATTGAATTTCAACAATTATCAAACAAAAAAAAAAGTCACTTAAATAAAATAAAAGTAAAAATTTACCGATTTTTCTTTAACGAAGTATTAATCGTTGTTAAATCCTAAAGTCCCTGACTAATAGTAGAGGACTATTACCGTGATTACCACCACATGCAAGTATGCCACTCTAAAAATATATTTTATTATGTTCAAAAGTTTTCTTACTAAACTTACGTAAATCTTTAGAGTGAGCTGTCTGGGATTATTACTAATACATAATAATAATAATAATTTTTATATTAAACTTATTGCTCTCGCTCACGGGCTTGTACTTGTAATCTGTGGTCTTACTGATCTCATTTGATTTGACAAATTTATTTCTGATTTAACAGAGAAGATTTGTAAAGAAGAGAGAGAAAAACTTATCATTTTTATCAAGTTTTATAACTCTCTATGACTTATTCAATGAAATTATTCGTGCGTCTTAACTATAATGTATTAATACCAATAAAAAACCGGCCAAGAAACCCGCACGCCGCCGACCGGGGCGCACGAATGGTTCTGTACCCATTATCTAGAGTACACGTCTATAGCTACAACGTAGCGAGAACAATCATTTATCTATGGCTACAACTTCAGACACACAGTGTGATAATGATTAAATACTCAATAATATAATAATTATGTTGATATTATAATATCGAGTCTCACATTCACAGTCTCTCACAAAATACCGTCTGTTGTATGGGAGTCAGCACATCCCCTTTTATAAACGAAGGAAATATAATAGGAAAATAAAATAAATAAAAACCAGCTCTGCGATGACATAAAATTGACAAAATGATATTTATTTTTTTAAGGTATAAACATCAACGAGTAGTTGATAATATACTTTGACCTCCTTTGTCGGTAACAGCCCCCTTGAATATTTATTTTGATTTTAATGTAATCATTCACTTTGGAAGTAAATAGACAAGTAATTAAATATTCCGTTAGTATTTCAAGCGGCTCCCTGTTGCCGTTATTAAAGAGCAAAAAACGGCAAAATACATGTTTTTTGTATGGGAGCCCCACTTTAATATTTATTTTAGTATTTGTTGTTATAGCAGCAACAGAAATACATAATTTGTGAAAATTTCAACTGTCTAGCTATCACGGTTTATGAGATACAGCTTGGTGACAGACAGACGTATAGTGGAGTCTTAGTAATAGTGTAACTTTCTTACTCTTTGGGTTGGGAACCCTAAAAATTGGAATTTCGCAGCACGAGCATTAGTGAATCAATAGAATTCTCACAATAAATTTTCAAGTTTCCATTTCATCATGAAGTGTGAAATCGATTAGTATACCTTCTTTCAGATAAAGATATTAATCTAAAAACCAGTCATTTTTTAACAAATTAAGTGGTAGGTGCTTAGACTTACCATTGCCACAGAAATTGTTATTAACAATTAATTTTAATTAAGATTATCTACCTTAATCTTAGATTGACCTGAGCCACTTTGTGCTCATGATTTTGGAAATCAGAATCTACAACTTGAAAGTGCATAAATTAAGTGTAAATGTGGCCAAGTTATCTAATTCAATTACTTGAAAAAGAGGGAAGTAGGCAATTAACCATGAGAATCGTGTCTCATTGCATAATGTTTTGTTAGAAAAGTTAAACGTCTTTACTATAAGAAATAAAGTTAACACAGTATTTTTTCCCTACGCACCTAAGAATACAATACAATTAACAAATTTTCATGGGACCAGTTGCGACATCTATTGGCGTTTGTGTAATCTTACTGTAACCATGTCATCTCTTATAGTTACGCTACTAGCCCCTAGATGGCGTTAATAAGAGTAGCTGTTTATTCATTCATTTTTTTTGTCTTTTTACTAACGTTCTACCTCATTTTTTTTACAGGAACATTGAAAACATCTTTCTTAGCGGGATCAACATTCACAGTGCATTGGCATTTGGCATATGCACATCGTGTAAGTTGCAATTTTTTATTCCTCTAAAATTACAGCATTGTTTCTTACAGCCGGTTAAGTCACACACGTGTATCTTGTATTTTGTAAAACTCTGTTTTTTTAACTATTATTTAATTTTATTATTAAGCAATTGTAGTACGCTTCACTGCCCCAGATGGCGCTTTTCAAATGTCTAACAAATTGCAATTGCGGCCGTGATCTTAAAAATTAAATTGCTATTTCAGGGTGGATTCAGTCTGAGGATATTGGACGAGTTGGAGAGACCAGTCCTGGATTTGACTCCTCGAGCTGGCGGCTCTGAATTTGTACGAGATGACGTCACGTGAGTAGAGTCTCTCATTAAAGTAAGCAGTGTTCTCTTTAAATTCACAAGTAACTATGTAACATTTAATTAATGTATTTAATAAATTGTATTGGTAGCGACATGATTTTATCTGTTGCTACTTCTATTAATGCGGATAAAAAGATGTCCTGGGTGGTAAGGAAAAAAAATATTGGACGATTCAAAAGACCCTTCTATAAGTAAATTTTTATAGCGTATTCTTTCATTTCATTTCATAAGAGTAAATTACCCAACCCGACCTGATCTTAAGTGTAACTGGAATCCAGTCGCGAAATATCTGAATCCGAAGTGTCACCACTTCGTGATTAATATCCCATACACATTTTCAAGTCCTTTTTACTCCATTAAAGGATAATTTCCTAATTAATTTAATAAGGATAATTTTAAATTTATTTTCCATATCGTTTTCTGGGCGATTGTATTGACCTACCTGACCTTCTTTTCAGAGCCCAGAAGTATGAGGTCCGTTTACCGACCGACTTCACCTGCGAGAACTGCACGCTGCAGCTGCAGCGCGAGGCGGGCGAGTGGGGCGCCAATTACAGGTTCTGGTCGTGCTCTGACATCGATATATTGCCACGTAAGTTTCCCCACAAATATTCTATTAAGACCTCCCGAATTATAGTAGACTAGTGGCCGCCCGTTACTTCGTCCGCATTATCTTTAGCTTTTTGAGAATCCCACAGCAACCTAACATTTTTCTGGGATAAGAAATATCCCATGCATCTTTCCAGGTTACATGCTGCCTGTAATTTAAAATGTCATCCAAATCTGTTCAGCCGTTTTTGAGCGATTGTGTAACAAATATACAAATTTTCACATTTATTAGTAGGATTTGCTAGTTATATATCGATGGTTGTGACTTATCGAGTTGCAATAATAATCCTGGACTGCATGGTTTTAGAATGGATTATCTTTACTTATTTCACTAAACATTTATCATCACGGAAAGTGAAGATCTTTGCCTGATAAACATTTAAATTTATAAACCATTGAAATATATTAGTAGCGGTTGTTAGCTTAAACGAATTTGAAACAAGTAGAACAACAAAGGAATTCCGTAATGAATTAAATTATCATACTTATTAGTGTCAAGATTTGAATCATAAAAATAGCAGGTATACCTGCCTACGGATTAAGAAAGTGAATTTGGCAAGGGCGACGGTAATCTAATAACTGGTTTTAGTTATGTTAATCATATAAATAATGTGCGCTCCCATTAGCTGTTCTGTCTGTGTTTACTCATAAATATTCCTTGTATAATATTGTTGCTGTTTCTATAGTTGAGCGAAACACTAAGCCTATGCTACTGAATGTTACATCGTTGTCGCGCAAACGAAGAGATACGAGAAGATAGATAGTGATACGAAGACAGAATCTAAATTATGTCAGATTGTACTTGAAAATGCAAACGTTAAGTCATATACATGTTTATACCCTAACTAGAGGGCGAGGAACTTGATAGACATTCATTTGTTTATGGGCTTCAAAAGTGACGCTATTCTGTGTTTTTAATACTGAGTACGCTTCAGATTCAATGAGTAAAGTGGTCATCAAACGAGTGATACTCTGGTTACTGGGACAGCATTAGGTTTCATGACTGCAAAGCCCCAGGCTATAGATCTTTACGACTCCCCTCTTTATAATGCAAATACTTTCTTTACGAGGATAGGAGTACGATAATAAATATTAAAAAAATATTGAAGTACAAGTGACACATATGCATTTACTTCTTGAATTGTTGTACGAGAGCACAAGGCATTGGCAAGAGCTAGGACCCATTTCAGCAGCTCTTTAGGCATCTTCTGATGATGCAATAAGTTATAGTCATTGGCTATCATACACATCCATCCACTTGATGATAACCACCCGTTTGCTTTAAACTTTTGAACGCAAAAATTCTACTTGTGTCACACCACTGTCTTCCTAGTTGGCTTCCAGTCTAAAATTTAAATAGTATGTTGAATCTGCGCAATTAAATTTAAGCATAGAAATAAATTTAAACACAGCTGCCACAGAAGTTTCATTATATAATCAATTACGTACGTTTATTAAAGTGTTAATGGTTTGGTAATCATAACTGGCGAAATGTCTCGCTTATGAAAATGTTAATTAAAGTATGAAATTGATATTTGACAATAAGTGTTTGTCTTCACTCACTGTGTACGTAATAGGTATTTTGTTACTCAATTTGCTACTTGTTGAGTAAACTTTATTGAAATTTCCGCATAACTGTTGTTAAATAACATGGTAAATCTGTTTAGTTTATGCTATGAGTGTCGCCTCTAATTTTGGTATGGAGATAGCTTAGACCGCGGATAAGTATATATGTACTTGGACTAGTTCTTGATAATGGTTCTCCAACCACCCAAACGTTAAAATTATTTCTCTCTAACTACTACATAATTGTGGGCATCTGTTATTGATATTATCAGTTTTTGATAAGATTGCCAATATACCAGCACGACATTAAGCACCGATAGATCAATGGCCGGATCAATTAACCAATCTTCAGTCGAATATAAGCTTTGTCTAGTTACGTATCTTAGCAGCAGCTACTATTCTGAACTAATGAGGGCATGAATGAGGGTTTTCTGGAATAACGGGCAGGTGGCAGCACTGAGACTAAAGGTCATCGAACGGTCTACTCATTCGTCAAATCACGTATGTCGTCATAGCCTGTGGATATATAGTAAATGCTCCTTCGATTAATTGGCGCCAAAAAGTTCATTCAAAGGAACTCATGTCACAGTAGCGCCGACTGATGACGTAAATTTTCGGAATAATCAACATTAGATGACCTCCGTGGCCGAGTGGTATATACGCCGGCTTTCATAGGGGCAGATATTTATGTGATGAATACGAGCATTTGTACTCCAGTCATGGATCTTTAATATGTACCTTTTATATAAATATACTTATATAATTCTCAGTATATGTTCTATCCGTTACCCTAGCATCCCATAATACAAGCCTACAGTGCTTACTTTGGGGCTAGGCTACTTGGTGTGAGTGTTGGAAATATTATTTAGTTATAAGCAAAATGTCTTGTTAGCTCAACTAGGCTCCAAAAGACGTGTCTATCGTGTGTTTGTCAATAAACTGGTAATTTTCATGTCTATCACCATTGACACTGAAAATAAATTAACGTCACCAGGCAAAGAATACCACGAGACCTGTTCCGGACACGGATTCCACATCCTAGGCCGTTGCAAGTGCAACAAAATGTACTCCGGCCCCCGCTGTCAATTCTCTGACGAATGTTTGGAGGATAATGACTGCGGCCTGAGAGGCAAGTGTGTGGACGTCAACGCCACAGAGTCGCCATCCAGGATGTGCTACTGCCCGTTCGGATTCTACGGGAAGGGGTGTAACAAGAGTGAGTAAATTTGTTTTTTTAAATATAGATATAAACGGTATCGCTACAAAAAAGTAAGCCATGGTTTCAAACCTTCTTTAGGCAAATTTTGTATAAGAATATATATTTTTTTCTTAAACTCGTGTTGAACACATGTTAAACTTTTTTTGTACTAATAAGTTTACTGTCAGTTAAAATTTTACTAGATTTTTTTATTAAATATGTATCTACAAATAGAAACTGTTTACTATCCCGCATAGATAGTTAAAGATTTATCAAATAAGGCATTTCCATTTTATGTATGAGTGTGAGCCATATACGAACTACTTTATTTTCAAACGAAGAATTATTTTTAAAAATATCTTTACAAGCGCCATCTATCATCGAGTAGCTAATACCAGCATTAAAAGTAGCATGCTTTTCTTTATGCTTTGGAAATAACTTTAATCGTTTTTTATTAATAACGTTTCTAAGATTATATTTCAATTAGTGAAAAAACTATGACCATGCTCAGTGAGCCTTGGTATATTTAGGAAAAAGCAGTAATACCTAATAAGTACCCACCTTTGTTATACAATTCTCTTTTTTATAACTCTACAGAGGCACCATGGAAGGACAAGAAATTGAACTTGGGGCTGTACACGAAGAAGGAGTTGTCAAAAGAGTTCAATATATTCTGGCGCATTATAAAAGAAGACGCAGAGTTGGAGGTTGTTATGGTGGTCAATGGTACTTCGTATGCCGGTATGTATTGTTATGTGGGCATTCATGTATTACTTAAGACTATTATCGCAACTTTTTGACCCACATCCCCTATTATAAGATAAAATAAGAATAGGCCGACCCGTTCCCGCTTATTATTTATTACGTAGGAATCTAAAGGAAAAATTAAAACACGTTTGATTTGTTTAAATGTTTCTTTTTCAAAGTAACAATTTTTAGAAATGTTTTGGTAGTAATAATCATTCATCTTTACCTTTTACAACTGTAGCGGATGGCGCGGGTCCGTTGCCATGGAAACGGAAATCGTTTACGCATCCTAGCGAACTTCGGCACTCGCGCGGTTGCGCGCGCATTTTCAAAGTATTATTTTAACTGCGCATTTTTGAGATCTTTCGAGTTAGAACTATCGAGACTCTCTACCACCCTTTGTAAGAATAAATAAGGCATTAAAAAAAATAAGGCTGGGTTCTAAGCCACTTTATCAAAAGGCCTTTGCTACTTGAAAAAAAAAAAAATTATATCCCAATTCAAACCCTAATGTTAAAATTGATAATCAATAGTGGGATGCGATAATTTGTTGTTTATAATGTGTTTTTTTTTATATTTATAGGTATCGGTTGGCGTCCTAGCGGTCTAACGAAACAGTGTAAAAATTTCCCAGTTTTAGGACCTAGCATTGATGAGAAACGTAAGTAATTTTAATTAAAATTTTTAGTTATAATTGTGGGTTACCTACAATGCGAAGAGATGGCGCTGCTTTGCAGCTTAGTAAAGTCTAGAAAGAATTCGACACGGCCATCAGGGCCGCGGTAGCGTAATGGTCAGTGCATTCGCCCGGATAGCGAAGGGCGCAGGTTCGAGTCCCGTCTGATGCCTGGTCCGCGTGGAATGTGGCACAGCTTATATGAATTTGATGGTAGGAATAATTTGCTGATTATGGTATATATTATTTCGCTTTCATCAGCAAAATTGAATAACCTCTTTTATGAGAACAAAGAAACAGAGAACAAAAACTAATAAAAATAATAATTGCAAATTTTCTCGTGCCGATAGAAAAAGCTTTTTAATAAAAAAAAAATGAAAATTCGAAAAATACAACAGTGTGCCTTTATAAAATAATGCATTATTCCTGTATACATAAATTAATATGTACCCAATTAAGTTTTATGCAAGCAAATGAAAGAGTCTTTATATTAATTGAAGCTCACAATAATTAGGGACGGACATTTCTTAACGTTTAACGTGAGAGAATCCTCCAACTAAGTAAGAAAAAAATATGGTAAAACTCTACTTCCAGGGCCCAAGAGGTGATACTTGAATTATTATTTATTGTAGAAAGTTCTCTTTTAATAGAGTGTTTTTCTGGCGCTTCGCCGGTCGCTGCTGAGGCACGCTCGCTTTGCTGGCTCGGCTCGCGTTTTTTGGTCACAACCCTAACCTAGCCTAGTGTGAAGAATCACCGCTTGGGCCCTGGAAGTAGAGTTTAGCCAAAATTACTTTTTAATAAGTTAATATAAACAATTACTGTGAATGAGAAATACAAATAGTCAAAGAGAGGCTTTGTTTTTGTACGATCCTACGTAATAAAATGTTCAATTTCAACAGAGAGCACCCCGAAACCAGAACCCCTCCCAGAACCAGAGCCGAAAGCTGAACCGGAGCCGGAACCTTCCGCAGAACCCAAACCGGAACCCGAGCCAGAACCCAAACCGGAACCCGAACCGGCGGCGGAACCCGAGCCAGAACCAAAACCGGAGCCCAAATCCGAACCGGAACCAAAACCAGAAACCAAATCAGAATCGGAACCAAAATCTGAGCCATCGCCTGAACCGGAGCCTTCTTCCGAACCCGAACCGACTGCAGAACCGAAACCAGAACCAGAACCGACAACCACACAGACTGCGGCGAACGACAACCGGAACAAAAGGGTCGCCATGCACACTTTGGACGGTTTCGACTTCAAAAACCTGGGTGATGACGTCACTGTGAAAACCAGCGTTTCCTATAAAGTGTCCAGTTCTAAAGGTATATTCACGTTTTGTGTTTTTAATGTAATCGTAAATCGCTATCGTAATTTTGTCCTCTATTATTGATTTGCTCCCAATTAATTTAGTTTTCAAATCATCCCAGTCTATCAAATTTTTTAAGAGGTCAATAAGACCCTTGGGATTGATATAAGAAAAACTTAATAATAAATTTTAATGCACAATTTATTTGCCAATACAGCTTTCCCCTTTTTGAACTATTAACCGGATATAAGTCAAATACGCGTGATCGTAGTTGATCAAATGATAAATTATATTCTATTTCCATAGGACGACGTAAGAGGGCGGCGGTGAACGAAAGTAAGTATACAAAAAAACAAACCAATCACAACTAATTGTATTAAACAAAACACAGCACAAATTAACACTAGTGCTAAAAGCCACGCAAAATTGAGCACAATATTAAACAATGAAAAAAAAACTTCTAACAATGTATAGAGAGTACACTAATGTACATACTACAAATAATGGTGCATGATTAAATCTTTTGCAGATGTGGAATCTTCGTCATTTGTCAATGAGAAAGAGACCACTCCCGTATCCTTATCCGAACCGGAATCGACCCCCGAACCTAGTTCCGAATCCCCATTAAAATCCGAAACGGCTAAGCCGAAATTGAAACCAAAGTTTACGCCAAAGTATAAATTGCCTCGAGTGTTGCCTTCGACAGAGCAACCGAAAATATCAGAAACCACATCTGAATCTATTTTGGAGTCAGTTTCGGAACCAAAATCCGAACCGGAGCCGACGGCCGAACCGGAATCAGAGCCGGAACCAACAACAGTGGCTCTGAATAATTCTTCGGAATTTAAATCGGAAATCGAAACTACTCCAGAGCCTTCTCCGGAACCCAAATCCGAACCAGAACCCACCGCCGAACCTAAGTCGGAACAAATTTCCCAAAAGAAATTCAAACAAAATCTTTCTGCTGGGCCGAAATTTAAATCGGGGCGGAAATCCGAGTTAGAGCCTGAACCTGGACCTAAATCCGAACCAGAACCTACCCCTGAACCTAAATCGGAACCTGAACCAACTCCTGAACCGAAATCTGAACCAGAACCAACGCCTGAACCTAAATCTGAACCAGAACCAACCCCTGAACCGAAATCCGAACCGGAACCTAGTCCGGAACCCAAATCTGAACCAGAACCAACCCCTGAACCGAAATCCGAGCCAGAACCAACTCCCGAACCTAAATCCGAACCAGAGCCAACTCCCGAACCCAAATCCGAACTGGAACCTAGTCCGGAACCGAAATCCGAACCGGAACCAACTCCGGAACCTAAATCGGAACCAGAACCTGTTCCCGAACCTAAATCTGAACCAGAACCCTCCCCTGAACCCAAAGCGGAATCAGAAACCGAAAGTTTGCTAGTTAAAGGACTTAAAGAAGACACAGGTAAACGCACTTTGGCTTATTGCACTTATAATAACATAAATTAATATGTATTGTATCTGTATTTCTAAAACATAACAATATTTGTGTACTGTATATATAATTTAAATTTGCATCCTAACCTGAAATTGTATATACTATGTCGGAAATAATTTCTTTAACTCTTCATTATGTAAAAAACAGATATTTCTTTCATTCTGGTGCATGCTTCATTAATTATCTTCAATTCGTTAAATTATATATTCTTAAATAAAATAGTCTTAGTCTTTTCTCCCATTAATAATTCCAATGTCCATGTTTAAATCTAACTTATTTAATTGTCAACTTTGGAACAACCTTTGCTTTCCATTTATTTCGCCTTAGTAATCTAATTTATTCTTTTGTCTATGTTAAAATAATCTTATTCATTCTACTATCTATGCTACACTGCTTTGCTTTGGCTATCTATCTGCAATGTTCTTTTCCTTTCCTTCTTCCGTTATTCCAATTATCCTTATCGTTTTCCCTTTTTCTTCTTCTGTAAATTTTCTTTCTCAATTAATTTGGTGGTCTCTGAATCTTTCTTTTGTTTTACCAACTTATTTTCAGTAAACCAGCACGAACTTAATACTAATGAGAGGGTCTCTTATTTCCTATAATGGGAGGGTCTTTAATTTCTTAGAGGATTATAATAAATTCTTAAATTCTCTTGGTTTTTGGGTGAAATTCAGTTAAATGTCTTTGACGTATATTTCACTCGATACCAAAACCGTTACTTACAAATCACAGATTTTTAATTTCCATTATAGGAGAGGTACGGTCTACCAAAAATGTAACTTTTAACACTGCAGTAGTGTTTAAATTACATTTTTGGAATTTCAACTGTACATCATTAAATGACTTGAAGGGTTTCCCTTGGACGAGCAGTATGTGTACTTGAATGTATTAATACTTTCATATACAGCCAAAGAAAAAACTGGAATACAGTGTTCTTCTTCCACTTTTAATCAAAAATCATATAGGTATTCAGTCTAGGCTGTTACAAGCACTTGTGAAAGTGAAGACCTTGTATTGAGAAGAACCGGCAAGAAATTCAGCAAGGGCAATTATATACAGAGTTGTCAAATTGAAAAATTACTTCAGTGATAATTCTGAAGTCAGTTTCCATTACATTATTAGAATATAGCTATTTTATCTTCGATATCTCTTGTTTGGCTCAGGGTTTTAATGGTTCTTTTATCTAAATCTCTTACTTTTCTTTACTTTTTAATATATTTAATTAAATATCACTCAACATTTTAAATTTTATTAAATATTTCTGATTTTTCTATTATTGGATTATTAATCACACTATTTTTCTGTCAAAATCTTACACACTCTTACATGTACGTAAAAATCTAAATTATTGTTATTAATTCATTATAGTTACTATAATATCGAGAGTTAGCAATATATTATTAAGAATTTGTATAATTAAACAACACAACGTAAATTCTTCTGAAACTAAAAGCACTTATGTTATGGAAGTCGAAAACAAAGTCAGCACCACAGCCACTCAGACTACAGGCATTATAGAAAAGTTAATCATTTACATTGACTCGATCGGAAATCAATCCATATCCAATCGGTTGCACGACACAATGGAAGATCAAATAAAAGGATCTTTTTTATAAACAAACATGTATTAAGAAATGATGTAATCGAACATAAAACATAAATATGTAGCAGTTAAAATCCCTAATAAAATATCTCTATTGATCCTAAAAATTAGCCTTCAATCTACATTTAAGTTCTACTGAATCGATTTCCAATATCGTGCAAAGTATGGTGTTAATCTCCTCCGTGTATGTTCTAGGTTATTTCCCCGCTCACGAATACGTGCCGAAATTTGATTTCAATCCGATGGATTGTACCGATATCGTCATCGGCACGGCTAGAGGCAACTACCATAGAGTCCTGGACTACTATACCAGGGATAGGTGAGTGAAAACTGTTATAATCATGAAGGTTAGAGAGAAGGAGAACTACGCTGTAGAAAATAGTGTCCCAGGAATATGGACAGGGCCGGATTTAGAGGTCCAGAGGCCTCGGGGCAACAGGGGAGCAGAGGCCCCCTCACCCCAAATTATTTTCCAAATAAAGTAAACAATTCTTTTTCAGTCGAGTTTTTCAATAAATAATTTATTGTAAACCAAGTAGATTCCCTTAGTATTGAACAAACACATATAAATATAAACGGAAACAAGAATTATCTTAAATTAAATCTTAGAGTTAACGAACGGAACCGAAAAGATGTTTACTAGTGTTTACTAGTTGGAATTTGAAAGATTTTTTTTTCTGAAGTCTCTATTGTGGGGGCCCCCCGTTTGTGGAGGCCCCGGGCTTTCGCCCCGGTTGTCCTCCCCTAAATCCGGCAGTGAATATGGACAAAATAAGTGTGGCGCTGCGATCGCTAAGTTGTCTCAATAAAAGCGGGCTGTGTGCGCTAGTTTGAAATGACCAACACCGCAAAGAAAATTTAAACATTATTCAACTAACTTCATCTACTTGTACTCATAAACAGCTAACTTCACAGATACTACTTGCCGACGGCAGCGCGGCTGGTGGCTGAAAAATGAACTATAAATTCTACAAATTTTCAGGGACAGGCGGGCTAATGCTTTAGCACGTAGCGATCGTTCTCCTTTTCTCTAATCTCCATGCTGAAAACTGTTATAATAAAAAGCTTTATCTATGTAACTCTGTGGTTATTACTAGTCTGTAACGTCAATGTTTCCCACCAATACTGCTGTCATCTCTCTGCTAGCTAAGCTTGTGATACAAACTATCTGTGATTTATATAATAAAACAATTAAAAAACATAAAACCATTTTATTAACAAACAGCAGGCTATGGGCCCAGCACAGTTAAGAAAAAAATAAAATAAAACTACAATGGATACTTCAGAAGAAATTAACAACGTGCAAAAGCTCATTTCGGAAAGTCGGGTTATGTGAAGTTCCAACTAAATGTACTCTTAGAATCGTACAGTCTTTACGAAATAGTGCACAATGAAACCGAATCGAAGGAGAAGGACTAGAAAACCATTTGTCAAAAAAAAAATAACCAATGGCAAACAAGCGTATGGCCCGCCTGATGGTAAGCGGCCACCGTAGCCTGTAGATATAGAAGCTTGCGATACCAAAAATATCACTATCACCGTTTCCTAGTCAGGGGACCCAATCCCCTACCCCGTGGAGTCCTGGAACCTTACTCACCGACAGAAACACAACACCACCGATAGGTGTTTGCGTATTTGCCTTCATATTATTTGGCAAATTATTTGCCAAACACGCCAATAGCAAAAATTCTACGACAGCGACAGCGCAATTGGTGAGGGCGTCAGGTCTGCGACCGCAACATTCGCATTGACCGGTTATAGGATGGGTGACTTAAATTTATTACAGCTTGTGCTTTGGAAGGCACGTTAAGCCGTTGGTCTCGGCTGCTTCTGCATTGGTTAGCATCGACCAATCCGCACTGGGCCCGCGTGGTGTGTCTCGGCCCCTCTCTATTCCATCCATAGGGAAGGCCTGTACTCCAGCAGTGGGGACATTAATAGGCTGATGATGATGATGAATATAAATCTTAATATTTGTCTGCAGATCTACTCCACGTGTGGATACCTTCTGGGGCGGCCATGATGACGTCACCGCTGCTTCAGGATTTGAAGAAAACGGAGTCACCACCATCGTATTCAGGAAGAAGATTGCGGTAAACCAGCAAAAATTATTTTATTTAAAAGGAAAACTGCAATTATTCTATTCTAAACTCTGTATTTGAGTGAAGACTCATAATAATAGGGTATTTGACAGTATTAAAAACAAAAAAAAATCTAAATTTTACTAAAAACTCACGATAAAGATAATAGTTTTCTTATCTATTGTCACGTGACCGAAAACGCTTGGGATTGGCGGAGCCTAAAATGACGTCACACGCAAGTAAACTTCCGGTTAAAGTGACATTACATTGTATCGTTTGACGTTTTAATAACAGTCGTGTGACGTCACACACTAGTAAGATGCCATATTGTCCAGAGAAACGTTTTCGCGGCAACTTGAAAATGGTGTTTTTGATTTGGTTATTTTTACTGAAATACACAACAGAAACAGAATATCCACTTTTTACGGACTCCATAAACATTAGCCAATAAAGTGAGATCGTTTTCTAAAACTTGTCAAATACCCTATTTAGGGTTGTAGTTAATTCTTTGGAAATGAAATATGTATTCGTTTATATCGTCTAGATTCATTCACATAAACTTAGATTGCTAGGGTCATTTACACGCAAACGCGATACTCTACATACTCATGCAATGGAAAAGTAAGCAATATTTATTTATTTACTAATAAGGGTCAGCAACAAAGCTAAAATTGCTTATAGTTAACTGCACTTACAATTAAGGTAGCCACAGTATGCGTTGATAAAAAAGCAACAAAAAAAGCAGGCTCATATAAACAGCATATTCAATTCAATTCAATTCAGTATCGTTTATTCAGTCTAAAGAAAGTAAGAAAGAGAGGAAGAGGGAAAGAAAGAAAGAAGATTTTTATTTTATTGTCTAGGCACTTGAGAATGTCGAAAAGCTACGCCATCTCAGATTTTGTTAGGGGGGTCCGTTAGGCCGTTTCTTAGCCCACGGGGCCTGTTCGGATGGTGTGGGTATCTATAATATTATTCAGGACTTTATATAGGAAGGATATACCAAGATGGCAACGACGTATAGAGAGAGGATCCAGGCCAGAATGTCTTAGTGTCGCTGAACACGGGCCACCGACTACAATCACAAAACGTCGCCACCGGCAAATTTCTTGTAGTTTTCATACATTTTATATGGACTCGCAACACACGGTACGCCGGTGGCCGCCACACGCTACAAATCGTCGTTGCTCGCTTTTTGTGACCCGCACCGGCCACTTAATGCGCCGATACAAAACGCCGCCACACGTCACTCGCGCGATTCCCCACCCCTCTCTCCCTTACCTCAGTCGGCCGCTGTCGCGCGCTTCAGCCACTTTAGTAGCCGCTTCTAGCTTCTCGTGGGGGCGTTTGTGGCTGTGGCGTGTGGCCTGTGTGCGGCGACACTTAAAGTTCGGATAAGCTTCTTCTTTCTGTGCTCTTCTATCCGGTTTATATGTACCTTGTAATCAGGGCACCCAATACTTAAGTCCACCTCCGAGATGAAGTCTTTCCTCTTTATATTCCTTAATAGAGTTCGGAGGCGTAGTTCGTGGAAACCCCGTAGATACACAAAGGATATTATGGTTAAGAACCTAACAACCCGATTGTCGTAAAATTTTAATAGTTAAAGATCATTCTATGTAATAACTGTTACTGGATTCCTTACAGGCTAAGGAACCCACCGACCATTCCATAGTGGACGACCTAATGCACGTGATATGGGCCCGTGGACAGGAACCCAATAAGTACGTGCACTCCCCGCCGTCGGGAATCGAACGCGGGACCGCGGTTGTGAGGGACTTCTACAGGCAAGACGAGCTAAAATACCATGGGCACGGTGCACAGAGGGGCGTGACTCGGATCAACTTTTTCGGTAAGTTTGATATACAGGCAGTCCTCGTACTTACGGCATATTAGGTTCTGGGTAATAATATACTGAGATTCCGTTGTGCTGTAATTAAAATTAAGCTTAGGATAAAGAAATGACGTTTTAAAAGAGAATACTGGGTCCATCTCTTTAAATCAGTCAGACTAAAGTTTGTTTGTGCGATGCTGCATCTAGTCACATGAGTTCTATTTGTTGAAGTGATAACTTCTTATGGGAGGTTAAATTGCTTCGTTACGTAACGCGTGACGGCGCCAATCTGTCTGGCTTCCCTTCACCACAAAAGGAGATAGACGCCACAGCCCGCCCAGGTTCTAGAAGGGTTCCAGGTTCCCTAGACCCTCACCCATCAATCCCCACTATCACCCACCAATCCCTTTTTATCACCCACCAATCACCTTATTTATTTATTTTGCTATCATGTACCAAAGTATCATCCTCGAATCCCTTTCACCCTTCAATCCCCCTTTTCACACTAGAATCCCTTTTCACCCTCGAATACCCTATACACACTCCATTTCCCTTTTCACTCTCCAATCCCCTTTTCACCCTCCAATCCCCTTTTCACCCTCGAATACCCTTTACACACATCAATCCCCTTTTCACTCTCCAATCCCCTTTTCAACCTCCAATCACCTTTTCACCCTTCAATCCCCTTTTCACCCTCTAATCCCCTTTTCACCTACCAATCTCCTGTGCACCAATATCAAAAAAGGATAGTCTAAGCTTTTTTTTATCGAGGACACATGAGTACTTTTGTCGCGTTCGGTGTCGCTGTGTCCACCATTGTTCGGGATATCTTATGTACGCGGTATTTTTAATCCGTCGTGTGTGTGCTTGATGAAGTTGTAAGCGATCTATTTTGGCGGACAAAAGTCGTCTGCGCAGGCCATAAGCATAGGATGGTAAAGGTAATTGATTTCGAGGATTTTGGAGCCGCGACAGAGTAGCTAGAGGTCTTCCTGTTTTGTGTCAAAAGTGTCTAGGGATGAAGTATGCAACGCACAATAATTTAATTATTATCTCGCATTTTACACAAACAATGGATTTTTTTGTTAAACAGCAGTGTATCCTTAAGCTTTATCTGCTAGTAATAGGGTGTAATTGCAGCAATTTAGCAAAATCCAAAACTTAAACTGGTTATGACGCTTTGTATTTTTTTATGGATTAAAGCTAGTTTTAGTTGAATCGAGATTTAGAAAATTTCCTGCAAGTGAGTTAGCATAAAAGTTAAAATTCTTGATCTATTTTTCTCTTTAAAAACAACTCTTTTTACCCGCAGAGGAGGCTAAATCCTCCATATCAGGCGGAGTGCTCCCCCTAGCGGACAAATGTGGAGGCATGTGGAAATATCCCACGGCATGCAACCCGGACAATAACACGTGCCAATACTACGCCTCCTGGGAATATTTGGGGCAAAAGAGGGGCAAGGATTCAATAAGGTTCGTGATAAAGACGAACCAGACTAATTTGTGGACGGGGATTGGATTCAGCAAGGATAAGAAGATGGTGAGTGATTCTAACTTTAGATAAAACTAGCGGCCCGCCCTCGTTTAGCTTCGGTGTAGATCTGAAGTGTAGACTACAGTTTTTGTTCTCAGGCTTGTATTATACACAATGACATTCATCTATGATTCTTCTTATACCTGCATGCAAAGTCTCAGCCCGATCGGTTTGAAATTGACAAAGTTTCATACAATCTTTCATTCTCTATTTTATCCCCTTGGAGGTAGAATTGATCCAAATCTTTTCTTAGCGGATGCCTACGTCATAACATCTACCTGCATGCCAAATTTCAGCCCGATCCGTCCAGTGGTTTGGGCTGTGCGTTGATAGATCACTATGTCAGTCAGTCAGTTACCTTTGAGTTTTATATATATTCAGATATGCGTCCGATTATCCAATCTCTAGTTATAATGATAAAACGATTGACTTAAGTTTCCTTTTTTCGCTAATACTTTGTTGATACATTTTTCATTCACGCCGTAGTATTTGTTATTCGAAATGTATAGCTCGTGCACGTGTACCGTCATAAAATTTACTTCGAACAAATAGAGTTTGGATTTTTCGATACTTTTACCAAAATTATTTTATTATCGTGGTCTGCGTACATGGCAGATTTCTGCCAACGTCAAAATACCCTTGTCTGTGGAAGTGGCGGATTTCTGCCACGCAATATTATAATACAATATTTAGTTAAAGAATAGATAAATAGAAATATTTAAGATAGAGTCTGTGCGGAAAGAGAATGGGATTTAGATTGGAGGGCGCTGTAGTGCTTTTCTACCGTATTTGTAAGGTTTTACCCCTTTTAGACATGATTAAATACAAAAAACCGCAAGAAATCACAACAACAAACAAATCCGTATCAATACAAAACTTTGACGTTTTACAGATTGTTGGGTTTGATTGCCAAATAAAAAACTTAATGTTAGTTCCGTTTTTCGCCACGCCTATTCTCTTTCCGCACAGACTCTATGTATGCTTCTTAGGTTTCACGCACATTACTCTAAAATAAAACAAGTTTAAACGTGTTAGATGCACTAATTCTATTTATTTATTCCGACGATGCATTCTTGGAAGGGATGCGAAACGTCAATAAATAAATAAAATCAGTTGTTTTCTTTAATTGTTCTTTATTTAGCATACTGTCAAGTGGCCTATTATGTAAAATTAGTCAAGGTCAAGGCCTGAGCAACATTGGCTGAGCTATTCCTTATTGTTTTATTTTGAATGAGACACTATTTAAATGTCTGTAAGCATGTAATAAAGACAATAAATTATTATTATTATTATTTTAAACAGTCTCAAACGGACGCAGTAATCGGTTGGACAGACCCGCGTTCAGGGCAGCCCTTCTTAATGGATACCTTTGTAAGCGGATACTCCGCGCCTAGACTTGACCAAGGGCAAGATTTGACCAAAAAATCCGGGAGCATAATCGATGGAGTTACAACACTCAGCTTTGTTAGAAAACGAGATACGGGAGACCAGAAGGTATGTCATCATCAGCTTATTAATGCCCCCACTGATGGGGCACAGGCCTTCCCTATGGAATATGGACATTGGGCCATGATCACGCGGGCCCAGTGCGTATTGGCGGGTGCTAACGACTGCAGATGCAGCCGGGAAAAACGGCTTAACATGCCTTCCGAAGCACGGAGGAACTCGAGATAGTAAATTTTTGGTCACCCATCCAATGACCGACCACTGCGAAAGTTGCTTAACTTCAACGATCGCAGCCGAACGCGCTTACCACCCGCGCCATCGAGCTCCTCGGTCGTATTATAATCAATACTGTGGTATTATAATCAAGGACAAGACCTTAGCAAAGTCGATGGAATTACTACACTCAGCCTTGTTAATAAACGGGATATGGGGGACCTGAAGGTAAGACATAAATATTAAATACTTGCTGTCCAGCGAACTTCGTACCGCCATAACAATAGGGGCTAGTGGTGGAAGGGTGGAAATTAAGGGTTGTATGTATTCTTTAATGATGAAACATAAAAAAATAAAATTTTGTCCAAAAAATTTTAAAGATATTTAGGGGTGGACAACAACCCTTATCACTTAGGAGTATGAAAAATAGATAGTATCCGATTCTCAGACCTACACTGAAATGCATATAAAATTTCATAAAAATCGGTCAAATTTCGGAGGAGTAGTTACATTGTGACACGAGAATTTTATATATTATAAGATGTATAAATTTAGCCTTCCAAATATCGATGTTTTGGGTTTTTGACATATCGATTTTATCGATATCCATGAATTTAACATATCGATGTAAATATCTGATTGATTCCCTACACAAGTGATTCCCGCATGATTCCCTAATCTTAAAACTAATTTTGACATTATCGTCTCTCCTTTTCAATCTGTAAAGAATGACAAGGATTCACTGCTGTCAAAATTAAGTTTTGATTTAGAGAATCATACCAGAAACGACACCAACATTTTAACTTCCAAAACATTTTGATATCAACTTTTAATTTTCTTTTCTTCCAGGACTTTGCATTCACTGACACTCAGTGCCTATACATGATGTTCATACCGCAAGGCGGTAACTTCGAGCCGAAGAACAAACGGACGAGCAAACACCTGCAGACGCCAGTTGTTTCTGAGGAGAAAGTGTGCATTAGGCCATGTGGACCAGGTAAGGCGTTATTTATTTATTATCCCAAATGGCAATCCTCTTTTCTTTGTCGTTTATAATCCTTTTTATATAGATACTAGCTGACCCAGCGAACTTCGTACCGCCCTAAAAAAATAGGGGTTGTCCAGCGGACAAAATTGTGAATCTAAACCATTCTCAGATCCCCTTGAACACACACAAAAAATTTCATCAAAATCGGTCCAGTCGTTTAAGAGAAGTTCAGTGACATACACACTCACAGAAGAATTATATATATAAAGACTAGCTATCCCAGCGAACTTCGTACCGCCATAAAAAATAGGGGTTGGTGGTAGAAGGGTGAAAATTTAGGGTTGTATGTATTTTTGTATGATGTATCATAACAAAATTCAAAAAGATATTTTTATGTAAAATTGAAAAAAAAAATTTAGCGGTGGATTACCCTTAACATTTAGGGGGATGAAAAATAGATGTTGTCCGATTCTCAGACCTACCCAATATGCACACAAAATTTCATGAGAATCGGGAAAGCCGTTTCGGAGTTTAACCATAAACACCGCGACACGAGAATTTTATATATTAGAAAAAAAACTTCTAGGGATAAGAATGCCGCCACATCACTTGGCTATTCGTATTGGCTATTCGTTAACTTGACAACAATCTGTCCTTATCATGCTTTATAAGGAATTGTTTGTCATTTTCAATTCTAAAATTTCGATTTTCCCCTGCTGTTGGGCCAGCTGCATAGAGGTAAAAGAATAGAATATGGGAAATAAAGACTCTACTACAAGTGGAAGTGTCCCTCTAATAGAAAGAGAAAGAAGTTGAGAGACCGCTTGGTTTCTGTCTCTATTCGCGTATGCGCATTGGCAACCGTAAGCATCTTACTATGTATATCGATCGATGTGATGCCATTGGATGCCATGCGTCACAAGAGAGAGAGATAGCTAGCGGTCTCTCATCTTCCTTCTCTTTCTACTAGACGAACACTTTTAGAGCCGCCTTCCCCACTCTATTCTTATACCTCTATGGCCAGCTCACTTAACAGAACTAGTTGCGCTCAAATATTTCACTAGAATTACTCGAGTCGCGAAAGCGTAAGTCAGAGCACAAAAATGCTCTGTAATTTGTAATTTGCTGTAAAAACAGATCTGTAACACCAAACTTAAAAAAAATGGTTTAACATTTCATATGTTAGTAGAATAATTAACATATCATAACTATGTTATCACTTCTAAACAGAAAATAAATATTATTTTATAGACATTCAATCTTCGGACTTGTTTGACAAAACAATCGACTCGTCAGTACAAATATCGGAGCTGTCAATAAAAATATCTTAAGTTTCATCTGTGCTCAATTTAATGTTGTATTTTTTATGTGTGAGTGTCATAATTACAATTTCATTAATTGCGAAAGTATGTTAGACTGCATTTGTGTGCATATTCTTCGCCTCGCAAAAAGTGGCAGAATGATTTCAGTACTACTTTGTCAATATGGCTACTCCCCCTCTTGCCGCGTTGGTCGTGTTGCTCTATGCTAAAATCTAGTCAATTAAATAGAATACAATATTGTGATTATACTCATCATCATCATCATCATCAGCCGAAAGACGTCCACTGTTGGACATAGGCCTCCCCCATGGATTTCCACAACGATCGGTCCCATGCTGCCCGCATCCAGCGGCTTCCCGCGACCTTTACCAGATCGTCGGTCCACCTTGTGGGGGGCCTGCCAACACTGCGTTTCCCGGTACGCGGTCGCCACTCGAGGACCTTTCCGCCCCAGCGGCCATCGGTCCTGCGAGCAATGTGCCCTGCCCATTGCCACTTAAGGTTTGCAATTCTGTGGGCTATGTCGGTGACTTTAGTTCTCTTGCGTATCTCCTCATTTCTGATTCGATCACGCAGAGAAACTCCGAGCATAGCCCTCTCCATTGCCCTTTGGGTGACTTTGAGCCTTCTTACAAGACCCATTGTAAGCGGCCACGTCTCGGTTCCGTATGTCATCACTGGCAACACGCACGAATTGAAGACTTTCGTCTTGAGGCACTGCGGTAGATGTTCCGAGAAGATGCTACGTAGCTTCCCGAACGCTGCCCAGCCGAGTTGGATTCGTCGATTAACCTCTTTCTGGAAGTTGGACTTACCCAGTTGGACTATTTGTCCCAGGTATACGTACTGGTCAACAGCTTCCAGTGTAGAGCTCCCAACAGTCACTGGAGTGGGTACGACATTGGAATTCGACGTGATTTTCGTCTTGTCCATGTTCATTTTGAGACCCACTTGTTGGGACACCCTACTGAGGTCGCCGAGCATTGTGCCAAGGTCATCCATGGTCTCAGCCATGACTACGATATCATCTGCAAATCGAAGGTGCGTCATGTACTCGCCGTTTATGTTGATGCCAAGTCCGCTCCAGTCCAAAAGTTTGAAAACGTCTTCCAGCGCAGCTGTAAACAGTTTCGGTGATATAACGTCACCCTGTCTTACACCACGCTGCAGCTGGATTGGCTTCGTGTTTTGGTCCTGGAGTCGAACTGACATAGTGGCGTTTTCATACAACGACTGCAACACTTCGATGTATCGATAGTCTATTTGGCACCTTTGGAGTGACCGAAGCACGGCCCATGTCTCGATCGAATCGAAGGCTTTCTCGTAGTCCACAAACGCCAAGCATAATGGCAGGTTATACTCTTCGGTCTTCTGTATAACCTGCCGCAGCGTATGGATGTGGTCTACGGTACTAAACCCTTTTCGGAA
This sequence comes from Chilo suppressalis, assembly GCA_902850365.2. Classification (NCBI taxonomy): domain Eukaryota; kingdom Metazoa; phylum Arthropoda; class Insecta; order Lepidoptera; family Crambidae; genus Chilo; species Chilo suppressalis. The sequence continues at coordinate 14,996,740 of OU963916.1, forward strand.
TCCGGCTTGTTCGGGAGGCTGGAAGTCGTCAAACCTGCGCGCGAGACGATTCGTGAGGACTCTCGAAAACAGCTTGTATACATGACTCAGGAGCGTGATGGGTCTGTAATTCTTCAATTGGGCCCTGTCTCCCTTCTTGAAGAAAAGCGCCACCACTCCCCTATGCCATGCGCTAGGCGTTCTGCCCTCGAGTATGACAGAGTTAAATAGCTTCTGAAGAGATTTCAAGACTGGTCGTCCACCTGCTTTCAGAAGCTCGGCTGTAACTCCGTCATCACCCGGCGCCTTATTGTTTTTGAGCTGTTTCAGAGCTACACTAATCTCGTACAGGCTGACGTCCGGGATATCTTCGGTGTAGTGTCGGGTTAATTTGGCTCTTGGGTCGGTCGCCTTTGTGACAGGTACTCGTGATGTCGCGTATAGCTGTCCGTAGAAGCTTTCGATCTCAGCCATAAGCTCAGGTTGCGACGAAATGATTCTGCCGTCCTCTGTCTTCAGCTTCGTCAGCAAACTCTGTCCAAGAGACAGATTTCTTGCGAACACTTTCGAGCCTTTGTTCCGCTCGATGGCCTCTTTAATACGATCAGTATTAAAGCGGCGTATGTCGCGAGTCAGAGACTTCGAAATCTGCCTATTGAGCTGCCGACGTGCATCTTCAGAGGACTGCAGACCCATCTCACGCCTTTTCTCCATGAGCTTGAGAGTCGGCTCCGAGATCTTGCTGCGTTTTTTGGTACGGATGGGCTTGCAGAACTTCGAGCCCACCGTAAGGACAGCTTCAACAAACCTGTCATTATAATTGTCCACGTCTACGCAGCTCTCTAGGCAATCGAAGCGATTTTGCAGTTCGAGTTGAAAGCGCTCGGGGTTTTGGATCCGGATGGCTTCAGGACGGAGCGTGGACTTCATCAGTCGATTCCTTTCGGCTTTGACATTTAGATTCAATGTGCCTCTTACCATTCGGTGATCGCTTCCCGTATTGAACGAATTGATCACTGAGACATCATTGAATATCCGAGTCTTAGTCGACATGATGAAGTCAATCTCATTTTTTGTCACGCCATCCGGACTTTTCCAGGTCCATTTTCGATGCAGCCGTTTTCTGAAGAAGGAGTTCATCATAAAGAGTCCCTCCTTCTCCATGTAATCGGCTAGCATTTGACCTCGGAAGTTCCGGATTCCAACTCCAAATTGCCCCACTTTCAACTCATCATCGCCACGTTTGCCCAGCCTTGCGTTGAAGTCCCCCATGACAACGGTGTAATGGGTCCTGGAAGCATGCATTGCCCGAGAAATATCCTCATACATGACTTCCACTTCTTCGTCGGGGTGCGTCGAGGTCGGAGCGTATACCTGTATGACCTTCAACGAATACCGTTTGGTGATTCTGAGTATAAGGAACGCCACCCTATTCGACACACTACCGATCTGTACAACATTGTTCACGAGAGACTTGAGGACAACAAACCCGACACCACCCTGGGACAGATCTTCGCCCTCCCGGAAATAGAGCAGGTTGCCGGATTTAAGGACCATCGTGTCCTCGCCCTCTCTTCGGACTTCTGATAGTCCTACAATACTCCAGCGAATCCTGCTCAATTCTTCCTCCAGTTCCAGCAGTTTCTCCTCGGTCCGCAGTGTGCGTGCGTTGTACGTTGCCAGGGCCAAGGTCGTTTGACGGGGGATTTTTGCCGCCCGGGGATTCTTCGCACCCCTGGTCCCGGCGCCGAGTCGGCGTCCGTCAGCGCCGCCACGGACTCCAGCACCGCCGGGCACTTGGGGCCTCTTATCATGTACTATCATTTTAGGGGGGGTTTTGGGCCGTCTCCCACCACGCTGGCCCAGTGCGGGTTGGTGGGGAGCGCCAGAGCCTCGTCCGTTGGTCGGCAGGGTACACCGCGGGCAGGTGAGGTTGGCTTGGGTGCCGTTGGGTGTTAGGCGGCACCCCTCATACCCCCTGTGATTATACTCCATTTAATTAATTAGATTTTTATTAATTACTAGCTGTCCCAGCGAACTTCGTACCGCCATAAAAATATTAGTTGGTGGTAGAAGGGTGAAAATTAAGGACTGTATGTATTTTTGTATGATGTATCATAAAAAAATAAAATAAAAAAAATATTGTCAATAAAAAAAATAACATTAAGGGGGATGGAAAATAGATGTTGTCCGATTCTCGACCTACTGAATGTGCATATAAAATTTCACGAAAATCGGTCGAGCCGTTTCGAAGTAGTTCAATTACGCACACTGTGACACGAGAATTTTATATATTAGATTGATTTTGTAACATTATTATTATTTAAATGTAATATCTTAGTGTTTGGTTAATTAATTAATTATTGTATAATTTTTGCTTTGCCTTATCGGGGTCTATGTTTGGAATTACATATATAATTTGTAACCAACTGTAATGGACAACATAGAAAATGCTTGAATCTCCACAGAACCCCCAGAAGAAGAGATAACCACGGAACCTATTATACCCGGATTATCGGCTTACACGCTTTTAATCCGTATAACCGGATTGGCTGACAACTTCCGGCCGCCCGCCGCCGGAAGTCGGGAGTATGAAGACCTTAGTAAACAAGTGGTCGATAACTTGGAAAGGGAAATCGGGAAGAATAAGGGATACCATGGGATGGTGGTCAATGGATTCATGCAGTAAGTGTGTTCAAACAGAAATATCTATAGTATTTTTTTTTGTAGTAAAACTTTTCTTTAGATTTAAACATCTAGCAGTTATTTGCTTAAAAAAATAAAAACATTTAACTATAATTGATATTTCTTCTTTCAAATGTTTAATACTTGAAAAAGTATTTATTTGACATTGTGGGTTACCTACAATGCGAAGAGCTGGCGCTGCCTTGCAGCTTAAGGCTAGGAAAATTTCGACGCGGCCATCAGGGCCGTGGTAGCATTATTGGTCAGTGCATTCGCCCGGATTGCGAAGGGTGCGGGTTCGAGTCCCGTCCTCTGCCTGGTCCGCGTTATTTTTTTCTAGTTAAACTTTTCTTTAGATTTAAACATCTAGCACATAAATGCTTAAAAAAATAAAAACATATCTATAGTATTTGTCACAAATAAATATTTTATGATGTTATTCGTTTCATACGCTTGGAAATAGGTTCATACATTTTTCAGTTTAGCGTAAACGTTTTGCATTATGGAATCTTTGTTCAAAATTTGTTCATTATGTAGCTCATTCACAATAGAATAAATACTTAGGTACTGAAAGCATACTATATTTTGAATAAAATCTATCCGGGTGGAATAGCGATACAAATGTGGGTTCGAATCCCGTCTGATGCCTGGACCGCTGGATTTTTTTCTAGTAAAATTATCATTAGAATTATAAATCCAGCAGTTAAATGCTTAAATATAAACCAAAATATTACATAGTGATAAAGAATCTCAAATGGATAAAGGTGGCTTTAGATGGCTTCACTTATTTTAAAGTAGTTTTTAACATTTATTAAAAAAATACGTTCTGGACTGATGGAGAATTCCTTATAACCTTAGGCCTATCTTTTCTCCTTTCTTAGCACAATAAAGTTTAAAAAACACACTAACTGCTTTATTCCGAAACGGGGAATAGTCTTAGTTAAACCTCATTAGGTTTTTTTCTTTTCGTTTTCAGAAACATTTTCTGTCTTGTTTTTAGAAAACAAAAGTGACATTGATATCGATTCAGGCGTGATTCTCTAAACTTAAAACTAAATTTAACATCATTCTCTCCTTTTCATTCTGTAAAGAGAATGACAAGGATATACTGTTGTCAAATTTAAGTTTAGGTTTAGAGAATCATGCCAGAATCGACACACCACTGTCAGGTTTAGTCCAGATTTAATTATTAGTCTACGTTTTGTCTCCGTGTCCGAGTGGTTTGTACGCCGGGTTTTATGGTGTCGCCGACTCGAGAGGTCCCGGGTTCGAATCCCGATGGGGGCAGATGTTTGTGTGATGAATACGAGCATTTGTACTCCGGTCATGGATGTTTTATATGTGTTTATATATAAATGTATTTATAAATGTACAGTATATGCATTCTATTCGTTACCCTAGCATCCCATAACATAAGCTTGACAGTGCTTACTTTGGGGCTAGGCTAATTGGTGTGAGAGTTGGAAATATTTATTTATTATTTATTTATTACAGGAACGAAACGAAAGCTATAATCGCCGAGTTGACGTTGAAATCGATCGATTCAAACAGTATAGAGGGTTCGAGCGCTCGCTCGCTAGATAGCGCTGTCTCACTCTCCACCAATGGGACGGAAGAGGACGAAGATATGTCGCGGTGGAAGAGAGTCGTAAGGGACACTCTGGCGCAAGGAAAAGTGGGCAATTTGAATGTGGACCCGGAGTTTTTGGTATTCGAGCCTCAAAGCTGTGAGTTATTGTTGAGTCATAAACTATTTGTGAATTGCAGTAAAAATACGTTCGTCTTGTACAACGGTTTATTGAAGAAGGAAGGATGACACCATACAAAATTTTAATAAAACAGTTGTGGATAACTTCATAATAAAATATTAGCATTGTTGAGAAAACACATTCTTATTACTTAGGATTAAGGTTGAAAGTAATTTATAACACCTATAAGACATACATTACAGTTTTCTTATACAGTGGAACGCAAAGAAACAAACTGTACTCTTAGCACGAACCAATATCGAATTCGAATGGTTAGCGAATCCGAAGTATCATTATCAAATTTTGTATGAAAACTAGAACATTAACGCCATAACGTACGTAACGAGAACTAAAAATCAGTACACATTTGACATTGAAATTTTGTACTCGCAAACGATACGAATTCGATGATTCGTGCTAAGGGTACTAATTCGATTTTCTCAAAAAGTATTTAACTTACAGCCACTAAAGTTATACATACGGAAAGTGCGTTCCATATTGATTAAAATGAGTAAATATTTGTTTCTTAGGTTTTCACGCACATCACTCATTAAATAAAACTAGTTTTTACGGGTTAATGCACGAAACTTTATTTATTTATTGACGTTTCGCAGCCTTTTCAGGTCTGCATCGTCAGAATAATGATTTTTTTATTTAAAATTGTCGAGCTACCTTCGAAAGACTTATATTGAGCGTTCGGTTATTTCATTGGAAGAACAAACTCAAGAGAGGCTTTTGTTTCGCCGGTTCTTCTCAGGAAGGTCTCCCAATTTTGGAACCGGTGGTAGTTTACGGTAGTTAGGGTCAAATAAATAAACTCAAAATTACAAACAAGAATTTTAAATAAAATACTTTATTAAGTAAATTAAATAATAAATTCATACATAGACAATAAAATTTCAAAAATCTTCCAATGAAATAACCGAACGCTCAATATAAGTCTTTCGAAGGTAGCTCGACAATTTTAAATAAAAAAATCATTATTCTGACGATGCAGACCTGAAAAGGCTGCGAAACGTCAATAAATAAATAAAATTTCGTGCATTAACCCGTAAAAACTAGTTTTATAAAATGAGTAAAATTTTTATTCTTAACTTACTGTGTCATCAAGAAAGGAATACACAATGCTTGCGATTTGTATTTTTTTTTATAAAGTAGCAATTAACATTCTTTTTTATGAATTGAATATAGTCTGATATTAAATTTTCTTTAGATTTAAACATCTAGCAGTTAAATGCTTAAAAATATATCTAAAAATGCTATTTCTTCTTTCAAATGTTTTTAATACTTTTGAAGGTTCATTGTCATTTTGTCATTTTGGGTGCACAATGCAAGGAAATAGTGCTGCCTTGCAGCCTAAAAAATACTGGAGAAATTCGAAAACTATGGCCAAAAACTCAAGAAATTATAAAAAGTATCAACAATTTTGATACTTCTTATCATTCTTTTAGTTTTTGTTTATAGTTTTCTCAGGCGTGTGTTTCTTGCTACCATTTTTACTACTGATCAACACAATTGGAAAAGGACTCTTCTTTGAAAAACTTTATTGAAAACTTTAAAAATATATAAACCTGTATATATTCCTATTCATTTTATTCATTATGAAACGCACTTTCTGTAAGTATAACTTTACTTTATATAAATCGAGTCAGTTTTTTTATATATAGTCAGGTAGGCAAATGACTCTACCCCAATTTCCAAGGCATTAGCGAGTGACCCGATTTATTTGCTGTTAATAATGCGATTCAAATAAGAATAGGAAAGCCAATGACCTCTATATGTCAAATGTCGCTTGAAAAGTACGGTTTGCAAAAAAAAACTTGGAACCCTTTTTTAGCACTCCGCTAATTCTAGAATAAATACCAAACATTTGTAAACAAACAATAACAAATATTGATAATTAATATTGGTAGATATTTTTTTTCACTTATTGAGCTTTGGCCATGAATGGTTGATAACCTAAATCGTAAACCAAATGTCACTTTAAGTTGCGTTCAGAAACTCGACTTCAAACTTTCGTTTACATAAAGGATGCATGTTCGTATGTGACCTAGTAATAGTGCATAATCATAACTACTCCGGCGGTAATGCAGAAATGAGCGGAATAGAAGAGCTAGATTCTGATTAATGTTTTTTCTCACAGTCTTAATAAATAAATATTATTAAAATTCGGTGCTTTTTTTCTCAATCTTAGTAAATAAATGTCATTAAAGAAAATTGATGTTTTTTCTCACTTAATCTTAGTAAATTAGTTTTATTAAATAAAAACTTTTTTTGCTCACTCTACCTATTTGGTTTGAATTGACAGCTATGACATCACAATATGGCGCCCTGTCGGTCCTATTCTTAGTTGAATCGAATTAAAGTGTATTTTTTGGCGCATTTTTGATGAAATGCTCGTTATGTTTAAATTATTATTTTATTTTTCTTTCATTTCTTTCTTCAGTTGATTTTCATCCTATTTCTTTCCCCGCAGTATTAATAAATCGGCCGACTGAAGAAGAAGGATCAGGCAACGCTCGCTCGTTCTTCGGCAAGGCGGAGACTAAACTATACGTCGTCGTTGGTTGCGTCGCGGCATTGGTGTTGTTGGCCGCCATACAAGCTGTGTGTACTCTAAGGGCCAGGACTACGAGACAGGTATGGAATGACTACATCGCGGTAACGAAATTTGGTGGCGCAGCTATAAATGCAGAGCCGATTATTATACAGACAGAGACTTATCCACGGTGTCCGTCAGCCAGTGTATATATGTATTGTCGCGTGTGACGCTCGTAGCGTTTTAGCCTTCGCCGAGTTATCCTACAACTTGCATGCTCGTCCGGAAGAGCTGCGCACGCCTCTTACACACATTTCCATTTCATTTGTTCCACAGGATTTTTCCATTTACACCCTTCACATAAAAAGCACTTTGTATTTTAACACATCTTTTCTTACACTCACATCAATTACCCTAGCCCTAGTAAGCACTGTAAGGCTTGTGTTATGGGATACTAGGGTATAACGGATAGAATACATATACTGTACACATTTAAGCATATTCATATAGAAATACATTTAAATATCCATGACTGGAGTACAGATCCTCGTATTCATCACACAAACATCTGCCCCCACCGGGATTCGAACCCGGGACCTCTCGAGTCGGCGACACCATGAAACCCGGCGAACAAACCACTCGGCCACGGAGGTCGTCGAATATATATATATGTATTTTCGCGTGTTACGCTCGTGACCTTCTTAGCTTTTCAGCCTTCGCTGAGTTACCCTCCAACTCGAAAAAGCACTCCAAAAAGCACTTTGTATTTTTAACACATTTGTAACTAGCGGTCCGCCCTCGCTTCGCTTCGGTGTAGAGCTGAAGTGTAGACTACAGTTTTTGTTCTCAGGCTTGTATTATACACAATGACATTGATCTATGATTCTTCTTATACCTGCATGCAGTCTCAGCCCGATCGGTTTAAAATTGACAAAGTTTCATACAAACTTTCATTCCCTATTTTATCCCCTTGGGGGTAGAATTGATCAAAATCCTTTCTTAGCGGATGCCTACGTCATAACATCTACCTGCATGTCAAATTTCAGCCCGATCCGATTGGGCTGTGCGTTGATAGATCATTTGTAATTAAAATTATCCGGTCTCGCAGGACCAACTGATCCCGAACTCCGCGTGGAAGGACTATTCTTCCAACACTAACTACGCGTTCGAGCCGTTCGAGAACGACGAGAAGTACAACAGTACCTCAACCATGGCCCGGACTCGAACCCCCGCCCCGCGGCCTAATGGCCCGCCCCCGCCAAGGCCTTCTAGTGCGAGGGCACATACTCCTAACAAGGTAAGATTTAAAAAAAGCAGATCTGGATGAAATTTGATATGTATAAAAAAAATAAAAACGAGCGACTCTTACAGTAGTCGCGTATGATGTGTAACATTTGAAACCTCACCTTTCATTAGTAAAAAAAAGAAATAAAACCTACTACAAAAGGAATAAGTCATTTAAACTTTATGTTCTAAAATCAAATCAAATAGCGCTGCACTTCCCAAACTTCCTGTTACATACTTCCGTCCCACTTCACGTAATCACTCCCATAAATTGCATGAAAGCGAGAGGACAGATGTTACACATCAAAAAAAAACTTGGTGAAGGTTTCAGACTGGACTCGAACCTGCCTGTACTATAATAAAATTAGGTAAGACTTTATTTGAAATTTCATATTTTTCTTGTAAATACCAAAATCTGTGCAAATGACAGTAGATTCACGCTTGATAAGGATAGAATTCTGTAGGTATTTCATATAAGTTTGAGAACGACGTAAAATACAACATTGCCTCGAGCCAACCTCGACCAAGGTAAAATTAAAATGTTCTCTTCAAGGTTTTCAAATGCCTCGCGATCTTTTTTCAAAGTAGACAATGGCGTTTTTGGTATCGCAAGCGTCTATAGGCTATGGAAGCTGCTCGCCATCAGGCAGGCGGCCTTTTAACAGAAAAATCCTTATTTTGAATGATTTAAGGTTCAAAACCTGCCATCCTACTAATGTTATAAATGTGTAAGATTGTATGTTCCTGTGTTTGTATGTTTGGTACTCATTCACGCAAAAACTACTAAACAGATTTGGATGAAATTTGGTATGCATATCGTTTATAAGGAGCTCGATGGCGCGGGTGGTTAGCGCGTTCGACTGCGATCGTTGAAGTTAAGCAACTTTCGCAGTGGTCGGTCATTAGACGGGTGACCAAAAATCTTCTAACTCGAGCTCCTCCGTGCTTCGGAAGGCACGTTAAGCCGTCGGTCCCGGTCGTTAGCACCCGCCAATCCGCACTGGGACCGCGTGGTGGGTCATGGCCCAATCTCCCAATTCCATCTATAGGGAAGGCCTGTGCCCCACCAGTGGGGACATTAATAGCCTGATAATGATGATGATGATCGTTTATGACCTAGATTGGGACATCGGATACTTATTATCTCGAAAAAACGTTAGGTTCCTTTGAAATTCTCAAAAAACTAAAGCAAACGCGGACGAAGTCGCGACCAGCCGCTAGTAGCTTATATAATTCAAGTTTCTCTTGATTTCAGACGCCCACCAACGGCCACAAGATGGCGCCGGTCGGACACAAGATGGCGGCCAACGGGAACAACACCAACGGACGCTCAACACCAAGACACAACCCGCCCCCGCAGTACTATAACCATACTAGGTCACTGCAGCGTCCTACAGGCCAATATGGGTGAGTAGTTTTATTGAAAATTTAAGAAGACGCAAATGATTTAATTATAGAATTTTTAAACACTGTTTATTTGTATTGAAACGAAAACAATAAAATCAGTACCCTTAGGACGAGTGCGAGCTCACCAAACTATCAAATTGTAAAACTCGTGCTAAGTGTACAGACTCGCGCATGAATAAGGTTACCATTGAGGAATTTAAAAATTCCTGAATTCTGACATTTCTCAGTAAAGTCCAAAGCTTTTACTCACAACATGGTACCATTACTCATTAGTTACAATGGTACAGTATTTTAATCAATATGTGCATTTATTATTCATATTGAAGGTAATTTAAAAGATCCGGACAAAGTCTGGACTATATTTTAAAAGTCCGGACATGTCCGGATTATTCCAGAAGATGGTAACCCTACTGACGAAGGGTTCCGTACCCATTTCCTATACAGCATTAGACGCTATAATATAATATCGAACAAAAATGGGCAAAAATTACATCAAGTTGTATGATACCCCTAAAAGAATTTAATTACTTTAAAGTTATTAGAAGTTTTACTTATCTATACATTATAAGCACAGAGATAAATTTCTGATTTTATCCGAAATTTTAGAGTGGGTCGTTTCGGGAATAAGGAGGGGGGGGGGGTCTATTTACATTTTTTTGAACTATTTATTTGCCGAGTGCCGAGTGTGAAGACTATATAATAACCAGCTCCTTCATTTAGAATGATACATAAAACAAGCAAGTTTAATGCTTAAAACAAAATGAAACGTGTAATAAAATATATTTTTTAGTATATTAGGTACTATGTTTTTTATCTTTAAAATTATAAGAAATAAAAGCCCCAGACCAAATATGAATATAATGGAAATTTCTAACAAAAATAAATATTGTAATAAAATATATGAAAACAATATATAAATAAAATATATAAATGTAGTAAGGTCAATAACAGTACCAAAATCACATAAGACGATATCATTAAAATTCAGCCTGACCTATTGGGTGATCTTTTTTTTTTATCTAACAGTTTTAAGGCCATTCACAAAATATAAACGAATGAAATTTTACAGTATTGTTATAAAACTAAAATAATGTTAAAACTTCTTCGAATCAAGTGTTCCAAAATTTCAACCATCAGTCCATCAGACCGTGTGGCCTAATGGATAAGGCGTCGGACTTCGGATCCGAAGATTGCAGGTTCGAGTCCTGTCACGGTCGAACAATGTTTTTATGTTTTAATTTTTTGGTTTTTGTATTTGTAACAATTATTTCTGTATTAATTTACATTTTTTATTAGTATAATAATCAATGCTTCACAAATATGCAATTTATTAATTGTTTATAAAAATATTTTCTTCTTCCATGACTTTGTAGTTTTCATTTGTATGTTATCATGTTCATTTATTGATTATTATTTAAAAAAAAAAGAAAAATAGAATTGTAAGGTGTGCCCGTGACCTCGTCTGCGTATATTAATATTATTTTCTCATATAACATTTCTTCCCTTATAAGCGTTTCTGTTGTCTGTAGGTACTGCAACCTTTGAGATTGTTTAATTAAACTTCCCATATTGATTATTTATAGGTAGTATTTAATTAAATGAGGTTTATAATTAAATACTAAATGAAGTAATAAAATAAACTCAGCAGATTTTTATCCTGAAATAATAAAAATAATTGGTTACACATAGGTACTTACTTTCATGTCGTTCTCTCGTTTCTTCTTCTCGTATGTTTATTTGTTATTGATATTAGTGTGAATAACAGCATCAATTTTCTGTTTTTAAATTCCCATGATATTTTTACACTCTTAAATTATTAATTCATTTACATACACCATTTTCTTTATTAGCTATTATTAGTAAATTGGAATTGAACATTTCTTTGTATCTCTCTTTATTATATTTTTCATTTATTCGTGTCTCTCTTCTTTATCTTTTTACATAGGTAATAGATATATGTATGTATATTTATTTGTTACCAAGTATTCTGTAGTTTCTCTTCTTTATCTTATTACAATATAAAGATATGTTATTTATTTGTTACTTCTTTTTACTAAATATTAATTTATTCGTCAGGTATTCTGCTAGAGGCGATCGCGCCGCGTACTCGCTTCCGCGACGAGGCGATCAACCCGCGCAGCCAGACTTTTACTTCATGCCGTCGCAGCGAAAATACGAAGGTGAAGTAGTCAGGGTCTACGTCGACTATAGGGACAAGGACAAGGGGGACCAACAGAATGGAAATAATAGTAATAGGGACAAGAGGGAATAACAGAATTGAAAATAATAATAATAATACACTACAGAAACGAAAAAACAAACGATTTGAAACATAACAATCAGACCAGTCTTATCGTAACAATAACATTATCTTAAGGGAAGATGTCTTATTGCTCATTGTTCGCATCATGAATTTACTCAAAAGCAAATATTGTTTCTAGTAAAGTTTACTTACATCTTAAAAATATTTTAGTGTAATACTTAAAATTTAAAAAGGGCACGCAGCCCGACGTCTACTTTATGGCGTGGCAAAGGAAACAGGAAGCTGAAGTAGTCAGGGTCTACGTCGACTATAGAGGCAAGGACAAAGGGGACCAATAGAATGGAAATGCTAGTATAGGGACAAGAGGGATCAACGAAATTGGTAATAAAAATAATAGGGACAAGTGGGATCAACTGAATGGAAATAATAGTAATAAAAGGGACAAGAGGGATTAAAGAAAATAAAAATAATAGGAACAAGTGGGATCAACAAAATGGAAATAATAGTAATAGGGTCAAGAGGGACCAACAAAATTGAAAATAAAAATAATAGGGACAAGGGATACCAACTCAAGTGACAGTAAAAATAATATGGACAAGTAAGTGGGTCTCCCACCCACTGAATTTAAAATAAAATATTACTAGGTGGACCAAAAGAATTAAATTAAACAGGAAAAAATAATGATACACCTTGGGACATAAAAATCGGACCACTCTTGTAATGTAACAATGACATTATCTTAAGAGATGATAAGAGTTGCTTAATTGCAGTCAGCCTGACTTAAACTTTATTGTATTTACGAAAGTGGAGTATGATTATGATGATTATATGATTATATACGTAATTCAGAGTGCTCTCTTAGATTACCTACATTTCAAAAACGTGTTACCCGTAGTGGTTCGATTTTGTTGTCCCGGAGTGTACATGTTAATTAAATGGAAAATTATATCACAATTAACATATTATGCTTTTTAAACTAAGTTATTTGTAGGTATTAACCCTTTAGCGTATGATTTGCTACGAGCTACAATTTTTACAGGTCATGGGAAAGACAGAAGAACCATTTTGTGTTATGTTTTAAAGCACAATGTAGCAGTAGTTAGAATAATATGCGGTGTATTGTGGTTCATTATATTTTTTTTATGTGAATAATATCATAGATTAAAATGACCTTAGGTATGTAAGCCATAATTCGTTAATAAAATTGACTTCAAGGTGCTAATTTAAAATGCTAGAATATAAAACCACAGAGCGTTTATTTAACTATATATTATCTTTTTTAACGTTTTCAGTTTTTTTCTACTTTTTTTTTTATGCAAAATACGCAATGCGTTTGACCACAATCTCACCTGATGGAAAGCGATGATGAGGCCTAGGATGGTACACGCTTGCCTAGAAGATGCCTGTTCACTCTGGCCTTGAAGATGTCCAGGTTATATTGATAATAAAGAGAATTTTTATTTAATTAATTTAATAAACATGATCCATCACCTATGTTATGAACTTAATGTCTCTGCAATAAGAGACATTTTACGAGAAATAACGTTGAAACGTTGCTATTACTATAAGAGTTATATAATTTGGAAAAAGCTTTAGAATTAATAGATATATTAGCAAATCGCCAGTTCGACTATTCTATTAGAGTATTTTTTATTTAATTAAATTTTAACTATAGTGTAGAGGGTTCTCAGGATTAAGTAATTGTGGTAATGACAAGATATTCGTAACAAACATATATTTAATTAGCTAATTTTGCACTAAACATAAAATTGAATGATTTTAAATTTTGCATGTTCGAGTTATTGTTAACCCGATGCAAAAGTAAGCCAGTCAGCTTGTTGAAATGGGATAGCGTTATATCTCTGTCTCTTTCACTGCGCTGAAAGGAGTTTTGCCATGTTACTAGCTTGCGATTAAAGTGCTTTTTATATTATGGTGACATAATAATTATTATCTGATTCCGATTAATGTAGCATTAAATATTATCTGAATATGTACTTGAATGTATGTAGTTAGTCTTAACTTAGTTTGTAGAGTGAAATTTTCTTTTACAATTTCATGCAACAAGATATTGTTATACAAATTGCAAATGAAAGTTATACCAAATGTAACTATTTATATCTAAAAGCAATTAAACAATTTTTTTTATGAAACGAGGGCAAATCAAGTTGCATGTATTTGCAAACGAAATTTTCATGGCTTACATAATGAGCATTTTGTAAGGGACTTTCAAACATTGCTTGCTTTCAATTATTTAATTTGCACTTGGCTTGTAGTTTTAACTTACTAAAATGTAATTAGAACGAATGGCATTATTAACAAAATTATTCTTGCACACACTTAACTGGATTTTACTAAAACATTTTTGGACACTTGACCCGTACGCTTTTATTGGAGTTAAATCTCTGCGCAAGGAGAATAAATTAAAATAATGTATTTCATCTGACTGGGTATTGCACCTCTGATGGTCTGCCAACCGCGCAAGGCTTATTTGTATGTTTTTTTAGTCAGTAGTAAAGGAAACTTAACTTAACTTAATGCAGGTTAACTTAGCATTCAATAATTTGTTTTTTTTTCACATACTGATTATAACTATCGCCCTGGGGTTCCGTACTTTGAGAGCAAATAACTAAATTCTTATAAGGTGGGCGACTTTGTCTATGCCCGACTGTAGAGTCGAGACGACATCCATTTTCAAATATTATCCTGTTTAAATTAATATGAAACATTCAGTTGTTCAATCCCTTTTGGAGCAGTGAACAAATTAAATTAAAAGTCAATATTCCTAAAAGATACCCTTATTTTAGGCGGCATTTAACATATTTGTAGATATGAAATTTGGCAAGCACAAATGCCATGTAGCTAAGAGCAAGTATAATGAGGTGTTTGTTAATAATGAGCAAGAGAGATCTAAAAATGTGCTTGATCGTCCTAACTTGCTTTATTCAATGTGTTGCAATAATTAAAATGTTTAATATTTAGGCATTTATTTAATGTGCCAAAAGATGATTAATAATCAAATATTATTTCGGGTATAATCAAAAAATATTTACATTTTAATTTGATTAAAACCACTCGGTTTGGTGTAATAAGTTTAGGGCATAATGGAACTGGAGTACTCGGTGTAAAAGTCCTTAAATTAAATAAAAACATTCGCATATTAGAATCCTTATTTCTTTAAACGGGATGTTCGAATCGATTTCAATTATCGGTTTATAGTAACCTAATGTTTTTTCCTTTTTTTATTACAGATTTTTGATGGAGACTACGCAGAGTAAATTATTATTAAAAAAAATAAGTTACCAAGTTAATTAATTATGATTATTTTTGAGCACCGAACAATTATTATTTCATAAGAGCAGACACATTACGCAGTAACATTATAATCATAATGTACGTTTTTTTAGTTTTATTATTTCCAAACAGATCTAGTCTCGTGTCACAGTTTTAAAATAAGTTATTATTTTCACGATTAATTAATAATATTAAATAATTTACACTACACACTATCGATGTAAATAGGTTTATATTTTACTTAAATGTATTGCACATTTGTGTTAGGTTTAGATTTAATAATTCAATAAACAATAGCAATAATTATATGACTTGATAAATTATATAGAAATAATAGATCTTTATGATCTAATATGGCCAGCAATTATCGCAGGAGCGAAGGCCAACTGTACAAAAATATTCTGTATTTAATTTTTTTTTATAATTCTCTGTCGAATGAACAAAATCTTAGGTATGGTACTTAGTTTAAGTTCATTAATGGGTACTAATTTTAAACTTAACATTTATTTTCTGTCACCTAAGTTAGGATTATAAGGTAATACCTTGTTTACGACCTTTTCTTTACTTCTTACAAATCATTATGGATTATTTTTTTATAAGTACTTAAAGTATTGAAAAAAATATGGGGTCATGTAAGCCTGAAAACAAAGTTAGTTTTTAGAATAACCAGTATTTTTTTTCCCAATACCAAAATGCTCATTATTTTCGTTATACCCACTATTTTTTAATACCTTATCCATTATTTGAGAGCTAGTTGTTATAGAATTGAGATCCATTTGCTCAATGTTCAAGTTACAATAAATTTTGAAGCAAAGACTCTCGAAAATCGAGTCAGCACATGTAGGTAACTCTAATAAGACTTCTTTTGTTTTATGTAATTTTATCTATGGGTACTATAAATATTTATTATTTGTAATTTTATATTTAATATTGATAAAAGGAATCGATAACAAAATATAGAAATTGTACAATAAACTATGTTTATCTACATTATATGTGAAAGAGATTGTAATAAGTATTCTGTTTAGATATTATTTTAACTTTATGATGATGACGATAAATGATTTATTATAAGTATGTGTTTGTCAAGCTGATAAACATAAAAAAGGTTTTAAGAAAATATTAAGTAGGTACTAATTAACAGAGATGTGCAAAATACATTATAAAAAGTATTTAATTACAAAATGTAAATACCTTGATATTTTTTTATTTCAAATACAAAATAGTTTTTCTTTTTATATGTAAAATACTAAATACAAAATACTTTAATAGAATAAAATACCTTTGGTTATAAATTGTGATTATTTTACTGGTGTTTTTTATATTCTTAGTGGCTCGAAAAAAAAAGTTGAATGTCATGTGAGAAAAAATCGCATTAAATTGGTATTGCTGTTGACTAAACTTATTTAAAATGAATATTTCAAATAAAATAGAGAATACTTTTCTAAAAAAAGTATTTAAATACAAAATGGAAATAGGTATTCCGTATTTCAAATACTGTTATTTTTAAAATGTCACATCTCTGTTTATTTATACCTTGACGTAGCATTCGAGGTTCTACATAAAAAAACTTATTTCTAATAAGTATTATGTTTTAATAAAATATAACATTTTAGTAGATAATTGTCAGCGATGGTACTGAAATACTCGAAATTTACAAAGAAAACGACCCATTTTCAATATTCGAGACAATAAGGTATTTTACTTGGCTTGTATTCCGCTATTATTTATTATTAGTATTATTTTATTAGTGTCGAGATATAGATATTGAAATAAGTACTAAAACTATAGTATTCATATATCACTTATTACTTTTGTTATAAAACAGTACTTGCAGAAAATATTGAAGATTTTTTATTGGAATAAATAATAGTTATATATAATACATAAATATATTAAATCGGAATGGGGGTTGATTAAAACGAATATTTTGCCATTATCATGATTTACTTCCATTTACATAGATTTCATTTAAATTTACGAAAATTTGTAGCTTAGATAGGTAATTAAGTAAGTTTATTATATTGTATAAAAACACACCAAATCCATGTATATAAAGCGGTATAATTTTATTTTTGTTTAACCTAATCCGTCCAAATGAAGGTGATTCTATTTAACATTTTAATGTGTTTAATTTGACATTGAATATAAATAAATACAATTATTTTGAATATAATCACTCTTTGTTTATTTTCTAACCGTAAAATTTAAATACAATTTGGATTTTTTTTCAGGTATAGTATTGTAACACGAGGTATTGAAACATTGTATTGAAAAAAAAAAATGTGTGCGTGTACTAGTGTACACACGTAAGAAGTGAAACTTCTTTATGGCCTTATTTTTTTCGAAAAATGATCTACATGCAACTTTCCAGAAATATATATATAGGCGTGCGCTAAGATTTTTCAAAAACTCACCCACTAAAGGGGTATAACTACACCTTACCTTACCTTACCTTACCGTACCCGTTAGTTTATTCGAGTCTAAACGATTACGATCTATTTAGTCCGTCAGTTAGATGATCAAAAAATAATGGACACGTATTTTTCTTTGGGCAATCAACCAAAAAATGACAAAGTCAAAGCGCGTCAAAGTTTGGGAGTAGGGGCTCGTGACGTCACTTTTAAGTGAAAATTGTACAAAAACGTGACGTCATGTGACTTTTCAAATCAATATATCTCTGCAGTGTTTATATTATGTGAAAAAAGAAAAAAATCGTGTCCAATACTTTTTGATAATCTACCTGATAAACGACGAAAAAAAATAGTCATCATCCCTATTGTTGGCATCTGTATTTGATAAGAATATTGGCAGCGATTTTACTATTCTAAAAGAACAAATAATTAACAACTTTTCTATAAAATTATTAAATAGAACTACGGTCACGTGATCGAAAACGCCTGGGATTGGCCAAGACTAATATGACGTCACACGCTAGTCAAAGTGACATTACATTATAAACCTGTGTTGTCTTTGCGTGCATGCTTTCAGAAGAACAATAATAAAAGCTCAAGGAAGAAGGGTTATTCGGATAAAATATTATTTTTTATCTGGTAATTACCGAGCAATCTCTCCCTTACCGTGTCTCTCTCACTACGGGATATTGGCGAAATTTCTGTGTGAAACGGAAACAGCCACAGAACAAAAAAAAAATCGTTTGACGTTTTAATGATAGTCGTGTGTCGTCACACACGCATACTAGTGAGACGCCATAATTTCCAGAGAAACGTTTTCGCGGCAACTTGAAAATTAAATTTTTTAATAAGTTTTTTTCTGACTTACAAAACAGAATTAAAAATATTTTTTTTTATGGACTCCATTAGTAAATAACGTGAGAACGTTTTCTAAAACTTGTCAAATGGCCTATAACAAATACATTGTTATAACAAAATAAATTATCATACTAATACATTATAGACTCTCAAGCAAAATCTCTTATTATCGATACAAGTCTCATTTTTACAAAACACAAAAATAACCTTAATTGCTTTGAGAGAATATTGGTTCGACTTTGCATTGGTTTTTGTTCGACTTAACATTATTTACTTCTATGGCCCAAAGCTAGATACATAATTATCATTAAACAATGTTTATCCAAGGAGTACCTACCTTAATTGATAAATAATAAACCGGTTCAGGTTAACGAAGGCCGGAATCTGCTGAACTGCGCTCTTATAATTGAACTTAATTGTCATTGAACCAGTTTCAAATAATGAAGTTATTAACAATGGCCTAACATTTCTCACGGTAAACAAACAAACGTGGGTATATGTACTGGAACAGGATATTATACGAAATTAGTACTTACGGTTTGCAAAGCATTTTGTAAAATTCGTAAACAAATTAATATATAGGATAATTATTAAAACTACTTTTTTTTAATTAATTAATTAAAATAACAAATAATTCAGTGTTACAAATACATACTTCAATTATGTGTATATTTTATAATGTTGGAGGTATTGAGGATATAACAAAACTATTTACCTAAGAATATTCACATAAAAATGTAACCAATAATCTTAATAATAATATTATATCATATTTTCGAAGATTTTT
Source organism: Chilo suppressalis (assembly GCA_902850365.2). NCBI lineage: Eukaryota > Metazoa > Arthropoda > Insecta > Lepidoptera > Crambidae > Chilo > Chilo suppressalis. The sequence continues at coordinate 15,015,998 of OU963916.1, forward strand.
CTGATTTAATAATTTTATCCATTCTTTATTTAAAATGTTCGTTTATATACTAGATTTTGAAACATGCACTGGTCTAGCCCTTCCTTTTGTTAAATCTTGCAGGTCCTGTAAAAAAAAGGATTTATAAATAAGTGTCGGAAACCACATTTTTCAAAGAAATTTATTTATATAATTAAGGCAAATATGTATATCAAATATCAAAGCGAAAATTCTCCCTTTATAAATTCTCAATATAGACTTCATTAATTTTACTAATATGGTCTTTCTATGGTGCCATTATTTATAAGGCTTCAAGCCACAGCATGCCGGTTTTTGAACCTCAATGTTCAATGTACCTATTATCGTCACCCGCCCATTAATGTCCCCACTGCTGTGGCACGGGTCTTCAGTATGGATGGAATAGGGAAATTGGGCCATGACCAACGATTTACAAAAAAATGGCATACGAACTGCGTTAAAAAGTGGTTCCACGCAAACTGCGATCAAGTGGGCAGGGCGAAAAAACTGCGTTCGACACGCCGAACACGGGATTGGTTGGGATTTCCGTTTGACATTATCTTACCCAATGAATGGATAGACGAATTCATGTGCAGATATTTGATTTGTCAAAGTACTTTGTTTTGTTTGTTTTTGTATCTTATTAGTATTGAAGTTTAGTTGTATGAGTTATGTTATGAACCAGGTTTTAGCGGCCTTTCTTAGAGAGTAATACTTCCATAGTATTTCTAATTCGTTAGCCATGACCCCACCACGCGGGCCTAGTGCGGATTGGTGGGTGCTAACGACTGCAGATGCAGCCGGGACCAACGCCTTCCGAAGCACGGAAGATCTTAAGATAATACAATTTTGGTCACCCATCCCAGGACCAGCCATTATGAAAGTTGCTTAACTTCCACAATCATAAACCTATACGCGCTATCGAGCTTCTTCGATAAATGATATTTATTTTCAAGAAAGAGAGTTACCATGTGTCCCATTTCTGATCCGTGCAGCCCTCGCAACATATCATTGACCGCTTTCTCGAAGGCTTCCTGTGGGGTGCCTTTCACATCGAAGTAACGGCATTCGTCGCTCGCGTATATATTTGTGATAGCTTTTCGGTAGCACTGGAAATAATATAATTTATTTATATCATTACCTGTCAACCTCGATACTTTTCATCTAATTCATTTATCATGCCGCCCCCCCCTGGGGATGTCCTTGGTGGTGTTATAAGTATTATGTCAGAGCTATAGTTCCAGGCATACACCACACACATGCTTCACGTGCGCATTACATCCGCACGATAAACGCAATTTGAGATTTATTTATTGATGTGCCTTAAGGCTCAATTTTAATCTATGCATTGCATTGCGCCCGCGCTTTAGCTAGAGTTGAGGGTACGCTTCCTGTGTTCTGTGGTACGCTTAGACAAAAAGAAGAAAAACATAGCGTGTTTGTGGTTGGCGCAGGTCATCTGAACACTCCATCAGGATAAGTCCCGCGTCGTTGCTACTACAATAGTGATGGTGGAGTTGTGGCGGAGGAGACAGTGGAGTAGTGACTGCAAATGTACCCACGACCTTGGTCGTGCAAGCCGTTGCTTACCTACCGGGGCAATGAGGAGGTAGAGATAATACATTTCTGGTCACCCATCCGATGACTGGTCGTTGCGAAAGTTCTTGACTTCCACGATTGCAGACCCTTCTTCTTCTGTGTGCTACTCTGCTATTGGAAGCATCTATAGGCTATGGTGACCTCTTACCATTACTTTTTTTTTATAGATAGGTCCGATAAATGACTCCACCCCACCTGATGTTAAGTGAAGGTGAAGTCCAGACGCGAAGATAGCTGATACAGCAGTTCTACCTGCCACACCAGCCATCCTCACCCTGCCGGCCTGCATGTTGCTTCTTCACGCCTCTTTTAAAGGATCCCAGGTTGTAAGAGGGAGGGAACACGTGAGCGGGCAGAGCATTCCATTTGCGGATAGTGCGACAAAGAAATGTGTCACCAAATTTCTTTGTACGCGTTGGAATTGTGGCCACAGTTAGACGGTGACAACGTAGGTCAGCCAGTTGCGTCATAATAATAATATGCTGGTCTTCAACTCGTGACTCATATGCTGGTTTTTCAACATAATACATATAAAACAGTAGTTACTCACGTTAGAGTGGTTAGGATAGGAACCGTGCACCAGTAGTGAGTTGAAGAAGATGGTGTCACCAGGCTCCAGTGGAGCCACACTGACCCTCTTGTTCATCGGAGCCACTTTCTCCACATCCGGTATTGTAAAGAATAGTTGGTCCACGAAACCCTTTACAAAAAGAAGAAATATTTATGTGTTAAATCTGGGGTATATTAGATTATGTCTGGTAAGGAATTCCTTGTTGACTCGAAAGGGATTCTGAAAGGAGTTCTACGAAGAAAGGAATTGTTCTTCACCACAGGACTATTACGTAGTTACCTACGATGTGAGTGCAATAGCAACAAAAAGAGACATTCCGTCTTTAGTAATATCTTACAGTAAAAAGCATAAAAAAAACCCGACTACCCTGACAAAAAATTAATAGAAAAATTAAAAAAAAAATTAGAACAGTAACTGCAGTCGGAGAATCTTTTAGATTAAAACCTATTCCACGGAATCTGGGTGCATTTTAAATTCTGGCGCCCCAGACCATTTGGAATTGCACCCCCCACTCTGGAATTAGAAAATCAAATCAAAATATAGGTCAGAAACAAATACATTTATATGACTTCTGCCGCTCCTCGCAGCCTGTCGCTTCGGGCCGTGGCCTTTGGACTATTTTGATCGCAGCTATAGGAGATAACCTATCACTATCGGCCGCTATGTTCAAAATGGTTGAAGACAAAAAAGCTTGGGAGGCAGTGCCATCTTTTAGTGAGGGAAAGGAAAACAGCCAATACGAAGAAAGCGGAGTAGACGGCGGGATAATACCCGTATACAGTGTCCGCAGTAGGGACCTCAGACACCAGGCACGAAGGTTGTCTGGTGGCTGTACAAAAGATAGGTTCATGAGAGAAGATGATGCGCCAATGTGTTCTGCGGCGCGTTATCGAAACGATCGGGGTGGGTGCAACCTAGCTCAATTTCCAGAGGGTCATGTGGCAGGCAATATGCACCGGCTGGCTATGTGTGCGTTTCGTTTCAACAGCGACGTCTACTGCCAGAGTTGACGGGGCACGTGGGGGTTTTAGTCGATAAGCCCTTGCCTACCGTCTAGGGGAAAGCTACTTTTGGCGGGGTGGAAGGCGGCGGCAGTACGACCGCCTCTTTCTACCCTAGTGGGACTAGCGGGCGGCGGACAGGGTGGTCCGCCGTCCGCATTGCACAGTCTCACCCGTCGAGGGGGGATGCCTGGGTGCTCCCGGGCATCCCCCTAACCGCCAGGAGGAGGAGGAACCCCTGCCGGGGGGTAACGTGGAGAGTCATCCGGATCCGACGAAACCCGTTCCGGCAGGCGAGGGAGCACTGTTGGGTTTTTAGTGGGTAGGGCCCCCCCTTCATCCCGAACAGCCGCGGGATTTGGGGGGAGGAGGAGTCCCACATAACCCCGTCTCTCACCCAGGGGCGGGGTATGCGTCACGCATTTTCCCAACATTAAAAAAAAAAGGGAAAGCTACTTTTCGTCTAGTGGGTAGGCAGGGGAGAGCCCTACATAACCCGCTCACCAGTTTTCAGTAAGCAGGTATGCGTCAGGAATTTCCCCCACGGAAAAATGGTAAAATACACCTCTGCACGGAATGATCCTGCAAATGACTTTTAATTAGTTTCTTGGCAAGGCAGTTCATTTGAGGGAAGGAAGGAATAAAGAACACAGTTCTGTGGGAAGAGCAATAAATTCTATAGCGAAAGCCGTCTTGAAACGTTGAACTCGGAACTAACCGGTAAGCACTCTTCCTTATGGAGGATATTGTCCTTGTGTGATCCCGGAACTACGAAAATGCACCCGTTGTCAGCTGAAACCGGGTCTATGGCCGTCCACGAGGTCACCAAACGGTCGTATGGCTGTATGCCTAAGTAGAACGCGTCCTGAAAAAGAGTATAAAGGCGATGTCCCACGATCTGTGTCGCCACGGGCGAGGCCGCGCCGCGCAGGGTTGCCAAACGTTTGGGAACTCTAATATTCAAGATTTAGAAGTCTCTATATATGCTACGTGGTAACTAGAAATCTAGTTAATAAAACTAGTTTTTACGGTTTAATGCACGAAACTTTATTTATTTATTGACGTTTCTTTATTTATTTATCTAGTACACTAGGATATGAGATTTGAATAATGTTGAGTGTTTCTGTCATGTACACAAACCAAAAATATTATCATAAAGTAAATATGTCCAGTCCACAAATTTTGCATTATGCCATCACAAAGTGTACGAGTTTTCTATTTACCTCGTATCATGTATAGATACTACTAAATCTCGCTAAGAATCTCGCCATAAAGTTTGGATCGTAGTGTACCAGTCAGCAGTAATCACACAACACAGAAAGAGCTTAGGAGGTTGATCATATACCATTATTACGGGAACCGATGTCGGAGGCTCCGCCCCCATTACACTTCCACCTAATAGATAATAGCCAATCAAACGACGCGAAATCAAACAACCGAACCAATCAACGCTCACAGCCGAAAGCAACGACGCAATCAGATTCATGTTTTGGTCAAGCTAAGCATTTGTTCACACATAACTGTGCCACGGCAATATTATCTATACAGTATTGTGACTCAGCCCTGTCCTTGAAATAACTGCCTACAACCGAGCGGGGCGTATCCACGCGGTAGGGCTGCCTGCCTACAGTATTCTAATTTCATCTACATAATTGAGTTTCTTTCTAGTTTTGTGATTGTAAATTTTATTTCATATGTATAAAAAAATGTTGTGAATGTATTAGGAAGTGTTACATAAAATACATGTTATTTTAATTGTAATATTTAATAAAAAAAATATAGATTTGAGACAGAAAATATTTACACCTCGATTGAGACGTACGAAAAGCTTTATTATTAAATTTAACAGTATAATAAATACGCATTCGTATAAAAAATTAAAAAAAAAATGCCTATGATGAAGAGTTCAAGCAACCAAAAACATCACAATATCGACTATTGTGCTTTTCCATATAAAATTATGTAGGTATCTACTTAATTCAATCAAATATTAACAATACAAAATGCACGTTTAAGCACGGCTAACTGCTTAAAAAACAATTCACAGCGTTCGGTCGTCGCTGCGGCGCATTCGCAACTGGATGCCCATGCCCACCGAGAGTCACGCGAACTCGAGTGGCCTAGACACGCTTTCCAAGTTCCAACTGTTTGTATGAAGATAGAATACTGTATAGATAATATTACCGTGACTGTGCCGCGCCTGCACCGCCCATAAGGCCCTTCTAACCTCTTCCTGTGTTCTGTGGTAGAGTAGAAATCTAAATTACTTCATTTTAATTTTTGAATCATTTTCATATTTACATTTAGTCAACTTCTACCTGATGCGGCGGATGCCACTTGCTGCCGGGTGGTTTGTTGATCATCATGCTGTTTTGAACGCTAATCCCATCCCCAATGATCTGCGACACCACGTGCACCAATCGCGGGTGATCAATGTATTCGGAAAATACAGGGTCGAAATTACAGAAGTTCAACTGCAAAATGATTAGAAATTCAATAAATAGTATTTCCATTCTAACACATGACGAGATTGAGTCGATATGTCGGTAAAACACGCATACTTAAGTACGAAGTGCAATAATTTATGAACTTAAATGTACTGCGTTTAACGCAAATAACGCATTTATCCCGTTTAAGCGTGTTTTATTTAATGAGTGGTTTGCGTAAAAACCTAAGAAGCCATTATAACAGATAAGTAGGTATAGATATAGTTAAATTGATAAACAACGAGTTGGTCAAATTGATAACTTTTGCACGTCACAAAACTTTATTTGGTTTGATCATTGAAACAGCAAAATGTGTGTTGCGCTCGCACTTAGATCCGTATTACAGAATAAGTGTCGATCTTTACTTGAGTACAGTTAGAAAGGGATATCGCCATGTGCTTTAAATAGCGACATCCCTTTCTAACTATGTTCAAGACAAGATCAATCACTGAGAATCTTTCTATAATACAGACCTTAGTATATTTTTCTTGCAGTAAGTAAGGTTGTCAGATTCCCACGGGGGAGGCGAATGGGGTAAAATCTGACACGATGTGGGTGCCAGGAAAGGGTCGTTTCTTTCATATTTTCATTTAACATATGCTATTAAACATGCTTGAAAAAAAAGTGAAGGAAAAACTAGTCTAAATATTCATAGACATCCCATTAACACCATCCTTCAATAAAATATTTAAAATTCACAAGATTGTTTATGTAAAAAGTGTGGCAAACATGCATAGGCCCGCCTCATAATAAGTGACCACCATAGCCTTTAGACACTTGTGATCAGACCCCTCTTTCCCGGGGCCACTTTGGGCAAGTGCCCAAGGCCCCGCGATCGATAGGGGCCCACCTCAGATCAAATACAAAGTCCCTAGTTCCTGTTAGATCACCAAACGGGGTTCATAGGGGCGACCCATTATCCTAATATGCCCAGGGCCTCCAATAGGTCAAAGACGGCACTGCATGTGATACAAAAAATATCACCCGCGCCGTTGCCTACCCTGATTAGGGGTGTCCACTCTGAAAAAACATCGATGTATTTTTTGATTCGATACATCGCAACTATACATCGATGTTAATCGATGTATCGGATGAAAACATCGATGTATTTCAAACATCGAGTACTTTTTCTTAAATTTAAAAAAAAATTGTTGTCTGTCAATAGAATATTAGAAATATACTTCAATCTTAGTTTGTTTCACAAAACCAAAGGTTATTAAATATTTTTAAACATAGAAACTCGTAGTTATTTTTTATTGTCACTGCTCTGACTCTTGCGCAGTGCTGCCAACATCGGAGCCATATCAGAGAATTCGGAATGCTTTCATAACCGTAAGTAAAATATTAGTGGTCAAACTTAAGTTTTTTTTTACTGAGAAACCAAAAAGAGGATATTATCACTACTTGGTCAAACTATATTACCAATTCGATGTTTTTTAAACATCGATGCATCGAGTACATTGAAAGCTTTTCAAAACATCGGATCGATTCGATGTTTTTCATTGCAAACATCGATGTTTTCGATGCATCGATGTATATCGAATATCCCTAACCCTGATCCTATCCCCTACCCCGTGGAGCCCTGGAACTTTACTCACCGACAGAAACACAACACCACCAAAAGGTAGTGTCATTTAGGAAAAAATTAAAACGGAAGTTGTTGAAACACTAAAAGGAGTCTGATCGGTCATGGGGGTCATGACCCCCCCCTGGGCTGGGTACAGATGGACCAAACCCAGGGGGATTTTATTTAAGTACTTTCAATATTTAATATACCACGACTATAAGACCCCCCCTGGCGCCAAAGCTGGCTATATGACCCCCCCCCCCCTGGCGCCAAAGCTGGCTATATGACCCCCCCCTGGCGCCAAAGCTGGCTATATGACCCCCCCCCTGGCGCCAAAGCTGGCTATATGACCCCCCCCCTGGCGCCAAAGCTGGCTATATGACCCCCCCCTGGCGCCAAAGCTGGCTATATGACCCCCCCTGGCGCCAAAGCTGGCTATATGACCCCCCTGGCGCCAAAGCTGGCTATATGACCCCCCCCCCCCTGGCGCCAAAGCTGGCTATATGACCCCCCCCTGGCGCCAAAGCTGGCTATATGACCCCCCCCTGGCGCCAAAGCTGGCTATATGACCACCCCCCCTGGCGCCAAAGCTGGCTATATGACCCCCCCCTGGCGCCAAAGCTGGCTATATGACCCCCCCCCTGGCGCCAAAGCTGGCTATATGACCCCCCCCCTGGCGCCAAAGCTGGATCCGCCCTTGAGTCTGATCAGTGAATGCGTAAGTGTAGAAATGTGAAGGTATTGTTTTTTTGGGAGTCTAAGTGTGTGTGTATCTGTGTCTATGTATAATTATGTGAATGTGTATCGTATGTATAGGTATGTGAGTGTGTATATGTATTAATGCCTTTCTACATTTAAAAACTGCCTTGGAGTTGCTTGTTTGTTCATTGTTTGTATATTGTATTTTTATTTTATTTTCTCATGGCTGTTACTTAATTTATTCGTTGTCATTTAATTAATCATCTCCGATGTACACTTACTATTTTTAAATTAGGGAAACCTGTAATTGGCCGTAATTAACTGTAAAATACTATCTGGTATTTGTTGATGTATACGCTGTTGGTTTTCTTAAAAAAAAAATACTTAGTTCTTCTGCATGATGGAGGTAACTTCCCAAGACGGGCGCTCCATTCGAGCGGGATTTTCGCTATGCCCTACCTCTCTTAAAATTAATAAAATAAACGCACCTTATTAACATAATCTTCAGGCTTGAGTTGCTTATCTACCAGTTCTTTGTCTCTGACAACAGCCACTAGTCCTCTGGGTACAGTATTGTTGCAGATATCGTGAAATCTATTCCTGTAAGGTGTCAAGTGAGAATGAATTGAATTGAATTAGAATGAATTACTTAAAAATCTTGAGTTGTACACTAAGGCTTCTTCTACACCTGTTCGACGAAGCTTCGAAAGGTTTTCGTTACAGCGCTCGAAAAAAAATCATTTCTAAAAATGATGATCAAAAAAAAATTTCGACGGGTCACCAAACCGGCGGGGCGTGGGGGGCTTGCAAATCGTAACTAGTCTGTTGTTTTTGTTGGTGAGTTAAGTTTCAGTAGTTGAGGAGTTTCAGAAAGCTTGAGGAGCTCGATGGTGCAGGTGGTTAGCCCGCGATCGTGAAGGTTAAGCAACTTTCGCAATGGCTGGTCATTGGATGGGTGACCAAAAGCTTGTTATCTCGAGTTCCTTCGTGCTTCGGAAGGCATGTTAAGCCGTTGCTAGACAAGACCTGTATAGGATAAATATACCAGTTTGCACATACCTCAGTTTTATGAGGGTGTACATATCTATCAATCCTTTGATAACGAGGTAGCCATTGTCCTCATAGAATTTGCGTTGTTCATCGCTCAAAATATATTTATGGGGATAGCTGGGGAAAAAAACAACTGTGTAATAAATAATCTCTTACGTAAACACGTTTGGCATTAAAAGTTGAGATTTTTTTTGTCAATTCTCAAAGTATGAACGACACTGACAATGGATTATGGTTATCTGAAATAATATCCCCTGCTCCCCTAGCATGAGCACCACGATATGATATATAACTCGTTTTTATCACGCTCAATTGTCAAATTACTATGCGGTTTGAAGGTGAGATGCAATAAAAAACCTGATATAATAAAATTCTGGTGGTCATGCTACGGGGACTGGTCTGTATAGCCCTACATTTTGTTTTTCACTGTCCGAAAACTAAAAAAAAAATATCCGGCCGATTTTCCTTTTATTATTACTAATACTACTATACTATACATTCAGGCTTTATTTATGTCATATATCAATCCTGAATCGTTTCTCTACAAAGTTATCTATAATATTAGACGTGTAAATTAAAAAACATTACTAAATATGATAAAACGCATCATATGAAATATGAAAATAATTTTCACAACTCGTGTGACAGAAATCATCCACTTACACAGACGAGTAACGTTGACGGTACCAAGCTGTAAAAAAATCTTCTCCATCATCATCACCAGAGTACCGTGCTACGAAGTACGCAGGTAATCATAATAATAATCATTTATTTACTTTAGGCTGTTACAAGTACTCATGAATGTCTATAAGTTACGCCATCGGTTCGTAAATCTACGGCGGGAGACCGTGTACTGAGAAGAACCGGTAAATAAGTACGATAAATTGTTTATATGTACACCGATAACTTAAAGATTTACGATCTGATTTCAGTGATTCTGTTTTTGTTCGATGGTACATACCGCTTGATCGCATAAAAATGGTTGCCTGTAAAGTCGGTTTTACGGGCGAAGATTTTACGTGACAACGTCTTTTTCTCGGTAGAATATTTATTGATATGAATATAATTAAATTGCACAATAGGAACAAGGAATTGAATGAAAATAAGAATTGCACAAATTTTAACTATAGAAATATATTTTGTTTACTAAAACATTGTACATGTAAACTTAAACTCATCGTAACGTTACCGAGCGTTACACTTTTTCATAAGTGACTCCCAGCCGCAACCTAATTTAAGACGTTGTCACGTCAAAAACTCAGCACGGGCTGCTTTTTTCTCCCTGTTTCATTATTTACAGAGTCGTCAAGTTGAAAAATGACTTCAGGGATGATGTATGAAGTCACATTTCATTACATAACCCCTGTGAAAATTATACATTGATTGTTCAATTTCATTTTGATTGCTGTGTCTAATATAAATAAATTGCTTAGATCAACTTCAATATTTATTTTTTCAATTTACTGAGAAAGTTAAAACTTTAAATGACACCTTTTGTTCCTAACCTCCTCAATTATGATCAACTGTCACTCAATGCCTAGGTACTAGGTAGCATTGAGGTCAAACTTGAGATTTACCCTTCATAACAAGATAAACAATACCTACGACGTTTTCTAAATTCTATGGGTATGTTAATGTTTATTTAGGACAAGGCTGAATGTCATTGCATCAAAACAAAAACAACTTGCTCTGAGATAATTATGTTTGGAGGCCCTGGGGATATGTAGTTGTGGGGATCCCTATTTTCAAATCTGGAAGCCCGGGCCACTTACGGCTGGTTCCCGCTGTCGACTGGCGGATGCGTATATTAATTGGTTGTCGGCTACAGTTTTTAGCTGCATCAGCTGATCTCAGGGGATGATCGCTTCAGATGAAGCTTGTAAGGCCCTTCCGGCCATAAGCATGAACTACGGGTGTGTTTTAGTAAGTACGAGTCTGGCATAACCTTGATTCCACAACCCAGGCGGGGCTGGGAGGAATAAAAAAAAACACAGTTTTTGGCACTCTACGCGAGGCGACTGTGCACGATGGACGTCGACGAAGTTTTTGTTGTGATGTATTATTTAAGAAGAAAACAAAAGAAGAGAGCCAAAAAAAGATAATAATATATATAAATAAATAGTATATTAGTAGTACTAGTATTAAATAGTATATAATATATATATAGTGGACCAGCTGATCCGTGAGCTCAGCAGCATGCATGCGAGATGTTCAATTGAGGGCGTTAATCAAAAAATCGAAAAAAAACATGTCCGGCATCTAATTTATTTTCGAAAACCTACACTATGAACAATAAATAATAGGTTATATACATATAGTAACGCCGTTAGTATCTAATCTAGTTATAACTAGAATAAATTTCAACCGGACCAGGCAGACGGGACTCGAACCCGCAACCTTTGCTATCCGGGCGAATGCACTGACTAATTATGCTACCGAATCGAATTTCTTCTAGCCATTCATAAGCTGCAAGGCGTCTAGAAAAAGTCCGCATGGACTTTTTTCTAGTTAAATTTTCTTTAAATTGAAACATCAAGCAGTTACAGGCTAAAAAAATAAAAATTATATTTTTTTTGTTTTTATTTTTTTTATGGTACATCATACAAAAACACATACAACCCTAAATTTTCACCCTTCTACCAGCTATATTTTTATGGCGATACGAAGTTCGCTGGCTCAGCTAGTATACTTACTATATTTAGGTATTGCGTCGCTATCGCTTGCAACAGTGCCGAAAAATTGAAAACTCACAAAAAACAAGGTGTAAGGCAGCAATCTCTCCAATAAATATAATGTTAGTGACCATTAAAGTTTGAAACAATATTTAGGTATACAGGAAATTCTACTTACCCATCCATGGTAAAAGATGAAAATATCAAAGATAACATGAACAACACACAAAACGGATCTAATAATAATAACTGAAGTTTTTCATAAAGTTATTTGAATCCATAAACAGGAAATAAACAATATTAGATAGCGGTTCTCAATTTTTTTCCCAGAATGTATCTAGATCGAGCCCGTATAGCAAAAAGGCTTCATAAACATATTTACTTTGAATTTATACTCAGTTATCCGGTAGATACAGTCGTGCACATAATCACTTAGGGCCAGTTTTAATAATCAAACTCCAGTAAGGCTTTGTCCTCAATGGACTCCTAAACCACTGAACCGATTATAATAAAATTCGCACACCATGTGCAGTTCGATCCAACTTGAGAGATAGGATAGTTTAAATCTCAAATTATAGTCGCAATTTTAATTTATTGCAAATTATTACTTTTGGGCGGTACGAAGTTCGCCGAGTCAGCTAGTACTTATATATATTGGTGTCGATTCAGGCAGGATTCTCGAAACTTCAAACTAAATTTAACATCAGTCTGTCATTTTCATTCAGTATAGAGGATGACAAAGATACACTGTTGGTCAAATTTAAGTTTAGCTTTAGAGAATCATGCCCGGTTCGACACCATTGCTACCTATAACTAATTATTTAATGACCTGCAACATCAACTATAACTTGGAAAGAGTAACAGGAAATAAATAAGGCTTATACACCTTCCTCTATAAATAAAAGGCTTGTTTATACCTTCCTAAAATTAGTACCGTTTTCTGCCACGCGCCACAAAATCTTGGTAGCACTGTAAATTGAATTGTAGGAGCGAGAACACATTCCGTAACTTTTCTTAACAATAGTGGGTGCGACTGTACCAAGGAAGCATGAATGAAACTAAGTATTATTATGAAATCTTAACTTGATTCATACACAGCATGTCGACAGTGGAGAAGCAAACTCGCTTAAACGTCACTTTAGTAACTTTACAGAAACGAGGATCAAAGTTTTTTCTATCTCAAAAAAAAAACCTTAACTCGTTATGTTTTGTGTTATTGTGGGTTACCTACAATGCGAAGAGATGGCGCTGCCTTGCAGGTTAAGGCTAGGAAAATTTCGACGCGGCCAATAGGGCCGTGGTAGCTTAATGGTCAGTGCATTCGCCCGGATTGCGAAGGGTGCGGGTTCGAGTCCCGTCTGCTGCCTGGTCCGCGTGATTTTTTTTTCTAGTAAACTTTTCTTTAGACCTTAACTCGTTGTAAATGAAAAGTAGCGTCATCGTCATTTTTGGAGTGAAAACTTCTTCAGCGGCGTTGTACACTTTTTTTTATGGGTAAAAAATGTTAAACTCGCGTCAGGTTAAACACTTGGACTGATCGCATCATGACACACAATCAAATTGGAAAGGTTGTTGACTTTCAATATATTGGACGAAACATAGTAATATTGGAGTTATACTTCTTTAGGCGCGTTATGAAAAAATGATGAGAGTGAAATTTTTAGATGCGCGCGCATCACTGTAACCCAAAAGTAACAGCATGAAGTTGGCCGCGGGCGCGTTATGAAAAAATCATGTGAGTGAAATTTCGAGATGCGCGCGCATCACTGTAACACAATAGTAACACCATGAAGTTGGCCGCGGGCGCGTTATGAATGTTAGTGTCTAATAGACATCTGTTCGAAAGGTACTTTGAACGGTCCACGGAGCTCCATCAGATGATCGAGTTGTCAAAAACAATGTTGGCACGCTCGTCGCCTCTGATCACTGTTTTCATATTTATAATATTTATCCACATGTTTCTAGTTTCTATATAGACACAACGTGTTTTAGTTACTTACAAGTGCTAATTACATATGGACTAATAACTTAAATTCAGTAGTGATTTTAATTGAATATTTATTTAATTTTTCAAATTAAAACTGAACTTAATTGACTGTGTTAACTATTCTTTTCCAGTCCTTTTATTATTTTATTGTAATTATTAATTATTTGCATGCAATTAAAAAATATTTTTAATGATGCTAAAGAAGTATAACTTCTCACGCGCGTACATAAGTTACACGCATCCATTTTTTTATTTTACCGTATTATAATAATAAGTCTCTATGTAGGACGTCCACGTGGCAGCTTTATTGCGAAGAAAATGCATTTTTTTACAGTAGATGTCGCTAGGTGCGCTTAAATGTAATTCATGTAAGTTGATTTCTTTACAATAGATGTCGCTAAGTGCGCTTAAACGTGATTCATGATTATTCTGAGAGATAAACTCTTTTAATGTAATATAAATTGTCATGTTTGTGTACGATAGTGCAATAAACAAATATTGTATTGTACCACATACATGATATTACTTTTATACTGATAATTAAAGCAATTCGCAATTGCAAAATTATTCCCTAACCATTCCAAAATATCAAAAATGCACAACGTTAATATTCAATTTTTCACTTCTGCCGGCACTCCCGGAGTGCAACCCGTCGTTTTTTCTTTCTTTCTTTCTAATGGTGTGACTTCGTAATTATCTCTGAAGTCATCTTTCAACTTGACGACTCTGTATATAATAATACAGGGAGAAAAAAGCAGCCCTTGCTCAGTTTCTTGCCGGTTCTTCTCAGTACAAAGTCTCCCGCAGTAGCTTTGCGAACCGATGGCGTAGCTCTTCGACTTTCACAAGTGCTTGTTACAGCCTAGGCCCTAGACTAAATAAATGATCTTTGATTTTGTTTATCGATATACTTATAGGGGTAGGGTGATGGAAGGGGTGATTTAACTATAAAACTTTATATTTATTTGCTTCGAATTTTGCAGAATTATTTTAATCGTTTATACTTACAAAGCCAACATTATCGCGAGCTGATTAATAAAGACAGGAAGTCCATTTAGTATGTATCTACTAGTGAAAAATAGGTTATTTCTCATTATGTTAGGTGACCCTAATAGTAACACGAAGTAATATAATATTTAAATACAGTATAATTCTAAGTATTTCATTAAATTTCAATAATCTTAAATACCTATTATGATAATTTATTTTTCTTTATTTAATAAGAAGGAACTTCAGCACAGTTTTATTGTAAGTACTTCGTTTAGGATTAGATACTGCGAGTAGCCGATTTTTTTGCTCCTGGGTTGTATCTATCTACGTTTATAAACACCAAAATTTCTTCTTCCACCATTCCCGCAGTCAACTCCTGCATAGTACATCGCGCTATCACTTTGTGATTATTATATATATTTTTCAAATATTTCTCGAAATGACATACATAGTAGATAGCAAAGTTTATCGTTTTTAAATATGAAAAAAAAAATGGATAAAAGTATTTGTTTTGAAAAAAAAATATTGTTAATAGAAAATGTGCATTTTGGAAATGGATATCAAATAATATTTTATTTTTGATTCACTATTTTAGCGATAATGGCTTACACATTAAAAATAAATATATACTGTCATGGACTTTTTTGAGATACGTTTAAAAGATATATTTCCACTATACATTTTAATAATGTAACTTTTATTGTTTTTGCTTCTGCCCCTAGCCGCGATGCATTCATCGAAGTCTGCGACGACGATCTCTATCCAAAATGCTGAAAATTCTGGTAACTCTTCCTATAAGCGGACATCAGAGAGCAAAATACCGGTTTACTAATTTCAAGGGGGAATGTAAATTGAGGAGCTCGATGGCGCAGGTAGTTAGCGCGTTCGTTGAAGTTAAGCAACTTTCGCAGTGGTCGGTCATTGGATGGGTGACCAAAAATCTTCTATCTCGAGTTTCTCCGTGCTTCGGAAGGCACGTTAAGCCGTTGGTCCCGGCTGCATCTGCAGTTGTTAGCACCCGCCAATCCACAATGGGCTTGCGTGGTGGGTCATGGCCCAATCTCCCTATTCCATCCATAGTGAAGGCCTGTGCCCCAGCCGTGGGGACATTAATAGGCTGATGATTATTTTTTTAGTATAATGCAAATTGTACGTTTGGTGCCCCCTCTTAAATTTCAGGCTACGACCACGCATGCCAACCTAGCCGAGGACTCCATTAAATAACATCATACCTTATGGTGATGCGTTTCTGTTGATGTGTAAGGTTCCAAGGCTCCACGGGGTACGAGATTGGATCATGGGGGTCTAAAATGGCGACATTGGATCACACATCTAAGCAGTGCCGTCTAGTGTTGTGTAGGACTTACAAGAGGCGGTACATTCGTCCCGGACATGACGTGAAAATGTAAGAGCGGTTCGAAATTTTAAAATGTACTACTTCATATTTTATGTCGCGACAGTTGCGTCTTGTTACTCACTCTATCTGCCTCTCTCCCTCTCTACTCTCTCAGCCTGGATGTAAACTACAGGCTGAGAGAGAGCGAGGCTGCATCGTCCCCTTCTCAGGGGACGATCGCATCCGATGAAGCCTTAAAGGCCTTCCCGGCCAGAGGCAGTCCCAACGGGTGTTTTTTAGTCAGTAAAAGTCTGACATAACCCTGCAGCCGGCTGCAGGGTATCCATGAGGATTTCTCACCCGCTCCCCCGCCTGGGAGGAAACAAAAAAAAAAAAAAAAGAGAGCGAGGAAATACATTTCATATTGTCGCGTAATTTACTAGTTTCGTTTTGAAATACGTTCGATTACGTTTAAACGTGATTTTTTTTACTCAAATACGCACGGCACTATCTAAATATCTTTAATATCTGTAAATAAAATTGATGAATTTACGGATACAATTCTTTAAAATAAATAATAGTAAATACAAAATAGTTCAAATATAATATAAATAGTTTTTACCTAGTAATGGCATTTATTATATTTTCAAGAATGATTTCGTTTTATTTTTTATACAATTTTTTTCCAAACGTGTCTTCTGCTGCCATTAAACAAATTTTATGATAATAACAACAATGTTTGTTTAAAAAAAACCAGTTTTTTGCGACGCGAAACATTATTTATGTCATAAAGCATCTTTAAATGTCATTTTTGTACTCGTCACTTCATATGTATTGCCGAACTTCAGTTCGCCTCGCCTCATTTAAAGTGGGACATTGTACTGGCTCAGTACAAAAAAGAGGCTACTCTTACAAACTCTTTTCCGATTCGTGTCCTTTTTTTTTTTTTTTTTATAGTTAGGTCCGACAAATGACTCCACCCCACCTGATGTTAAGTGAAGGTGAAGTCCAGACGCGAAGATAGCTGATACAGCAGTTCTACCTGCCACACCAGCCATTCTCACCCTGCCGGCCTGCATGTTGCTTCTTCACGCCTCTTTTAAAGGATCCCAGGTTGTAAGAGGGAGGGAACACGTGAGCGGGCAGAGCATTCCATTTACGGATAGTGCGACAAAGAAATGAGTCACCAAATTTCTTTGTACGCGTTGGAATTGTGGCCACAGTAAGACGGTGACAACGTAGGCCAGCGCGCGTGGTCCTCTGAAGGAAAGGGGAAGGTGGGATAAGAGAGAATAACTCCTCAGAACACTCGCCGTGGTACAAACGATAGAACGCGCTTAGTGACGCCACGTCACGGCGTAATTGAAGAGGCTCAAGGTGTTTAGTCACCTCCTCATCGCCTATGATGCGGATCGCGCGCCGCTGTAACCTATCCAAAGCATCGAGCAAGTACTTGGCGGAGCCATCCCAGAGGTGCGAGCAATATTCCACGCAGGACCGCACTTGCATTTTGTACAACAAGCACAGTTGATCGGGCGTGAAAAAACGCCGCACCTTGTTCAGGACTCCGAGTTTGCGTGAAGCTGTTTTGATCACGGTTTCGATGTAGTCCTTTGGATTCAGGTCTGAGCGAACTTCCATACCGAGCATGGAAATGTTGCTCTGCAGCGGTAGTGTTGTGCCCTGAAGAGATGGAAGGGGAAGGAATGGCGATGTTTTTGCCGTGAAAGCGCAAGCCTGAGTTTTCTTGGCATTGAACCCAACCAAGTTCCTGGTACCCCATTCGGAAATGTGTTCCAAAGCCTGATTGAGTTCAATGACAAGATTTTCCCGTTTCTCCCTGGTTACTGCCTGCCCAGCCGCTGCTTGTCCGAGATACCCCGCATGCACTGTACTATCGTCTGCATAGCAATGAATATTCCCAAGAGGAATCAAGTCATTGATATGCAGCAGAAAGAGAGTGGGGGATAGGACGGAGCCCTGGGGAACGCCGGCATTCACTGACATGAACCGCGAACTGCTACCATCCGTAAGGACACGAATTCTACGCTCATGCAGGAAGTCAGCTACCCAAGAACAGAACTGGGCTGGCAGACCGTATGCCGGAAGCTTGGAGAGAAGGCTTTTGTGCCAGACCCTGTCGAACGCCTTGGCAATGTCAAGGCTGATAGCCAACGACTCGCCACGCTTGTCGATAGCCTCACCCCAGATATGAGTTAAGTACGCTAGAAGATCACCCGTCGATCGTTTCGGTCTAAATCCATATTGACGATCATTAATCAGGGAGTGATCCTCTAGGTACCGGGTCAGATGGTTATTAAGGACCTTTTCTAGAACTTTACATAAAACTGAGGTGACTGCTATTGGCCGATAGTTTGCCGGGTCTGAGCGATCCCCTTTTTTGGGCACCGGTTGCACGTTAGCATCTCTCCAAGTCTCCGGCACACGCCCCAAAGAATACGAGCATTGGTACAAGCGCGTGAGCACGGGAGACAACTCCGCTGCACATTTTTTAAGTACTACTGCTGGTATGCCATCAGGTCCACTAGCTTTCCGGACGTCGAGTGATTGCAATTCGGCACGAACCTCACGCTGCCTGATTTTAATATCAGGCATCGTTGTGCCACAGGTAATGATGGTGGCAGTGCATTGCAATCATCGATTCGGGAGTTAGCCGCAAAGAGTTTTGCCAGTAAATCGGCTTTCTCCTGCGGCTTATGAGCTAGTGTTCCGTCTGGGCATCTCAGAGGTGGCAGCGAGGGCTGGCAGAAGTTTTTTTGCACGGCCTTGGCCAAACGCCAGTAGCTACGGGAGCCCGCAGGATGCGTTATAAGTTCCTGGCCAACACGTGCAACACGCTGGGCATCCGCTCTGATGTAAGCCTTCTTACAGGCCTTGGAAGCAGAATTGTAGGCTGCTTTGAGTGAATCGACCCCGGGATCCTTGAGAGCGCGGCCTCTGATCCAAGCACGATATGCCGCTTGCTTACGCGAAGCAGCTTCAGCACAGTCGTGATTGAACCAGAGGTTACGTGTGCCCTTACTGATGAGATCAGAATGAGGAATATAGTATTCCATACCCATTATGATCTCCTCAGTAATGGCAACGGTACTGCCCGATAGGTCCCTGTCACTGAAGCAGCGCTGCTTCCAAGGGACGGACGCAAAGTAATCACGCATACCGTCCCAATCTGCCGACCCATAATGCCAGATACGGCGCTTGACCACTGCTGGACGCGGAGGCTTGGCCTGTGGTGCTTTGGCAGATATCAGGCAGTGGTCGGACGAGCCCAGGGGGGCTCTTACCACAACCTGATAGCCCTGTGGATGGGTCGTGAGCAGAAGGTCCAGTAAAGAAGGCGCTTGACTTGGAATATCTGGGATCCTGGTGGGCTGATCAACCAGTTGCTTCAAGTCATGCGTGAGAGCGAATGTGTGAGCAGAGATCCCTGCATGGTCAGTTTTGGAAGAACTTAACCACAAATTGTGGTGAGCATTAAAGTCCCCCAAAAACACCAATTCTGCATTGGGAAATCGCCCCTGCGCGTCATCTGCTGCCCGACTAAGGTGTTCAAAAAGTCGAGTTGTCTCAACTTCGCCGGTGTGGGATCTGTAGAGGCACACGTAGACTCTGGCCCGGGGGCCAGAGTCGACGTGTACCCCCAGCATGGAGAAGGAGGGATCTTCCAAGCAGCGGAGACGGCGACAACAAACATCCGCCCGAACATACAGGCATACACCGGCTTTCGCTTTGAAGGACTCTTCAAGCACGTAGCCGGGATAATTAAGGTAGCCTGTGTCAGCAGGCGGAAGTATTTGTGTCTCCGTCAGGAACAACAATGCTGGCCGTGCTGTCTCGAGATGGTGGTGGACAGCGTTGAGGTTAGAGTGGAGTCCGCGTATGTTGCAGAACTCGACCTCAAACAGCGTTGAAGGCGTGGGGGTGTGCACCGCTGTACGTCCAAACTTTGTTATTGAGGCTGCCATGGTGGAAGTGAAAAAAAAGAGACGCGAAAACGAGCGGACGCCGTCGTGAAGAGTCCGGGCAAATAAGGGGGGTTGGTCTTCCCGATTGACTGCCTGCAGTGGATATGCGCCGACCCGCCGGACGGAAGGGCCCCCGCACCCTCCCGGGAGTGGCCGCCGGGACCCCACGCCCCGGTCACCAACCGGCACGACGGTCCACCCCGAGATTATGCGTGACATGATGGGGCAGCCTCGCGAACTGGTTAGGAACGCTCGGGCCCCTGTTCTGTGCCACGGGCGGCCAGCGGGACAGCCGTTTCTACGGGTCTCCCTGGCCGGTGGGTCGATGCAGTCCTCCCGGCATCGGTTCGACGGATGCGTCGCCTGGACCGAATCCTTCGCGACAACTTCCACTCGAGCTCTGGTTGTACGCTGGCTGACCCCGAAACGCGCGAGAAGCACTTCACGAGTTTTTCACCATGCGCACGGTGGTAACAAACCAGGCGGGTGTTAGGCACCCTACCACCAGAAGAGCGGATGGAAGCTCCGACATCCCTTAGTCGCTTCTTACGACACCCACGGTAAGAAAAGGGGCGGTGAGTTGTATTCTTTCTCCGTCACCGCACGGATAGCCTACCCAACACTAGTGCCGTCTTAGACCTATTGGAGGCCCTGGGCATATTAGGATAATGGGGCCCCTATGACTTCCGTTTGGTGATTTAACAGGAACTAGGGACTTTGTATTAGATCTGAGCGGGCCCCTGGGCACTTGCCCAAATTGTCCAATGGGAAAGACGTCTGCATCTAAGCATTCAGGTACAGGACTGGAACCTGCACTCAGCTATTCGCTTGCGATACCAAAACATCATTCCTATCCTGACCCAATCCCCTTTACCCTGAGGCGCCCTGGAACCTTACATACTATTACCATTTTACAAATTGTCTGAAAAATTATGTTAGAATTGACGTTTCATGCATGAATCATTCTGTCATTATGAATCATTCTGTCATTTTAAGATTTGAAAAAAAAAATATGTGATCTTGCTATTTAAGATCCACGGGTCGGCAAGTTAAGTACATTAAATATGTAATCTTGCTATTTAAGTCAGTAATTCAGATAACTTAACACAATGAATAACAATACACAAAATATCAAAAATGCACAACGTTAATGTTCAAGTTTTCACTTCTGCCGGCACTCCCGGAGTGCAACCCGTCGTTTTTTCTACTGTTATGATTACAGTAAGACAACACGCGACTTTATATGACATTAAACATCTCCGAGTTTGGCCGTAAATTAATATTTAAGTGCTTAACGTACTTAGCAGTTGTCTTGCATCACGAAATTAAACTCGAAATAACATTGCAATAAAAATATATTTGATTTCATTTGTATCAAAATGTAAACCCGTAATAATATCATAATAACAATACGCCAATATACAACACCTAAAAACTATTTGCTCCCTTAATAGACAATTGTAAAGACTATTATTGTATAACATAAGGATTTATCACATTTCTTTTAGCTTATAAAATATGTAGATTACCTGTTTTCAATTAGTAATTGTATCAAGAAAATGTTAGATATGGGCGTTTTTAGATATTTGTGAAATCGATGCACATCGGTATCAGATAAATCGCATCCGACGCGCGCATCGATAAATATAAATATTTCCAAAACACACACCAATTTAGCCTAGCCCCAAAGTAAGCACTTTAAGGCTTGTGTTATGGGATGCTAGAGTAACGGATAGAATACATATACTATACATATATAAGTATATTTATATAGAAATACATATTCAACACCCATGACTGGAGTACAAATGCTCGTATTCATCACACAAACATCTGCCCCCACCGGGATTCGAACCCGGGACCTTTCGAGTCAGCGACACCGTGAAACCCGGCGTACAAACCACTCGATGCCATTGGATGCCATGCGTCACAAGAGAGAGATAGCTAGCGGTCTCTCATCTTCTTTCTCTTTCTATTAGAGGGACACATCCACTTGTATTAGTCTATATCTCCCATAGCTCTATTCTTATACCTGTATGGTGACGTCACATGCATAATACAAAATATCTTAACGAAAAAACTCAGTGACATTGATTTTTTTTTAGTTCTATTCTTCTCTATTGAGAAAGGCAAAGGCCATCGTCTTATTTTTGTATTAATCTTCCTTTTTTTACATTAGAATGTGGGTGTGACGCATTCTAATGTTTTTTGGAGTGTTTGGCACGAAATATATCGAGTTGGCTTTCTCGATAAGCTACTGTAAGGTAGTCAATACTACAATAAAGTTCTCACGTCCACTTGACCGGAATAGCGTATATTTTAAAGATTCCACTAATTCACATCAATTGTGAAATAACAATATCCACTATGAACCAATTTATGAGTAATTAAAATAAGACGTCAACCGCACTCGATGAAATCCCGCCAAAAACTACCTAATGAGTCTGATCGTACTGAATGTTGACAATCGACTCTCAGTGACATTTGATTTGATCATCTTTTGACAGCTTGGGTGCGTTACTAAACTAGACTCGAAGTGCAACTTTTCATTCTGACGCGTCATTTTTGACATAAATGTATGAAACTGCTATCGAATTTGACATTTGTAACGACTGGAGCGCAGGTTTGGAACGCAGCCTTGTTTTCTTGCTACAAAATTTAACTTTAAGTTGATTAGAGAAAATCAAAACTTTAAACCGTAGACACTCTGATAACAAACAAAAAAAACAGATCAGATTCTCTGTCTATGCTTTAAACTTTATAAAAAACAGTAGAAGGCAAGCGAGTCTTAGATAAATCTTCTTTCTAATCCTAGCCGTTTCCGCTGAAATGTCGTGATGTGAAGAGAGATAAAGAATTGAAGATTTTCTCACATTCACAGATGGCTCTTAATTGGTTTGATCGGTACACTTTTGTATTTCCAAACATCCTGAAAAAAAAAGAATTGTTGAATAGTGACTTTTACAATATTAGTAGTAGTTTAGGAAAGTCGATCTTCTGGGTTATGGAGATCGATGGCGCAAGTGGTTAGCGCGTTCGGCTGCGATTGTTGAAGTTAAGCAACTTTCGCAGTGGTCGGTCATTGGATGGGTGACCAAGTTGGTCCCGGCTACATCTGCAATCGTTAGTACCCACCAATCTGCACTGCGCCTGCGTAGTGGGTAATGGCCCAAACTCCCTATACCATCCATAGGGAAGGCCAGTGCTTCAGCAGTGGGGTCATTAATAGGCTGATGATGATGATGAGGAAAGTCGATCTATTTGAATACTTTTAAAATAATAATAAGTAGAAAACTGAATTAACAAAATTATAATTGAATTTCCTTAAAATTAAAACTTGAGAGAGGGAAATGTTAAAAATTAAAGGAAGGATGACTAGGAGGCTATGGCGTCATGCCATTAGCCGCAAGTGCGAAAGAGATAGCATGCTGTTTCCACCCATAGATGCAGAGGATTGACTGAGCATTTCCTGCCTAACGAGGGCTACCGTTTTCTGTCTCACCAGGTGGCGCCACTGTTGAGTGAGGTACTGAATTGTAACTTTATAAAAGTTTATTAATACGCGCATGAAATCAAAGCTAAGAAACATTTCAATACAAAATAACCATTTCTTAAACATAATCGGCCATGCCACAGAGTGATGCGCAGTTCCGTTTTGTTCAGAAAAAAAGGAATACATAATAATTTTTCTTAGCTCCGCTTTCAAATAACTGACATCCATTGCCACGCCACGTAATTCATATTTGCTTTATCTAAGCCGAGTTATTACCTAATATTCACTCGGCCATGGAGGTCGTCAATATTATTAAAATGTCAAGTTGAAAGTGTAAACACTATGGTTTTTCAGCAGGCACGTTAAGCTGTTGGTCCCGGCTGCATGCAGATGCATTGGTGGGTGCTAACGACTGCAGAGTCGTTAGCACCCACCAATATGCACTGGGCCCGCGTGGTGGGTCATGGCCCAATCTCCCCATTCCATAGGGAAGGCCCGTGCCCCAGCAGTGGGGACATTAATAGGCTGATGATGATGATGAAAAAATATGGTTCTAAGATTATATTTTATGTATGAAAATAATTTCCGTATTTTCATCAGTGGAATCAATGGAAAAAACGTGCCCTCTTAATGAGATTTTCTAAAACATCTTAGTTTTATCTTTACCGCGAAGCTGGCTTCAAAACCCCTCCTTTTGGCTTCCTGTACCACTTCCTTGGCGATGACGTCCTGCACTGTGCCTTGTACGTCTATGTAAGTGACGTCACTACTTGCGAAATGGCACGATATGGATTTGCGGTAGTTCTGTGTAGTGGTAAAGGATTTTTTTACTTAATTTATTGTTTAATAGCAACACTAACATTGCGTTTATCATACATGGATATACATATTTTGTATTGGTTGTTTACTTGTCAACTCAACAATTATAAGTGTTGACGTCATTCATAATTATGATCTAACAAATATCGTCGACCGTAATTTCAATTGGCGTAAGGGACAAAAATGACAAAATCACTTTTTTAGCGTTCGACACACAGTTTGAAATTCTCTATCGAATGGTATATTTGAAATGTTGATATCTTGCAAAATTGGTTCGTTAAGACCCAATTTTTTTTATACTCTAACTAAACACGTTTTTGTGTAAAAAAAAAACTTTAAGGGTCTGGGTTATCCAGATTAAACGTCGTATGTAACACTATGTAAAAAAGTAGTAGGGCATAATTGATATACTATATTTTCACATCCTTTACGATCACAATACAATATTATCATTACTAAGAAATAGGTCGTAAATGTCACATCCTGTTTTCAAGCATCCTTTTTTCTGATATTATGTACGTAGTAAATGTCATACTCTGTTTTTGTGTCAAAAAAAAAATGGAAAAATGTGAAATGTGTGAAAATGGTACAATCCCAAAACGGTTTCACAAAGAATACAGTGAGTTACCGTTTATGTCCAAAGTTGTGGACACACTTCCAGAGACCGACGAAGAAGACGTAGATTTAAGTGCTTAAATTTTTATTTCGTAAACAATTGTTTTCAGTTTTCATTATTCTTTCAGTCAAATTGTATTTTGGAAAATACATACAGAGTTTTTGATTATTTAAGATTTTAGCAATTCTTTTTCTTGCTTAAATAGTAATTTCAATGATTTTGAGATAACATAACTTTAGAGAGGTCACCAAAAATTGTTATGCTGACTTTGAAATTGTTTATTTTTAGCGTGGACTAAAGATGTTAGTTATTTTAATTTTTATCATTTACATGTTTCTTAGCCAGCTATTCAAAATAGTTATGAAACGGAAATAGTTCCTTTCTGCGAAATCTGCGATTAATAAGTTTGATTTCAGTTCCGTAATGAATGATTGCCATACTCGACTCTTCAGTTAGAGAATCGAGCGTTTTATTATTGTGAAATAAAAAGAATATGACATAACTCTGTCTTCTTTTTTATAAAACATTACAAATGACCTCACAAACGAAAATATCCGTAGTAATTTAATTATTTTAATAAGAATTTCGTTTGGTTACGTCTTTCATTTATTTTTAACTACCGTTACGACCAAAATTGTTTATGTAAATTAGTAAAACTAACCTTTACTTCCCAATGGGTATGTATTGTGTACATTTTCACGAGCTGTATGGGACAGAAGTGGTTTAAATGAGGAGGTCGTAAGGGACTTTGTTTAAGAAGATAAACAATTTAGAGTATTTTCAATAGCTACAGGTTAAAGAACTCAAAATTTTATGTATGCTTTCCTTTGAGATGATCAAAATAGGCGTACAATATAAAAAGTTACAGCTGTTTAAAATAAAATTAAAACGTTTTTGGCTTCTCCTGAAAAGTAATGGTTTGTCCCTTACGCCAATTGAAATTACGGTCGACGATATAATTTTAAGGATTTAATTTAACTCTCTTAATATTACATATAAAATGAAATGAAATTAGCTTGCAATAATTACATTAAACCAAACAATGCTCGATTAATAAATAAGAATTTTACATTTAAATAATAATAATAACACTACACAAAAACAGTCTTTGCCATAGATTACACAACTTCCGTTTAAATGCTGACAAAGTATCACAAAATACATCTTACTTATTTATTTTACTTAAATTGTGACGAACACCAAAGTCAGAAATAAATATGTCACGCGTTCTTTTTGCATTGGTAAAAACAATATTAATGAAAATGAGTGCAAGGTAGTTGAAAAACGTCGGCGGTCAGAAACAACAAAATGAAATCATAAGCTATAGCAATAGCCAAAGCAATCCGGATATGCGGCAGGCCCCCAGTGAAGTGCTAAGACTGCTTGTTAGTAAAATGACGCGTAAATATGATCTTATATACAATATAGGTTCAAAAACAGATCCCTGAGGCACTCCCAACCAGGGTTACAAATTATCAAGATAATTATTTTCTCTGATAATTACCTGATAATTATCAAACTATCAAATCAAATAACATTTATATAAATGGGATATTTTCTATATTTAGTCTCAGACTCTAAGAAAGTAATGTCTTACTTTTACCTGAGAGTCTGAGACTAATTTTGTTAAAAAAAAACTATTAATTTTGATATGTGAACGACTTAATTATTGTAATTTTTGACTGCTATTACTTGCTTTCAATTTAATATAATGCAATTTTAAATTTATTCATTAAACAGACTAACAAAAATTGCGAGGTTTGTTGGGAAAACTAAAACAACTGGGCATTTGTGATTTATTTTTCTACAGAATTTTTATTTATTTCCTTGCAATTTTTTTGAGAAAAGCACTATGTAAACCTCGGCGGAACTAGCAATTGCCTGATTCGTATCCTCGCCTAAGGTTCGGACTTCAAACTCTACTCGTCCAGCAATTGCTGGTGTTCCGCGCCTCGACAACAATGTACTAATATTTTGTTTTGTACAAAAACAGTTACTCAATACGTAAATCTTGATAATTATCAACGATAATTATCCAGTGCAACCCTGCAACAACATATTTATATGTTGTTGGGAGCACTATATTTCACTATGAAGGGTTTTAAATGATAAACTTACCTTAGAAACGTTAGGCCTTGAACCATGGATTAGGTAAGGATGGAAGAACACAGTGTCTCCCGGGTTCATTTCCAAATGTACCCTGTCTGTTTCTAATGCAGCAGTTGGGTCCAATATGCCGTGGTACATTTTGTTATCAATCTACAAATTGGACAGATAAATAAAACTAGTTTTTCACGGGTTAATGCACGAAACCTAATTTATTTATTGACGTTTCGCAGAATTTACAGCCTTTAAAATAAACTCAAAATAACAAAAAAGAATTTTAAATAAAGTACTTTATTAACTTAATTAAGTAATAAATTCATAAATAGACAATAAAACTTTAAAAATCGATTAATGAAATAACCGAACGCTCAATAAAAGTCTTAATTGATTCCGACGAAGCAGCCTATAAAGATTGCGAAACGTCAATAAATAAATAAAGTTTCGTGCATTAACCCGTGAAAAACTAGTATTATTTAATGAGTGATGTGCGTGAAAACCTAAGAAACAAATATGGACAGATAAAGTTATCTTGTATTGGTTGCATAGTGATGATTAACGCCCACCTGCAGTTTTGTTAAATCTCCATTCAACTAAACCATAGAAAAATTACAAAACGTCAATGTCTATTTGACATTATTGTAT
Organism: Chilo suppressalis; assembly: GCA_902850365.2. NCBI lineage: Eukaryota > Metazoa > Arthropoda > Insecta > Lepidoptera > Crambidae > Chilo > Chilo suppressalis. Next base: position 15,043,615 of record OU963916.1, read on the forward strand.
GGGATGAATCTAGTTTTACTTAAATTGGGATTTAGCAAAATTGAATTTTAAAGTCAGGGGTGGAAGCTGGTTTACGATAAGATTGTACCCACCGAAGTATAGTCGTGAGCATATAGCTTCTGTTGTTTATGGCTCCCTGGTACTACATACAGACATCCGTTCTCATACGTCACTACGTCAATAGCCGTCCATGAAGCGATAATCTTATCCGCCGGCCGGAACGGGAAGTAGTATAGATCCTACAAAAAGAAAAATCTTAGGAAAGAAAATTATTATTAGTAAAATAAATAAAATAATCGGTCCAGGCAGTTTAATGCTTAAAATATTAAGGAAAAATTGTGTCATAATGAAATTATTTCTTGTATAGAATAGGATGGTAGGGTAGGAGAGGGTAAAACAGGGTACAAGAAGGTAGATCGGGATCAGATCAAAGCAGGGTTACCAGGTCTTCCGACATTACAGGAGATCTTCTGTTTTTCTTAAATTTCTCCTGTTCTTCAACATGAATCTACTACTTTTCTTAGAATACGATTTTATTTTTTAAATTTGCATGTACTGTTGCGTTTTGTGCCATTAAGAATATAGGTAACCTTAATTAAAATAAAATAAATATGTAATTGTCTAAAACAAACGAGCTTTGAGGGGCGGCTTATTTCTCTTTGATGTCATTATAAACGGATTCATTCGGTAATCATCCGTCCAGATTGGTCCGAACGTGCCCGGACTATTAGACAATAGTCAGAAATTTTGCCTGGATTTCAAAATTACATTGAGTATGAATAATAAAAGTACATATTGATTTAAATACCAAAGCAACTTGTAACTAAGTGAATAATGGTACCATTTTGTGACTACAAAGTCCTGACTTTTTTCGAAATGTCAGGACTTTTGAAATTCCTAAATGGATGTAATTTTTTGGAGTGTCTTTAAGTGTCGCCGCACACGGGCCACACGCCACAGCCACAAACGCCGCCACGAGAAGCTAGAAGCGGCTACTAAAGTGGCTGAAGCGCGCGACAGCGGCCGACTGAGGTAAGGGAGAGAGGAGTGGGGAATCGCGCGAGTGACGTGTGGCGGCGTTTTGTATCGGCGCATTAAGTGGCCGGCGCGGGCCACAAGAAGCGAGCAACGACGATTTGTAGCGTGTGGCGGCCACCGGCGTACCGTGTGTGGCGAGTCCATATAAAATGTATGAAAACTACAAGAAATATGCCGGTGGCGGCGTTTTGTGGTTGTGGCCCGTGTGCGGCGACACTAACTTCTCAATATAATCACCTGGTGTGGAGGGTGCTCGTCTGTGCCCGGCGGTTTATTGATGAGCATGCTGTGCATCCCTCTGATATCGTCACCTATAAACTGCGAGACGATTCGAAACAATCTAGGATCCTCGACGTATGTTACTAGCACGTCATCGCATAGGAAGTCTTGTATCTAAAAGCCAATAGACACAATCATCAGCCTATTAATGCCCCCACTGCTGGGGCATAGGCCTTCCCTATGGATGGAATAGGGAGATTAGGCCATGACCCACCACGCGGGCCCAGTGCGGATTGGAGCATGAAGGAGTTCAGGATAATCATCAATGCACGTAGGTATGCTCAAAATGCCCCCACTGCTGGGGCACAGGCCTTCCCTATGGATGGAATAGGGAGATTAGGCCATGACCCACCACGCGGGCCCAGTGCGGATTGGAGCATGAAGGAGTTCAGGATAATCATCAATGCACGTGGGTATGCTCAAAATGCCCCCACTGCTGGGGCACAGGCCTTCCCTATGTATGGAATAGGGAGATTAGGCCACGACCCACCACGCGGGCCCAGTGCGGATTGGAGCATGAAGGAGCTCAGGATAATCATCAATGCACGTGGGTATGCTCAAAATGCCCCCACTGCTGGGGCACAGGCCTTCCCTATGGATGGAATAGGGAGATTAGGCCACGACCCACCACGCGGGCCCAGTGCGGATTGGAGCATGGAGGAGCTCAGGATAATCATCAATGCACGTAGGTATGCTCAATATTTTAGGTTTTCATACCTTTAAATTATTTATTAAAGTTTGTAAGTTTGTTCTGTGGTTACATGATACGTTAAATATTTACTACTACTACAACCATTCACTAATATACAACAAACTTTACCTTCACGTCCCGTCTGCTGCCTGGTCCGCGTGGATTTTTTTCTAGTTACATTTTCTTTAGATATAAAAAGCAGTTACATGCTTAAAAATACATTATAAACTTTACCTTATTAACATAATCTTCAGGATTATTTGAACTTTCTTTTAGTTTTGGTTCCTTTGCAATTGTCATAGTTCCTTTGGGAACTAAACCATTGCATATTTGGAGAAATCTTTTTCTGAAAATTTAAAAAGACATAATAATTATTGTGTAGATTATTAAATTTCCATTACAATGTATAAAGTTAAAAGATTGTTTAAATCTAAAGAAAATATAACTAGAAAAAACTAGAAAAAATTCCACGCGGACCAGGCAGCAGACGGGACTCGAACCCGCACCCCTCGCACCTTAAAAGATTGTGTTTACAGGAATATTGAGATAATTTTTTATTATAGAACTCAATTGTAGCCCAAGATTGATCTGAGTGGCGTGCATTTGGAGAGGCCTATGTCCAGCAGTGGACTAAGATGGGCTGCTGATGATGATGATAGCACTCTATTAATATGTATCAGTTTAAAGCAGTCAGTTAAAATTATTCAAATTTCAAGCATAATAAGGCTGCAGATAGACGACGCGAAAAAAATTCTTCCACTCCTCGATCACACGGCGGCCAGCTGATCGCGCGATCGCTGGGCAGTTAGTTACTCACAAAGAATTTCAACGTTAAGTCGTAGTTAATAAAACATAAATCTATGACTGAACATTTATTACGCGGTCACAGCGCGGTGACCGCGCGACCGCCGCACTATGGGAACCCGCCTAAGAAAGCCATCTCATAAATGCTTTTTTCGTAACTGTGATTCGAGGCATGTATTATACATCAAATTATAGCTAAAGAGTTACTTTATTATAATCAATGTAATTTAAGTCTCTGACTCTTCGTATTTTATAAAGAAGAACATCTAAAGTCAGAGAATGAAAAAAATACAAAAATAATAATATGATTTCAGTTAGTTTGGCATAATTTTATAGTATCATAACAAAAGAAGTCATATAAGTGTGATACCATTTTAAAAAGCTTAGAATGTCTTCTTTTCTATCAAATTCACACCACCTTATTATAGGCTTTATTATTTTTATTTCAAGTATTAAGCGAGTTCTTCTCTTTGCCTACCCCACTGAGGACTCGGCTTGAAGATAGATAGATGGATAGCTTACCCTATTTATAGAAAATAATGTAATATTTATTTGAACATACAATAAATCATAAGCATACTGTTGCAACTGTGTTGCTCAATGCTATAAGCGAGCTGTGATTTAGATATTTTTTGTCCTACAATAGATAAGTAATATTTCTACAACTAATATAACAAAACTCTTTATTAAACACCACAAAACACATTGACAATAAGCACAAATCTAGTATAAGTGATGCAATGGGCATCCTTATAGCTGAAAGCGATCTCTTCCAGGCAACCTTTGTATGGAGACAAGAAGGCACTGGGAGAGACAGCAAACATAATTTAGAGTTTTCTCTAGCTTAACTTAATATTAATAAATGATTATTATGTTAAAAGAATCTCTTTCATCCTTCAACAATGAGCAAAACCATATTTGTTTTAAAACTACTTTTAGGTATGTAACTATATAAGTAGGTAAGTGTATGTTAAGAATATGTGTAAGTAAATAAGTTGACATTGTTTTTTGTTTCTGTGGCTTTCTCCATTTTACACAGAAATTTCCCCAATGTCCAGTAGTGAGAGAGACACGAGAAAGACTGCTCGGTAGGAACAGATTAAGGTGATATAAAGTAAATAACCGATTATACATTCTTCCTTGAGTATTTCACTTTTCTGAAAGCACAACACAACACACATGGACATTGTTTTTTTTTAACTTAGTCATTTGAGTTCTTTAAGTAATAAAGTCATACTTACTTGTAAGTATACAATGATTCAAAGTCTATAAGTTGACCTATGACAAGATATCCTTTGTCATGATAAAACTTTATCTGTTCCGGAGACAGCTTATCCATTATTGTATCTGTAACAAAATAAAAATGATCAATCAATCAATCAATTTTTCAGGCCCTTTTTTTTAATATATTAATGTAGCAATCGTATATTAAAAAATAAAAAAAATGCTCACTTTTCCGCTGCCTTTGTTTTAGCTTGCCTCTCAAAGGGTGGCTATTGGTGGCAATTTATTATCATTAATGATTAGGTATTGTCGAAGATAATAATTGTTTTTAAACTTTAATCTTTTAGTGATAGAAGTAACGCGAGTACATAAACAAATTGATGTAGGTACATACTTGTAAAGAAAACATTTTTAGAATTTTTAAATGAATACACATATAATTCTATTTTTCAATTTACTAATTATCTTATATTAATAAATTAACAGTTTGTTATTTCTACTTACCTTGAGTTAGACTTTTTTGTGGGGGTATACTTTTTGGAACTTAAACTCTCGACTTCTAAGGTTTTTAAAGATCTTTTACAACAATATAATATTAAATACGAAAGTTATTTAGCACCACTGCAGTATGTTACACTTTACGAACCTAATATTAACAACTATTACTGTCTGAAAGTACTTCGATTTAATTTATTTATGTTGACTTGACTTCACAGCTGATGGTTTCCACCATCGCATAAACAATCTGTCCAGAGTTGCCAGCAGTTATTTTATAATTGTGCAAGATTGCGTCTCGTCAAAATGATCACTTTCAAAATAAATCTTTATTTAGCAAATAAATAGTAGATTGATCATAAAATTATCATTTATTAAGGAAAGCTGTTACTGGCCCTGGTGGGCAAACCTTGGTTGGTATATTTGCAATCCAGCTAGGTTCTATAAAAAAATATGATTGTTTTTTTTTATATAATTCCGACAAGGACCAGGCTGTCGAAGCTGGAGTAGATAGGGTAATGCTGGCCTATGCCTTCATTGCAGCGGGCGGGGGATTCTCCACTCCGTGCCCCCCAGGTTCTAAAAACACTCTAGGGGTAGGGCAGCTAAAGAACACGGCATTTTGGGGTTGACAAAGTGGGTTCTGGATTCAAGGCATGTTTTTTTATAGAAAATTTTGGTTATTAGTAAATCAAGCTAAAGTTTAGGATGTTCTATGACTGTCTAGTAATCTCAACCTTTATTACATTGACAACTATAAAACTATAAAAAAAAAACAAAATGATGTTATTTTATCAAGAAATGTAAGAATTATTTTACTTGACACTGGCTGAACGCACAAACCGTGCATGCCATAAAAAATGCAACCCATAATAACCCATAAAAAAAGAAGAAGAAGAAATGTAAGAATTGTCTATACAGGGTGAAATTGAATGTTTCAATGAAACTTCGTGGGATTATTGGGTTACGTATATAGAGCATCTCTGAATTTTTTCGGATTTTTTAAAAATGATTTAAAATAAAATTTCGTTTTTTTTTTGTTATATTTTAATCTCCTTTTGGGTACTAAATAATTATTCTTTTTAAACACTCATACAGAGTAAGTAAAAAACAACTAATTAGCACTACTAAAAAAACGTAAAAACAGAAGACGAGCGGTCGGGAGCAATGACCGCTCCCTCCGTTGAATCGGTTGAATACCTACCTATGCGCGGTGCAAAGCGCAGTGAGCGAGCGCAGTGTCAAGTTTATCCACCGCGCGTGCGTATCTTTTAAATTTGGGACAAGAGAAGATTTGCAAATAATGCCATGATTAGTTCTTGTTCTGTGGATTCAATATAAGAAGTTGGATATGGTGTGTTGTTATTGTAGTGTCACGGTATACTCAGCAGAGCCACAAGGCTTTACGAAAGTAGGTTTGGTGATTGATTGTGTTTACAAAGTGTATACGGGAAGTTTAAGTGAAAAAAATGAATAGGTACATCGGTCTCGTAAGTACTTTTGAATACCGGGTTATAAATTTCACCCAAGTATTGAACTGCAATAAGTATTTCTTTTTGTTTAACATTTGCGTATTTCTAATCGTGACAAAATTATGATTAACTTTTAAAGTTTTTCTCCGATTAAGAGAAGATGACATTTGTGCTTATTATTTCAATAAAGGCATCTAAGACGACTTTATTGTATTGTGTGGAATCAAAGGAGTCAACTGAAATCTGTGTAGAGGTACGTACTCACTCAACGGCTGGCGGGCACGGTCGGTCGTTGACCCGCCGTGGAATTTTAATGTTTTTCCATTTTTTTGAAGTACTTATTTATTAGTTATTTTTCACTGGATATGTAAGTTTGTTTGTTTAAAATGAATAACTACTCAAAAGGAGGAAATGACATAAAAATACACAAATTATAAATAAAAAACATGAAAAAAAATACTTCAAAAAATCCGAAAAAAATCAGGCATACTCTTTTCACGTAACCCAACAATCTCACGAAGTTTCATTAAAACATTCAATTTCACCCTATATATATTTTTTTATATTTCATGTGAATCTGACTTTATTGTAAACAAATTTTGATTTGCAATAGATGTTCGCGCTATGAAAGATATATCCCACAGAAATGATTTCTTTCTTTGAGCACTTCATGAAAGCTGAAATGAAAGAGAAGGTAGCGAGTACAAAAGAGTGAGGACATGGCAATGGGATTTCGCCAAAATGCGGTATTAATACCCGAATCGGGCATCATTGCAACTGTCAGATAGGATCGCGTTCCATCCTAACTACACTCCGGTTAATTATGGGTTGCATTCCGTTACAAAATAGTACCTACATTCTTCAAGATCAAATCTAGTCATTCCGCGCTTGCTTTGCATAAATTCCTGTTATGAACGTATCAAATGAAAAACTCAAAACATGTAACATTATTTTGGTTTCCGTAGGCTGAATATTTATTTAGGAAGTTTTTTTACTAGTAAAACGAATAGAAGCTCTGATATCTTACGATACCCATAAAGGGGCGGTGAGTGTGTAGTATTCTTTCCCCATCACCGCGTAGATATAAACTTTATGAGCAATAATAAGTACTTACCTAATATCTTTATGTTTACAATGGTGTCGATTCTGGCGTGATTCTCTAAACTTAAATCTAAATTTAACATCAGTCTGTCCTTTTTATTCTGTATAGAAAATGACAAGGATACACTGTTGTCAAATTTAAGTTTAGGTATAGGGAATCATGTCAGAATCGACACCAATACCTGCCTGTGTCCGTCCGTGACGTCCAGAAGTTTACCTGCGCCTATTGCTAAAGTAAATGTGGTTCAAAATATTTTAATAATACATAACTTTGCACATATGAAATCTTTATATATATAATTCTTCTGTGAGTGTGTATGTCACTGAACTTCTCTTAAACGACTGGACCGATTTTGATGAAATTTTTTGTGTGTGTTCAAGGGGATCTGAGAATGGTTTAGATTCACAAAGACGTGTAGACAGGAGGTCTGTCGGGTCCGCTAGTATACCTATATAACAAAAAAGCTGCAGAGACTTTAAAGACCTTTAGTACCTATATTTCTTAGACTGCATTGACTGCAAGGCTGTTGTCTAATGCCTCGACAGAGTTTTGCTAGTAAAATTTTCTTTAGATTTATAAAGATAGTTATTTTTTTTATATTAAAAAATGTGTTTTTCCGATTTTATTTATTAATAATTTTATAAACAAGTTTTTTTCGTGATTATTTTAGTAAAATGCAACATAGTAGGTATGTTAAATTATTGTATACAATGTATTATGATGTGTGTTGTGACATGACTTATTTTAATAATAGGACCTAAATAAATTATGACAATCAGTATGTAAATAAAAACATGTAAGCGATGAAAAGATCTCTCGTGCAAAACTATGTTGCAAATCCCTTCACAAATGAAATGCCAAAACATCTCGGCTTATTTATAAAAATTAGTAAACGGAGGGCGTGGAATATGCACCGCTGAATATTGGCACTTCAGTTTCTCTGTCCACAACCATAAACAGAAAAGGTTTGTTTGCAACAAATTCATCAGGTATAATTAAGCTTCTGCCAACGAAGCCCAATTCCGTAGCCGAAGAAGCCACAGTACCCTCTTCTGTGACATCTATAGCAGCTTTCTGAATGAAAGAGGACACATGAATTTCATAGTCGCATATCTCAGGGAACTTCGCTCTATAACTATCAAAGGCATCATGCACACCCATATCTCCCAAGAGCTCCTTCAAATTGTCGAGGTCAGACGAAATCTTAAACCGGGGAATTTGTGCCATAACCGTTTTCGGTCCTTCGCGCTTGAAGAGATTGAAAATTGTGGCTAAGCTGATAGTCTTCAACGAGTCGATCACATTGTAGATGGACACGTCATCGTTAGGTAGGATAACTAACATAGAGAACCTCCCTCTGCCACCATAAGGCAGCTCCAAGACTTTAGCGCGTATCTGACTGATCGATGTCATGTTGAATTCACTGTTAACGAACATTAGATTCACATCTCCAATTGCATTATTACGCGAATCATAAAACGTGCTTTGCTCTGTCTCCTCAGGAGCGAAAGGTGTTCTCCAAGTGCCTTTGAAGTATAGTGCGTCGATCATTATAAGAAAAACTCCCACCAAATCATTGGGAGTCACAATATCTTCGATTACACCATGAGTAGCTTGCTTCACGTTGTTATTGATCTCCGCTGCCGCAGCATTGAAATCTTGGAAATTAAGCGGTCTTATATCACAAACTCCAGTGTCTCTGAGTCTTTTTCTAAAAGCTGATTTCAGTTCCATAGTGCTGTCTACGAAGAGTGACGAGCTTCTTTCGAGCGTCGCTTGTGGGTCGGAGGCAGTCACTTGTTTGACGAGTTCGAGGTACTTGTTGTTGAAACATTTCTGCGGGTGGAGTTGTAAAACTCTTTTCAATTCGGCAAGGGTCTCGTCCGTGGCTCCAAATGATACTGCTGTCAGTAAAGTCCAGGGAGATAGAGTGGAGGATACGAAGTGCCCGTCTGTATCTTCAGCGATTCTTGACAACAACTCTACAGAGAATTCGTACACCGATCTTCTGAACCTCAACTCCGCTTTTTCTTTATTACATTGACCGAGTATAAGAGGGATAATGGCAATTAGTAAAAATAATATTCTGAGCCGTGCCATTTCGCCTGTCCTCGGCTATAAGAACCGAGTAACTACTGCTGATATGGGCACAGAAAATAAAATGTCCAGGGTTATCGCGTGACCTCCATGATAATAGGGTCAAAGTTTAAGATTTACTACTGAAAAGCCCCAAATTCAAGTGGTGATTGATAATGTTGGGCAATTTGGTAAATATTATAGCTAAGATTATCCTCTCACAAAAATTCCAATGTAAATACAGATTTTGCGACAAATCGATTGGCCGGAACAAAAGCGAAATCTCTTTTCTATTAAATTATTTAGTACTAGTGTCCCGTCCTCGCTTCGCTTAGGTGTAAAGCTGTAGTGTAGATTAAAGTATTTTTTCTCAGGTTTGTATTATACACAATGACATTCTTCTAATACTAACTACGATAGGCACGCACCGGCCGGGCCGCCCGCCCCCCCGCGCGTTACCGCCAGAACCGCTATATGTCCCTTCATTTGAAATCTGTAATATCTTCGAAAATATTCATTTAAATTACACGCTGCAAAGGGCCAAATTTATCACACAATGATATAATTTATTTACTACAAGGTACTTAATTAGATAATGATGAATGCTGTATTGCTGAAAATCGATTCGTAAATAAGCTATTCGGTTCGAGTCTCGTCTGCTGCCCTGTCCGCGTGGATTTTTTTCTAGTAATATTTTCTTTACATAAACATATATTTTTGCTACAGACCGTTGAAACTTATAACACAAAACTGGGCCCATAGATATGTCTGGAAGTATACCTACCTACTTATAAGTATTTCAGTACCAAAGTTTAAGCGTGAAGGGGTAGCAGATAGACAGACATAGGGTGCGGCCAGAGTGCACTCAGATTCAGATGCCAATTTGCGATATTATTACTAGGTTAATAATAAGTTAATTTGACATAGCAAAACTATAAGGAGCCCTTGTTAACTCGAAACCATAAAAAGAATAGCCCGTTTTGAGACTGGCACTCATTTCCCATCAAATATCAAAATTAAAATTTAGCGTTAAATGACGAGCTATATATCCATATATCCATACTAATAAGTATTATAAATGCGAAAGTGTATGGGTGCGGCCAGAGTGCACTCAGATTCAGATTCAGATTCTGAAAACAAGCGCGAGAAATAAACAGTGTAGTCTAAGCAGGTTGCCTGCTTTTTCTCGCGCTTTGTTTTCTGAGTCTGAATCTGAATCAGGAGTGCACTCTGGCCGTACCCTTCGACTACACTGTTTATTTCTCGCGCTTGTTTTCAGAATCTGAATCTGAATCTGAGTGCACTCTGGCCGCACCCATACACTTTCGCATTTATAATACTTATTAGTATGGATATATGGATATATAGCTCGTCATTTAACGCTAAATTTTAATTTTGATATTTGATGGGAAATGAGTGCCAGTCTCAAAACGGGCTATTCTTTTTATGGTTTCGAGTTAACAAGGGCTCCTTATAGTTTTGCTATGTCAAATTAACTTATTATTAACCTAGTAATAATATCGCAAATTGGCATGGCTATACACATGAGCTAGACCGATAAAGTAAGAAAATAAAATCTTGACATAAATTAAATATATTTTAGGGTTTGGGTTTACAGGGTTACAGGTTTTTTTAAACACTAATTTATTTATTACATTGTAAGTTTGAATTCGATATTGGTTCGGGCTAAGGGTTAGCACGAACCAATATCGAATTCGTATCGTTTGCGAGTCTGAAATGTCATTGTCAAATGTGTACTGATTTCTAGTTCTCGTTACGTATTTTGTGTCGCTGCTGTTCAAGTTTCTATACATATTTTGACAATGACATTTCGGACTCGCAAACGATTTGAATTCAATAATGGTTCGTGCTAGGGGTATTGGTTTCGATTTTGCGATAGACACCGTAACAAAAATGGTTTCAAGATGACAACTTAAATGGCCCCTCTGTGGTTTTGGGCCCACAGGTAAGGTTAGTCTCTCATTAACTATGAAAAGTTAAGTTTGTTTTTGGTGTTACCAATGAAACATTGTTAAATTTACGTCAATACCTTACTAAGGTATTGTGAGAATCTAATGTGATTAAAGTACAATGCATGTAGAAAATATCGCAATGACAATTCAGCTAATCGACATTCTGCCGTACCACAAAATGTATTTCAATATCACTAGCAAAAACGTAACACGGTTAAATCTACAATATACAAGCCAGCGACATAATCTTCTCGATGCAGCTCATCAGAACAATCCTCTATAATATCGTCTGCGTGAGATATAATCTACTTAGGTACATAATGCGGTCAAAACAATACTCCATACCGAGGTTAACGAGATGGAACCACTAGGGAGACACTCATTTCACACTTGACCGGGTTTTATAGGATTAAACATTAGCTGAACACCGACCTTTAGTTTCGGTAAGTACAACAGTCCAATAATGTATTATATGAATCGATGGGTTTTTGTTGCGATCTCCGATATCGTCTGCGATTAAGTAAATCGTTAACGATCTTGACATACACAGTCGATCCATCGTTTCGATCGGTCTGAAACGACGAGATCAATCGTTCCGTATATGGGCCCCTTTAGTAACACATAATAACTGTGGCGCGCCTCATAACTTGACCAAAACTAAGTTCTGATTGCGTCGTTGCAATCGGGTGTGAGCGCTAATTGGTTCGATTGTTTGATGTCGCGTCGTTTGATTGGCTATTATCTATTAGGTGGAAGTGTAGTAGGGGTGAGCCGGCGACATGGGCTCCCGTATAGCCGGTATATGATAATAACCCTTCTAACCTCTTTCTGTGTTCTGTGGAGGTTGATTAATGTTTATAATATGGATGTAGGTACATTCAAATACCAGTGAAAGCGCTATCAGCTAGCAGTGCTATTCTGTAAGAACAAACACAATGTTCACCTCAAAATCCGCGGTATGATTTAGAACACGAATTTCAAATTATAAAGGCAAATTCTGCTCATGGTTAAAACCGAATTCGTTTATAGTTAACTAGCTGTGCCCTGCGGTGTTACCCGCGGTTCATTAGGGATATTTACTGCAGTAAAGCGTAGCCTATATAGGCTACGCTTTATCGCACCCTGGATTAACATATGTTAATCCAGGGTGTCAGCTAACACCATACCAAATTTTATTAAAATCGCTTCAGCCGTTTAGACGTGAAGTAGTAACAAACATACATACTCATGCACTCACAAACTTTCGCCTTTAAAAAATGTGTGATAGCAATGCTGTGTCTACTCTGTCGCCTTGTGTACCGGCCTTTTTTATTTTATATCAGTTTCCTGTTATATTTAGCCTATTTAGGCACCAAAGATTATGTCTGTGACCTTGCTGGTAAGTAGGTAGGGAGTAACTGCGCCAGTTACAATATCACGAGACTGGAAAAATGCAGGTGTTTGCATTTATAGTCTGAGATAATGTAATTATACAGACTTTATTTTGGGACCTACCTTAGATTGAATATCAGATAGCAAACAAATATTTTATGAGCTAATGTTTTGACTGCATAATATGATAACGCTAATTAAAATGGTAATGCGAATGAAAAGGGTGCCAAATCTTCGCGACTAGACTTCAATAGGATATTTGACTAGTTTTAGAAAACTGGATATTCATCATTCTGTTGTGTATTTCAGTAAATATAACCAAATCAAAAACTCTATTTTCAAGTTGCCGCGAAAACGTTTCTCTGGACAATATGGCGTCTTACTAGTGTGTGACGTCACACGACTGTTATTAAAACGTCAAACGATACAATGTAATGTCATTTTAACCGGAAGTTTACTTGCGTGTGATGTCATTTTAGGCTCCGCCAATCCCAAGCGTTTTGGGTCACGTGACAATAGATAAGAAAACTATTATAATTTTTCGTGGGTTTTAGTAAAATTATGATTGTTTTTTTGTAAAAATAGTAAAAACCCTTGCCATTATTCATTTTAAAAACAGATGCTAACAATTGGCACTTTATTTTTAATACTGTCAAATACCCTATTATACTTAACATCAGATGTCAGGTGGGGTGGAGAAATTTGTTGCGCCTCGTTTAAAAAACAAAAAATGTGTTTATGTGGTGCGCACCTTTGAAGCTCTCTCAAGCCTGCTACTCTGTTTTTGCACCATTTTCATTACAGAGTAAAGAACAACAGAATTTTCTTTTGGTTTTGAAAGCTTACCTGGAGATAATCAACGATTCTTATTGAAAACATCCTGACCATTATGCTATCGGGATAGACCGCAACGGAAGAACGTAGGTACACTAACTGCAGTAATAGCTCTCTCTTGTAGTTCTGTTCTACATGTCTCATGTAGGACAGAGAGGGTCCTATAGGGGAGGGAGCCGCGGAAGAGCCTGTGATGGTCACGCCTTTTTTTTTCGATGACGGGGAGATAAAATACATTATATCCACGACAATGACCAACGCCGCGTTGGTTTGCTGTCAACAAACTCTCGCGACGCTGGTAATTGCGTGGTGCATTCGGCAAGCGGCGAGCAGCCCGAGGGCCGCTAGTCGGTGCGAGTATACTTTGACGTGCACTCACGCAAGCATGGCATACGTCAAACCACACCGTCTCCGACTTTAGGCGCGTCCGCACCCGCTTTAGGCGATCCTGGGCTTCTCCGTTCACAGCGTCACCTGACTAATCTCACGAACCGCATCCCGAGCGGCTAGCCAGCCGAACAGCTCCCGTACCAACTCCCCGATCTACCCTTCCCTTCCAGGTGTAAATGCGGGATCCGTTTATGAGTTGCCGCTTGTTACGCGCGATGGGCACACCTAGGCAGTCCTTCCGCAGCGGACGGGGAGCGGTGCGGCAATAGGCGCGGGCAGTCCTGCGTACGTCTGCGGGATCACCCGATAACTCGGGTGATCCCTGGCGTGGAGCCCCAGGAGGCTGTTGGGTGCGGAGACGCGGTGAAGTCTCTCAAGGGGGATCTCGCGGTTGCACACTTAACAGCAAAGAGGGAATTCGCAGGGTTTTTCGCGGATAGTATGCCGTAAGCGCTAGTAAGCCTCGCGGACTGCTTATAGCTTCTCCGTTTCGCACCCTGAGACTAGCGAGAGGCTAGGTGTGTGTGAGGTCCGTTTGCTGTTGCGCCAACGTTTGTAATAGAGGTTTTGCTTGCTTAATAAAAAAAAGTGGGGTGGGTTACTGCTACGTTTACTTTTACCACGAGATGTGTGACCTGTTCCTTTGTCTCATATTCTTGGGGAAATAGCTTTGGTCCTAAAGTTGTGGGTGATTGGAATGGTACACTTCTCAGCTGTATCAGCTACCATCTTTTATATTTTTATGCAGCCAAACGAGCTGGCAGTCTACTTTTAATGGTAAGTGGTCACTGCAAATGGACACTTGCAGCATCAAGGGTTGCCGTCTCTGATAGAGAAGGTTTACCCGGCTTAAAAAAAGGGGGAAAAATCGCTGTTCCAGATTTTGCTGGTACTCGAGAAAAAGGAACGCGCGTATCGCCTGCTTCTACAACGCGAAGCTTTCAGAAAAGTGGGGGTGAACTATTCTCTTTGGCGTGTGGTGCGGTGAGGAGCTTGGCCGCTGGCACCAGTTTCATTAATTTCCAAGGAACACTCCATTTTAAAGATGGTACGACACGTACAAAAACGCAACGTCATTCGCAACTAGACACCTCTCACAAGTATGGATGTGTTCGACAGAAATTGTGCCCATCCTCAACAGGGGCGTATTTTAAAATCTGACGTCCCACTTACGACTTGTACTCTTCCCTAGAGTTAGTAATTAATATCAAGATATAGGTCTTTGTATGGCTTCTGCCGCTTCTGGCAGCTCTTGCAGTGTTGCAGCCACCCCTCGCAGTCTGCCGTCCAGGGCTATGGCCTCTTACGTCTGCGGTGGAGCCCCGGCGAGGCCGGGAAGTTGCTGGGT
This sequence comes from Chilo suppressalis, assembly GCA_902850365.2. Classification (NCBI taxonomy): domain Eukaryota; kingdom Metazoa; phylum Arthropoda; class Insecta; order Lepidoptera; family Crambidae; genus Chilo; species Chilo suppressalis. The sequence goes on from OU963916.1 coordinate 15,058,712, forward strand.
GCGGAGCCGTGGTAGAATCCCTTACGGGGACCCCGCATTAAGCAGTGTAGAAGGTATTCGCAGGAATTTTTTAGTGGATATTATACTGTAAAGCGCCCGTAGGAGTTGCGGGGTCCTCGGTGGTCAGCCACTGGGGGGTCCGTAAGACTTGCGGGAGCCAGGTGTGAGGTCCGTTCGGTGGTGTGCCTCTTAAAGGCGCCGTCATCTGTAAAAAGATTTTTTACCTGCGTTATAAAAAAAAGGGCTATTGCCTCTTGGCCCTAGCGTTAATACGCCCCTGATTCTCAGCTTGTCGCCCGGAACCGAATTTCCCACACCTTGGAGCCTCGGTGGAAATTTGAAAACCAAAAGCCAATCTTCTTCTACTTTGTTGCTTTTCTGTAAGGTGGGGGGTCCTTTTCCAATTCGAGCGCGAAATCCGCCAATATGTATTTTTATTCTGCTGTTGTATTTTGAGAATTTCGATGGCGTAGGTGATTAGCGCGTTCGGCTGCGATCGTTGAAGTTAAGCAATTTTCGCAGTGGTCGGTTATTTGATGGGTGAACAAAAATGTTCTACCTCGAGTTCGTCCGTGCTTCGGAAGGCACGTTAAGCCGTTGGCCCCGGCTGCATCTGCAGTCGTTAGCACCCGCCAATCCACAATGAGCCCGCGTGGTGCGTCATGGCCCAATCTCCCTATTCCATCCATAGGGAAGGCCTGTGCCCCAGTAGTGGGGACATTAATAGGCTGATGATGATGATGTATTTTGACGCTCTACTAACCCAGTTACGTAGACCACTTGCTTACTAATAGGTACAGAAATTTCGCTATTACTTATTTAAATAGTGTTTGTTTTGATAATACAAAGTAATATATAAACAAATTCGGGAAGATTTACATTTAGATTAGTGGATGTTATTCTGCAACATCCTGTATGCGAATTTCATGTTCTACATTCCTGTAGGTTTTAGTCTCACGTCATACCATACAGACGGTGAAACAGCAAAGAATATTTTAGTTTCTTTAGATAAAGAAACAGACCCGTCTTTCCCAGTGGGCACTTTGTGCAAGTGCCCAGGCCCCCGCGATCGATAGGGGGCCCCCTCAGATCAAATACAAAGTCCCTAGTTCCTGTTAAATCACCAAACGGAAGTCATAGGGGCCCCATTATCTTAATATGCCCAGGGCCTCCAATAGGTCAAAGACGGTACTGTAAAGAAATATTTATCACACACTAGCAAACCCGGCGAACTCCGTTTCGCCACCAGATGGCTTCGTTTTATGTAACATTTCGTTTGGTGATTAAAAGAAGTTTTTTTTATTTTTTCCTGAATTTTCTTTGCTATAAACCTCACGGAGCCCGAGACCTTTCCAACGAATGCAAAACCGTGGAAATCGGTTCGTGCGTTCTGGAGTTATAGCGTCAGGAAGGAAAACCCGACTTATTTTTATATAGTAGATAAAGATTTAAATTAAAAGTCATGTTTTTCTAGTTTACCAAATTTTAATTCTGTTAGGGCTTCATATAATGTGATTTTAGGGAAGGTAGATTAGCGGTGTAACCGATATTTTATTCAATGACATTTTTTTTATTATATCGTCATTATCGTGGTATTCGTAAAAAAAATTCATTGTAATGATTATACCTAATCATTAGCAATCGTTATCACTGATATGTTTTAATATTACGTAATGAGTTATTCATTCATCAGAAATAATAATAATAATAATAAATATTTCCAACACTCACACCAGTTAGTCTAGCCCCAAGCTAAGCACTATAAGGCTTGTGTTATGGGATACTAGGGTAACGGATAGAATACATATACTGTACATATACAAGTATATTTATATAGAAATACATATTAAACATCCATGACTGGAGTACAAATGCTCGTATTCATCACACAAACATCTGCCCCCACCGGGATTCGAACCCGGGACCTCTCGAGTCGGCGACACCATGAAACCCGGCGTACAAACCACTCGGCCAAGGAGGTCGTCAATTAAACATCTATTGAAGCAAATATCAATTAACTTGAACATTGAGTTTGCTAAATGTAAGTTTTTAAGAGCAATGTTCGTTCAAAACGTAGTTTCGTATTCGATCCCAACGCTCCAATATATTTAAAGTATTTTTTTTTCTATTTCATGTTTCATAACGTTTGGAATTCTCTCGAACGCTCATGTTTTCGAATCGAGATCCGTACCCCTTTTTTTTTTAACTCAGGCAAAACCTCTGTTTACAGACGACGGCTCCTTTAGGAGGCACACCGCCGAAACGGACCTCACACCTGGCTCCCGCAAGCTTTACGGGCCCCCGCAATGGCTACCCACTGAGGACCCCGTAACTCTTACGGGCGCTTAACTGCATAATATCCACTAAAAAACCCTGCAAATACCCTCTAAGCTGCTTAGTGCGAAACCACGGGATCCCCGTTTAGGGATTCTTCCGTTTCCGCACCTAGCAAGATCCCTACCCCTAGCACGAACCAATATCGAATTCGTATCGTCTGCGAGTCCGAAATGTCATTGTCAAATGTGCACTGACTTTTAGTTCTGGTTACGTACTTTGTGCCGCTGCTGTTCAAGTTTCCATACAAAATTTGACATTGACATTTCGGTTTGCAAACTATTCGAATTCGATAATGGTTCGTGCTAGGGGTACCGTAATCTCAGATTATTGACTGGTTATCCTGAGTTCTACCGTAACCGTTTAAAAATAAACATTAACTTGACTTGCTCTTGTAAGGTAGCGCTATAAAGAACATTCATTGTCAATGGCAAATTGTTTTCACTGAAGTGACCTTGAGGCGTATAACTCCCAAAAACACATTGACATATTCCAGATGTTCAACTGTTCGTGAGTAACATGCCTTGGCCCATATACAATATTAGTTTTTATAACTGATGCGTCTTCAAATGTTTATTGGCATTGCAACGTTTTATATTATGCGCATACGCTCACTGTATGCATATCATAAAGTTTGACTTCGCACATATTTCGGTTATAGGTCATGGGTTATTTGGCCTGCACTGACAGTCGATGTAATCTATATAAATAATACAAAGTCGAGGAACACTATAACTCAGGAACGGCTAGACACATATTTAAAAGATCAGTTTTTTTGAATTCTTCTCCGCCCCGAATAGCAGAATAACTATTAAAATATGGGAAAGCACCTCACTACAAAAAAATATGCAAAAAAATATTTTTTGCATCATCCCCTTTTCAGCAAACAACATTTTTTTCTTTAATCCGTAGAAAAATGCCAAAGTGACATTGACGTTTTGACATTTACTATGGGATATATCTAGTTTTGGTTGACTCGAGATTTAGCAAAATTGCTGCAAGTGGGCCTTTACGTGCCTTCCGAAGAACAGAGGAGCTCGAGATGAAAAGTTTTCAGTGACCCATCCTATGTCCGGCCAATGTGAATGTTGCTCAACTCCACGATTGAAGACCGAACGCGCTTACCTGCGTCATCGAGTTTTATCTGCGAGGAAAACTTCGAATCGGAGTTAATTCATGGTTTTTGTTTACTTCTAGTTTAACTGTTTTTTAACGGTCTTCACAATGTTTATTTTGAAGTGCGTTGAACCCAGCAATTGTTTGTCCGGTCTATTTGCAGTCTATCCTGTCTGCAGGAGTTTCTTTTGAACTTTTTCATAAATCAACTTTTTTACAGCGGGAATGTACTAAAATTTAGGAAAAAAAACTGTCAAGTGCGAGTTGGATTCACACACCGAGGGTTCTGTACAAATCTGCCGGTAGCAAAATATTGTTTATATTTATTATAAATACACTTGTTTTTAATTTGTAAAGGAAACAAATATTTTATTTTTCATTTTGTATATTAGATATTATTCATAAGTAGAAAATATAACTAGAAAAAATTCCACGCGGACCAGGGGGCCAATCGCCTAACTGGATTGCTTTGGAAAACGCTATCGCTTACGATTTCATTTTGTTATTTCTAACCGCCGAAATACCTCACGCTCATTTTCTTTAACATTGTTATTACCAATGCAAAAGAAAAAAAAAGAGCGCGAGGCATTTGAAAACCTCAGGGGGCTAGAAATAACAAACTGAAATCGTAAGCGATAGCGTTTTCCAAAGCAATCCAGTTAGGCGATTGGCCCCCAGGCAGCAGACGGGACTCGAACCCGCACCTTTCGCTATCCGGGCGAAGGGTGCGGGTTCGAGTCCCGTCTGCTACCTGGTCCGCGTGGAATTTTATCTAGTTATGTTTTCTTTAGATTTAAACATCAAGCAGTTACATGCTTAAAAAATAAAAAATATATTCATAAGTAGGTTAAGGTAATTTGTATTAAAAAAAATACATTAGGCAGTTTTTAGGTTGCTGTCATTTTATTTTCTATATACTGTAATCAAATTGTAATACTGTAAATAAAAACGAAAAGTTAAGGAATAATGAAAAAAAAAAGTTTTAAAGTTCTTCACTCGATTCCCTTGTGCCATAGCGTTTTTGACACAGTTCTTTTTATTAAAGCATAAAATAACAAAAGTATTTGTTCAGTTATTTTTTTTTTTTGTGACGACCTCCGTGGAGGTTTCTACGACTCGAGAGGTCCCGGGTTCAAATCCCGGTTGTGGCATATGTTTCAATATAATTATATATGTACAGTATATGTATTCTATCCGTTACCTTAGTATCCCATAACACAAGCCTTACAGTGCTTACTTTTGGGGCTAGGCTAATTGGTGTGAGTGTTGGAAATATTTATTTATTGAAGTTATACTTCTTTAGGCGCGTTATGAAAAAATGATGAGAGTGAAATTTTAAGATGCGCGCGCATCACTGTAACACAAAATTTTAACATCATGAAGTTGGTCGCTTTAGCGACCAACTTCATGCGTTACTTTTGTGTTTACCGCACATTAAGAAAATCTACCAAGAAAATAGAAATAGAATCTCTGTTTACTGGGTGCCAACGACTGCATTGTGAAGGCCTATCAAAAGTATTTATTAATCTGGAACAACGGAACCAAAGCGCGATTCAGGAGACTACAGCGCCATCTCTTGACCATTGGTGTAGTAGAACCAAAAACCACATCTTTATTTTTTGTAATAAAGTAACAGTTATAGGTATTCATATTTATAATATCAAAAGTATTTATTAATCTGGAACAACGGAACCAAAGCGCGATTCAGGAGACTACAGCGCCATCTCTTGACCATTGGTGTAGTACAGTGGTTCTCAAACTTTTTAAATGACGGAACCCTTTTGGGAAGCAAAATACTTGATGGAACCCTACAATAAAACAATTATTTTTATAAGTGTATTCTATATTAATCAGCATAATAAAAGTACAATGTATCCGTTACTAATTATTATTTACTTCACCACTTGGTAAGGACAATAATAGAAAACATTAAAAAAGAAAAAATCTAACTAGTGGGAGGTATGAAACTGTTTTTTATTTTTCATCAATTGCTTGATATCAGGTTTGATGGAAGAAAGTTGGAGTCTCATATCAGCTTCGGCGTCCAGTCTATTGCGATATTTTGTTTTCGTGGCTGCGTAGGTAGAGAATCCTGTTTCGCACAAATATGTAGTTGGGAACGGGAGAAGAATATCCAGAGCCATTTGGCCAAGCATTGCATATTCATCTTGGATTCTGCACCAAAAATCATTAAGAGGCGTCGTTTTGAACAATGACTCCATACTTGTGTCTGATGACATTTCTAAAAGAGATTCATATATCTCATTTGACATGTTTTCAGGCTTTTCCAAGTTGGGTAAAAAAGGATTATGAATCCAGGAGTTCACTTTAATTTTTGTATTGTGTTCTTCGGGAAAATACTTTTCAAAAGATGCGCGCATCGAACTGAGATATTGGACCAATTCTTCAAACACATTATCTTCAAACATTTCTGAGTCGTTTTCGCTAACAAACTCAGTGAGTAACGTAAAACTTTCTATTTCTTTCTTACCAATGCAAATGATCCAAAAATCTAATTTTCTTTTAAAAGTAGTTATTTTATTATAGGCCTGAAACACTGTTGTCTGTTTACCTTGCAATGATAAATTTAATTCGTTAAGTTTTTGAAAGATATCCGCCATAAAAGACAATCGGAACAACCAAGTTTTATCATACAAACGGTCCTTCAAATTAAAAGAAGTATCTGCTGAAAGAAACATTTGTAACTCGGCTCTAAGTTCAAATAGCCTTGTTAAAGTTTTTCCCCGAGACAGCCATCGCACTTCTGTATGGAGCAGCAGTGTTTTATGTTTGCTGCCATAATCTTCACACAATAATGAGAACAATCGGGATTGTAGTGGTCGTGATTTGATAAAATTAATTATTTTTACCGCTTCATCCATAACTAATTTTAGATTAGACGGCATTTGCTTCATCGCAAGTGCTTGTCTATGCAGAATACAATGACTGGAACTACAATTAGGCGCTTTATTTTTCATTCGTGACACTGCTCCTGCTGTTTTACCTGTCATCGCCTTGGCCCCATCTGTACAAATGTCAATGCAATTGTTCCAACTGAGATTATGTTCTTCAAAAAATATATTTATTTTATTAAAAATTTCTTCCCCGGTAGTGTTTGTAAGCAGCGATGAACACATAAGCATGTCTTCTTCAAAAGAACTTTTATATGGATATCTCACAATAACCAGCAGGATAGCCAAACCAGCGACATCAGTCGACTCGTCCATTTGCAAAGCGAATCGTGTATTTTGTAGACGTGTAACTAGTTCTTGTTTGACGTAGCTTGCCAGATCATGGATTCGTCGTGAAACAGTATCGTTTGATAGCGGAACAGTAGAAAGATGCTTTGCAGATTTTTCATCAAGCATACATTTTGTTATGTCTAATACACATGGTTTTATTAATTTCTCAGCGATAGTGTGCGCTTCACCTGCTTGTGCAATGCGATAGCTAACTAAGTATGATGCCTCCGTGGCCTTTTCGTTGGTAGTTTGTGTTACATGCATCATATTTTTTTGACTTTCTAATAACTGATCTTTTTTGCGAACAAAAAATTCTTTATTCTTGTCTTTAGTCTCGGGGTGTACGGTTTCTAAATGTCGACGCAATTTGGCAGGTGCCATGGAACTATTAGGAAGCAGTTTACTACAGAGCATGCAGAGAGGTGAGCCGTTGGAATCAACAAATCCGAAACTGATATAAGATTCATCATACTTCCTTTTTTTCGTCTTTGAAACCGTCGAGCTTGACGTCGTGGCACTCGTGGCATCATCTTCTGGATCGGTGATTGCTAAATTCTCCGCGCGCATTGCTTTTGAACATTCAGCGTCATTAGAAGATGTTGTTGGAACACGTTTAACACCTTTAAGCCAACGTTCCATTCTTCTTTATTTATAATGTTACAAGTCAGGATAGTGGGGTTTAAATAATGCACAATCGTTACTGCGTATAAGAGACTAAATTTAGAACCTACAGGGAAGAAATGTATAAAACTGAGACAACAGAATACAGCAGGCAGTAAAACAATGAACACCAGTTTCTCGCTAGCGAGCTTGTAAGTAGGTAGTAACTTATCGCTCCGAACGCTAATCATCAACTGACGACGCCAACGCGCGATCGCCGCTTTTATACTTAGTCCTAGACTCGATCTCAAATATTCTCGAAAATACTCGAGTCGGCACCTTTGATAAACAAAAAGCAAAAATAAAAACAGAAATTTAAAAATAGCGTTGTAAACAATATCGACTTTATCCTTTGAAGTTAGAGACGAAAGTCGCTAGTTGACAACTATAGCGTCTAATTCAGAGGCGGCTTTTATCAAAGAGACTGAGCGTTTACAAGTATACCTACCCGCTCGTTTTAAGTTTGCCGCTGGCGATAGGTATGAGTGTATGACGTTCGAAATTTTTTATTTAATTGTAACAATAAAAATTGTGTACGTTAGATATTTGGGTAAAACTATGACACATTATAAGTTTTGTTGTCACGTGGGGGAGGGTACGCGCATTCCACAGACCGGCAAACTTAGAGCGAACGCGTTGTACAAGTATAAAATTGTTGAGACCAAACTTATGAGATATTGTACCAGCTAATGTAACACAAGCTTATACAAATACAAATAAATAAATAAATAACATTCATAGCGTTTTGTCTCCGCGCGGCCGCGGAGTCCGCACAGCCGCGGAGCGACCAGAGAGAGGTGTTTTGATTTTTTTATTTCTAAATTCTTGCGGAACCCCGACAGAGGTATCACGGAACCCTAGGGTTCCGCGGAACACACTTAGAGTATAGCTGGTGTAGTAGAACCAAAAACCACATCTTTATTTTTTGTAATAAAGTAACAGTTATAGGTATTCATATTTATAATATTTATCCACATGTTTCTAGTTTGTATATTCGGAATACGTGTTTGAGTTTCATACAAGTGCAAATCACATATGTTCTAATAAATTATATTCAGTGGCGATTTTAATTGAATATTTTGATTATTTATTTATTTTTTCAAATTAAAACTGAACTTTATTGACTTTGTCCTTTTCCAGACTTTTTATTAATTTATTGTAATTAATTATTTGCATGCAATTAAAAACTAATTTTAAACGATGCCAAAGAAGGATAACTTCTCACACGCCTACATAAGTACACGCACCCATTTTTTTTTATTATTAGGCACACCTCACGTGGTCAATATCGTAACTGCGAAAGTGTGTTTGTCAGTTTGTCTTTTACCTCATCATTCTTAAACCGCTGCACTGATTTAGATGACATTTGGTAATTTGAGTTCTGGGGCAAGGACAAAGGGTAGTTTTAATCCCGGAAATCATACTTAAAGGGGGAAGGGGGGGGGGGGGGGCGAAAAGGAAAACAATGTTTCCACGCAGACAGAGTTGCGGTCAACCGCTAGTTTATTATATCTTTGAGGATCATTTCAATATTTCCCAAAACAAATTCGCACGGCGGTTTCGTTGTTTAAAACAAAGGTACTCTATAGTTATCAATTTTTAAAACAAGGTGTGTTGCTTTGATGGATGTTCTGCCAAGTGATTGGCATTACGGGTATTTACCTGTCATTAAAAGTTATTGTCAAGAGCGTGGGAATAGGATAGTCTCACTAATATTATAAAGGCGAAAGTTTGCGAGTGTGTATGTTTGTTACTTCTTCACGTCTAAACGGCTGGAGCGATTTTAATAAAATTTGGTATGGGGTTAGCTGTCACCCTGGATTTACGCATAGCTCGCTAAAACACTGTGGGCCAATCGCCTAACCAGATTGCTTTGGAAAACGCTATCGCTTACGATTTCATTTTGTTATTTCTAACCGCCGAAATACCTCACGCTCATTTTCTTTAACATTGTTATTACCAATGCAAAAGAAAAAAAAAAGAGCGCGAGGCATTTGAAAACCTCAGGGGGCTAGAAATAACAAAATGAAATCGTAAGCGATAGCGTTTTCCAAAGCAATCCAGTTAGGCGATTGGCCCCCCGGTAACACTGTGGGGCACAGCTATTAAAAAAATAATTAAAACGGAACATAAAACGCCCTTCTTAAATAATTTAAGAAATAACCATTATCTATCGTTAATCGACCAGCAGTGTTTTTCTGTAAAATTTTCTCGGCTCCGATGTGGATCCGCGCGGATTTATATCGGAACCGCGAGGATCCACATCGGATCCGCGTGAAAATTTTACAGAATAGCACTGCTGAAGATGCAAATATCCAATACATGTTACCTAACATAACATAAGCACATAATTTTAAACTAAGCCATTCAGTTACCTGATTTTTTAAAATATATTTTGTAAAAATGTGTAAGGACGTTGCATGCAAATTTCCTGAAAACCAAACATCGAAGACTCACATTTGTTACTTTGACTATGTAACTTACTTCGATCTATTTAATATTAAATAACCTATTTCCATAGTACAGTACACGGCATATTAAAATTAGTCTCTGTTAGAGAAGAACTAAACACTCTGCTTTGATTTATTTACTCCAACAAACGTCGTTGTCAGTCCAATATAGTCTATGTGCTTTGATTATATAAACAAACGTGTAGACTACAGTTTCTGTTCTCAGGCTTGTATTATACACAATGACATTCATCTATGATCCTTCTTATACCTGCATGCAAAGTCTCAGTCCGATCGGTTTAAAATTGACAAAGTTTCATACAAAGTTTCATTCCCTATTTTATCTCCTTGGGGGTAGAATTGATCAAAATCCTTTCTTAGTAGATGCCTACGTCATAACATCTACCTGCATGCCAAATTTCAGCCCGATCCGTCCAGTGGTTTGGGCTGTGCGTTGATAGATCACTATGTCAGTCAGTTACCTTTGAGTTTAATACATATAGATTGATAGACTACAGGCCCGTGGTAAAAATTAATGGGTCTTTTGAACCCCCAGAAGACCTATTTAGAAAGATAGAAAGACATTAAATAATAAGATTCAGCACTATGCCGTCACTGGTAAGCTGCCCAATTGAGTGCAGGTGAGAATTTAAAAGTACAGATACAGGTAGTACATACAGCTTACCAGTGACGGCATAGTGCTGGGACGGCACATCTTTATTATTTAATGTCCTTCTATCTTTTTAAATAGGTCTTCCGGTGGTTTAAATGACCCATCAATTTTTACCACGGACCCGTAGTCTAAAAGTCTATGTGCAATTTTTGGAGAGTTCGACATTTTCATCATTATTTAATGATTCGTACACTAACCGAATTTTCGAATACAAATATTGCTGTGCTAATCTTAGCATTATAACGATTAACAGGGGGCCAATCGCCTAAAGGAAATGCTTTGGAAAACGCTAACGCTTACGATTTTATTTTGTTATTTCTAGCCGCCTGAGGTATGCAAATGCCTCGCGCTCTTTCTTTTTCTTTTGCATTGGTAATAACAAATTAAAAAAAATGAGCGTGAGGTATTCGAAAACCTCAGGCGGCTAGAAATAACAATATAAAATCGTAAGCGTTAGCGTTTCCCAAAGCATTTCCGTTAGGCGATTGGCCCCCACAGGATACAAAAAAGATATGCTATCTGCAACAGCCAAAATAATGTCATACATTAACAGCTATGATTTCAAATTATATTTTTGCACACATCAGATATTAAATTGACAACGATCAAATATTAAATTTATCTAATGTGATGTGAAGGTTTTCAATGAAACTCTATATACGAGCTGTTGGGAAAAAATAAACCTATCAGGAATTGTTTGACCTTCTACATGACACGATGTTTTTTCTCGCAGTCGTCATCGACATATCGGATTCGATTCCCATTTAGGTTAATGTAGATGTTGAACTTTAATGCTTAGCCCCGGTGATTATACATAATTAATTTCTTATTTCCTTAACAGAAGTAGATACCTACTTTGGCTGAAAACGCAGTGTACATATTTTTTGAAAAAAAAAGGTCTTAACGAAATAAGATAAGACGCGCTATAGTATTTCACAGTCAATTTTTTTAACCGTTTGTTTACACACGTATATTATCCTTGAAATAATCTTATCTGCGCGGAATCGCGAAATCGTATATTATCAAACAAATCCACAACAGGTTATTAGAATCGAACAAAACATACCGGTCTATAGACGCACTACAGAAATTTATCAACCATCCATCGGATTCACCGTTACTTTGTTAAATACCCTTTTGTTACGCTACAATTATTGTGATTGGACAAAAAATGTGTTAGACAGAACTTTAAACCTTAACTGGTCGGTATAAGAGTGCATCGCAAAACTCTGGATCGGCGAGACTTGGAAGCAGGAGTGGTTTTTGTCAATAGTGCATAAAAACGGCAAATTTGACCTCGCGCGGAGCGAACAACCTCGTATATTCAGCCAGTTTGAGTTTTGAAGCTAGCATCTAGTCGCGGACGCGGGAATCAGCGGTCCAGCCCAGCCAGTGCTCTCTCGACTGCCGATAACCCGAGACGTGTTGCAATGAACAGATTAATACTACTCGTGATTTTATGCGCGTCCACTCTCGCCGCTAGATATCAGTGCAATCACAAGTCTGCTCTGCTGATACTGAAAAGACCGGCGTATGAATTCTCCGTGAAACTCTTGGACAGGGTCGCGCAAGCCAGCGATGCACACTTCGTGTATTCACCGATATCTACTTGGCTTCAACTCTTGACATTATCCGAAGGTGCGCATGGACAGACTTTGAAAGAAATATGGAACGTGACGAAGCACCTCAGACTAAAATGCTTCAGAAGGAAGTGGAGATCTATAGTCAACAGAGTGGACACACAGCTGAAGGATGTTTCGAAGAGAAGAGGTTTCATGGTCGTAGACAAACTTATGAATGTCAAAAAGTCTTTCATACTAGAAGTGGAGAGGTTGAAATCCTTACAAGTGCTGATGTTGGACTTCAATTACCCGGTGACTGCAGCTGACATAGCTAATAAAGAAGTGGAGAGTGCTACTAACGGTGTAATTGTGAATGCGTTCACACCATACGACTTTAACTCGACCGTGCTTCTCATGGCTGACACTTCGTTCTACAAGAGCAACTGGAAGATCCCGTTCAACACAGTCTACACGAGACCTGAGCCTTTTTACTCCGAATTCGGTGTCGACGAAGGTGAAGTGAATATGATGAACAGGATAGATTACTTCAACTACACCGAAATACCCAGGATAGGTGCCAAAGTCTTAGAATTGCCTTGCGGTTCGGGTGACAGAGTGACAATGCTGTTTTTCTTACCCACCACTGGTTCTATAAGGGATCTGTTTTTCTCCCTACAGAGGATAAGGATCATGTCGATCTTCAATAAGTTTAAAGTTGACGGTGCTTCTTTGGTGGACGTGAAAATCCCGAGGTTTAAAATTACCACGGACATTGATAGCATACCGGAGTTGTTGTACGATATGGGTGTTAAAAGGGTTTTCCATCCGGATTTGGCTAATTTGAGGGGCATAAGTGATTTCAAAGTGTACGCTTCTCTGATGGCACAAGTTGCTGATATTGAAGTGAACGAGGAGGGTGTGACTGCGACTGCAGTAGCCGACTTTCTGTTAGCAAACAAAGTATCTAAAGATTTTACCGCGAACCGTCCCTTCGCATTTCTATTAATAGACAAAAGAACGGAACTAATTCTCTTTGCCGGTACGTACTCCACGCCTCGTAAATATAAATAATACAATTATAATTATACTTTCATTAATAATCATTAATATTATTTTTGTTAACAATATTTATGACGAATATCACATTATACAGTTTCCATTCAGTAGATTAGCTTGATGGGGATTAATATAATCTAATTAACACACGTGACATTGTACTTAAAGAATCAATGAATAACAAATCACAATATCAAAATAAAGTAACAGAATAACCCCTTAATATATAAGCAAATATTTCGGTATGATATTTGTGGAATTTCCATAGAATTTATCCTTTTGTTAAAACTGTATAGGTAACAAAGGTACTTATAAGTTTTTCAAAACTTATGGTGATATTCTTCTTCATAAAACGACATTTGTTATATTATTATAAATGCGACTTTACAAAATAACATAATTGATTTGATTGATTGATTTATATATGCATATGATATGTATTTCGTTAAATTTAATGTCTATATTAGATTATGGTGCATTTATTATATAATTCAATAGTAAGATCTTCCCATGGTTTCGATTATAAATAAGAAATGAACATTTGCTTCCACATAATATTTTTTATGAGTATTCAGTACCAGTTTTTAAAAGAGGTTTTAATATTAGTACTTGCGCATTTTAACATTGTTTAGGATTCTCTACTATAATTTATTGTAACTTTTTGTTTCAACAAAATTTTCATGAAAGAATCAAGAATATTATGACGAATGAGTAGATATCTTAGAGCATAATAAAATTAGGCTCTAAGATAGGTATGCATGTACTGTATAGGTACAATTATTTATTTGATTATGACTGATTTGTTAAATAAAAAATATGTAAAACATGACACCTTTATTTTATTTTCCGCATGAACTTTGGTTTTAGTATTCGTCCATTTATCAGTAAGCTGTGAAATTTTTAACTGCATAATTACATGAAATAATAATGTCTAATAATAACTTAAAAATATTAAGGAATTAAAGTGTAACCAAAAACCTTAGTTTATGGAATTATTCTTATTAAATTCTTAATTAATAAATGTCCTTATCTAAAGTTATACACTAAAGATAAAATATGTATTTTTAAATATTAATAATAAATTCTCAAAAAACTAACAACAAATTGTTTAGGCGCAGGGGAACACATTTGTGTTCATTACACAAATAATATTTTTATCTACCGGGATTTTAATCCGGGATCATTTAAAAGTGCTACGGTTGCATTAAAACTTTCCATTATTCATAATACGGTACATGATTTCGAGTTTCAGGAAGTGGCTGACGTTTTCCTTATCTTTTAATAGAATTGAAAAATTTCATTGATAATAACACACTGACGAATTTTTGTCTTAGTTCAAGGAAATAACCCATCTGTCTGTTTATTGTACATTTGAAGCAATTGAGTTAACGTCAAAAACAAGTTCACTTTTACTTTTATAAGTAAACATGTAAGTGTTATTAATGTTTTATATTTTTTTTTCTCCGACATCATACAATTAACGTAGGAATTAGTCCAATAATAATTACTATGGTAGATAATTTCAAGTTTCACGAAAATACCAACGTCTTCCCTATCATTTCTTAGAATTTTGTAAAATTTCATTGATAAAAACGTACTGGCTAATTTTTATCTGAGTGCAGGTAATTTTTGCAACAAAAATATAGGAAATAACCCAACTGTCTGTTTATTGTATCTTTGAAACAATTTAGATAACGTCAAACACAGCGATTGCACGTTTATTTTTTAATAGAAGTGTAATAAATGTTTAAATTTTATTTTCATCGACTTAAAAAGGGAAGGTAAAAATAGGAGGTTCACAAAATTGTTATTCTTTCATCTATCTTTATTTATTTTTGTTTTTTTTTACTCCACTTCATGGGACTCCCGTTCGGTTAAAAATTATATTATACTTGTTCTGTGACTCCATAGTTAGCAGCTGGTGTTGTTTTTCAATTTCCGCGTGTAGTCCTTCATGTAATATCTCAGTAACAAAAAAGTTTCAATACTTGAGTTAATCAATAGGTTAGGTCATTTAGAAAGGAACAGTGAAAGGAGATCTTTGTCAAAGATAATTTGAAGCGGATGCAAGTGATACAAGATGGAGCCTAAACAGAGATTGGGTCTTTGGAGATTGTACACGAGTTTTGACAACACCGTAAGTGTCGCCGCACACGGGCCACACGCCACAGCCACAAACGCCGCCACGAGAAGCTAGAAGCGGCTACTAAGTGGCTGAAGCGCGCGACAGCGGACGACTAAGGTAAGTGTCGCCGCACACGGGCCACCGACCACAACCACAAAACGCCGCCACCGGCATATTTCTTGTAGTTTTCATACATTTTATATGGCCTCGCCACACACGGTACGCCGGTGGCCGTCACACGCTACAAATCGTCGTTGCTCGCTTCTTGTGGCCCGCACTGGCCACTTATGCGCGCCGATACAAAACGCCGCCACACGTCACTCGCGAGATTCCTCACCCCACAAAACGCCGCCACCGTTTTGTGGTTGTGGTCGGTGGCCCGTGTGCGGCGACATTAATGGTATCGCATCGTCAAAGTTTCTATGAAAACTATGCAGCGAAGACGTTCAATTGGAGGGACGTATCGGACGGTAGGGACGTCACTGTACTGTACTGGATGTCAGAACCAACTGGCTCTTTCCATACAATATGTTACGATGACGATTCGATAATGGAGCTGTCAAAATTCGTGCCTGGGCCTCTGATTATATTAATGATCAAATCAGCCTATTAATGGTTCTCTCTCCTGCCTCCATTCAATTTTTAATGTTTTATAGGAGATAAATCGCATTAGGAAATTAGTTGTAATACACACACGATAACACGATTTCATTATTTAAGGAAGATTTGAAAGAGCTTTCAATAACTATGTACTTATGAGCTTTTAATAAGATGGAAATGAAATGAAAATAACCTTTGTGTAATTGGAACAAAGGTTATTTTCATTTCATTTCCTTACAATTAATTTTATTCAGTAAGTTAAGTGATTGTCATCGTAACTTAATGACTGGTTGTAGAGGTGCGGTAAAATTTTCTTGACAAGGCGAGTGTAATAATGTTTTTGGCAGATGCGATAAAGGCACTCCTCTTGGCTGTTTATGTTTGGCATTTGTAAACTTAACAGCAGACTGTCTTTATTTAGCTTTTTAAGGAATAAAATGACAGACTGATGTTAAGTTTAAAAATAGCAAAGAGAATAGCCAAGAGGAGTGCCGGCATGACAAAATCCTAGGGAGATTGGGCCATTAGGTATACCCACCACGCGGGCCCAGTTTGTTAGTTTGTTGCTAACTGCAGATACATCTGGGACGAACGGCTTAACGTGCCTTCCGAAGTACGAAGGAACTCGAGATAGTAAATTTTTGGTCACCCATCCAATGACCGACCACTGCGAAAGTTGCTTAACTTCAACGATCGCAGCCGAACGCGCTAACCATTGCCTTCCTCCATTAACCGCTAGACCGCTGACCCGATGTATATGAAATTTGGTATAGTTATCACTGATTAGTGGGGAGGAAATGACAAGGATAGTTTAATTTTAAATTTTAGTAGATTTTTGTAATTACCACTTTATCAACGCAGATGAAGTCGTGTGCACCCGCTAGTGAGGTATTATTTTATTTATTCTCTTAGATTTTATTTCTAGTTTCGTTTTTTGAGTACTGTACGAGACCTTACTCATGCTAGTTTGACTCGCGATTGGCTTGATTTCAACATAAAACATTATTAATCACCGACAGACTAAATGAAACATCAGTCTGCCAAATTTTCTTTTTGGCGAAATATAAAAAAGATACGAAAATAATGTTTACATTCTGCACAATTTTGTTTGAAACTACCTATAAATTTTTTTATGGTAGGTATGTAGGGAACCACGCAAATCGTTGATTTAGTTATGTTGACACAGACTAACTGTCAAATACTGACAACCATTTGCAGTCATTTATTCACTACTCACATAGTTATTAATTTTATTTACTAACAGTAACGTTTTATACATACACATACATATGTATGATATATGCTAGAGTTTAATATAAAGGTATCGGCTTACGTAACTTGATCATAAATAAATAAATTTAAAAAAAACATATGTTTTTATAATATATGATGTTATTAAATTTGCGATAGTGT
Source organism: Chilo suppressalis (assembly GCA_902850365.2). Taxonomy (NCBI): domain Eukaryota; kingdom Metazoa; phylum Arthropoda; class Insecta; order Lepidoptera; family Crambidae; genus Chilo; species Chilo suppressalis. Next base: position 15,075,943 of record OU963916.1, read on the forward strand.
GTATCTGTCTGTTAAGTCTTCACGCTCAAACCGCAGAACCAGTGATGAAGATTGATAAAATTTGAAATGAAATTTGGTATATAAATATCTTAAAATCATCCTTTAATGTGATGAAAATGGTGGTGGAAGTTTGTATGGGAAACCAATATTTCCACGCAGATGAAGTCGTAGGCAACCACTAGTGTTGGTATTATAATATGTATGTAGGAACTACGCAAATCGTTGAATTTCTATTGACTTGTGTCATTGCCAGCGCACGCAATAACTGAGTCTTACCCAGTCCAGACATTTGTAATTATAAAGGTTTATTGCTCGTAATAAATCTAATGGTTTCTTCGTACCTTGATCTTACTTGTGTACCTTGTACCACTGTTAGCACTTGAAACGAAGGACATTGTAGATGTTCCTGGAACTTTTTAAACGATTTATTTGATTGTTTAAAATTTTGTGTATGAAGACTTGATAAGTAAGAAATTATATGTTTCAATTTGTAGAAGCTTCGTACTGAAGAACAATTTTAAAGGTTAGTAGAAATTTTAAATTTTCGTGAAATCGTACATATTCTACTGGGCTGGGTGCACAACAGTAAGGTTTAGTTTTAAATATTTTTATCGTACAGCATCATTCGGGTTTGCTACTTCATAAATAAGATAATATATACATTGATTTAAATTTTCAAGATCACTCACCACATTATAGATATTAAAGGGATATGGTCCGTGATCATGGCGCTTGCAACAGTGTCGAAATATCGGAGACTCATAAAAAACAAGGTTACAATCCCGTTAATAGCTATAAGATAATCATTAACAAAAGATGATAAAAATACTCCTCTAATATATTTTAAGTTTAAATTCCAAAGAAAAAGTTTTTGAACTGAAAACTTATTTAGCGGAGTTGTACACTTTTGTAATGGTTAAAAAATGTTAAACTCGCGTCAGGACACGTGACCTGATCGAAAATTCGCAAGACGGATGGAGAGTAGACAGCCGGCGCGGCGTAGGAGAGGAAGTATCCACCTCTCTTTCTACAGCGCGGCGAAAATGTATGCCTGCGCCTGCTGTCTCGTTTCGGCGGCGCAGGGCGCTTGCGCGAATGTTCGTGTGTGTTTATGTTACAGCGTGCCACGCGCATCCATGGATGGTGACAGCTGATGGCTGGACCGTCTGTGTAGTGGCCACACTGCTGTGTATTCGTAAAATTCGTATATAATAAAGTGTTACTAATTCGTGCAAAATTATTCCCTAACCATTCCAACATATCAAAATTATTCAAGTTTTCACTTCTGCCGGCACTCCCGGAGTGCAACCAGACGTTTTTTTAACTTGATTTTGCATTCACCATGTAATTACTATACCCATATTGATGAATAAAATTATAGTATAGCGAGAGGAGAGTAGGCTACATTTTTGGGAAAATCTCCTATTTTCCTAAATATGCAACCCATCTCTCTCTGTCATGTGGATGTTTGCTTTGAAAATTGATTATTCTCAAACTCAAACTCATTTATTCAGTCTACACTGTTACAAGCTCATGTGAAAGTCAAACGCTACGCCATCGTTTCGTAAATCTACGGCGGGAGACTTTGTACTGAGAAGAACCGGCAAGAAACTCAGCAAGGGCTATCTTTTTCTCCCTGTTTTGTTTCATACAGTGTCGTCAATTGAAAGATGACATCATAAACTGAAAACAGGTGTTGATTACAACTTCCATCACATTAATATTAATAAATATTATATTGCCAATGGAGCCGCTTTGTGTGTTTTTGTGTTTGTTGCGATCACCCATTCAAACAACCGGCCTTTTCAAAAGTTGCATGGAGGCTAAGCATTCGCTTAAGAATCTGCATCAAAAATATTTTACTTTGTTTACATGCGTGGGTTTACACAAATAATTTACCTAACCGGCCAAAAGTGAAATACCAACCTTTTTTCATGAAATATTATTTATTCGACGATGTAAAGGAAACGCGTGTCAAAAGTTAAACATTTTTAGCGAAAGACGTGTTTCTTTACAGCCATATGGCATTTAAAGAAACATCGAGCAAAGAAATGTTTAGAACAAGAATTTATTGTTGTCGTTACTGTTGAAATATTGATTATTTTAAAACTAAAGAGTGAATTTTCCGTGATTTATGAGATGAAACAAGACTCAGGTTTGAAACGATGCTAAAGCCCTTCGAAAAGTATAAAAAAGGACTTTAACTTTATCACCACAAAAAGTTAGGCATGTGTTCAATACGATTTTAAGAAAAATATCTAACAAAATTTGACAAGGTTTGAATTTTTGAAACGGTGTAATACCTTTTTATAGTAGAATCGCTATTGTTTTGAATCACAATTTAACAATTATGTATTCGCGAGAGAAAAAGTAACCACGCGTTAATTTGACTCAGATTAATATTCAACGAGTCTGGTTGTGCGCTCTTTTTAGTATGGCATAAGTTTGACCTTCTGTATTCATCGTGCAAATCAGTAGCAGAGAAACCGCATTTGCAAACCGTTTGCAAGTTACCTAATTAAAAGGACTACCAGGCAGGATACACACGGGTGGTCGGAAAAGATTAATTACTTAACTACTTATTTACTTGTATCTGATTTAAAGCTACACACATCAGAGAATATCCCTCGACAACCGCTAACTAGAGCCAAGATCCGAGTCTCAGAGACGCCCTCTAAGTGAGCCGACCCCCTCAGGTTCGAGTGGTCTAGAGGCTCCAGACGGAGAGGAGACTCCCCCCGTGGGGAGACGCCATCCGCCTGGAAGACCTCTAGAGGCACTCGCCAATTCCCGGCTCGAGGTCCCCTTAGGATCTCGCCGTGATCCGGTGACGCTGTAAAGGTCATCTGCGAACAACAGCATACACACTCATAAAAAAAATCATCAGAGAAGTCGACAACATGCATCTTTTATGCAAACTGCAAGTTTTATCTGTTGTCATTTAATATTATCGTCATAAAATGTATAGTTTATTCAACGGTTTTTTTGTTAAGTCACTAATATATCCAACTGGTTATTTTAACAAAATAATATAAGCACCTATTTAAAAATCTTTCAAAAGTTCATGTTGCTTAAACTCTTTTCATGAGTATATTTTGTATGCAGAACCGTATTCCATTCAGAATTAATTTCCGGTACTCACAACGCGCACATTAATAAAGGTTTAATGGTAGGCAATTTATTTATAACTCGTTGAATAATGCAACTTGTAAGTTTAAAAGTTCATTTAGCAGCTATTTTACTAAGATCCAGTATTCTATTAAACAAATTCATTGAAAACGATCCGTTGTTTGATTCGTATCACAATTTACCTTAAAGCGCGCACTTGTCGTTAATCATTGTAATTTACGAACTAGGCTAGACCGTAATAATTATGTAGGTATACGCATCGTATGTCAATTAAAAATATCTGAGCTGCCGTTTTAAATCAATCAAGGGGTTTATAAAAAAACCGCAACCGCCCATGCGACCGATTTAAAACCTTACGATGTTTCGAGTAAAGTCGAACATCGAGTAGACGTAACCGAAAAAAAATGTACTGTCGTAATTTTAGAAGATTATTATCGTGACTTGTCGAGTTAATGTTTTATGGCACTGATGTTTTTTTTTGCTTGTAGACGCATGCGTGGTTAATTTGACATAGACGTCTATAACTTTGACATTTACGTAATTGTTATACAGTGCGAATGTTTAGGTTTTGATTTTTTCATATGTTTATATTTTATTTTAAGCTTGTAACTGCTTGATGTTCAAATCTAAAGCAAATATAACTAGAAAAAAATCCACGCGGACCATGCAGCAGACGGGACTCGAACCCGCACCCTTTGCAATCCGGGCGAATGCACTGACCAATTATGCTACCGCGGCCCTGATGGCCACATCGAAATTCTTCTAGCCATTCTTATGCTGCAAGGCAGCGCCATCTCTTCGCATTATAGGTTGGTCAGTGCATTCGCCCGGATTGCGAAGGGTGCGGGTTCGAGTCCCGTCTGCTGCCTGGTCCGCGTAGATTTTTTTCTAGTTATATGTTTATATTTTTAAGCATTAGTTAAATGCCACATGTTTCAATGTAAAGAAAATTTTACTAGAAAGAAATCTATGCGGTCCAGGCATAATGTTTGTTTAGTCCCGGCTGTTGCCTGTGGGCCGCGTGGAATTTTTTGGTCCGGCCCAAATTTTTTGTAGTAGAATTTTCTTTTGATTATCTTCCAGTATTTTTTTTATACTCATGTTCTCGCACTCAGGCGCATGTTTAGGTACTTATGAAAGGTTGAAAGGGCCTTGGTGGGCGATAATGACGAAATAGGTATTTTTGACGACCTCCGTGGTCGAGTGGTTTGTACGCCAGGTTTCATGCATGAGGCAGATGTTAGTGTGATGAACACGAGCATTTGTACTCCAGTCATGGATGTTTAATATGTATTTCTATATAAGTATATATGTACAGTACATGTATTCTATCCGTTATCCTAGTATCCCATAACACAAGTCTTATAGTGTTCACTTTGGGGCTAGGCTAATTGGTGTGAGTGTTGGAAATATTTATAATTTATTTATTTATAATTTATTTTTATCCTGGTTTTTACGTTTAAAGTAAAGTGGAGTTTAAAGCAGTCAAACTGGATCTAACATAAAATTATTATGACCGCTGGGTTTTTAAATATTGCCGCTGACTTTTCCTTATATAACAAACATTTTACCTTTTTCGTGGTCCCGAGGATCAAAGGTCTAACAGTGTTTATCTTATAGAACAAATTTACTTGAACAATAAAGTACTTATTTGAATACTTGTAAAAAATCGACCTAGTGTGGTTCGGACACGCAAATTTCTATAGGTCCCATTATAAAAATGTAACTTTTGAATTAACAAGCAAAAAATATCTGACGGACGGTTGCTATCTTCGTCCCACAGGGCACGTGTTGTGTTTTTGTGTGAGAAAATGCTCATAACTTCATCAAAACTTGCTTCTGATTGCGTCGTTGCTCACGGGTGTGAGCGCTGATTGGTTCGATTGTTTGATGTCGCGTCCTTTGATTGGCTATTATCTATTAGGTGGAAGTGTAGTGGGGGCGAGCCGGCGACATCGGTTCCCGTACAAACGGTCTTTACCAATAATAAACAACATTAGCTCCATTTTACATACATGAAACTTGTACTAAAGTTGAGGCCGCAGCCGACCATGCTTAGTTTCTCAAGCGTCGTAAATACTCTTCTATAACTGAAGATTATGAGTTTGCGGCGTTAGCTTTCGAGACGTTAGGGTCGTGGTCGGCTGACATGATGTTTATGAAGGATATGTCGAATCGACTGATTCTCTCTTCGGGTGATCAGAGGGCTGGCAGCTATTTCGCGCAGAGAATCAGTTAAGCCATTCAGCGAGGTAATGCTGCCAGTGTTCTGGGTACCATGCCCCGAATTGGAACTTTGGATGACATATTTTTCTTGTGAATATGTATATAAATATATTCGGGTTATTTTTTAATGATAAGTTTTTAGTTCGATATTGTTGTGTCGTAATTATAGTTATTAGTTTGAATAATCAACATTTATTTCAGACTTTAAATCCATATACAAGTGTTAGTAACACACGTAATTTTATTCTAGAATCTGCTTGAACACCCTTCTTACCTCTTTCTGTGTTTTGAGGGGTGAACGCTCAGTGCATCGTTCCTTAGATGTGAGATCGAAAAGTGCACCTACATGGGCTATTCACCTCGTGGGTGGTCTTTGGACTACATTTCCGAAAGGGGTACTAGGAACTTAGTTGAGTTCAATGCTAAGAGAACCCAGGTTTGCGCTTTCACGGCAAAAACATCGCCATTCGTTTCCTTCCCTCTCTTCAGGGCATAACACCGGTGCCTGTAGTGCTCTGTAAGCAACATCACCATGGTGGGTATAGAAGTTAGCTCAGACCTAAATCCAAAGGACTACATAGAAACCGTGATCAAAACCGTTTCACGCAAACTCGGAGTCCTGAACAAGGTACGGCGTTTTTTCACGCCTGATCAACTGTGCTTGTTGTACAAAACGCAAGTGCGGTCCTGCGTGAAATATTGCTCGCATCACTGGGATGGCTCCGCTAAGTACCTACTCGATGCATTGGAAAGGTTACAGCGGCGCGGCTGTCCGCATCATTGGCGATGAAGTGTTAACTAACAAACTTGAGTCTCTACAATTACGCCGCGATGTGGCAGCATTAAGCGCATTCTACCGACTTTACCACGGCTAGTGTTCTGAGGAGCTATTCTCCCTTATTCCTCCATCACCTTTTTTTCAGAGGACCACGCGCGCTGGCCTACGTTGTCATCGACTTAATGTGGCCACTATTCCTATACGAACAAAGAAATTTGCTGACTCATTTATTTGTCGTACTATTCGCAAGTGGAATTCTTTACCCGTGTTCCCCCCTTTCTACAATCTGGGGTCCTTTAAGAGAGGCGTGAACAAGCATTTCTGCAGGCCGGCAAGGTGAGGATGGTTGGTGTGGTAGTTTATAACTGCTGTACCAGCTATCTTCGCGTCTGGACTTTATCACCGCTTAACATCAGGTGGTGTAGAGTAATTTGCCTACCTAGCTATATTAAAAAAAAGGTACATTGCACGTATTCGTTATACAAACATATGCCGGGTTTCATGGTGTCGCCGACTCGAGAGGTCCCGGGTTCAAATGCCGGTGGGGGCAGATGTTTGTGTGATGAATACGAGCATTTGTACTCCAGTCATGGATGTTTAATATGTATTTCTCTAAAAATATACTTATATATGTACAGTATATGTATTCTATCCGTTACCCTAGTATCCTATAACACATAAGGCTTGCGTTAGTGCTTACTTTGGGGCTAGGGTAATTGGTGTGAGTGTTGGAAATCTATACTTATAATAAATCTGTAGAGAGGTCAATTCTGTACATGAAATATATTTTCAAAATAACTATCAGGGGGTGATAATGATCGATACTGATGCCAAAAATGCAATCAGTAAAATTTTTGTCTGTCTGTCTGTCTGTCTGTGTGTATGTTCCTTATAGAAACAAAAACTACTCGACGGATTTTAACGAAACTTGGTACAATTATTCTTCATACTCCTGGGCAGGTTATAGTATACTTTTCATCACGCTACAATCAATAGGAGCAGAGTAGTGAAGGGAAATGTTGGGAAAACGGGAGAAGTTACTCCATTTTTTAAGCTTCCGTCGCGTGTGGAGCCTTCATGGTTAAAGTTATATAGAAATCATGTATGACGGAAATATTACGAGTACATAAAATTGTCTAGAAAATATCCCGCAACAGCATATGTCTATCTTTTATGGTTGACTCACAATAACACGTGTAACTCCCAAAAGCTTAGCAGTTCGGAGCATTCTGATCATATTTGTTTACTCTTACGTTTATAATACTCTGACTCATCCCTAATTTAAAAAAGTTAACATTATTAAATATTCAATAAAAAAAAAACTTAGAAATCGGTATAGAAACACCAAACTTATACATGAAATAAGCCATCGCGCCGTCGCACGTGAATACTGAATCATGCTATAAGGATTATTTTTGTGTAACGGTTGCCGCGCTCGACACGGGTCGCGGCGGCGCGGCGGTAGGGTATCAAAAGGCGGGAGGTCCGAGAGCGAGCTGTCTAAATCTGTTTTCTGCGTCGCTCCCCCCCTGGGGGACGATCGCTTCCGATGAAGCCTTAGAGGCCTTCCCGGCCAGAGGCAGCCCCTACGGGTGTTTTTTAGTCAGTACTAGTCTGACATAACCTTGCAGCCGGCTGTAGGGTATCCATGAGGATTTCACACCTGCTCCCCTGCCTGGGAGGAAACAAAAAAAAATAAAAAAAAGAAAGCGAGCGAGCTTCAATATTTGGCTGTTGATGCGTTCAGAGCGCTCGACCTTATTGACAGACAATAATTGATATTGAGGAACCGTGCTTTAAATAGTTTATTTGAATTTCTTTTGTTGTTATTTTGTAAAATAGGTATTAGTTATAATTTTTATTATTTTTAAAGCATGTAACTGCTTGATGTTTAAATCTAAAGAAAATATAACTAGAAAAAATTCCACGCGGACCAGGCATCTGCCGTCCCGTCTGCTGCCTGGTCCGCGTGGAATTTTTTCTAGTTATATTTTCTTTAGGTATTAGTTGTTTTGGTAGTGTTTAAATATTCGTTCAAATTAAAAATTATTAAGCGTAGGTACTTTTATTAATTAAAGTAGTTATAAGTATTTATTTTTAAGTGAAGTAGGTATAGGTAGATAGTATTGCACAGGCGTTTCAGCTTTATTTTCATTTCTTTTTTGTTGTGAGGTGTATATATTTCTGGTTATAATTCTATAAGAATATTTTAGTTTAAATAGTCACTTAGATTTTAAGTGTAAGGTAGCTAAAGTTAGGACCACGTATTAGTTGTTTTGGTAGTGTTTAAATATTCGTTCAAAGTGTAATTTAATCATATGGGATGAATGTACGATGGCCCATCGAAAAGGAGTAGAAGCGGTAGCGGAAGACAGAACTTTAAGGGATATAAGACAAAATGATCGACCAATGGGCGGTATCACAGTTTTATTTTGTGGTGATTTCCGACAAACCTTACCGGTAATACCACGGGGAACCCGAGCTGATGAGGTTAAAGCTTGCCTGAAAAGCTCTTATTTGTGGCGTGATATACAATCGGTGCATTTGACTATAAACATGCGAGTGAGAACTGTAGATAACCAGGATGATCGTGAATTTTCTGATATATTATTAAAGAAAATACCTTCACCAAAGATACCTATCCACTGCTACACCAAGGAAAACTTATTCTGACGCCTGAGTTATGTTGTATAGTGCAATCCCAACAACATCTTATATCGTCAGTTTACGGTGACGTAACAAATATATTAAATAAGGACAATTCTTGGTTATGCGAAAGGTCCATTTTAACTCCTCGCAATGACCAGGCATCTGAGATTAATAATAAAATACTGTCGAATATCCAGGGGGAAAGCAAAGTTTATAGTTCATAGTTCAATAAATAGAATGGCCGATGAACAAGAAGCCACTAATTGCCCGATAGAATTTTTAAATTCTTTAAATATGCCCGGACTTCCTTCTCATGAAATTTGTTTAAAAATTGGCATTCCGATTATTCTGCTCCGAAATTTAAGACCACCACAACTTTGCAATGGAACTTGGCTTAAAGTAACCCAGTTGCAACAAAATGTAATCGAGGCTCAAATTTCAATAGGTTGCGGTGCAGGAGAAACCATTTTTATTCCCAGAATTCCCATGATACCAACTAATTTTCCATTCCAATTTAAAAGAACGCAATTCCCAGTATCGGTGTGTTATGCAATGACAATAAATAAGGCTCAAGGGCAGACTTTTCGTGTTGCTATAGTAGATCTCGGTGTCAGTTGTTTTTCACATGGTCAGTTATATGTCGCTCTTTCCCGGGTTAGCAGTTCTAGAAATCTTTATATTCACGTGCCGGACGGGTCAACTTTCAACGTAGTTTACCCGGAAGCTTTGCGCTGAAGTATTTTCATTCTATATGTACTTAAGCCTCATGTGAAAGTGATCTAAACAATATTACCAATACATTAACATAATAACATACAAGGAGTTACACGCTGATGATCTCGGGGCACAGTGATAATAATAATATTCTGCGGTTCCTTATTGCGATATTTTTAACAATATTGTGGATTGACATATTATATTTCCCTACTAAAATACGAAAGTTAATCTGTCTGTCACATCAAAACCACGGAACCCTGAAGAAGGACATATGCTACTTTTTTACGAAAAACGACGAAAACGCGGACGAAGTCGCAGGCTAAAGCTAGTCTTAGAATAAAAACCAAACATTTGTAAACAAAATTAGCAAATAAATCATGTAAAACGTGTAGAAAATGAGTACTGGAAAACGGAAATATGAGAATTTTAGTTTGGTTATAAATACAGGTAATAAAAATGACCGTTATTATCTATATATGTATACTAGCTGACCCAGCGAACTTCGTACCGCCCTAAAAAAATAGGGGTTGTCCAGCGGACAAAATTGTGAATCTAAACCATTCTCAGATCCCCTTGAACACACACAAAAAATTTCATCAAAATCGGTCCAGTCGTTTAAGAGAAGTTCAGTGACATACACACTCACAGAAGAATTATATATATAAAGATAAAAGTCAAAGGTGACTGACTGACATAGTGATTTATCAACACACAGCCCAAACTACTGGACGGATCGGGCTGAAATCTGGCATTCAGATAGATGTTATGACGTAGGTATCCGCTAAGGAAGGATTTTGATCAATTATAACCACGGAGCACCCCCACTAGAGTCCGCATACAAGGGCAAGCGCTTACGCCAAGCTTAAGTAGTATATTACCTATGCGTGAGGCACGCCTACAAACGTCGCGATACATCGTTTCATTCGGTAACCGAGCGTTGGTCGAACTGCTTCTCTCGTTTTCGTGTTAAAAAACTGTAAAAAATGCCGTACTGTGCAATTAAATTGTGTGGAAAGTCGAGTACAACTTCCAGTCTTCAAAAAAATGGTATTACTTTTCACTGGTTAGTTTAAATGCATTACAAAAAGACAAAAATACTGTTATATTAAATTGCTGTTAATGTATTTATTTTTTGGTGAACGCGTTGATGTCTTTTTACACTATCCCTTTTTCGCATGGGCTACATCATATATGCTATCTCGCTCTCACACCGGCACGTGTATTGCTAGTGACTCAGACGCAGCTCATGTCTCAACGCGTAAGTTTGTCGATAAGTTTGTCAGCTATGGAAATGGAAAAAATAAATAAAAACTATTTATTTCATCGTATACAATAATAGATGTCATAAGTATACAACCAACAGTTTTTATTTTGATTGAAGTCAAACATATCCTAATAAAATTTTAAAAACGCGAAAATTTGTATGCATATTTGTTACTCTTTCACGCTAAAACGGTTAAACGGATTTGTATGAAATTAAGTGCGCATAGTTTATGACCTAGATAAAGACATAGAATTAACGATATTAAATACCCTAGATACACCACGACCGCTCAAAATGTGTCCCAATATCTAAATAGTCTGTGGTCCCAATCAAGAAGTGCTTGAACTCCACTCAAGCACTTCTTAGTACACAGTCACACGCGGACCGTTGAAAAGTCAAGATGCCAAAGAGTTCCGTGAAAAAATGCAGAAAAATACTAATAGCACGTAAAGTGTCGTTCTTTCGACAGGTATCTAATTAATGTTTTTTAATAAACGCCTCTAAAGCAAATTTTATTGTTGTAATACTTACTATAAACTGATTTAATTTAAAATATTTGTGATATTCAAATGCATGGTCGGTTATACGTCGCCCTTAGCCATCTCTTTTCTTCGCGGTCTGTACTTGCTGTATTGCCAACAGCGCATTCAGAATTGCGAGTGAAAAGTCAAAAAAAATAAGGTCTATATTCTTTCACATATAACAATAAATCGTAAAATTTTACGAACTTGACGCATGCATTTTAATTAAGACCTTATGCCATATGCATTAAAGGTGACTTTCAATGTTTAAATAAGGCATTATATTGTTTTTGACCACGCGATCATCTTACGGACCTCCGTGGATCGTCCAATGTACCTTTTGGACACGTTTCGGCCACGATTTTGTTCGTATTGTTGTATTTAGGGTAGTTATTATCGTTGCATTAATACTTCTTGTCCTGGACGTGTTTTTTTTTGTGTTGCTTATATATAATTTAGTATGTAGTTACTAGTCGCGTCATGTAATTAGAACGCTGGAAGAAAGTGGAGAGGGTATGATTACGCATTTGCGCACCAAAGTACTAGGCCTCTATTCTAAATTGTTTATCGATAGAAAATATCGATATTTTCTAAAATCGATCTTACCCTCATCACTTCGCTGCACTGAGTATATGATCTGACCTTGACGCGTCCAATCACAGCGGGGCTGACCTCCCTGCACCCCACCGACTTTGGCGATTTTGATTCCAAACAAAATTTGTGTGATGCGGACTCTAGTGGGGGTGCTCCATGATTATAACCCAAGGGGATAAAATAGGGAATGAAAGTTTGAATGAAATGTTGTCAATTTTAAACCGATCGGGCTGAGACTTTGCATGCAGGTATAAGAAGAATCATAGATGAATGTCATTGTGTATAATACAAGCCTGAGAACAAAAACTGTAGTCTACACTTCAGTTCTATACCGAAGCGAAGCGAGGGCGGGCCGCTAGTATTTTATATTTATGTATGCCCCACTGGGATTCTAACCCGGGACCAGGGGGTCGTCAAGAGTTGTGTTTTCATAGATAGGAAGGTTTGTTTCTAAACCGTCAATATATTTTATGTTTACTCTCGGAACAAAAACTAAAGCGTGTTCACCGCTCGAGCGTGTCTGTACAATTATGTCAACATTAGAAATAGCCGTGTCAATATTAAAATATCAGAACGATCAAACCAACATTGACTTTTAGGGTTCCATATCAGAATAAAGGTGACAACCGTAAACATTAATAAGCATACGCTGTCCATCCATCCGACTGGTTGTCTGTATGCTGTATCTAATGAACCAAAACAATGAGACAGCAAAGATATTTTTTTTTGAGTTCAGTGCTAAGGCACGAACTAATATCGAATTCGTATCGTTTGCGAGTGCTTAATGTCATTGTCTAATGTGTACTGATTTTTAGTTCTCGTTATGTACGTTATGGCGCTAATGTTCAAGTTTTCATAAAAAAATTGTTAATGACATTTTGTACTCCAATCTATGCGAATCCGATGTTGGTTCGCACTAAGAGTACAGTACCCTTAGCACGTTACTTTGTGCCGCTGCTGTTCAAGTTTCCATACAAAATTTGACATTGACATTCAGCACTCGCAAACTATTCGAATTCGATATTAGTTTAAGAGCATATACCACTAAGATATTAGTTTGTGCTAAGGGTACACAGTTTAGTTGAAATTTTCAAACACAATATTTATATCAATTATTTATATAACTCGACAAACCTGACCGGGTTTTAGTCATTAATTATAAAACGATTGTTTGTAAAATTGTATAAATACATGAATGATTTCGTTGATTCTTTTTTTAAGTTTTCTGAGATTTAATAGAAAAAAGACAATTTAACTTACACCTCTACCCGATGTGCGGCGCTGGAATTGAGTTCCAAGATTTTATTTTATTTTTAACGAACAGGAAAATGGGTCCTTTAGTTTTTAAATAAAAAAAACCTTCTTCTGATTAACTTATTTTGTTATTATAACAACAGGTTTATTTGCATAATGTAAACTTTTTTTTTCCGTTACTACATATAGTTTATAAATAGCCAGTAATTGTGGAATTGCATTAGTCTCTCCATCAATTAGTATTTCTTTGGACATGCGCCAACATAATATGACCGATTGAAGGTGAAAATATAGTTGAAACAGAAACACAGCAGGCATTGTTTGACGACCTCCGTGGCCGAGTGGTTTGTACGCCGGGTTTCATGGTGTCGCCGACTCGAGAGGTCCCGGGTTCGAATCCTGGTGGGGGCAGATCTTTGTGTGATGAATACGAGCATTTGTAGTCCAGTCAATGATGTTTAATATGTATTTCTATATAAATATACTTATATATGTACAGTATATGTATTCTATCCGTTACCCTAGCATCCCATAACACAAGCCTTACAGTGCTTACTTTGGGGCTAGGCTAATTGGTGTGAGTGTTGGAAATATTTATTTATTTATTGTGTTCGATAATAAAATTACCTCGATTAAAGCTACCTAAGTAGGAAGGTGTCCAACCTTTATAATTATTTTGAAAGCAAAAGCCAAAGAGGTTAAACTTAAACCTGCATCCCCTTATTGATAAACGAAGATCATGTTTGGATTAATTACTCCATGTTTTGTCTCTGTTCATTAAATGACAAATGGCATACGGATCTTGCGCCAACTTGTGGGCCATCATTCCAATACATACCAAGATTAACACAAACCCCTGCCCTACATGATGGCCATAGGTAATGGCCATAACCATTTGCCACAATGTTGGCCAATGCGTAGAGCAGGCATTACAGAAATGCGTAGAGCCTTATCAAATATATTTTTTCCTTTCCATTTCTTATATTCATTTAGCATCCCACTTCTTTGCTTCTCTTGAATATTTATGTAAGGATATCTCCTGTATTTACTTTTGCACCCTTCTATATTTTCTATATTATTATTCCTCTTCCACCATAGGTTGCCTGGAAGAGATTGCTGTTTAGCAATAAGGTCGCCTATTGTACTCTTTCTTCTGTTTTATTTGTTTATGTCTTGTGTCCTTTGTTGTGTGCAATAAAGAATATTTATTATTATTATTATTATATATTTTTATGTATTGAACGATCGTATTTTTGAATTGATTAAAATCTACGGCAGCTTATTTAGAGGTAAAGTTTTTGTTGACAGTCGCTCTCAAACGCTTCAAAAAGACCTCGTGTTTTGTTAAGTATTTATAGTAGCAGGAACTTAAAAACCTGGGTGTGTCATTTATTCACATTGTTAAATTAAACTTTAATGACATCATTATTTACGTTGGCAAGGTGTTAAGTTCAAATACTCATTAATCGAGCATGAAATATCTATTTGCAATTTATTAAATAGCATGATTGCACGATAATATCTAAATCATGATTGATCGGAAGTGTGATAAGTTCTGATATTATTAAAATAAACTTTCTAACTGTTTTTAATGACAGTGAGCAAAATGTTCAATGTTCATGATTACGCTCTGTGTGCAATTTGCTTACAAACAGCTTACTATGCACAATACTAGAAAGGTCCGGTGTTCTAAGTGCCACAACGCACGAGCCGCGAGCCGCGAACCGCGGCGGATGACGGTTGCGCGGAAACCCCCTCAGGTTCCAGTCGTCTAGAGGTTCCGGGCGGAGAGGAGACTCCCCCCGCTGGGAGATGCCATCCGCCTGGAATACCTTTTTTTTTGTGACGAGGGAAATGCCGTTACGCACCATACCGTGACGCTGACTAGGCGCACGGCGTGTGTGGGACTCGCCGGCACGGGAAACAGTGCCGACCCTACTCAAGCAGGACCAGTGCGGAAGGCCACACTGATCCTACTCCACTAAAACCCCCCGGTACCCTCCTACGCCCATATGGGGGCGTCTCGGGGCCGACGCACCTGCGTGCGCCACATCTCCGAGCACGCCCCCGGATCCGCCTGGAATACCTAGAAGAACTCGCCAATTCTCGGCTTGAAGTCCCCTTATGATCTCACCGTCGTCCCCAAACCCGGGGACGCTGTAAAGGTCATCTGCGACCAACAGCATACACACTCAAAAAAAACTTGCGGAAATCGTCCGCGCAAGTTCATTTTTCCGTACACGATGAAGTTAAACAAATTTGTAAATAAAATTTAGACGACAATACCGCGCGAACTTGCTTTGTCTTGCGTGGTCTCTACAAGTCTGAACCAACTGACAATCGGGGATCCACGCGGACTTCGGGCGCTTTCAATTTATGCGTTTCTTGACAGCCTGCTGCGATGCCGAAGCGGTGCGTTTGTCGTACAGCGTACGGACGATCCTTTTTTTTCATACAAAACGCGCGGTGCACAACAGTGCGGCGCCGGTACCGCGAACGCTCGACAACAGGACTGTTGACGCACGTCTTTATGTCCGGACGATCCTTTTTTTTCATAAATTGAAAGCGCCCTTCTAGTGCGCTTCTCACATGCGCTGTTAAGCCGGGTCTCCAGCGCATATTTTGCTCTACACATTCAACAAAATCATCTACACAAAACTTTGTTTCACTAAACACATTTTGTTTGCATCAAAAAAATTTTTGTATTCCGAGCCCGATGGAAAACGCGTACAAAAATCACGAGTGAGTCGAGGGGCAGGGTATTGTTACAACAGCCATTTTTTACATCTCATTAGCGGGCGGTTGCGTTCCAAACCCACGCTACGAGTGCAACTTTTAACTCTGACGTTTTAATTTTGACATAAAATTTATGAAACTTTTGTCTTTAACATTTGCACCTTGATCGTAGGTTTGGGACGTAGCCACGTGTATTTTGTGTATGACAGCCACGTGAGCAGTAGACAACGTGTGTAGAGAAACACGTTACAAAACAAAGTTTTCTGCTTTTGTTTTTAAACATTTATTTATTAATTTTCAAAAAACTTTTGCTGGAGACCAGGCATTACGCAGATGCCAGTGCGTTGTCGTACCTATATGCCTATACAAATTAACATACATCCGACCGCCATTCGCCGCAGTTCGCGGCTCGTGTGTTGTGGCACTTAGCGGCTCATGCGTTGTTCACCTAAAAATGGAAGACAAGAAAAGTTGTCCTACTTTCTTATAATGTGTTCTATGAAGGCTGGCTACATACAGGCTGAAATCAAACGCACCCAATTAATGTTACAGCGCTAACTAAGCGTAATTGAAAGTGAAATCAGTTTGCGGACCAACAGTCATATTGGTTGGTTTGTGAGACCAAATAAACCTGTTTTAAAACGTTGTTTTGTTGCCAATATTATAAAAAAAAAAATTATAAAAAATAATGACTTCCTTATAAGTTTTATTATATTTAGGATTTTAGGTAACTGCTATATTTATAATTATTTAGGATTTTTTTATAGAAAAAAATCCTTTCATCCCACGCATCAGATGGGATTCGAACCTGGTCGAATCCCGAATTTCGGAAGGTGCGGATTAGAAAACCATCTTATGTCTAGGCGTAATTTTTTCTAGCCAAATAAAAGTTTTTAAAATAACACGAAAAACAAGCTTTTTATGTAATAGATATAATTATCACAGTGACATAAATATCGAGAAAAATTGGTCCGACTTAATAATAATTTATTAAATAACGATAATTAATTTTACTATTAAACGATATATTTGAAATTGAATCATGCGCCATGTTCGTTTCGCGAAAATCTAAGTTTAAATAAAGATACAAAAGTAAATAAATCATTTGCACATGGCAAGTTTATTTTATACTACCAACTTGCATACCGTGACCATAATCTCAAAGGCATTGCTGATACCACAGCTATAAGGCAAGCACTACTTTCACTTGTGAACTAATACCATTTGAGGATTGACTGATCAATGACAGAACATGAAGCTATGGGAAATTAACTCTAAGGACAAAACTATAAGGATGTGATAAAGGTTTCACTTTAAAATTTGGTGGGCCTTAATCACGATTAAGCCTTAATTTAATTTGAAAATGTTGGTACAAGTGGCCCTAAGATAATTTCAAATACATATAATATGAGGAGCTGGCGAACAAAACGGTATAATTACATAAAATTAAATTTAATAGGAGCTGTATAAAACTGAATGACATACCTACAGTGAGCTTTTGGCATGGTTTCTAAATTAAAAATTTAGTCATTTAAACTGTTTTAGGCAGTTTTGATTGAAAATTATATGAGGTTTAAGTTCAACGGGCCTGAAACCACCGGACTGTAAAAAAATGTAGTTTGACTAGATAATTATACCGTTTTGTTCGCCAGCTCTTCATATCATATCAGTAGTGAATTTTATCGAAAATAGGTGACGGGCTAATGTTATCATTAGCAGCCTTACGGGCCCCATATACGGAACGATTCGTCGTTGCGATCGATCTGAAGGCAATCGTCAACGATCGATCGTTCAGAAATGCCACTACATAAACGAAACCATTGATCGTAACGATCTATCATTTACTTGTTTCAAACGGTAGGATAAAGACGTAGGTACTCAAATAATTCAATATTTGCCCTGTAAAATGGAAAACGAACTCATGATTGCATGAACGATATTCATGATTGCATGGGATTTGGTTGTGATCTCCGATATCGTCTGCGATTAAGTATATCGTTAACGATCTTGACATACACTGTCGATCCATCGTTTCGATCGGTCTGAAACGACGGATCGTACAGATCAATCGATCCGTATATGGGCCCCTTAAGGTCTCCCCCAATAGACGCGATATTACAGGTCGCTGCACGTTACTCTAGCGCTGAACAAAACGTGGAGGGGATAGCAGCGCATGGGTACGACTGGAGAGCCAATCGGCGCAACGCACGCCCACCCGCGCACCTCGTTACCCCCCACGACATCCCAATTTTTACTTCTGCGCAATAACGGTAAGCGCTAGTTTCGTGCCGCGACTTATACCAGCCGATAATATTGTTTTTATTTTAGCACATGATGTATGATAATAGGCGAGAGGCTTCACAAATTCATAATTTCTTGGACAATGGGCTAAGGCTGACCCTATGAACGGATGAAGAACATGAATCAGATCTAGTAATCCGTTTATCTTTTGATTTTATTAAGTTAACATTTTATTTATTTAATAATAAAAAAATACAATAAAATAAATCTGTTAATTCCAAATGCGTTTATGGCAAAATTCTTCAATATTCGCTTTGATTAAATAAAACTTAAATACAATTCGTGTTAAATTGCAATATTACTAAAATATATTATCTATTTATATGGGTACTTAACTTTGATTATTTACTCCCTAGATAGAGCGTGGCAGAGCAGATGCATTGAAAAAAATATCTCCTACCTGGTTTCCCGTCACCCGTCACTTATTAGGCCCGTATTACAGAATGACAACTAAGTGTTGTGTTGATCTGTACTTGAGTATAGTTAAAAAGGGATGTCGCTATATGCTATATATAGCGACATCCCTTTCTAACTATGCTCAAGACTAGATCAATCAGACTTGACCTGACTCCGTACTCAAGTAAAGATCAACACTTACTTGTCATTCTATAATACGTATTCAATGCAACTCTCAGCGATACGCAGGTAGGGTTACTATTTAATAAATTTGAAAAGTCCTGGCAAAAAGCTCGACATTTCGATAAAGGTCCGGACATTTTAGTCACATAATGCAAACATCACCCACTTAGTAACTGTGATATAATACGCGTGGTAGCAGAAGCTCTCATCTCGTTGTTGATTTTTAAAGATGATTTATATTTTGTTTTAAATTAATGACAACTTAATAAAGATTAGTTGATATAACTTAATAAGTAGTTTTAATCATAACCCACCTAATAAAAAAAATCGGACAGATTAAAAAGCCGGACAAATTCCGGACATAAGGCAAAAAGTCAGGACATGTCCTGACAAATCCGGACGGATGGTAACCCTAAACGCACGCTAATTACCGAGTTTCGTGTTGAAATTATTGCTAAATAATGCCGAGATGCGCAATAAAAGTTTACCGAAACTATAACGGTCGCATAAGAACAACCAATAAAGTCACTCACCATCGGTAATTAAGTAACTCATTATTCATATCAAAAAAATATACTAATTTTGATTTGTTTAGTTTAATCATTCTTTTGGGGAATGTGGCCTAACCTGCTATCAAATAGTCATCGTGCGCATGCAATCAGACACAGAATGACATTTCGCGAGTGTAAGATACAAGATTCGCGTGTTTTGTATTGCGTGTCACGCACACAAGTATATAAAATCTGGCGTCTTTTTTTCTTTATTTATTTACAGGCTTTCATACTACGAATATGCCAGCCTCATCGTACCCTAACCAAAACATACACAACTAATTTAATTTAAAACATTGGAGAGGGCGAGCTATTTTTACCAGCGAAAACCATATCAAACATCGACTTTGCTGCATCTGAGTTTGGTAGTGCTAACATTTTCACAAACGAACCTATATTTTCAAAGTTAAGTTGATATTGTTGTATGAATAGCTCTCTCTCTCTTCTGTTCTTCACAAATTCCATCAAAATGTGTCCACTTTGTTACATACTTCACAATTGGGAGAATTAGCTTTCTTCATCAAATGTTCAAACTATCGCGGTGTTTACAAGGTGACGCTCTATCTAAAGAGTAAACAATCAAAGGTACTTACTAATAAAGGTAATATCAAAAATATTTTATAAAACATTTTACCTAAAATTATCACAACACTTTGTTAAAGACATATTTAACAACTTTTCACCTTAATACAATTCCTATATAAATTTTACAAACATACAAATAATATTTTCATAAAGACACAAAAATAAACATGACTATACTCAAAATATCAGTAAATATCTACAGGTTTACAAATAACAAGTCGAACTTCAACAAGTATGCGTCTCTGTCTACTCAAAAATGCACGTTTAGAATTATATGTTTTATTTAACCTTGACACGATGTTGGTGTCGATTCTGGCATGGTTCTCAAACTTAAAACTAAATTTAACATCAGTCTCTCCTTTTCAATCTGTAAAGAGAATGACAAGGATACACTGTTGTCAAATTTAAGTTTAGGTTTAGAGAGTCATGCCAGAATCGACACCTTCGTTTATGTAAAAAAATACCAATAAAAATTTAAAGGCACGATCTTAATTTGTATAATTTTAATTAATAATAAATAGCTAACTATAAATTAATTTAATTACAGATTTTATTTTACGACCTTGTTATAATTATTATTTATTTATTTTATCAAGTAACTATTGGAGTCCTTTTAAATGTTCCTATTAAACTTTTAATAAGAAAAGTTATGGAAAAACATGAATTATGCTTTTAAGCGGATTAAGGAAAATGGGTCGAATTAAATTCTCCTCATCATTAAGCGCAAGCTATAGAATATGGTGACTGCTAACCTTTTAAGATAAAAAAAACGAGTATGCTTATGACCACACGACTGAAGTGAAACTTCTTTAGTTCCATCTGTATTGTATACATACATCTGTGTACAATATATACAGGTATACGTACATATTTCATTTACTAGCTATAAACGAAAAAGAGAAAGAAAATGTGCGCGCGCACAGCTTTCTCTTGCTTATATCCCCCACTCAACTCCCGTTCGCCTCGCCCGAACACATTTTTCGTAACGCGTAACGCATTCGCCAGCTTACCCCCCAAGTCAAGCGTGCGTAAAGAAGTTTCACTTTAAAAATCAGTCGGCGTAAGGTAAAAACCTGTCCTATTATTTGTCCTTAAAAAACTTTTGATTCTATTTTTTTTTATAGCCAGGTAGGCAAATGACTCTACCCCACCTGAAAGTGGATAAAGTCCAAACGCGAAGATAGCTGGTGCAGTAGTTATAAATCTTAATTTATCTTCTTTGTGATTACTACCAAATGAAGTAGATTTTTTTATTTATGTGTACATATGTATCTATTTAATAACATTTATACGTATGTATGTATATGAAAGTACTAGCGGACGCCCGCGACTTTGTATGCGCGGAGTTAGTTAGAAATAAAGGTTCACTGCTCGTTCCCCGTAGGTGATAGCGTGATAATATGTAGCCTATATGTTGACCCTACTTCTTAATAATATTCGTGCCAAATCTAAAGTAAATCCATGCAGTACTTTTTGAGGTTATCCCGGACATACATACAGACAAACAGACAAAAATTCTAAATACTATTTTTGGCTTCGGTATCGATTGTAGATCACACCTCAAGTATTCTTTTAAAAAATATTCAATGTACAGTTTTGACTTTCCTAACATTTTACTAAATCTTTATATATATAATTCTTCTGTGAGTGTGTATGTCACTGAACTTCTCTTAAACGACTGGACCGATTTTGATGAAATTTTTTGTGTGTGTTCAAGGGGATCTGAGAATGGTTTAGATTCACAATTTTGTCCGCTGGACAACCCCTATTTTTTTAGGGCGGTACGAAGTTCGCTGGGTCAGCTAGTGTATAGATATATTATTACCTAGGTCAGTCAAGCGATTTACGCCGCGCCGCCGTCTCTCCCACTTCCTTCTTCTGCTCTCCATTCAAAGGTTGTCTGGAATAGATCGCTCTTAGCGATAAAGCCGCCCATTGTTACACTAGTTTTAACTAGTTATGTACTAAATGTAATGTTTTTTGTGGTGTACAATAAAGTGTTTTGTATTGTATTGTAAAAGCGCTGAAGTGGTCAATAAACTTGCTTCTACTGAAAGATTATGGAAACTGTTAAAAAGTTATACCTCGTTTACATGCAGCGCGAGTAAGGAGATTGGGCCATGGGTGGGTTCTAACGATCGTAGATGCTTAACGTGCCTTCCGAAGCACGGAGGAACTCGAGACAGAAATTTTTGGTCACCCATCCAATGACCGACCACTGCGAAAGTTGCTTAACGATGCGATAGTAGTAGATCGCAGCCGAACGCGCTACCCACCTGCGCCATCGAGCTCCTCATTAATTAATTAAATATTTATCAATAATTAATATTTATTTATATTAAAGTTATTAATTATTTAAATTTTGAACATAATTATGGATTGCAAAAAGACACAGCGCGGACGCTGTAATTACTTCGACGTCTGCCATTGCCGAAACTCTGAAGCGAAGTGAGAGGTAGGGCAGTATGTAAACACATACTTCTCTCAATCATGCCGCAGCAATATTTAGGGAATTATTGCCGGCAACGCGAGGGGCAGCGGCATGGGCATAATCTAAACGAGGTATTACGCTTTCAGTTTGCGAGTCTACGCCGAGTACGAGTACAGTACCCTTAGTACGAGTTTTACAAGTACGAAAACTATGATAGTTTTCGTGAGCTCGCACTCGTACTAAGGGTACTGATTGTTTTCGTTTCAATACATATAAACAGTGTTTAAATTACATCATTAAATCATTTGCGTCTTCTTAAATTTTAAGTATATTTGGTTACTTTTCACCAAAATGGACATAGAAACATAATTTACAATTACGAAAACTATGATAGTTTTCGTGAACTCAAACTCGTATTAAGGGTACTGGCTGCAGACCTCGTATTAAGAAGAACCGGTAAGAAAGTTAGTATGGTCCGTTTTTATTCCCTCTGTTTTATTTGAAAGAAGCTTTACAAACAAACAAGCAAGCCCACTTAAATTCAAGAAAAATCTAAATTTAGATCGGTACTTCGCACGTTTTTAACTATAACTCTTAAGTTTATTTTTTTGTTTGTTCTCTTAGTTTTTAATTATAACAATATTTGTTCGCACGAAAATAGATTAAGGTTTAGATTCTCTAAATTAAGTATAAACTCAAAATGACGAAATGTAATCTTGTTGAACTTCGTTACAGATTTCATAGAAAGAGAATGGACCCCCAGGTCCATATATATCACACTTATATTATAAAGGCGAAAGTTTGTGAGTGTGTATGTTTGTTACTTCTTCACGTCTAAACGGATGGAGAAATTTTAATTAAATTTGGTATGGAGGAAGCTGACATCCAGGTTACATCCATGTGATAATCCAGGACACATAGGCTACAAAGAAATTTGGTGACTCTTTTTTTTGTCGCACTATCCGTTAATGGAATGCTCTGCCCGCTCACGTGTTCCCTCCCTCTTACAACCTGGGATCCTTTAAAAGAGGCGTGAAGAAGCAACATGCAGGCCGGCAGGGTGAGGATGGCTGGTGTGGCAGGTAGAACTGCTGTACCAGCTATCTTCGCGTCTGGACTTCACCTTCACTTAACATCAGGTGGGTGGAGTCATTTGTCGGACCTATCTATAAAAAAAATAAGGCTACGTTTTACTGTAAAATATCCCTTATAAACCGCGGGTAACACCGCGGGGCACAGCTAGTGTATATATGTATATTCATACGAAGTCCTACATACTACTCAGTACAGATGATAAAGGAGTATTCTTCTACCGATGTGCTGGCATCAAGGAGGTTTAGACGGACCACATTTTATTCACTCTCGAGTTTTATTGGAATGCGAACACCATAATGAGTAATGGCACAGCGATTACGCAGATCAGGTATACTGAGGTACGGGGTTCACATTCGGAGATGATCACGAACTGCTCGTTCCACAGCGAGTCATTGTTGCGCAAGGGCACTTCTAGAACCACCTAGGAAAGAAAGATGTTAATTTTCAGTGGATGTTACGAAGAAAGTTAATTAATAGTAATTAATAATTAATATTTCCAACACTCACACCAATTAGCCTAGCCTAAAAGTAAGCACTGTAATACCGGCCATACACACTACGAGAAATCGTTACGATATACGTATATACGTTAGGATTGTGTTATGGCAAGCTAGGGTAACGGATAGAATACATATGCTGTAGGTACATATATAAGCATATTTATATAGAAATACATATTAAACATCCATGACTGGAGTGCAAATGCTCGTGTTTATCACACAAACATCTGCCTCCACCGGGATTCAAACCCGGGACCTCTCGAGTCGGCGACACCATGAAACCCGGCGTACAAACCACTTGGCCACGGAGGTCGTCTATGTCAAAGGTCATGTGATTAAATACATTGCCTTTCAACGGGTATAAAATACGATATACTTATTTTAATCTATTTAAAGGGAACCCCGTTGGCGCAAGTTAGATCGTGGCAGTTCAGTAACTTTCACAATAGCCGGTCATAAGATGGGTGGTCAAAAATTTACTATCTCCGTGCTTCCGAGGCACTTTAAGTTGGCTGCAGCTGCACCGGGTGGGTAATGGCTTAAACTCCATGTTCCATCCATAAGGAAGGCATGTGTTGAAGCAATGGGGACATTGATGATTGCTGATGATGATGATGATGATGAACAGGAAACTGTACCTAATTAAGACTACCTATTTGTAGTTATGTTTTTATTTATTTTTAAGCATTTAACTGCTAGATGTTTAAATCTAAAGAAAAATTTTACTAGAAAAAAATCCACGCGGACCAGGCAGCGGACGGGACTCGAACCCGCATCCTTCGCAATCCGGGCGAATGCACTGACCAATTATGCTACCACGGCCCTGATGGCCGCTCGAAATTTTCCTAGCCTTAAGCTGCAAGGCAGCGCCATCTCTTCGCATTGTAGGTAACCCACAATGTCAAATGAATACTTCTTCAAGTATTAAACATTTGAAAGAAGAAATCGCAATTATAGTTATGTTTTTATTTATTTTTAAGCATTTAACTGCTGGATGTTTAAATCTAAAGGAAAGTTTTTAGTAGAAAAAAAATATTTGTAGTTTTCTTGCAGCGAGTAAGGTTTCCAGGGATGTACTGTGAAAAAATCTTTAAACAAACGTGACCTTTTACACATGTTTTACAAGTTGCTTTCCTTTCATGTAATAAGAATTTGCAATACTTTTCAAGCTGGATTCAGAACGAAGGAATGTTCTACCTGGCAACTTTCCATCATCATGATCACATGTGGCAAAGAAATTACCTTCTGACTGGAGAATATGTCTAACGGCAAGTCGCACCTCGCCGTGCTATTCCTGCACTCCCTGAGTGCGGTCCTTGCAACGTCGTACCGCGTCTTCTGCAGTTCGAAGCGTGCCTTTATGAAGTTCGTCTGCACTTCGTTCTCCGAGTTGAATACGAAGAAGTAGTAGCCGTTCGACGGTACTCTGTAACGGAAATGATTTTAGTGTCGCCGCACACGGGCCATCGACCACAACCACAAAACGCCGCCACCGGCATATTTATTGTAGTTTTCATACATTTTATATCAACTCGCCACACACGTTACGTCGGTGGCCGCCATACGGTTCAAATCGTCGTTGCTCGCTTCTTTTCGCCCGCACCGGCCACTTAATGCGCCGATACAAACGCCAGCACACGTCACTCGTGCGATTCCCCACCCATTGTCGCGCGCTTCAGCCACTTTAGTAGCCGCTTCTAGCTTCTCGTGGCGGCGTTTGTGGCTGTGGCGTGTGGCCCCTGTGCGGCGACACTTATGAACTGGCCCGAAAACTTTTCCTTTTTATTGACAAACTAGAGGATTTGACAGACGTTGCCTGGACAACATGAAAATATCCTAAAACCTGGCTTAAGCGCTATCTATTAAGTAGAGTTTAAAAGCTAAGTTTTGTTAAATTTTATGAGCAACTTTCTTGTTTTTTTCGTAAGAACCTTGCACAAAACATAAAAAAAAATGGAAAAAGAAGATGGATGAAATCGTTTTAAAGTACGTACGTACGGCATTCGCGACCAAGGGAAATTGTAATTACATAATTTATAATATGTTAATGCATGCTTGAAAATCAGAGAGAATATCTAGTAGAAATACGTGCCGCATCAGCTCACGTCATAACTTTGCTGGTCTAATCCATAATCTTCTAGCGATGAATCATTTTGTAGAAACCTCCACGCTCCTTGAGAAGAGGACCAGAACTCGGAGTTGCTCATATCCAGCCCTTGCTGACCTTAATATCAAGTGTGGTGGAAATACTTTACAGTACAATACTGATCATACTTTTGTTTAGGTAAAAGCTAACTTGTATGTGACAGCATTAGTCCTTTCCAATGTAAATACTTCAGCTTCAGAATCGTATCTATAACACGAAGGGTGTGTGTTTGCGGCAGGTTAAAGATATCTCCATGTCAGTCCAGCATAACCTACTTATTGGTGGTCTTAATTCCAAGTGAGGTGGAATACACAATAGGGATGATGACTATTTTTTTTCTTTGTTTATTAGGAAGATTTTAAAAAAGTATTGGACACGTATTTTTTCTTTTTTCACATAATATAAACATTGCAGAGATATATTGATTTGGAAAGTCGCATGACGTCACGTTTGACTTTTAAGTGAAAATTCACTAAAAATGACGTCACGAGCCCCTACTCCCAAACTTTGACGTGCTATAACTTTGTCATTTTTTGGTTGATATCCCAAAGAAAAAATACGTGTCCATTATTTTTTGATCATCTAACTGACGGACTAAATAGAATTTCGTTTAGTCTACCCCGTCATCACCCCTATTGTACAGAGAAACCGATAAACATGGTTTGGCATATTTCTATAAGGAAAACACCTGTATGTGAGGACATTGGCACTAGCCACTGGAGTATATATTGATCTGGCATAGACTCATACTCAATCTGCTGCTGTAAATCCTTCAGCATCCAAAGCGTCCTTATGGCACGAAGTGGTGTTAGTGACAGTTAGGGGATGAACCAGTCTCAGGCTAATGGTGTCTCCTCATTGCTGGGTTTCATATCAGGTGTGGTGCAATAACAAACTTTATAGAAGGAGCGGTAAATTAGTGTAAAGTTAAATCATTACCTGTATGTGAGGGCATTTGCCCTAGCTGCGGTAAATCCTTCAGCATCCGAAGCTTGTCTATGGCACGATGGATGTGGAGTCAGTGGCAAGTTGAGTATAAGTCCATCGCAGGCTAGCAAAGCCTCTTCACTGCTTGAAAACGATGACCAGAACTCGGAGTTGCTCATGTCCAGCCCCGTAGGCGTTTCTGTCACTTGCTCGTGGTGTTCCGCGTAGCCATCAGGTTGGAGGTCCTGGTGGATATCATCAACAAGAATCATAGATCATATCAAATAATTCTACTCGATCTAAAGAATCCACGCGGTCGAGGTAGCCCACGAGACTTGAACCCGCAACCTCCGTTCTCCGGACGGATGCACTGACCGAATATGCTACCGCGACCTTAATGACGGTCATTAAATCCAATTTCTTCTAGTTTTTCATAGGCTGCAAGGGAGCGCCATCTCTTTGAATTGTAGGTAACCCGCAATTGGACACGGTCATCAAGATCGCGGTAGCATAAATTGGTCAGTGCACCCACATGTTTATGGCGTTCGGTATTGCCTATAGGACTCTTAGGTCCGTATTACAGAATGGCAACTAAGTGTTGATCTTTACTTGAGTACAATTAGAAAGGGATATCGCTATGTGCTATATATAGCGACGTCCCTTTCTAACTATGCTCAAGACTAGATCAATCACTGAGATTCTTTCCCTAATACGGGCCTTAGTTTAACATCAGTAGGATTTAAAAGTAACGTTATCTCATAACGTTAAAAAGATTGGTAATAGTTATATTTTTTATTTAGATTGGTAATAGTTTTAACATATATGAATAACTAGCGGCCCGCCCTCGCTTCGCTTCGGTGTAGAGCTGAAGTGTAGACTACAGTTTTTGTTCTCAGGCTTTTATTATACACAATGACATTCATCTATGATTCTTCTTATACCTGCATGCAAAGTCTCAGCCCGATCGGTTTAAAATTGACCAAGTTTCATACAAACTTTCATTTCCTATTTTATCCCCTGGGGGGTAGAATTGATCAAAATCCTTTCTTAGCGGATGCCTGCGTCATAACATCTACCTGCATGCCAAATTTCAGCCCGATCCGTCCAGTGGTTTGGGCTGTGCGTTGATAGATTACTATGTCAGTCAGTCCCTTTTGAGTTTTATAATATAGAGGTTACCGAAGTAACGTTAATTAGAGTAACGTTATTTTCTGATTATCGTTACCCTTGCTAAACCAAAGTAATGTAACCAAATTTTTTACGTTATTCCAAGTCCTGCCTGAGTAGACGAAACCTTGAAAACCAGCGTACATTTCACACACACTACGGTAATACCACATGAGTAAAGAAACGTACAGTACGTTTCGTTACTTATGTGGTATTATTACTAAAATATCTAGTCTTAAACTTAGGATATTTAAATTATCAAATTACTTTTTCTTAAACAACGGCGCCGGTAAATCAATTAAATTATTTTTCGCTTGTCACAGTGACCTGTTACCTATTGTCCTTAATAGTGCTAATGTAAAAAAAGAGACCGCATACATTAAAATCAAACTTGAAAACATATTGACGTTTCCCAGAAACAGGGCTGGGGTGCCTCAATGCCGTAGCAAATCTGAATTTTAAATTTTCTATATCACTTGTGGAATCGACGTTGTCCTGCTAGATAAAAATAAGAATAAAAAACCTAAACCAGAGGCATTTGAAAACTTCAGGCGGCTAGAAATAACAAAATGAAATCGTAAGCGTTAGCGTTTTCCAAAGCATTCACGTTAGGCGAATGGCCCCCGTAAGCCCCCTTATTAATAAACGAAGACTAAGCTTGGATTAGTAACTCGTTGAGTGATATGAATAAAACATGGCGTAACTAGTCTAGGCTTATTCCTCTTTTATTAACAAGGCGGTAGTTGTAAGTAGGGATGCAGCGATACGGCTACTACGATACCAATACGAATGACGAATACATCGTTGGCCCCACGGAGCTGAAAAAAATATTATTTTTTTCAGGTCCGTGGTTTGCCCAGTACGATACGAATGCATTTCGATTTTTGTTTGATAGCATTTTCAAAAATTTATTTGAATCTTTGTTTGTATCACTTTGACAGTTATTATATCAATACTAGCAAACCAGTGAACCAAAGGTTCACCAAAAAAAAAAAAATGTATTTAATTAATTGAGAACTTCGGAGATTTTGTGTGGTTTCGTTTGAAATAGAAATCACGTTATTTCTCGAAAAACGGAAGTGCTACGTTACTCAAATCCGGTTTGTAGTCTTATCAGACTATTCTTAACTTATAACTTAAACATTCTCTTTATCTATCTCTTACGGTTTGGCCGCTGAAACAGCACCACGGACGGACGGACGGACGTGTCTAATAGATAACAGATTAAGACTTAATAGAAGAAAATCAAATTTCACATTTTTATTTTTTTGTAAATGTATATATGTGCTAAAATTTACGACTTTTTGACCTTCATATCTTTATAACTGTTTGAGCTAGCTTCATGAAATTTGGGCCTCTAGATGTCCTTATGGATATAATTGAACACACGTAGTTTTATGTGTTTACGTTAAAGAGGTTTTGAGTTATAGAAGAGTCAACAGTGGCATCAAGTGGTTCGTGTAATATTATACTCGGCGCTGGCTAGCCAGTTCCTTTGTCTAGATCTATGCCTCAAATGAATACTGTTATTATTTGACGACCTCCGTGGCTCGAGTGGTATGAATGCCGGTTTTCAAGCGCGTACTCGTGAGGTCTCCGGTTCGAATTCCGATGGAGAAAATGTTTAGTATAATGAATACGAGCATTTGTTTATTTATTTATTTAATTAATTGCACATGTACAGTATATATAGGATCTTAAAATTATTTTAGCATGGTACATGACCCTGTCAGGGTGTTGCAAGTACAGTAAATATATCAACACAACTACTAAACAGTTTCAGTTTCAAATAAGTTAGTGAGCTTTCCGTGACGGTTTCACTGATCATTCATAAATTCATTTACCGAATAGTATGCTTTCTTGATAAGATGTTGTTTGAGTTTCATTTAAATGTATTTATTTTGCTTTCTCTTTTAATTTCTATCGGAATTTTGTTATATATTAGAATTGTACCTACGCCATGAATGTTCATTTGTACTTCTAATTAAAAATATACTTATATACGTATTAGTATTTGTATTCTTGAGGAGCTCGATGGCGCAGGTGGTTAGCGCGTTCGGCTGCGATCGTTGAAGTTAAGTAACTTTCGCAGTGGTCGGTCATTGGATGGGTGACCAAAAATTTAATATCTCGAGCTCCTCCGTGCTTCGGAAGGCACGTTAAGCCGTTGGTCCCGGCTGCATTTGCAGTCGTTAGCACCCACCAATCCGCACTAGGCCCGCGTGGTGGGTCATGGCCCAATCTCCCTATTCCATCCATAGGGAAGGCCTGTGCCCCAGCAGTGGGGACATTAATAGGCCGATGATGATGATGATGATGATGATGATTTGTATTCTATCCGTTTACCCTCCCTAGTATCCCATATCAGTATATTGTGATGTATTTTATATGCAGTGCCGTCTTTGACCTATTGGAGGCCATGGGCATATTAGGATAATGGGGCCCCTATGAGCCCCGTATGGTGATCTAACAGGAACTAGGGACTTTGTATTTGATTTGAGGTGGGCCCCTATCGATCGCGGTTTCCTGGGCACTTGCCCAAAGTCCCCACTGGGAAAGAGGGGTCTGTCTATCTGTTACTCTTGTATCTCATAACACAAGTCCTTTAGTGCTTAGGTACTTCGGTGTTACGCGAATTAGTGTGAGTGTTGGAAATATTTATTTATTTATTATTGCTTACCTCTTCAGCTGCATAGTCCCTGGCCTCATCATCTTCGTTGAGTTGCTTCTGAAGCTCAATCTGTCCTAGCATGAGCTCCCGTTTGGCACGCGCGTTTTCATTAGCTTGGCGTCTCCTTTCTTAATAATAAAACATTACAAGCTTTGATTAAGACAATCACGTAAACATACATAGGCTAATTATATTTTGTAAGTGTTTAACTGCTAGATTTCTGCTAGATTTAGACAGAATTAAATACTCCGTCACTGCGAATCTAATTCTCTACACGCCCAAAAGTATATCACCTCATAAATCCAAAACTAATTAGTTAATTAAATTGCCGAATGCACAAATTATTAAAGTTTAATGTGTTTCTCAAGTCTTAAAGTTAGTGCAAAGAATTTAATGAAAAATAAATAACTTGAGGGATTTTATACGAATAACACATTGTCGTGAAAATTACCATTACGATGTACCTTGTTTTTAACGAGTTTCCCATATTTCCGAAGTCTTGCCAGCGCTATAATTGCGGAGCGGATTGACGAAATACCATAAAATTTCCCAATCCAAAGTACTTAGATGGTTGCAATACCATAAATAACATAAATCTATTATAATATTAGTCACCATGAAAGTTTAAAACAATATACATAACTAGCAAACCAGTGAACCAAATGTTCACCAAAAAAAAAATGTATTTAATTAATTGAGAACTTCGGAGATTTTGTGTGGTTTCGTTTGAAATAGAAATCACGTGATTTCTCGAAAACCGGATGTGCTACGTTACTCACATCCGGTTTGTAGTCTTATCAGACTATTCTCAACTTATAACTTAAACATTCTCTTTATCTATCTCTTACGGTTTGGCCGCTGAAACAGCACCACGGACGGACGGACGGACTTGTATAATAGATAAGAGATGATGTGTTACCAAAAAAAAAAAAGAAATTCTTTCTTTTTGTGGCCTTTTTCGGTTTTATAAAAAAAGCGAGGATTTCCCATAGTGAGACTACTGTTGACTGTATATATTTTTTTCTTATTGATCAGCTCATGTTCTCATTAATAAATCTTGTAAGATAAAATTTTTTCCTCTTGTTTCTTCCTCTCTCTCACCTTGTCTCTGGGTCCGAGTTTTCTCCTCGTCTATGGCTTCTACCAATATTCTTCTCAGTCTGTCCAGCTCCTCATCACTTCCCGTGATAGTCGACATTATATTCGAAGTCTGCAACAACAAGAAAGTAACTTCTTATACACTGTCTCTTTGCACGAGTAAATTCATTTATTTATTAACGCCATAGAATATAGCCTAGGACTTGATGCCGCCCACGACTTCGCCATTCGATTTTTTGGAGATAAAAAGTATTCTTTGTCTTCATTCAGTTGATAACTATAGGTATACCAAATCTCACCCAAATCCTTTCAGCCGTTTTTGTGTGATTGAGTAGGATGTCACTCAGGAATAATGTAGCATTCTAACGGTGAAGGAATTGATTGAAATCGGTCCAGCACCTTTTCTCCCTTATCAATAAACAAGGAATAAGCTTAGACTAGTTACGCCGTGTTTTGTTCATTCACTCAAATGCCATTTTTTTATAGATAGGTCCGACGAATGCATACAACCCTAAATTTTCACCCTTCTACCACCAACCCCTATTTTTTTATGGCGGTACGAAGTTCGCTGGGACAGCTAGTAATATATAAAATTCTCGTGTCGCGGTGTTTGTGGTTAAACTCCTCCGAAACGGCTCGACCGATTTTCGTGAAATTATATATGCATATTCGGTAGGTCTGAGAATCGGATGTAATCTATTTTTCATCCCCCTAAATGTTAAGGGTAATCCACCCCTAAATTCTTTTTTTAATTTTAGATATATTTTTTTAAATTTTTTTATGATACAGCATTAGTAAATACATATAACCCTAAATTTTCACCTTTCTACCACCAACCCCTATTTTTTTAGGGCGGTATGAAGTTCGCTGGGACAGCTAGTATAAATATAAAATTCTCGTGTCACAATGTTAGTTACCATACTCCTCAGAAACGGACTGACCTTTATGAAATATATGTATATTCCGTGGGTCTGAGAATAGGCTACTATCTATTTTTCATATCCATAAGTGATAATGGTTGTCCACCTGTAACGTAATGTTCTGAAACCTACAATGCGCCTTCGCGCCAACATTCAAACTATTGGGTATTGTAACGTAGTGTTCTCATATGGGGTAGAATGTTATCCCAGGAAATTGATAGGACACTACGTTACACTATTTTTATGGCGGTACGAAGTTCGCTGGGTCAGCTAGTTATAATATAAGTATTTATAGATAAAAGGCAAGTGCTTTAAGCTATAGAATGTAGGTAAGCTCGTGAAAGTTGTGGCGCTGGCATTTAGTTAAGGTCTAGAGCTAGTCTCAATAGTTCATTTAGAAAGCTTAATATAAATAGATCTTAATGATAGCTTTCAAACAGCCGAGGCCTTTGAATTATCTTTTATGTTAAGAGAGAGAATAAGATGTTTTTATAACCAATTTAAGTATACTAAGTATAAAATAGATATTTTTATGATGGAAACCTATACTTAAATGAATAAGCCTGCAAAATATGCAAATAAGGTTTGCGTATAGTACCTACGTCAGATTGCAATAAATCTAGGTAGGTACATAAAAGGGTAATGAAAAACTGTCTTGCACAAGCTACAACAGGTTGCCTTGCATAAAATTAAAAAGTTTTGTTGAGAAATTCCTTTTGAGATTGTTCGGACTTGGCGGATGCGGGTTAGGAAAAAACAAGTGAAAGATTTTATCATCTTTTTGAACTTAAACATATGTTTATTTTTAACTTCGTTTCATCAGAGTGTTCTGCGACACTCACGTTTTCACTTTTTGCTCTTCAATCAATCAATTATTTGCATGAAATCATATAAAAGATTAATATTTCAGAAGTTCTATTCTCCATACAATGATTTCAACATGCAAGAAAGCGCGCAAAGTAATATTGTTAATTAATAAAATTACGTTAAAATATATCTATGTCATTCATCATCAGCCTATTAATGTCCCACTGCTGGGGCCACAATCCCCAAGGCCTGTGGGCCTTCCCTATGGATGGATTAGGGAGATTAGGCCATGACCCACCACGCGGGCTCAGTGCGGGTTGGTGGGTGCTAACGACTGCAGATGCAGCCGGGACCAATGGCTTAACGTGCCTTCCGAAGCACGGAGGAGCTCGAGATTGTAAATTTTTGGTCACTCATCCAATGACCGACCACTGCGAAAGTTTCTCAACTTCAACGACCGCAGCCGAACGCGCTAACCACTAGCGCCATCGAGCTCCTTGTAGTATGTCATTATTCGTTTTTAATGTCCAAATCATGCAAAGTCTTAATTATTAGGTAACTATTCCCAAAATATGATAATATATAGATTTGTTCATCAATATATAATAAGTTATTTATGAATGATCACTTCCTTATCCTTCAATTAATTCACTGCCATATTTATTATATAAAAGCGAGCTGAAACCGAGAGTCATTATTTAATAGCTTTGTTATTTTTTGTAATGTTTATTACCTATTGTTAAATGAATTATGACCTAATATTGTAATCTATTTCTGCATAGACGGCGCCAAAACTTCGTAGAAAAAAGCAATTGTTCATTATATCAATGCGACATCGGTTAGATGGACACAAAACAAGTTTGCAAATCTGTACATGATTAAAAGATTTATTGCTACACCCGTTGAACTTGAGATGTGGCTACTACAAATTGCGTTGTAAATAGATACGGCACTGGGGGCCAATCGCCTAACGGAAATGCTTTGGAAAACGCTAACGCTTACGATTTTATTTTGTTATTTCTAGCCGCCTGAGGTATTCAAATGCCTCGCGCTCTTTCTTTTTATTTTGCATTGGTAATAACAATATTAAAAAAAATGAGCGTGAGGTATTCGAAAACCTCAGGCGGCTAGAAATAAAAATATAAAATCGTAAGCGTTAGCGTTTCCCAAAGCATTTCCGTTAGGCGATTGGCCCCCTGGCCAAGTGTAGGGCTGTCAACTGTTTTTTTATAACTCGTTTAATACTAGAAATAAAAATAAATTAGCTGCAAGGGCGGATCCAGCTTTGGCGCCAGGGGCAGGTCATATATTCGTGGTCAAGTCACAGTGGCTACAGATTGTGAAGTATAGATTGTGAAGTGGGTACAGATAGCAGCGCAATGCTACCATGTACCTTGTTTTCTGCGAGTTCCAGATATTTTGACAGTGATGCAAGTGCCATGATGAAAAAAATTACTAACATAGAGAAACTGACTCGTAAAAAATAAGGTATACATGCACCCCGTCATACTTCTTGAGTATTGACCAGAGAAAAACAAGCTTGCCCCCTTAGCATAAACACCGCGATATGATACATAGTACGTTTTTATCACGCTCAATTTGCGCTCAATTGTCAAATTACTATGAAGTTAGACAATTAGGCACAGTAAAAAATGTGATATTTCACATACAAAACGCAAGTGTATTTGTCTGTGGTTTATTTGTTATGTTTGAACCAAAAAAAAGGTTTTTGTTTGTGAGTCAATCACACAAAAACTAGTCATCGGAT
This sequence comes from Chilo suppressalis, assembly GCA_902850365.2. Taxonomy (NCBI): domain Eukaryota; kingdom Metazoa; phylum Arthropoda; class Insecta; order Lepidoptera; family Crambidae; genus Chilo; species Chilo suppressalis. The sequence goes on from OU963916.1 coordinate 15,111,357, forward strand.
TTGGTTAAAATTTTGTGCACACGTAGTTGATAACCTGGATAGAGACATAGGATACATTTTACCCCGAAAAAAATTTAGGTTCCTGAGGGATTCTCAAAGTAAAGTTAACGAGTTAAATCGAGGGCAGATGCTAGTAAAGAATAAATTATAGTAATAGGCAAACACAGGAAAAATGTTAGAAGGACCTTGTGGGCAGGGCAGGCGCGCCACAGTTATGTATGAGCAAATGCTCATAACTTGACCAAAACTTGGTTCTGATTGTGTCGTTTGCCGCTTCGTTTGATTGGCTATTATCTTTTATGTGGAAAAGTAGTGGGGGCGAGCCGGCGACGTCGGTTCCCGTGCAAAACTCACTATGATATATGTCTGTGATCACCCTTCTAACCTCTTTCTGTGTTCTGTGGTGGCAACCCTAGTCAAGTGCTACTCGTTTGATCCTTCAATGAACGAGCCCATTCGAGCTTGGTTCGTCAGGCAGACACTGATTCTAGGCACATGTTGTTTCCACACATCATCCCATTGCTATTAATTTACCAGCTTTAATTAAAACTTCTTGGAACGTATTGCGTAAGCGGATCATAAATATAGGACTCGCCGTCGTTTGGCATTGAAATATTTTTCCCATCTCTTGAAGTAAATACCTTTCTAATGTAGCGGGTGTGAGGGCGGCTGGTGAGCTGTTTAATGGCGAATACCTACAAGCTTTAGCAGTGGGCTTTTAATATGCACTATAACTTATAGGTACAAAACAGTGATTTATTTTTAAATCAAGCCCGGAATGCAAAATCCGTTTTAAATTCCAAAATTATTTACGCCCTCAAAACCAATCTAAAATAAACGATGTTCTATAAATGTAAAAATTTCCGAATCAGCATTTTCCGCTATCCTGGTGAATTTACTAATCGCTATGCTACTAAGACTTTAATGGAAGTCTCTTTCGAGACTTCTCTTTCATTTTTCTTTTCTTTGTACTATTGGGGTATACTAGCAGACAGCTCATCTGATAAGTGAGGACTGTCGACATCTGCAATACCAGGACTCCTCCCTCCAATCCGTCGGCCTAGGCAGGGCTTGGATTACCCCGACGACGAAATCATCCGCGCCAACGCGCCTCCGACTCCTGCCACACAGGCCACAAACACCAACACTATACAGCTAGCATACTTGCACACCAGCAGCACTAGCTGCGGCAGACGCCGCACCCGTAGGATAGGAGTGCGAGGACCCTACAAACACAGACACGCTATACCAGGTACAGGTACGTACCTGGGCGTTTTCCCCGTCCCCCGCGACAACGGCTAACTAGAACCGAGGTCCGAGTCTCAGAGACGCCCTCTAGTTGAGCCGTCCCCCTTAGGTTTGAGTGGTCTAGAGGCTCCAGACGGAGAGGAGACTGCCCCCCCGTGGGGAGATGCCATCCGTCTGGAATACCTCTAGAGGCTAGAGGCACTCACCAATTCTCGGCTTGAGGTCTCCTTAGGATCTCGCCATCCCCAAACCCGGTGACGCTGTAAAGGTCTACTACTAATTGGGACCTACAGTATACACACTCAAAAAAAAAACAGGAGTATCAAAAAAATGCCAGCCTTTATGAAAGGAGTAAGAACTTTTTCTAGTAAAAAGGTTAAATGTATTATGTTTTACCTAATTTTATTATGGCTAAACGGGATTACGCCCCTGCTTCTACTGTTTTTTCTTGCAGCTCTTTCCCTACATCTATTATTTTTATACTGTAACGCCTCCCGACTTTTTTTAAATCGGATCTAGCAACCCTGCTTTCAACAGCGGACAAATATCGGAGACTCACAAACACAAGGTACATGGTTAAATTCCTGATAATAGCCATAATGTTAGTGACCATGCTAGTTTAAAACAATATATTTTACCTGATTGTACTCCACCCCCATGGTTTCGTGAAGTCTGGTGACCACCCTTTTGCCTCTGTCTCCTAGCGCCTGCAGCCTCTGGAACACGTCTTCAAAGATTTCGCGAGAAGTTTCTTGATCGATCAAGTTGGGTGTCGTAGGTGGTACCTGCCAATAAAAACATTGAATGAAAGTCATTCATCATCATCATCAGCCTTTTAATGTCCCCACTGCTGGGGCACAGGCCTTCCCTATGGATGGAATAGGGAGATTGGGCCATAACCCACCGCGCGGGCTCAGTGCAGATTGGTGGGTGCTAACGACTGCAGATGCAGCCCGGACCAACGGCTTAACGTGCCTTCTAAAGCACGGAGGAGCTCGAGATAGTAATTTTTGGTCACCCATCCAATGACTGAACGCTACGAAAATTGCTTAAGTTCAACGATCGCAGCCGAACGCGCTAACCACCTGCGCCATCGGCTCCTCAGAAAGTCATGTAGTGTTTGTTTTTAAACAGAGCGTGACACTGACACACGTAGGACAGCTGTTTTGTCTATGATAGCGAACCGCTTACGTCGGCGTAGCTGTCAAACTTCATTGATTGGGTTGGTAGCCTTGAGGGAAGAGTCGATTTTTCTATTCGACTAAAATATTCGCCTTGAGACTTATAAAAAAAAAAAAAAAAAAAAGTAATCAGGCAGTGAATCTCTGTGGGGGCGCGTGGATGAATGAATGGAGTTTGACAGTTGTTGAATTTTGAATAGTTTTTCCCAGATCGATTTGAGTCCTCCTTATCGGGTGCTGTTTTTAATCGATTTTGAGGTTTACTCGAAATTGAATTTCCTCGCTGATTTGGGTAGGTATTCCCTCCGCATATTATTGTCGTCGGAGTCGTGACGACTCCGACGACTCTTCCCTCAAGGCTACCAACCCAATCAATGAAGTTTGACAGCTACGCCGACGTAAGCGGTTCGCTATCATAGACAAAACAGCTGTCCTACGTGTGTCAGTGTCACGCTCTGTTTAAAAACAAACACTACAGTCATTAAAAGAACAGAAAAAACGATGATTTTTATATTTTGCCTTGATTGCTGTGAAGGAATCGCAACGTTATTTTTTATGACGCAGCATATTACCCCAGCCCAATCTCCCTCTCTCTCTTTGAGCTTTTTTTAAAGGGTAGAATGCGTTTAAGTACCGTCCCCGCCCACTAGGCTAGTGAGCGGGGGTGTGTGGGACTCTCCCGGCTAAAGAGATAGCTGGGAATAATCATAATAATCATAATCAAAATCATTTATTCAGTTTAGGCTGTTACAAGCACATATGAATGTCTAGAAGCTACGCCATCGGTTCGTAAATCTACGGCGGGAGACCTTGTACTGAGAAGAACCGGCAAGAAACTCAGCAAGGGCTGTTTTTTTCTCCCTGTTTTATTATTTACAGAGTCGTCAAATTGAAAAATGACTTCAGAGGTGATTCATGAAGTCACTTTTCATTACATAATTATTAAATATACATTAATTGTTTACCTGCATTTTGATTGCTGTGTCATACAGTATAAATACAAATAGTGTTATTTATATTCAGTGTGACTAAACATTAACTTCAATATTAAGGAAGTTAGGGCAGACTCATCTCCGCTGGCAGCACCCGTTCACGAGCATGACGCATGAACCAGCCATCGCTTCGCTCAACCATATTTTAGGGAACGTAACGACCCGCCTCACACGACACCGCCGAAGAGACTATTATGAGAGCATGACTACCCATAACTACCCATACTAACTAAATACTCCACTAAACTCCCCGGGAACTTCTCCTCGCCATAATTGAGCGGGCCACGAGCATGCGCAGGGCGTTTGCTCACGTAGGCCTAATCGGCGGTCTCTCTCTTTGAGCCTGTCTCAACCCTTTGGGTGTAGACCTCCTTCAAATTTCTCCACCTATCACGATTTTCTGCATCCTGAAGCCAATTTTTCCCTGCTGTTCTTTTAAGGTCATCGTCCCAACGCAACTGAGGTCTTTCTGGGCACGTTTTTGACCCCAAGGTCGCCACTCAAGACCCCAGCCCATCTGATGTTAAGTGTAAGGGGAGTTCAGTTGCGAAGGTACAAGGTACAGCTCATACGACAGAAAAGTGAGTGAACTATTATAATTTTGCTGGCCTGAACCCATTCCTCTATTCTTGGAGCCCTGGAAGCCAATCTTTGCTAACTCTCTCTCTCTCTATATTTGACTTTCTGTTTTGTACTATTTGATACAATAAAGAGTATAATATTTTTAACAAAAGCATTGGTAAATACCAACATTTTATAATCCACGCTTAGAAGATGTTTTCAAGATTTGGTATAAGTGTATATATCTGATTGTCATGAAATTTAACCTTAGATATGTATCTTAACAGTCCTTCTTGTTTACAACTGCTGTGACCTAATATTTATTAATAGCAAGTGACCTTAAAAAGGCTAATAACAATGAATAGATACCATTGACAACAAGAGCATGATGTCACAGACATAGTGGTTTACTGCGCAAGTACATGCGACAGCAACAAAGTTATAATGAACAACTATATCAATCGTTTCTGAGCTTACATCAAATAGATACTGTGTAAACGTTATAGTGAGGAGCTCGATGGCGCAACTGGTTAGCGCGTTCGGCTGCGATCGTAGAAGTTAAGCAACTTTCGCAGTGGTCGGTGATTGGATGGGTGACCAAAAATTTACTGTCTCGAGCTCCTCCGTGCTTCGGAAGGCACGTTAAGCCGTTGGTCTCGGTTGCATCTGCAGTCGTTAGCACCCACCAATCCGCACTGGGCCCGCGTGGTGGGTCATGGCCCAATCTCCCTATTCCATCCATAGGGAAGGCCTGTGCCCCAGCAGTGGGGACATTAATAGGCTGATGATGATGATGAAACGTTATAATTAATATGTTGATGAATGCAACTGTGGCATAGGGATGATATGAGAATACAGGAAGAGGTTAGAAGGGTGATTATAGACCGTTTGTAAGGGAACCGATGTCGCCGGCTCGTACCAACTATACCTCTATCTAATAGAAAATAGCCAATTAAACGGCGCTTTATCAAACGATCGAACCAATCAACGCACACAGCCTAGAGCAACGACGCAATCAGAATCAAGTTTTGGCCAAGTTATGAGCATTTGCTCATACATAACTTTGGCGCGCCTGCCCAGCCCACAAGGCCCTTCTAACCTCTTTCTGTGTTCTGTGGGAATGGGATGACGGGGTAAAGAAAAGGAAATTCTATTTAATTCATCAGTTAGACTATCGAAAAATAACGGACACCTATTTTTTTTTCTGCCAATCAACCATAAAATTACAAAGACAAACCGCGTGAAAGTTTAGGAGAGGGGTTCATGACGTCACTCCTAAGTAAAATTAATTGTACTGAGACTGAGACGTGACGTCATGCGACATTTCAAATCGGCACATATCTGTAATGTTTTGCTAATGTGAAAAAAGAAAAAATACGTGTCCAATTCTCCTTGTAAATCTAATCTTAGACGAAGAAAAAAAAGTTTGTCATCATCCATATTGTTTGATTATAACTACGAGGTGATAAGACATAGGCTTATTGCTTATAGTATCTTATATATCATCATCAGCCAATTCATGTGCCCACTGTTGGAACACAGACTAAGTGTAGCCGCACACGGGCCACCGACCACAATCTCAAAACGCCGCCACCGGAATATTTCTTGTAGTTTTCATACATTTTATATGGACTCGCCACACACGGTACGCCGGTGGCGGCCACACGCTACAAATCGTCGTAGCTCGCTTCTTGTGGCCCGCATCGGCCACATGATGCGCCGATAAAAAACGCCGCCACACGTCACTCGCGCGATACCCCACCGCTCTCTCCCTTACCCTAGTCGGCCGCTGTCGCGCGCTTCAGCCACTTTAGTAGCCGCTTCTAGCTTCTCGTGGCAGCGTTTGTGGCTGTGGCGTGTGGCCCGTGTGCGGTGACACATATAGGTGAGAATAGGAGAACGGGACAATACCACGCAGGACTAGTGAAGATTGGTGGGTGCTAACGACTGCAGATAAAATCTGCACTATTGACGTGCCATCCGAAGTACAACAGTTTTAAGAAAATTTTACTAGATAAATTTCCACGCGGACCAGGCAACAGACGGCTCCCAATATGCCTAGACCGCGTGGCTTTTTTTCTAGTATAAATTTCTTTAGATTCGAACATCTAACAGTAAATGCTTAAAAATATAACTACAACAGTCTTTACACAGTCTTCTACAACCCAGAGTCTTCAAAAGAGGCGAGAAGCATTTGTGTCTACAGGCAAGATAGCTGGTGTGGTAGGCAAGACTGATGCACCAGCTTCTTTTATTTTCAATATGTATATTTCCACATCTGGACTCTACTATCACTCAACTTCAGATGGGGTGGAGTGGATTTGCGTAATTAATTATAAGAGGTAACTTTTTATATCCGTAGCCGTTGTCATATAAGAATAATCGTCCATACTTTTATTCCCTGTTTTAGGTTCACCCCTTTGATTTTACTTTCGTCACAATGAGACTTCACCAAGATTATCTATATGTCCATACAGATTGACAGAATAACTTTCCTACTCTTCTATCATAGATAGATATTCTACACTTTCACGCATTAATTGCTTAGAGCGTTTACCAATAATTGTGATGTCAATATTTGTGGTACATTTGATTATTTCATTATCGAGACTTTGAATATTATCAAGATAAGCTATTGTTACCAGTCCGTGTTTAGATTGTTATCAAGCAGTGTAAATTGCGTAGGTAGGTAATATAAAATGTGAACTATATTACAGGCTATAAAATGACATTTAACTTATTATGTCACTAGCGGAATTGCTACAAAAAACTTTGTTTTTTTACGAATCCCCGATATTTCGCCATTGTCCCAAGCGCCATAATCACGAAGTGACTAAAGTGCGGGTAATGTACTCGTATTATCAGTCTATCTTTTGCAACGGTGCCGAAATATAAAAGATTTATAAAAACTGTCAATTCTGTTAAAACTTTTGCAACGTTTGTGACCGTTTAAACAATATAAAATTTATACTTTGTTGAAAAAATCTTACCTGTGTCGTATATTTCGTTTCGACTTCTTTGATTGGTCTATCATCTTCTGTTGTAGCTGTTTCTTGGATATCTTCTTCTTTTTCTTTAATATTTTCTACTTTTTCAGTCATGCTGGCGTGTGTGATACTTTTTTCAGGTACTTTTTGTTCCTCTTCGACTGTTGAAGAGACATTATGGGCTACGGATATGGGTATTATGGTACGTGCTTCATTGGTGGTGATTCTCGTATTGTTGGCTTTATTTTTATTCTCGATATCTGAAATAATACATACTTTGATATTTATTTTTAACTATGACTAGTTCGAATATAATAATAATATAATAATTTAGATTTTTATATAATTGTAACCCTGATTATTCTATAAAAATATTGTATACCTTCTTATAATGAGGTTGAAATGTAGTGTAGTGTACACATATAATTAATAACACATATAATTTTTTACCTAACACTAATTTAGTGTACTAACCTACATTTCACAATAAAGCATTTGAATTAAAAATAATGAATTTGGATTAGTTAATTATATTGTCATAATCATAATTTTAAATTCATAATCATTAGCCTGTTAATATCCCCACTCCTGGGTCACAGGTCTGAACAATAAAATTCAAATCATTCATAAACCATTGTGCTTCACATAGAAGTCTTCAGATTCAGTCAGACTTCTTCCTATTTTCAGGTTCCAGGGCGATTTTTTCTGTATTTTGTGGTGCCTCAAAAATTATATCACTCACCAGTGAAAGAGATCCATTTAAACTCATCCCTGTCCACATTTGTATCACGGTGGCGGTGCAAGCTCGGCAGCGACATGAGGTGCGAGGGAGGCCGGTAGTGCTTCGCAAGCTCGTCTTTAGCCGCTTGACGCAAGGCGTGGAGACGTTCCAGAAGCTCTCGGAGTTCCTGATGATAATGTAAGGGTAGAGAGGAAGACAGATACATTAAGATTAAAGAAATTGGGAGAGAATATGGGAAGACACAGAAGATTTGGATATAAACAAATAAAAATAGACCATGTGAATAAAGCAAAATTTTTACGACGATTTTAAACTAAAGGATTGCATTCTTATTGCTTATTACCCTTATCGCTTATCCTATAGAAGTGAATCAGTTTTTGGTCGTTAATGCCTAAGCATGGAAAGTAAGCAATATTTTTTTTTCACCTGACATGGATGGGCAGTATGGGCACCCTCTGGGAAGTGCGGGAGCGAGGTGGAACATTCTTAATCTTAGAGCATTAAACGCTCTAAGTTCTTAATACATATACAACTGGCTGCAGGGTTACGTCAGAGTTAGGCTGACAAAAACCCTCCGAGGAAGCCTCTGGAAGACTTTAAAGGTGATATGGGAACGGCCACAATGAGTAAGAATACAATAAGTGAAACAAACCCCGATAATCCCATATAAAAATACCTATTGAGATAACACCTCAAGTAAGTCCTGAACTTAGAAATTAGTGAGTGCATTTCATCATCAAATTGTGGAAGTAGCAATTTTATCAATTGACATTTTTTATCGATGAGTTACTTTATACTTCGGAAGTCATGTTAAATTATTGGTTTAGACGACCTCCGTAGTCGAGTGGTTTGTACGCCACGTTTCATGGTGTTGCCAACTCGAGAGGTCCCGGTTTCGAATCCCGGTGGGGGTAGATGTTTGTGTGATGAATACGAGCATTTGTACTCCAGTCATGGATGTTTAATATGTATTTCTATATAAGTATACTTATATATGTACTGTATATGTATTCTATCCGTTACCCTAGTATCCCATAACACAAGTCTTACAGTGCTTACTTTGGGGCTAGGCTAATTGGTGTGAGTGTCGGAAATATTTATTATATTATTATTGGTCAGCTGAATCTACTGTTGTTGGGTGCTAACACCAATCCCTACTGTAATGGCCATATCACCCTATTTCGTCTACAGTGAAGGCTTGTGTCCCAGCAGTGGGAACTCTATCAGGTTGACGATGATTATATGTCCCAGCATCGGGTAAATTATAAAGCTAAGGCTAATATGTACCTTAGGGTCCTGCTCCGTGATATCAGCAGTTGGCACCGATTCTGGCGACGTGACATTGGTGGTGTGGCTTGGATCATGGAAACTAACACCAGCTTTATGACGCTTCATCGTGCCTGCAGCCAATAAGGGAGAATAAAGTCAGCTATACCAGATATCAGATATCAGATATACTTACTGTATTAAGGGCCAATGGAATCAAAATACTGAATTCAAATTAAGGCTTAATCAATTGAATAAGTTAAATAGAGATAGATAAAATGAGGATTGATAGAACGTGATTTGAATTTGTATTAAGACTGAATTGAAACAAGTTAAGAAAATTCTGCTTCTTGAACTTCAACTTCTTGTAATAAAAACTCGATAGATATTTAAGAAAGATATAGAAAAAGATACTAGTTATCAAACTGCGTATTTCAGTAAATCCATTTCTTCTTTTTTTACCACTATCTACTTGAAATAACAAAGTACCTAACTATTTTTAAGAGTTGTTAAATGGTACCAAATCGAACTAGGAATTTTTGTTGTGAATTGCATAATTTATTAGGAAACAATTGTGTGTCAATTGGATACAATTAATAATTAAATTGATACACAAAAATGGAAATTCTTTATGATCTTAATATTTCTAACAATCGCCGTTTCAAATATTTCTGCATATACTAATAAAGCAGCAATATAAAATTTTGTGATAATGGATAAAAGCGGATTCTGCCAGCGGACTGTTATCGAATTTGATAAGAATCATTATTGGCCATTATTTGGGGTTTTAATACCTGATTATGATGGTGGTAGGCACTAGGTTGCTAGTAATTTCAAATTCAATTACCCAATTACATTGTTTTACATTTAATGGTCACTAACATTATTATAATAGTTATAAGCGAAATTGCTACCATGTAGGTACCTTGCATTTTGTGAGTCTCCGATATTTCGGCACTGTTGCATGCGCCATGATCACGGAGTAGTAATAAAAACAAATAACATGGTAGCTATCTCGCTAATAACTGTAATAATTACCCTAATTTCCGTATTTAATAGACCAATGATGAGGTAGTAAGTAGTTCCTAATGGAAGTTTAATTCAATTCAAAATTCAAATAGAAAGAATCATATAACTCTTTTGAATCGTCCATATTTTTTCCTTAGCACCCGTTATGGACATTTTTAGCTGTGGAGAAAAAAGGGCGAGATAAACTTCACAGCGTCTTATCTTGTGTAACAATATTTACAAAATATTGTTTGTCAAATCTTGTAACAATACTTACAAAATATTGTTTGTCAAATCTTGTAACAATATTTACAAAATATTGTTTGTCAAATCTTGTAACAATATTTACAAAATATTGTTGTTACAGGATTTGACAAATGAATGAATTTTTGAAGTATAATATTAAGGACCTGGTTGATTCGCCTTGCCGTCCACCTTCTTCAGCTGCTGTATTTTCTCCAGCAGCAAGTCGTCGGAGATCAGCCCCAGCTTGTTGGCCTCCATTAGCTCGTCCAACTCCTCTGAAGAATCGTCCCCGATGTACGCGCACTCTTGCAAGTGTTTGTACCCTTTGATCATTATCAGCGATGCTCCTGGCCATCTGAATGAAATATCGGAAATAAATGTAACATGTTCTCAACTCGATATTTTTTTTTCTTTAGCCTTACGACATACTTGTCTTCAAAGACTTTAATAGAAAGTTGTCGAAATAAGACTCGAAACATTTTATATGTCGACTTAATGGTAAAGGGTTTCTTTTTGGACATATATGCACGTACAGCTATATTAGGAGAACTGGCCAGGCCACTGAAACCCATCACAAGGCCGTGTGTAAAGTACTGTACCCTTAGCATGAACCACAGAATGTAGAAATCTCTTTCTGGTGTTCTGTGGTACGACCAATATAGTTGAATTTAATCTCGATCTTCATGCTAAGGGTACTGTAGCTATCTGTGCGGAAAGAGAATGGGATTTAGATTGGAGGGCGCTGTAGTGCTTTTCTACCGTATTTGTAAGGTTTTACCCCTTTTAGACATGATTAAATACAAACAACCGCAAGAAATCACAAAAACAAATAAATCCGTATCAATACAAAATTTTGACGTTTTACAGATTGCTGGGTTTGATTGCCAAATAAAAATCTTAATGCTAGTTCCGTTTTTCGCCATGCCCATTCTCTTTCCGCACAGACTTCTACAGCAGTGTAGTTCTACATATTAGGAGAACTGGCCAGGCCACTGAAACCAATCACAAGACCGTGTGTAAAGTACTGTACCTTTAAGAAACCCACAGAATGTAGAAACCTCTTTTTGTGTTCTGTGGCACGAACCATTAAAGTTGAATTTAATCTCGATCTTCATGCTAAGGGTACTACTATAATAGGTGTTTTACTACTAACCAAACGTGCTACAACTTTGGGAAATGGGAGTGGGCTTACATGTGTATCTCTCTCTCTCGCACTCATCTTTACACGGAGGGACAAGAGGGGTAGACAGGAGATAACAGTACCCTTAGCACGAACCAATATCGAATTCGTATCGTTTGCGAGTCCAAAATGTCATTGTCACATGTGTAAAGATTTTTAGTTCTCGTTACGTGCTTTGTGCCGCTGCTGTACCCCTAGCACGAACGATTATCGAATTCGAATAGTTTGTAAACCGAAATGTCAATGTAAAATTTTGTATGGAAACTTGAACAGCAGCGGCACAAAGTACGTAACGAGAACTAAAAATCGGTACACATTTGACAATGACATTTCGGACTCGCAAACGATACGAATTCGATTTTGGTTCGAGCTAGGGGTACTGTTCAAGTTTCCGTACAAAATTTGACATTGACATTTCGGTTTGCAAACTATTCGAATTCGATAATGGTTTGTGCTAGGGGTACAGACTGTTATTAGATACGACGTTTTACCAACATCCTTGGATTTATTTAAATCAAAAACTCTTTTCGTGCACTTGTACCGGTTTTTGCTGCTTCCGATACCTTAATGGCGCAATTTCGCTTATCGTTAGCCCGAATAAGAGTTTACAATGGAATTCGAGTAAACGATTAAGTGTAAATGAACGGAGTTGAGTACGCCAGTATTTCGGGTCGGGTTGATTTCATTTTGTTTACCCGACACTGTCTCTTAACTTGTATACTACTGAATTTCGGGCACCTGAATACTAATACTAATTATACTCGTATAATGCGATTCAACTAAGAATAGGACCGACTGGGCGTCATATTGTGATGTCATAGCTGTAAATTCAAACCAAATAGGTAGAGTGAGCAAAAAAAGTTTCTATTTATTAAAACTTATTTACAAAGATTAAGCGAGAAAAATCATCAAATTTTTTAAAATAACATTTATTTACTAAGATTGAGAAAAAAAATCCCCCGATTTTTAATAATATTTATTTAATAAGACTGTGAGAAAAACATGAATCAGAATCTAGCACTTCTATTCCGCTCATTTCTGCATTACCGCCGGAGTAGTTATGAATAATTATGCACTATTACTAGGTCACATACGAACATGCATCCTTTATGTAAACGAAAGGTTGAAATCGAGTTTATGAACGCAACTTAAAGTGACATTTGGTTGACGATTTATGTTATTAACCATTCATGGCCAAAGCTCAATAAGTAAAAAAAATATCCACCGATATTAATTATCAATATTTGTTATTGTTTGTTTACAAATATTTGGTTTTTATTCTTGAATTTGCGGAGTGCTAAAAAAGGGTTCCAAGTTTTTTTTGCAAACCGTACTTGTCAAGCGACATTTGACAGATAGAGGTCATTGGCTTTCCTATTCTTATTTGAATCGCATTATAACGTCTTTCGTGCACCCGAATACGGGCTAACGACCAAATGTAATTATAATTATTTCTACGTTCTACTTTCTAAATTAATCATAAAAGGCGAATTTTGGTACTTCGTCTTCCATACCCTAAGCTTTGACTTATTAAATCGTCTCCTTTAGACCAGTACCCTTAGCATGAACAAAAATCGAATTCGTATCGTTTGCGAGTAAGAAATGTCATTGTCAAATGTATAATGATTTTTAGTTCTCGTTACGTACTTTGTGCCGCTGCTGTACAAGTTTCCATACAAAATTTGACATTGACATTTCGGTTTGCAAACTATTCGAATTCGATAATGGTTCGTGCCAGGGGTACTGTGTTTTAAATCACTACAGATAAAAAAATCTGCAATCTTTTTCCTTTAACGGGATTGAAACTATTTATCACTTTATGCAAGTTCTCCCACCTGACGCACGTGGACACAGTGACAGTAGACCCCTTCAGCAGGTAGAAGCCCCAGTACTCCTTCATGTCGTCATTGAGCTCCAGTTCCCTGGTCATGGAGACTGGCACCAGCTCGTCGGTCAGTTGCGGCGGACCTGGCACCACGAACGCGTTGAAGGTAGTGTTAGATCTGACGACTTGTGTCTGGAAAGAAAAGGGCGTAAAAGTCATTTTAAGATCATTATCATAATCAGCCGATGGACGTCCACTGCTGGAGAAAGGCCTCCTCTAGGTACTTCAAACACAAAGGTTGTGCGCTTTCATCATCCAGTGCGAGGTCGTAGATTCATTACTCGTAATTTACTAAGCCATTTACTTTCTGCAAAAAACGCTTTTACATGTCCCAGCAAACCCCTAGCATAAGCACCGCGATATGATATATAACGCGTTTTTATCACGCCCAATTGTCAAATTACTATGGAGTTTGACAGTTAGACGCGATAAAAACGTGATATAATGTAATTTGTGCTGTAGCGCTAGGGGGGCAGTATTACCTACTTTAGCCCTACTACTGCTTTGGGAAACGAGCCAGTGCTGGGCGGCTGGTATTTAAAAAGAATAGTCTGTGCTTTAAGTACCGGTCTCTTTCCAAATTAAAAAAGAAATGAGGCTATTACGGTTAAAAAATATCCAAATTTCAATAGGGAAGATGGTTGGTGTGTACCACCAGCTTGGGAACCCATTATATAAGATATAAAATCCCAACCCCGAGCACACACTTTAAGACCAACAGATAGGTACTATTAGTTAAATTATGCAAAAAAAAATGTTTTGCATAATTTAACATAAGAAGGAGATAGAAAGCCTCTCTGAGTTTGTTTCGGCGGTTCTTCTCAGAAAGGTCTCCCAATTTTGGAACCTTAAAATTGCAAAAAAAAAGTACTTTATTAACTAAACTAGTGGCCCACCCTCGCTTCGCTTCGGTGTAGAGCTGTAGTGTAAACTATAGTTTTTGTTCTCAGGCTTGTGCTATAAAGAATGACTTTATTTATATAATTACGTGTTATTGTGAGTCAACCATAAAAGATACACATATGCTGTTGCGGAATATTTTTAGACAATTTTATGTAGAATATTTCCGTCATACATGATTTCTATGTAACTTTAACCATTAAGGCTGCACACGCGACGGAAGCTTAAAAAATGGAGTAACTTCTCCCGTTTTCCTAACATTTCCCTTCACTACTCTGCTGCTATTGATTGTAGCGTGATGAAAAGTATACTATAACCTACCCAGGAGTATGAAGAATAATTGTACCAAGTTTCGTTAAAATCCGTTGAGTAGTTTTTGTTTCTATAAGGAACATACACACAGACAGACAGACAGACAGACAGACAAAAATTTTACTGATTGCATTTTTGGCATCAGTATCGATCACTAATCACCCCCTGATAGTTATTTTAAAAATATATTTCATGTACAGAATTGACATCTCTACAGATTTATTATAAGTATAGATTAACTACCTAATAAATTCATACATAGACAATAAAGTTTTTAAAATCTTTCGAAGGTGCTCGACAAAGTAAATAAAAAAACATTATTCTGACGATGCAGACCTGAAAAGGCTGGGAAACGTCAATAAATAAATAAAGTTCGTGCATTAACCCGTTAAAATTACTTTTATTTAATGAGTGATGTGCATGAAAACCTAAGAAACAAATATATTAAAGAAGAAATAGCAATTATAGTCATATTATTTATTAAGGCTTTTACTATATTATGTGATATCTGTTTGCTGTGGTCTACGCTACGCTATTTAAAATATTTTCAACCATCTTCCAGTCATTAAATGTATGAGCAGAGCACCTTCCGGTGGGCGTCAGTAATTTTCGTGTACTAGGTATGTGGCCGGGATAAGCACTAGTTTGAACAAATTCAAAGAATGCGACATCTATTGCTGAGAGTTTGCATTATTAACTAGACATATTTCAAAGCAAGAACCAGGAGCAGGCCGCAAGTGAGGTGTGGTTTATTTTGTTTTACAAATTGCTCACTAGATGGCTAACATTTTGCACTTGCAGCTGACAAGACATTTTTCCTGGGTTTGTTTCGTGATATTTTTTTTACATAAAATAAAACCGACTTTAAAATTAGAAAATGAAACTAGAGATTAAGAAATAACAACCGGTTCACACGAAATCGATCGGGTTTTTGTATGATTTAAAAGTCGATTTTTATTTTCTGATAAATAATAACTTTATTACATTCATTTGTGTCTAAAGCTTCTACACTTTAATCTAGAGTACATCTAAGGAGTACACATATAAACTGACTAGTCGGTATGGTTAACTGCCGAGCTACTTATCGTGAAAATTACATCAGTTAGCAAATAGGCTTATAAAATAAAAATGACTGACAAGTTAGATTTTTATGGGACCATTTGTCAACTATTCCGCATCGGGCAAAAAAGTAATCGAATCAAAAGGTACTTACATACTTAAAAAAAACACAGCGGCCGAATAGAATGCCTTATTTTTTTATACTTAAAATAAACACAGCAGCCGAATTGAAGACCTATATTTTTTAAATCGGTTAAAATGTGTTTTCCGTAGAGTCAACTTTGTAAAAATGTGTTGTATCTCTTATCGATTTGGAATAATTTCACTGCTTTCTCTTTTATCCCTCACTCAACTCCCGTGCATTCGACAGCTTACCCCCCAAGTCAAGCGTGCATAAAGAAGTTTCACATCAATTTTATGAGTTGTTCCGTTTGTTGTTGGTGTAATGACTAAGTAAAGAACGTAAGTAATTAAGAAGTTTTGTATTAACAATCATGAACTTTGTCAGCGTAAAGTTATCAATGTTGTAACATTGTGACAACGAAACGAGACACTTTCCTTATTATGTATTTATCTGAAGCTGATAGCGTTATTCACGCGAACGCATTCTGTATACAAATAATGATTATTGCTATCATTTGTTTTCATTAACATTTTAATACATTTACCGATAAGTTTCTTATATTGTCTGTTCTAATATCTATACCTACTTTTATTTAAGACGATTTTAACTTATTCAAAAACGTAAGATTGAAATTAAAAGCGCAAGTGGTTAATATAGGTACAACTTTAAAGCGTTGTAGATACTAAACAATCATATAAAATGAAAAATGGTGTTAGGAACCTAAACATGATTTCGATTATCTAGACAGTGATACCGCACTCGACATATTTTGTCAACTTATTTTTTTTACTTCGTCACAATATGGCGCCTAATATTGCCCATATTGAATTTTGATTACTATCATATCTTTAGTAGCACTCCCATGATTGAGACGAATCGATTGATGTATGAATTATCAAAATCGGTCCAGGCGTTTGGTCTCTAGTGTGCCACAAAGGAACAAACATACATATATAGACTATTAAACACTATACCCTGTCTGCGCGTCGCGTTTCGCGCTCTTGCATTGCGCAGTCGGGTAAAAAGATCAAGTTTTTAGATTTTTTGAAGTTATACTTCTTTAGGCGCGTTATGAAAAAATGATGAGAGTGAAATTTTAAGATGCGCGGGCATCACTGTAACACAACACAAATAATTAACAGCATGAAGTTGGTTAGACCAACTAAATGCTGTTACTTTTGTGTTTACCGCACATTAAGAAAATCTACCAACAAAATAGAATCTCTATTTAGTGGGTGCTAACGACTGCATTGTGAAGGCCTATCAAAAGTATTTATTAATCTGGAACAACGGAACCAAAGCGCGATTCAGGAGACTACAGCGCCATCTCTTGACCATTGGTGTAGTAGAACCAAAAACCACATCTTTATTTTTTGTAATAAAGTAACAGTTATAGGTATTCATATTTATAATATTTATCCACATGTTTCTAGTTTGTATATTCGGAATACGTGTTTGAGTTTCATACAAATGCAAATCACATATGTTCTAATAAATTATATTCAGTAGCGATTTTAATTGAATATTTTGATTATTTATTTATTTTTTCAAATCAAAACTGAACTTTATTGACTGTGTCCTTTTCCAGACTTTTTATTAATTTATTGTAATTAATTATTTGCATGCAATTAAAAAACTAATTTTACACGATGCCAAAGAAGGATAACTTCTCACGCGCCTACATAAGTACACGCACCCATTTTTTTATATAACTAGGTACGCAAATGACTCTACCCCACCTGATGTTAAATGGTGATAAAGTCCAAACGCGAAGAAAGCTGGTGCAGTAGTTGTAAACAGCCACACCAACCATCCTCATATTGCCGGCCTGCAAAAATTCTTCTTCATGCCTCTCTTAAAGGACCCCAGATTGTAGGAAGGAATTCACTGTATTTCATGGATACGACAATTGGGATACGATAAGTAAATAGGGGTGATGACGGGGTACAGTAAACGAAATTCTATTTAGTCCGTCAGTTAAATGATCGCGTCAAAGTTTGGGAGTAGGGGCTCGTGACGTCACTTTTTAGTGAATATTCGCTTAAAAGTGTACTCAAACGTGACGTCATGCGACTTTTCAAAACAATATATCACTGCAATGTTTAGGCGCTTTGCAGACGACCGAGCGGGGCGGGCTTTTTGTCCGCGAAGCAATAAGAACCGCGTCTGCCCGTCGATGTCTGCGGCTGCCCTCGCCGCGTACACAAAGCACACGACGGGCAGAGGAAGTCAGTTCAGGACGTTTGTTCTAGTGAATAGCACGTCAGTGAAAATGGAGATAGAGAGAATTCGAATCGTTGCTTATTTTATGTACAAAAAAAGGAAGTGACGCAACCGTTATAGAGAATACTGAGTACACCCACTACTGAGTACCCCATCACTAAAAGCGCGTGGCACGGACTGAGCTAGCCGCCCCCCGCCGCCGTCTGCGTTACTGCATATAAACTGGTTTGTATGATCCACGGCGGGCAGCCGCGGTCTTTTTGCCCTCTGTGTGCGTTTGTAGTGTAGGATTCACTTTGTGTTATCGTTCGCGGCGAAAATGACCGGCCCGCTCCGCCCCGCCGCACTATGTGGAGATCGAGTCGGTTTCGGGTCATAAATCTATAACTTCCATGTTTTTATAGATATACAGCTGATTTTTTTTTTAGGAAATCTGAGATAAACGTACTTTAAAATAATATACAGTCTATGCATATAAAAATATATTTAATAATTGCAAAAAAATACAAAACATGAAATATTGAAAAATTATCATAAATTTACGACTAATTTTAAACAATGTGACCTAAATGTTATAATTAATACAAAATAAACACATAAAATTACTCTTATTAATTAAATATAATAAGAAAAAGAAAATAACATAGAATTATATTATTCTACTAGCTCTACAGCTTCATCTATAAGTTCCATAGACTTTTATTGGAAGGTTTTCTTAAACTTGTTATGTAAGGGTCTGAAGTGTACAAAAGTGTATGTAAAACGTCTTCATTTGTAGCTACTCTAGAGCATTTTCTAGCATGATGAAGTCTGAATCGTTTATAGTCTTTGTTCCTTGATTCCTGGGCATCTTCGGAGAGCTGTCCAAGAAGTAACACTGAATAATGCCGAATTACACTTTCCCCATGAATTAGGACTTTATGGACAGATGATGGCATATAATACCACATATATTTACTAACATATCGTTGTGCTGTATCGAAAGCATACTGTCCAAATTTCGTAGCATTAATTACTTTTCCGCTAGACATAACTTGAAGTAAAACATAAAATCGTTTTATCAATTCCTCATCCACACCGGTAATTTCTGCAGTGCACTGATAATTTTGAAAAAATCGTCTAGCTGTATTACCGTCATTACTGTTACCAGAACCTTGCTTAGGTTTATCTATATTTAAACCAAGTTCTTCTCTGAACCTTCTTTGTACATATGTCTTCTTTTGTTTTTTCAAATCATTATTTTCTGTCGTTGTAGCAGACCATTTTTCAAAGCCTACATTATAAGATATATGTAAAATTAGTTCCATGAATCTAATCCAGCAATGTAAAGTCGAAAGCCCATATTGATAAGAATTTTCGTCAACAGGTTTATTTTGTACTTTTTCTAAATTGTTCATCTCTGTAGGTCTTGCACCACAAATAGTACATACAGCACCTGATGAAGTTTCTGACAAAACTTGAGCCACTTTCCCGTCAACCATTGTCAAAAATAATGTGTGTTTGATTTCAATACTTTCACCATTTTTATTGATTAAGCTTGTTGTGAGAGCGTTTTTTTGAGCTATAATTTCATTAACTACACTTGTAGTTTTCTCTGGTGTCTCTTTTGAAAATTCTATTAAAATGGGCCTACAAAATCTTACTGATGATGGAACAGGGTTTTCCCACAAAGTTTCATTTGTATTAATATCATCAAGTTTCAGAGGTACTTATGAAGATATAAATAAATTTGTGTCAGAAATTAACTCATCCTCTTCAGTTAAGACTTGCTTGTATTCACTTTGTCCGCTTGAGCCATCACAGCCCCATTTCGAATACAGCATTAAATGTTTTTTGCCAGCTTTGTATACACCATTGATTTTCAAAATTCTTGCAATAGTGTGATCCAGCAGATCTTGCTGTTTTATTTTTGCTGTAATATTATTAATTTCTGTGCTTGATCTTGGTGGGTAGCACATTCCTTTAGCTTCCTGAATTGATTTATATGACGGAAATAATACGCAGTTCTTCGCAATTAAGCAATTTCTCATGTTTTCATACTGTGCCACGTTAAGGTCCAACTCTATAAAAATACTGAGAGCTTCATCTTTAGAGTACGCTGTTAAATGTGCCGGTTCATTTAAAAGATTTTGACGTATTTCACTATTTTTATCTATGGGTAATACTCGTAAAATTTCGACAATGAATGCTTCTTCCGTTTCCCCTTGAGATCTCAATCCTTGAAGATATGAATTCAGTATAAAATCAAGGCCACATGTTTCAAGCAACTCCTTGTTTTTTCGTCTTTGTGTTCTATCGGAACTGTCTTCGTAGGTTTTAGAAGGGCGTCCTCGCTTCCCCGTCGATGTCGAAGGTTCAGATTCACAAGTAGGATCTTCCAGATTTACTGTGAATGTGGCATTCAACCACAGGCTATTCTGATTTAAAAAAATTTCTTTATTTCTGCCAGATTTTGTGTAGCGTTGACGAAAGTTCGTAATAAGATTTTTTTGTACACTCGCGACAATCTTAGCGATATTTGCCTCAGAAAAGTTGATAAAATTATTCCGTATATAACTTGTTAAAGCAACAACATAATTCCCGTCACTTTCAAACAAAACAAGACATAGGTCGCGTCTGGTACATTGGAATTCACTCATTGCGAGAGAGTAGGTGGTTAGATACACTATTAGTAACGACAATAACGAACGAAAAACAGTATGTAATTATTCAGTATGCAGATGCTCTATTTTATATTAAATAACTGATTTGATACGTATGCAAAGTATGGGAATAAAAACTATTTATCATTATGTGGTTACTCGGTTTCCTATGTGTTTTATTGATAATTTATTTTGTAGGCGAACTAAAAATGGTGAGAAATACTCGATACATTATCAAAACATAAACCGCAATTAATAATATATCACAAGTGTAACCTATATCAACCAATAAAACAAATAGATTCGCCCACGTATTTTTAAGAAATTATTACTATTTCATGTTATGATAGATAGCATTATGTTGTGCAATGAAGTTGCAACTTTTTTTTTCTTCCTGTATAAAAATATTAAATTTCCTATCAAATAACATCATTTACAGACCTTCGGTAAATTTCGGCAACTGTCAAAACTCTAATTGAAAGTTTCAGATACGCAAAAATGATATGTCATGAGATAAATATTTCTAGTAATTATATTTATAAATATATAGCATATTTGTGTATACCAAAAAAAAGTATATATTATAAGCTTTCTAAAATGGTATAATACTTGTATAATTTTTATTGCTAGCTTACTAGAAAATCATCCTGAAAAAAATACAAATTATGATGTTTTCGTGATAATTTTTCAATCATCGTATTTAGATGCTCTTTACTATAAAAAAGTATTAGTTACATACATAATTTATACATAATATAGTAGATCAACTTCTTAGCTATAGTTTGAGGTATAATACAAGTACCTGCGCCGATTTTTACAAAATGTATTTATGGCCAAGCTCTCTTAGGCACCTCCACATAGTGCGCCGCACGGTCTGTAAAGCGCCTTATATTATGTGAAAAAAGAAAAAATACGCGTCCAATACTTTTTGATAATCTACCTGATAAACCAAGAAAAAAATTAGTCATCATCCCTATTATAGTAACAACCTAAAATCACCAAGAAAACATCATTATACCTATTTTAAAAAACGATCTAAAAAGGAATAAAACTTGAAATACAAAAAAAATGTCTTATATTCGAATTCACAACAACGATAATTAACTAGTTTGGTGATCCAAATTGGGTTAACATGGCGAATTTCATAAAAGTCCCAGAAGAGATATGTCCATATGTCCCTAAGTACCCTCAATTTTACACCACTGTTCTTGAAGGTGGAGTAATCCAGTCATTATCTATTATACCTAACGAGTCACAGCTAATTAAAAAAAACGGGTCACCATAGAAAATACAAGACTAATAACGATTATTTGAATAGCGCGGGTAACGTTGGCGTGTTTCACGGTATTTTTAAATTAGGTTCTTTAGACACTCATTTCGTCCCGTATTACAGAATGACAACTAAGTGTTGGTCTTTACTTGAGAACAGTTAGAAAGGGGTGTCGCTATGTGTTATATATAGCGACATCCCTTTCTAACTATGCTCCAGACTAGATCAATCACTGAGAATCTTTCTATAATACCGGCCTTCATTTGTTTATCTATCTGTCTCATAATCTATGTTATATCGGTCAATAGTGTCTCTCAGTGTCTGGAGACTGATAGCAATATTGAGATAACATTATCATTATGCTGCTGTCAGCCTTTTTAAGCCTTTCTATTCTAGGTTATCATCATATTAATACCCACAATCCTCACACCAACACTCACACCAATTAACTTGCCCCAAAGTAAGCACTATAAGGCTTGTGTTATGGGATACTAGGGTAACGGATAGAATACATATACTGTACATATATAAGTATATTTTTTTAGAAATACATATTAAACATCCATGACTGGAGTACAAGTGCTTGTATTCATCACACAAACATTTGCCCCCACCGGGATTGGAACCCGGGACCTCTCGAGTCGGCGACACCATGAAACCCGGCGTACAAACCACTCGGCCACGGAGGTCACAATCCTACATAAAGGAACCACTGTATAGATTTTGAAGACCTCCGTGGCCGAGTGGATTGTACGCCTCGTTTCATGGTGTCACCGACTCGAGAGTGATGAATACGAGCATTTGTACTCCAGTAAATATTGCTTCGAGTGCTCAAAATTCGAGTAAAGTCTATCGTGTACCCGAATATGGGCTAACGACCCAAGGTAATTGAGCTATAATTCGAGCTATTTTGATCTTCTTAGAAGCTATCGGGGTGAACGAGATACGTGTACCTAATTGTATTTGATGTCGAGCGAAAATAGATCTTTTTATGTCGCAAAGGATCACAGAACTTATAATAAGAGGTGTTGTAATATCGACCTGTGCATTACTCCATTGCGGCATATTCAAAGTGGCTTTCATAGTATACCGAACTTACTATATAAGCAATGTATATGAAAATAATTGAAAACAACACGAATCGGTGGTAATTGAAACAAAATTAGCGTTTTTCTCAAATAATACTTTATATTTTAAATAACTCTACTCACCAGTGAAATGTAATCCCTTTATAAGTACAACTACCCTTTCATGAACAATTTCCACAGTTACAAATGCGACAATAGCCCATTTTTCAACAACAGTTCTCACGGCGGCGGCCGTTAATTTCGGACTGAACCCGGTAAATCGAATATCTGGCTTTTTAGCCAGATAGGCGGCTCGCGCTTTTGTCGAACATAGCATTTCTATCCTCTTATTATAAGTTCCTTGCAAAGAATACACAAACATTCAGGCCGGCATTTAAAAAAAAAAACAAATTGTAATAGATAATTGACGTACTTGACACCACGTCGTTGATATTCTGCCATCGATCAGTCTCATATCTGTCATACTCATAGGGTACATTTGTCCTGAAAACACACGGTATCTGGAAACAAAGAAAAAAAAGGTTTTATGCTTGTAACTTATAGTGATATTTTGAGTCAGAATGTGGTTTTTTTTAATGTGTATGCTGCTGGTCGCAGATGACCTTTACAGCGTCCGAGTTTGGGGAAGGCGAGATCCTAAGGGACCTCATGCCGAGAATTGACGAGTGCCTCTAGAGGTATTCCAGGCGGATGGCATCTCCCCACGGGGGCACTATCTTCTACGTCTGGAGCCTCTAGATCACTCGAATCTGAGGGGTCGTCTCAACTAGAGGGTGTAACTGAGACTTGGACCTCGGCTCTAGTTAGCCGTTGTCGTGGGGGGCGGGGAAAAACGCTCAGGTACGAACCTGTACCTAGCGTGTCGTGTTTATAATGCGATTCAAATAAGAATAGGAAAGCCAATGACCTCCATCTGTCAAATGTCGCTTGTAAAGTACAGTTTGCAAAAAAATCTCGGAACACTTTTTTAGCACTCGGCTAAATCTAGAATAAAAATCAAACATTTTTAAACAAACAATAACAAATATTGATATTTTTTTTCATTTATTCAGCTTTGGCTATGAAATGAGGAGCTCGATGGCGCAAGTGGTTAGCGCGTTCGGCTGCGATCGTTGAACTTAAGCAACTTTCGCAGTGGTCGGTCATTGGATGGGTGACCAAAAATTACTATCTCGAGCTCCTCCGTGCTTCGGAAGGCACGTTAAGCCGTTGGTCCCGGCTGCATCTACAGTCGTTAGCACCCGCCAATCCGCACTGGGCCCGCGTGGTGGGTCATGGCCCAATCTCCCTATTCCATCCATAGGGAAGGCCTGTGCCCCAGCAGTGGGGACATTAATAGGCTGATGATGAAGGTAACTGAAAACCTTAAAAGGTCAGATATAAGTAAATGATATCGTAAGCGTTAGCGATAGCCATAGCAATCCCGTTAGGCGAATGACCCTCTGAGGTGAAGTCAGTGCTGAGTCTTTATCTATCATACAAGCGTCATTACAGGGTTGTGAACAAATGACATACTCCAAAGAAAAAGGGGTTTTATTATTTAATAAAATGTACTACTGTTGTAATCTAGACTACCTCCGTGACCGAGTGGTTTGTACGCCGGGTTTCATGGTGTCGCCGACTCGAGAAGTCCCGGGTTCGAGTCCCGGTGGGGCAGATGTTTGTGTGATGAATACGAGAATTTGTACTCCAGTCATGGGTTTAATATGTAATTCTATATAAATATATTTATATATGTACTGCATATGTATTCTATCCGTTACCCTAGTATCCCATGACACAAGCCTTACAGTGCTTACTTTGGGGCTAGGCTAATTGGTGTGAGTGTTGGCAATATTTATTATTATTATTATTTACTTTACTAAATATTCTCGCTCATTTTTACTAACTCACCTCATGTAAAGCGGCAGGAATATGAACACGCTTGGCAGCAAGATGAGAAGCACCAGCAGTCTGCAGATCCTGATGGGCCCTCGGAAGCAACCACGCGAAGCTAGGTGGCTGCAATGGCGGTTTAGCCGAGGTCGGGTGATGCCAGCTGTCAAAATTTTTGAAGTTATACTTCTTTAGGCGCGTTATGAAAAAATGATGAGAGTGAAATTTTAAGATGCGCGCGCATCACTGTAACACAAAATGTTAACAGCATGAAGTTGGTCGCTTTAGCGACCAACTTCATGCGTTGCTTTTGTGTTTACCGCACATTAAGAAAATCTACCAGCAAAATAGAAATAGAATCTCTATTTAGTGGGTGCTAACGACTGCATTGTGAAGGCCTATCAAAAGTATTTATTAATCTGGAACAACGGAACCAAAGCGCGATTCAGGAGACTACAGCGCCATCTCTTGACCATTGGTGTAGTAGAACCAAAAACCACATCTTTATTTTTTGTAATAAAGTAACAGTTATAGGTATTCATATTTATAATATTTATCCACATGTTTCTAGTTTGTATATTCGGAATACGTGTTTGGGTTTCATACAAGTGCAAATCACATATGTTCTAATAAATTATATTCAGTAGCGATTTTAATTGAATATTTTGATTATTTATTTATTTTTTCAAATTAAAACTGAACTTTATTGACTGTGTCCTTTTCCAGACTTTTTATTAATTTATTGTAATTAATTATTTGCATGCAATTAAAAACTAATTTTAAACGATGCCAAAGAAGGATAACTTCTCACGCGCCTACATAAGTACACGCACCCATTTTTTTTTAGCGCTTTGCAAAATATTTACTTAGCACGTTAGAGACCGAGCGATATTATAAGCATGAAAATTGAAGAAAGAAACAAAAAACAACAATGAACCGCATTGTCACCATTAGTGTCGCCGCACACGGGCCACACGCCACAGCCACAAACGCCGCCACGGGAAGCTAGAAGCGGCTACTAAAGTGGCTGAAGCGCGCGACAGCGGCCGACTAAGGTAAGGGAGAGAGGGGTGGGGAATCGCACGAGTGACGTGTGGCGGCGTTTTGTATCGGCGCATTAAGTGGCCGGTGCCGGCCACAAGAAGCGAGCAACGACGATTTGTAGCGTGTGGCGACCACCGGCGTACCGTGTGTGGCGAGTCCATATAAAATGTATGAAAACTACAAGAAATATGCCGGTGGCGGCGTTTTGTGGTTGTGGTCGGTAGTCCGTGTGCCAATGGAATTCGGGTAAACGACTAAGTGTTCGATATGACATCGACGAGCTCATTGCATTGCAAAGAGTTCATGCCAAGGCTCACATAACATGATCTCTCTGAATCTCTCATAAGTCTATGTATAGATAGACTACAATATGTAACTGTTTTATAATTAAGGGCAGTGATAATAGTATCACATGAGTGTTTTAATACCTAATTATAAACAGTTGCAAACAATACAAGAGTTTATCTACAACCTATGCATGAATCCTCTATAAAAGGTACTCGTTTTAAGAACTTAGAATGGATGAAAAGTTTGGGAGCTGTGGTAGCGAAACGCACGTGAATGACAAAGTTCTTTAGGGAAGAGAATGGGCGTGGCGAAAAACGGAACTAACATTAAGATTTTTATTTGGCAATCAAACCCAGCAATCTGTAAAACGTCAAAATTTTGTATTGATACGGATTTGTTTGTTGTTGTGATTTCTTGCAGTTTTTTGTATTTAATCATGTCTAAAAGGGGTAAAACCTTACAAATACGGTAGAAAAGCACTACAACGCCCTCCGATCTAAATCCCATTCTCTTTCCGCACACACTCTACGACGCATCGTGCAGTGAAAATTTGCCAATTTTTTTGTCTGATGAGTAAACCTTTTACACAGAATATATACACTACGCGAAAAGAAGCGACACTAAGGCCGTATACAGAAAGAAAGCCGAAAGCCGATCGGCGCCGATCGGCGCTTATCGGCGCCTCTCGGCGCCGATCCTTCCTACATAAGGGAAGCCGATTAAAGCAGATCAAGCAAAATGTCGGACTCATCGGACGATGATTTGGTTTTGTTAGAAAATATTTATTTAAAAATGCGAAAAACAGCTATACATCCTATAAATAGAGAAAGGAAACGTTTCGGAGAATACCATCATTTATTTGTAAAAAAAATTAAATTTGATGAAGAAAGATTTTATACATATACAAGAATGATTCAAGAAACATTTTATTACATTTTGGATTTAGTGAAAAACCGTTTGATGAAAAATTGGGGCAATTGGCATAAACAACCAATCCTTCCAGAAGAAAGACTTGTTGTCACCATTCGGTAAGTACGAAACAAATAATTTTAGCGCTTAGTTAATAAAAGATAAAGTTTAAATCTAAAGAAAATATAACTAGAAAAAATTCCACGCGGACCAGGCAGCAGACGGGACTCGAACCCGCACCCTTCGCAATCCGGGCGAATGCACTGACCAATTATGCTACCGCAGCCCTCACGGACCGCGTCGAAATTCTTTCTAGCTATTCTTAAGCTGCAAGGCAGCGCCATCTCTTCGCATTATAGGTAATTCGATTCAGGAGACTACAGCGCCATCTCTTGACCATTGGTGTAGTAGAACCAAAAACCACATCTTTATTTTTTGTAATAAAGTAACAGTTATAGGTATTCATATTTATAATATTTATCCACATGTTTCTAGTTTGTATATTCGGAATACGTGTTTGGGTTTCATACAAGTGCAAATCACATATGTTCTAATAAATTATATTCAGTAGCGATTTTAATTGAATATTTTGATTATTTATTTATTTTTTCAAATTAAAACTGAACTTTATTGACTGTGTCCTTTTCCAGACTTTTTATTAATTTATTGTAATTAATTATTTGCATGCAATTAAAAACTAATTTTAAACGATGCCAAAGAAGGATAACTTCTCACGCGCCTACATAAGTACACGCACCCATTTTTTTTTAGCGCTTTGCAAAATATTTACTTAGCACGTTAGAGACCGAGCGATATTATAAGCATGAAAATTGAAGAAAGAAACAAAAAACAACAATGAACCGCATTGTCACCATTAGTGTCGCCGCACACGGGCCACACGCCACAGCCACAAACGCCGCCACGGGAAGCTAGAAGCGGCTACTAAAGTGGCTGAAGCGCGCGACAGCGGCCGACTAAGGAAAGGGAGAGAGGGGTGGGGAATCGCACGAGTGACGTGTGGCGGCGTTTTGTATCGGCGCATTAAGTGGCCGGTGCCGGCCACAAGAAGCGAGCAACGACGATTTGTAGCGTGTGGCGACCACCGGCGTACCGTGTGTGGCGAGTCCATATAAAATGTATGAAAACTACAAGAAATATGCCGGTGGCGGCGTTTTGTGGTTGTGGTCGGTAGTCCGTGTGCCAATGGAATTCGGGTAAACGACTAAGTGTTCGATATGACATCGACGAGCTCGATGGCGCAAGTGGTTAGCGCGTGCGATCGTTGAAGCTAAGCAATTTTCGCAGTGGTCGGTCATTTGATGGGTGACCAAAAATTTACTATCTCGAGCCCCTCCGTGTTTCGGAAGGCACGTTAAGCCGTTGGTCCCGGCTGCATCTGCAGTCGTTAGCACCCACCAATTCGTTAGCAACCACTGGGCCCGCGTGCTGGGTCATGGCCCAATCTCCCTAGTCCATTCATAGGGAAGGCCTGTGCCCCAGCAGTGGGGACATTAATAGGCTGATGATGATGATGACTAAGTGTAAATGAACGGAGTCGAGTGCGCCCGTATTCTGGTAGTTTTCGTTTTGGTTACCCGATACCGTCATCCAGCCTGTATTCCAGTGTAAATAGTGTTTCGGGTGCCCGAACTCGAGTCCCGTCTTTTTCTTACGACTTTACCTTATGTAATTTAGACATAAGTTATTTAGTTGTTTCAATTATATAATTAAGTTATTTTGTTTAAGCTTTACACTTTATTTTCTTGCAGGTACCTGTAATTGTTTATTACATTTAGTTAATAAGGAGGTCAACAATATTTTGTTTTTAATAGTGTTAATAAGCTTTGGTAAGTCATTAAATAAATAAAATACAAGGACGGTGACTCCGAGCGCGGCGAAGAGCCACGGAGCGGCGCGCGGCGACATTAAGTGCGGCCTAGAGCCACGAAGTGGCGCGCGGTGACATTAAGTGCGGCCTAGAGTCACGAATTGGCGCGCGGTGACATTAAGTGCCGCCTAGAGGCACGGAGCGGCGCGCGGTGACATTAAGTGCGGCCTAGAGCCACGGCGAGGCGCGCAGCCACATTAAGTGCGGCCTAGAGCCACGAAGCGGCGCGCGGTGACATTAAGTGCGGCCTAGAGCCACGGAGCGGCGCGCGGCGACATTAAGTGCGGCCTAGAGCCACGAACCGGCGCGCGGTGACATTAAGTGCGGCCTAGAGCCACGAAGCGGCGCGCGGTGACATTAAGTGCGGCCTAGAGCCACGAAGCGGCGCGCGGTGACATTAAGTGCGGCCTAGAGCCACGGAGAGGCGCGCAGCGACATTAAGTGCGGCCTAGAGCCACGAAGCGGCGCGTGGTGACATTAAGTGCGGCCTAGAGCCACGGAGCGGCGCGCGGTGACATTAAGTGCGGCCTAGAGCCACGGCGAGGCGCGCAGCCACATTAAGTGCGGCCTAGAGCCACGAAGCGGCGCGCGGTGACATTAAGTGCGGCCTAGAGCCACGGAGCGGCGCGCGGCGACATTAAGTGCGGCCTAGAGCCACGAAGCGGCGCGCGGTGACATTAAGTGCGGCTTAGAGCCACGAAGCGGCGCGCGGTGACATTAAGTGTGGCCTAGAGCCACGAAGCGGCGCGCGGTGACATTAAGTGCGGCCTAGAGCCACGAAGCGGCGCGCGGTGACATTAAGTGCGGCCTAGAGCCACGGCGAGGCGCGCAGCCACATTAAGTGCGGCCTAGAGCCACGAAGCGGCGCGCGGTGACATTAAGTGCGGCCTAGAGCCACGGAGCGGCGCGCGGTGACATTAAGTGTGGCCTAGAGCCACGGAGCGGCGCGCGGCGATATTAAGTGCGGCCTAGAGCCACGAAGTGGCGCGCGGTCACATTAAGTGCGGCCTAGAGCCACGGAGAGGTGCGCAGCGACATTAAGTGCGGCCTAGAGCCACGAAGTGGCGCGCGGCGACATTAAGTGCGGCCTAGAGCCACGAAGCGGCGCGCGGTGACATTAAGTGCGGCCTAGAGCCACGGAGCGGCGCGCGGTGACATTAAGTGCGGCCTAGAGCCACGAAGTGGCGCGCGGCGACATTAAGTGCGGCCTAGAGCCACGAAGCGGCGCGCGGTGACATTAAGTGCGGCCTAGAGCCACGGAGCGGCGTGCGGCGATATTAAACGCGGCTTACAGAAATATTACAACATTGAATTATGGTACAGTTACATTGCAAAGAGTTCATGCCAAGGCTCACATAACATGATCTCTCTGAATC
Organism: Chilo suppressalis; assembly: GCA_902850365.2. Taxonomy (NCBI): domain Eukaryota; kingdom Metazoa; phylum Arthropoda; class Insecta; order Lepidoptera; family Crambidae; genus Chilo; species Chilo suppressalis. The sequence continues at coordinate 15,141,651 of OU963916.1, forward strand.
TCTCATAAGTCTATGTATAGATAGACTACAATATGTAACTGTTTTATAATTAAGGGCAGTGATAATAGTATCACATGAGTGTTTTAATACCTAATTATAAACAGTTGCAAACAATACAAGAGTTTATCTACAACCTATGCATGAATCCTCTATAAAAGGTACTCGTTTTAAGAACTTAGAATGGATGAAAAGTTTGGGAGCTGTGGTAGCGAAACGCACGTGAATGACAAAGTTCTTTAGGGAAGAGAATGGGCGTGGCGAAAAACGGAACTAACATTAAGATTTTTATTTGGCAATCAAACCCAGCAATCTGTAAAACGTCAAAATTTTGTATTGATACGGATTTGTTTGTTGTTGTGATTTCTTGCAGTTTTTTGTATTTAATCATGTCTAAAAGGGGTAAAACCTTACAAATACGGTAGAAAAGCACTACAACGCCCTCCGATCTAAATCCCATTCTCTTTCCGCACACACTCTACGACGCATCGTGCAGTGAAAATTTGCCAATTTTTTTGTCTGATGAGTAAACCTTTTACACAGAATATATACACTACGCGAAAAGAAGCGACACTAAGGCCGTATACAGAAAGAAAGCCGAAAGCCGATCGGCGCCGATCGGCGCTTATCGGCGCCTCTCGGCGCCGATCCTTCCTACATAAGGGAAGCCGATTAAAGCAGATCAAGCAAAATGTCGGACTCATCGGACGATGATTTGGTTTTGTTAGAAAATATTTATTTAAAAATGCGAAAAACAGCTATACATCCTATAAATAGAGAAAGGAAACGTTTCGGAGAATACCATCATTTATTTGTAAAAAAAATTAAATTTGATGAAGAAAGATTTTATACATATACAAGAATGATTCAAGAAACATTTTATTACATTTTGGATTTAGTGAAAAACCGTTTGATGAAAAATTGGGGCAATTGGCATAAACAACCAATCCTTCCAGAAGAAAGACTTGTTGTCACCATTCGGTAAGTACGAAACAAATAATTTTAGCGCTTAGTTAATAAAAGATAAAGTTTAAATCTAAAGAAAATATAACTAGAAAAAATTCCACGCGGACCAGGCAGCAGACGGGACTCGAACCCGCACCCTTCGCAATCCGGGCGAATGCACTGACCAATTATGCTACCGCAGCCCTCACGGACCGCGTCGAAATTCTTTCTAGCTATTCTTAAGCTGCAAGGCAGCGCCATCTCTTCGCATTATAGGTAAACCCACAATGTCAAATGAATAAATTTCTAGTTATATTTTCTTTAGATTTAAACATCAAGCAGTTACATGCTTTAAAAATAATAAAAATTATAAAGATAAAGTTAAGAGATTTATAAAAAGATTATAACTTATATTGATTTAATCTAAGGATAATAATTCAAATACAAATTATTTATTATTCGGACCAGCGCGTGTCGGCGCTTATCGGCGCTTATCGGCCCTGATCGGCGCCGATCGGCTTTCGGCTTTCTTTCTGTATACGGCCTTAAGCATGTGTGCTCGTAAAATCGCCCGCGGCTATGTGTGGGTGTCTGGAGGTGCGCGGGGGCGTTGCCAACCAATCAAACCTTTCCTTCCATTAATTAACCCAGTATCCTTGAATCAGTTTACATTTAATAACTTACTATGCATAAATATTCATTGGCACAAGTCTAAATTCCAAGTTCAACCCTAGCGCATACACGCTCCTGCTCAAGGTCACTGACGCTGGAACTCTCACGTACAGAGAGAGTGAAAAAGTGAAGGAGTGTTATTATGAAATTCAGTACAACATTATATCATCCGTCTGGATATTATAGTTATTAGGACATGTTTGAGTTTCTTGTATGTTAGGAATAAGCTGTTTCAGAAAAAAAAAAAGGTTTTAAAACATGGGTGTAGGTAGGGTTACCATATCTCAGGATTTGTCCTGAGATTTCAGGATTTTTAGACTCTTCTCAGGATTGCGGCTGGATTTTGCAAATCTCATGAAATCTCAGGATTTTTTGAATTTCCAATAAAATACAGCTTACGTTTTAAAGATCTCCTTAATAAAAAGTTAAACGAACTAAAAATAATCTTCTATTGGTAATAATTGCACAATTAAAATCAGTACTTTATTATCCAAGTAGGTAATTATTCAGTTTTATCATACTTAATATGTGAAAATACATTTTTAAGTAAGGTTTTTTCTTCAATAATGGATTCATATAATGCCCCACATGTTAAGCTCTTCAAATTATATTGATTTAAAAGTATAAGCAGAGTATAAACGATAATATTACGACTTTTTTAAATTGTTAAGTACGTTTGAGAGAAAATTCTCAAACTGTAAAAAATCTCAGGATTTTTTAATGGAAATCAAGCCTTTTCTCCGGACTTTTGATTTTATCATCTGGTAACCCTAGGTGTAGGTGAAGTTAATTAATTAATTTCTTTGTACATACTAACCTTCCAATGGCACTAATTCTTGAGGATTCTCCATTTTTGATTTTACATCGTAACGTTAATCACATCTCGCTTTCTGTAAAAAATACAATAGATAATAGGTATTAATTTCTCCGTGCGTTATAATTTTCAATGCGAATCAATACATAATTAAAATTTACAATACAATACAATACACAATTCTTTATTGAAAACACCACAGTACAGTACCTACATAAATGGGTTAAATACATTATGTTTAAACATAGTGATTCAATGGGCGGTCTTATCGCTAAAAGCGATTTCTTCTAGACAACTTTTGGATGGAAATTTAACTGTCTAGTTAAAGATATTATACTTGCAATACCCTGACAGGGTCATGTACCATGCTTAAATAATTGTTTTAATTTCTTATACTCGTAATGTACATATGAAATTAAATAAATAAAGAAATTTCATTAGCTTTGTAGCTATTGACATTTTAATTATATAAAATTTCATAAGCTATAAAGATATTAAATTTTATATATGCTATAAAATATTTGCATACTTATAAAATAAATATAATTCTATTTAGTTCGTAAGTTAACTATCAAAAAATCATGGACTCATATTTTTTCGTTTGTCATTTAACCAAAAAATTACAAAGATTGGGTGTCAAAGTTTGGGTGTGAGAACTCGTTACGTCACTTCTAAGAAAAAAATTCTACCAAGACGTGACGTCACGCGAGCTTTCAAATAAATATTCTCTGTAATGTTTTCGTTATGTGAATAAAGAAAAATACGTGTCCAATACTTTTTAATAATGATAGATGAAGTTAGCTATTAAATGTAATCGAAAATAAATTACAATCAAATAAAGATAAACAAATATTTTTTTATAATGGTCTCTATTTTAAGCATGAATAATGCTCGATTTATAAATTTAAATAAACCTCCTGAAACCATGACAGAGTTAAAATTTATCTAAAAAAATCTTACGATGTAAGTAGGTCCTTGTTTAAAGTAAAAGTCCAATTTATTTATTTATTTTTAACATTATCATAAATTTTTGATTATTTTTGATAATATTTTTTTGATTTATCTTTATAAAAATCATAAACTAATAAAACTAAGTATATCAATGCTCTTGAGTATAGTAGTAAATTTTATTATTAATTTTTTTAAAGAATATTTTACATTTATTTTACGTATTCACTGTAATTTCTATAATCATTATTTAGAGAATTGTTATAGCCCGTGCCTCAAGAAAGGTAGAGCAATTCCCGCTCGCGGATTCCCCGCTCAAATGGGAGCGCCCGCCTCTTAAGTAACCTCCACTTTGGAGTAACACAACCTTTTGGTTGTGTTGTGTTTCTGTCGGTGAGTAAGGTAAGGTTCCAGGGCCCCACGGGGCAGGGGCCAACCCCCTGCCCCGTCAGAGTGATATTTTTTGTAATCTTTGATCATCTATAGCTTTTTCTTTTTTTATGGTGGCTATATGTTATGGTGGCCATTTGCCACCAGGTGAGGCATATGCTCGTTTGCCAACCTTCTATATATATAAAACTCAAAGGTGACTGACATAGTGATCTATCAACGCACAGCCCAAACCACTGGACGGATCGGGCTGAAATTTGGCATGCAGGTAGATGTTATGACGTAGGCATGCGCTAAGAAAGGATTTTGATCAATTCTGCCTCCAAGGGGATAAAATAGGGAATGAAAGTTTGTATGAAACTTTGTCAATTTTAAACCGATCGGGCTGAGACTTTGCATGTAGGTATAAGAAGAATCATAGATGAATGTCATTGTCTATAATACAAGCCTGAACAAAAACTGTTGTCTACACTTCAGCTCTACACCGAAGCGAAGCGAGGGCGGGCCACTAGTTTAATATATAAAAACCCGTGTTGAAGTGCACGTAATTTTTTTAATACCAAATAAGTATTTATAAATTATAAAAATCCGTTTTTTTCAGCAAATAAAGATCTAATACGAATAATTTGTCTTAACGTTAATGCAATTCTGTAGCAACTTTGTCTCATTGAGTCGGTACATATTGAAGCTATTTATAATTAAACTGCGCGTTGCTGTTCATCTCTTTGTACACAAAGCACGGTACAAATAATATACCTACATAAAATATTTTTATGATTTGTACTATGACAAAGCACAAAATATTTGTTAATCTCAGAGAAATGTTTCTGTGGATTTTGTGTGTCACGGAGTTACTCCGTGATCATGGCGCTTGCAACAGTCCCGAAATATCAGAAACTCGCTAAAAACAAGGTACATGGTAACAATCTCGTAAATAACATAAATTTTCAGAGACATGTGTCTGTGGATTCTATGTGTCACGGAGTTACTCCGTGATCATGGCTCTTGCAACAGTCCCGAAATATCAGAAACTCGCTAAAAACAAGGTACATGGTAACAATCTCGTAAATAACATAAATTTTCAGAGACATGTGTCTGTGGATTCTATGTGTCACGGAGTTACTCCGTGATCATGGCTCTTGCAACAGTCCCGAAATATCAGAAACTCGCTAAAAACAAGGTACATGGTAACAATCTCGTAAATAACATAAATTTTCAGAGACATGTGTCTGTGGTTTCTATGTGTCACGGAGTTACTCCGTGATCATGGCGCTTGCAACAGTCCCGAAATATCAGAAACTCGCTAAAAACAAGGTACATGGTAACAACCCCGTAAATACCATAAATTTCAGAGAAAATCTATCTGTGGAATTTTCAAAAAACTAAATTTAACTAAATGAAGTCGCGGGCGGCCGCTAGTGTATAATAAGTATAAATTTACATTGAATAAAAAATAAAATAAAATAAAAACAAAAAATAAAATTTTAGTTATAAAAAATCTAGTAAGTAGGTAGTTAGGTACTTCAATAGAGAGTAGAGATAGGGAGCACTATATAAGTTATTGTGATAGTGATTTGCAATTTTTTTTTATCATATTTCTCTTGTCATAGTTAACTTATCCGCATAATCTTAAGACATAAGTAAACGTACTTTTTCTCTGTTTTTTTACGCATATTCTTTATCTACTTCACCTAACAATAAAAAAGTATGCCTACCTTTAACAGATTAAACAAGGGAAAGATCGAGAAACTAAAATGCCTAGAAATCACAAACAAAACATGGCCATAGAAATTCACGAGAAATCCAAAATAAAAACATTAATAAAAACTTCGCGAATCAATTAAGTTATCTATAAAAATCAATGCCAGATGTATGTCATTCAAAGAAACTTGTAGTAGGGGAGCCCAAGCGGGGGTTTTGGGATTCACTCGAGCGCGGCACTTAAATTTAAAAACACATCTATTTTCAACTGTATTGGCCCAAGTTTCCTGTCAAAATACTGGGTATTTTAAAACTGGTATGTCCCGGCCGGGGGTGTAGTGGAATAACAAAAATTTCACTGAGAAATGGGTGCGTAACAGCCGAACCCGGCAGATGGCATTACCCTCCGGTCCGGCCTCGTCTCCGTCTGTAGTCTCTAGACCACTCGAGCCTAAACGGGTCGGCTCAATTAGAGGGCGTTTCTGAGACCTCGGCTCTAGTTATTGGTTGCCATGGGGGGTTGGAAAAAACGTCCAGGTACATATCTGTACCTGCTATAGCGTTTCGTTTGTAGACCGGGTCTTCGGACTCTTATTCAATATCTCGTAGAACTTACTGACAGAGTCATCAATATTAGAACAAGCCAAGTACTCATTCCAGTTTACAGCGTTCAGATCAGCACGAATATTAACAAGATTGCATTTGTAGAAGTTAGGTCTTATACTGAGGGCTCGCGAGATCACATTAGAAGTAGAATTTTGGCAAGTAATGTCTATAAGCAAAGGTGGATGATGGTCATCAATGCGACTTAATGGGTGTGCCTGATGGACTTCTTCTGGTGTGATTTTCTCTGTGGGTGCGTCCCGGCCGGGGATAACGTGGAATGATAACCTGGCAGATGGCATCTCCCTCCGGGGAAGTTTCGTGTCCGTCTGTAGCTTCGAGACCACTCGAGCCTCAGGGGGGTCGGCTCAACTAGAGGGCGTTCCTGAGATTCGGACCCCGGCTCTAGTTAGCCGTGGCCATGGGGGGTTGCAGAAAACATCCAAGTACATATCTGTATCTGCTATAGCACTTCGTGTGTAGACCAAGTTTTCGCACTCTTATCCTAGCCCAGTATTATCATATCTAACCCCACCTGACGAAAGTTGCATTTAAGTCTAATCAAAAAACTGACGCGGTGGAAAACTTGCCTCTAAACATCCTCATTGTTGAGCACTGTAGTAGAGAAGCCCAAGTGGATTTTTGGATTTAATACAACGCGGCAGAATAAAATAAGAAGGCAACCTTGCACCTTGTGGAGGACTCCCACTATAAATAAGCCCTTTGTATAGGGTCGAACGTTTAGGGCAGCAAAAAATAATTAAACAATCGGCCATGACTTTTCGTGCCACCCTTATGTTACTCTGCCGCGCTCGAGTAAAACCCAAAATCCACGCATGGGCTCCCCTGCTATAACTCAAAAATCATTTATTCAGTCTAGGCTGTTACAAGCGCCTGTGAAGGTCGAGAAGCTACGCCATCGGCTCGCAAAACTACGGCGGGAGACCTTGTACTGAGAAGAACTGGCAAGAAATTCAGCAATGGTTGCTTTTTCTCCCTGTATATACAGAGTTGTCAAGTCGAAAAATTACTTTAGAGGTAAGTCACAGCATCGTTTAAAAACAGCTCGATAGATTTGGCTCAGGGTTCATATAAATATCTTCAATGAAAAACAGAACACAATCAGTCAAATCAAAGTGTTTTTCATGCGAGCTGTACTGTATACTTTTTAATTTTAAAAATAAATAAAAATTATTGGAGTTTACTCCTTAAGAATCGATTTGCATATATAAGGGGCCCGGTATGACAAAATTGTGAGGAGTAAAATCTATCGATGAATTACCTCGTTACGTTTTTGGTGCGCATCCTATGTCGCGCAACTTTGACAAACAAAGATGACGGATTGACATTAATATTTTTTTTTTAAATCTGAACTGAATTTAGATATTGTTTCTGATAGAGCAATGGGGACAACGAGGTATGGTACAACCATTGATACGGTATTTTCAAGATTCGTGAACCACGTATCTATGAACGTCCATGTGTCTCATTATAGTTACCATAAACCACTTGTCACTGTAATTAATAATGCAGACAATGTTGATTTAATTAATATTTTAAAAAATGATAATAGTCTGATAATAATAATTACATAATTTATCAACATTCCTAATGATATATTTATGCACATCTGAAATTGACTATTGTAAAAAGGTTAATGTAAAATATTTCGTCGATTAGTTATAATAAGTGTATATGAAATGAATTAATATATATTTATATATGTATACTATTTTCATTAATTTGTTAATTTACCCTTTCATACAGTATCAATCTTTTTTAAGTTAAATAAACTCTTTTTGCGTCTGGTTAGACTATCGAACTTAAGGAGTAAACTCCAGTCGTGCGTCGGAGCTGACACACACAATTTTTTACATCATAATATAAGGTTTTAACGGTAAAGGATTCATTAGTTTCATTCTTACACGTACATTTTACCTCTTATTATCCATTCGGTTAATTCGCTTCGCTTAAAGATATAGACAGATATTGTACGTCATGTTTACAATAGCATTAACTAATTGCATCGCTTATCTTAACATTTACCAATGTCGGGGTAACTATGTTCAGTCAGGTGTTGCAGATTTGGGACCCATTTCTTCGAAATGTGGTTTGAATGAACAGCCGAACCGAACACAATTATGTCCAGCAATAGCGATAGATGTATAACTGCTGCAGACCGAACGCATTAAAAGGTCACAGCTCATAAGACCCATGCAGCACCGCCTCAACGCGTGTGGTTGATTATCTTTGTATGTACTATGGGTAAACGCACACTACACCAACTTAGTGGGTATTGCGATTGCTCAGGAACTGCTCGAGCGGTCCGTGTATTGCGGATATGAATTTAGTATGGAAACTGCAGGTCGCCGTATGGCGACCGCATGTGACAGTCGGTCTCGACTGCAACATGCGGTCCGTCTATGGTCTCGCTAACGTTTATACCAGTGATAACGAGGCGTTCACCCGTGGCTAGGGTTACCATTTGTCCGGATTTGTCCGGACTTTTAGACTAGAGTCCGGACTTTGTCCGGATTTTTTAAATTACTTTGAATATGGATAATAAAAATACATATTGATTAAAATACCATACCATTGTAACTGAGTGAGTAATGGTACCATTTTGTGACTAAAAAGTCCGCGCTTTTTGGTCAGATAATGTCAGGTTTTTTGACAGAACTTTTGAAATTCCTAAATGGTAACCCTACCAGTGGCCCACCCGACGTTAGCTGGACAGACAACGCGGCGTCCACCTAAGTTTATTCATCGACCACGAGTATACGTTGCGCGATGAGGCGGTGCCGGGTGGGTCTAATGAGCTGTGACCTTTAAACACTATGCTGTATAGCTCCTCGTATTATTACGTGTTAAATATTAAATAGGCTATCTGTAATTGGGTGTAAGTCGCAATAAATAAATAATCTATAATTACATCAATGTGTTATCATAAGAGTGTCTCATTCAATAGAATGACTTATTAGAACAACTGACAATTATTTATGAACAGTAATATCAGTGTTATAAAACAATCAAACAGTGTTTAACTTTTGAATTTATCATTTGCACGACTGCCCGACAAAAGAGTATAAATGTTTTTAGGGACTTTTTGGCGGGATCTGGAAGAGTTACTAGCAGTTTTGTTTTTCTTGTTAAAAATTGTGTTGTGGCGGATGTTAGTGTCTAATAATTGTGGATAATTAACCACTAAGTGTTCGGGAACATGCACAAGTGTTGGCAAGTGAAACAAAATAGCGGAAAGTGTCTTTCGACGTTCCCTCAAGAAGTCCACGGGGAGGTTCCAGTAAATCCTCACACTTTTACCGAAACATAGGGAAAGGGGGATTGACTTCACTGCCACTTACTTTGACTGGATTTATTACTTTGACTACGAGTGCTATAGTATTTGTAAATATTTTAACACTTGACATTGGCTATATGCACAAACCGTGCGAAGTCATTCAGAGAGAAAAAAATGTTGTTAGGGTTTCACGTTTGTATGTGCATTTTTTAATAAACCCATCTACACCCACACTGTAACTGATGAGTTGTGGGGTGGGATAGCATTAGAATGAGCTAGGATAAGAGTGCGAAGATCCTGTGTGCAAACGACGCGCTATTCTAGGTACCACCAGGGCCTGTACCTTTTCCCCCGCCCCCCACGACAAAGATAACTAGAGGGGAGATGTTATCCGCCTGGAATACCCCTAGAAGCACTCGCCAATAGGCATGATGACGGGGTAAAGTAAACGAAAATCTATTTAGTCCGTCAGTTAGATGATCAAAAAATAATTTACACGTATTTTTTCTTTGGGCAATCAACCAAAAAATGACAAAATTATAGCGCGTCAAAGTTTGGGAGTAGGGGCTCGTGACGTCACTTTTGAGTGAATTTTCACTTATAAGTGTACTCAAACGTGACGTCATGCGACTTTTCAAATCAATATATCTCTGCAATGTTTCTAATATGTGAAAAAAGAAAAAATACGTGTCCAATACTTTTTGATAGTACCTGTACCTGATAAACGAAGAAAAAAAAATTAGTCATCATCCCTATTCTCGGCTTGAGGTACTCTTAGGATCTCGCCGTCCTCAAACCCGGTGACGATGTAAAGATCATCTGCGACCTACAGTATACCCACTCAAAAAAGGGGTGGGTAAGATAAGCAATTTTATAGGCACAAAAAACCGGCCAAGTGCGAGTCGGACTCACGCACCGAGGGTTCCGTACAAACCTGAATTTTCAAAAATATATTTTATTATATGATGTCATTAAAAATTTACGGTTTCCGCAATTTTTCCTTTATCTGACTGACATATAGTGATCTATCAACGCACAGCCCAAACCACTGGGCGGATCGGCCTGAAATTTAGCATGCAGGTAGATGTTATGACGTAGGCATCCGCTAAGAAAGGATTTTGATCAATTCTACCCCCAAGGGGATCCGTCACTTTTATGCCGCTTGAATATAATAATTGTATATCAATTAATGGTACTTTAGGTCTATTTGTAAACATAAATTGTATAATTGTTTGTATAAGACTGTTTGTTACCTGAATTAAATAAATAAAAAAAAAAAAAAAAAAAATAGGGAATGAAAGTTTGTATGAAACTGTCAATTTTAAACCGAACGGGCTGAGACTTTGCATGCAGGTATAAGAAGAATCATAGATGAATGTCATTGTGTATAATACAAGCCTGAGAACAAAAACTGTAGTCTACACTTCAGCTCTACACCGAAGCGAAGCGAGGGCGGGTACTATAAGACGTTACTCCGTACCAAATTTCAAGATTCTAAGTTCACGGGAAGTACTCTGTAAGTTTTGATTCCCGTGCGAGTTTCGAAAATTTGCGGAAATTAACGGCATAAACAGCTATACCTTTTGATTGCTTTGGCTTAGAAGTTTGTTTTTTTCACAGCTCTAAAAGACAGTAGACATATGTATTAGATATGAATTTCAGTTTGATACCTCCACGCGTTCCTGAGAAAAATGATCTTGACAGACGGATGGACGGACGGACGGACAACAAAGTGATCCTATAAGGGTTCCGTTTTTTCCTTTTGAGGTACGGAACCATAAAAGGGGATTCGATATGTTTGACATTTACAGTTTCCATTCCTTATGTTCACGTTGTTTGTGCGGCACGATTAAAGAACGTTGACTTCTACCAAGCCACGTGCAGTAAGCGTGGAGGTATGTGTGATCAATGATCATAGTACAGACATGGCGACGCAGCGTGAAAATATTTCCAACACACACCGATTAGTCTAGCCCCAAAGTAAGCACTGTAAGGCTTGTGTTATGGGATACTAGGGTAACGGATAGAATGCCTACACTGTACATATATAAGCATATTTATATAGAAATACATATTAAATATCCATGACTGGAGTACTAATGCTCGTATTCATCACACAAACAACTGCCTCCACTGGAATTCGAACCCATTACTGCATTTGAATGGAGCCAGAATAACAAAGAGCTACTCTGGCGACGCTAAAACTAAATGCAGTATTCACCATTACTGCATTTGAATGCAGCCAGAAAAACAAAGAGCTACTCTGGCGACGCTAAAACTAAATGCAGTATTCATCATTACTGCATTTGAATGGAGCCAAAATAACAAAGAGCTACTCTGGCGACGCTAAAACTAAATGGAGTATTGACCATTACTGCATTTGAATGGAGCCAGAATAAAAAAGAGCTACTCTCGCGATGCTAAAACTAAATTCAATATTCAGCATAACTGTATTTGCGTGAAGCGAAAATAACAAAATGATTGCTGACTACAAACGCAGCATTGAGCACATGCTAAGTGATTTTGCAGTAATAAACAAGTACCGCAAATGTAGTAGACTATATAGTCTTAGTGATACTTAGTGCCCGCAAGGGTAAAGCTGTTCTCAAGGCCCAAAAGGTGATACTCGAACTTTTTTGTAGAAAAGTACTCTTTTAAAAAAAATGCTTTTTTGGCGCTTCGCCGGCCGGTGCCGCGGCACGCTCGCTTCGCTCACTTGGCTCGCGCGTTATGTTCACAACACTAACCTAACCTAACCTAGTGTGAAGTATCACCACTTGGACCCTGGAAGTACAGTTTAGCCCCCGCAAGCCCAGAAAGTTGATGAAAATGCAGTACGGAGCATTTTTCCCACTTAAAGCAAAGATAAAATATTTCAATAGAAAGCTCGATTTTTAACTATTTTTTGGTTACACTTTAAAACTTGTATAACAGAGATTACTTGATTAGATATCATGAAATGTTTATCGAGTTTATCTCCAAACTATGGCATCTCCAAACTATATATAATATAGACATATTGTATCGTGGACTTTTTTGTAGATATTTATGTCCTCTATAAAACTTTAGTACATCACTTTGCTCTACTGTCAATGCCTTCCGCAGCGTAAGCGATATAAGGTTATTTTTTGTTATGTTTTTCACACCCTGGGTTACGTTATCGAAGTTTTCATAAGGAACCCTTACATTTTTGAAGATATGCTATAGCCTATGTTCATCACGGATAATGTAAGATTGTGAACGTAAAAGATTTTTTTAAATCAGTCCAGTATTTTCGGAGCCTTTTCAATACAAACAAACAAACAATCAAATATTTCCTCTTTATAATATATTACTAGCGGACCCGACAGACGTTGTCCTGTAAAATAACATTGTCCAGCGGACAAAATTGTGAATCTAAACCATTCTCAGATCCCCTTGAACACACACAAAAAATTTCATCAAAATCGGTCCAGTCGTTTAAGAGAAGTTCAGTGACATACACACTCACAGAAGAATTATATATATATAATATATTATATAAAAGAAAAAGAAAAATTCAATATGGTTTATTCAGCCCAGTCTATAACAAGCACTTGTGAACGTCGAGAAGAACCGGCAAGAAACTCAACAAGGGCTGTTTTTTTCTGCCTGTATTATATACAGAGTCGTCAAATTGAAAAATGACTTCAATATGAGATAACACATGAAGTTACTTTCCATCACCTTTATTTACCTTGTTCCATACACAATAAAGATTTATTATTATTATTTATTTATTATATATTAGAATTAGTATAGACAAAATAATGATGTCGAAGGTCATTCTACTTAGAACTAGCATTTAGATAAAATATTGGTCGAAAGAGGATGGTAGCGGTTGCCAACAGTATTATTAAATTTAATTATGTAACAATTTTATTATTTAATAAAAGTTGAGCGCATTATTAATGATAGTCAGATACATCTTCGAAGTCCTGAAAAGGCTGCGAAACGTCAGATAAATAAATTCAGTGCATATAACCCGTAAAAAATGGTTGCCTGTAAAGTCGGTTTTACGGGAGAAGATTTTACGTGACAACGTCTTTTTCTCGGTAGAATATTTATTGATATGAATATAATTAAATTGCACAATAGGAACAAGGAATTGAATGAAAATAAGAATTGCACAAATTTTAACTATAGAAATATATTTTGTTTACTAAAACATTGTACATGTAAACTTAAACTTAACACGAGAGACTCATCGTAACGTTACCGAGCGTTACACTTTTTCATAAGTGACTCCCAGCCGCAACCTAATTTAAGACGTTGTCACGTCAAAATTGTTTTATTTAATGAGTGATGCCCGTGAAAACCTAAGAAACAAACAGTACATTATTTATCTATTAGAAACATCAATGTTTATCTAATTACGGAACGCTACATAATGACACATAAATAATAAACTATTCATCGTAGGTTATCTCAGTAAATCTTGTGGTTGGAATATGAGCGATTTATTATTTACGTCAAGGCATATAAAATAAGTATTGATGAATGTTTGTCTAAATATATATTTATTGTTATAAATAAAACATTATAGTTTTTGCAAACCCGCGTTTTACACCAGTCACTTCTGGCCTCAGCTAACATAAATAAACTATTAAGAATTAAACACGTTAGGATGCTACCAGTACAAGAGGTTAAGTGTGGATTTTTTTGTGTGTGTTAGCTGTTGGTTCCAGATGAAGTTTACAGCGTCACCGGGTTTGGGGACGGCGAGATCCTAAGGGGACCTCAAGACGAGAATTGGCGAGTGCCTCTGGAAGTATTCCAGGCGGATGGCATCTCCTCACGGGGGGAGTCTACTCTCCGTCTGTAGCCTCTAGACCACTTAAAATTAACAATTTATTAAATATTATGTAGATACAGTCAATTATGTTCAGTTTTAATTTGAAAAATTAAATAAATATTCAAAATATTCAATTAAAATCACTACTGAATTTAAGTTATTAGTCCATATGTAATTAGCACTTGTAAGTAACTAAAACACGTTGTGTCTATATAGAAACTAGAAACATGTGGATAAATATTATAAATATGAAAACAGTGATCAGAGGCGACGAGCGTGCCAACATTGTTTTTGACAACGCGATCATCTTATGGAGCTCCGTGGATCGTTCAAAGTACCTTTCGAACAGATGTCTAATAATGGTGGATTATTAACCACTAAGTGGTTAATAATCCACCATTATTAGACACTAACATTCATAACGCGCCCGCGGCCAACTTCATGGTGTTACTATTGTGTTACAGTGATGCGCGCGCATCTCGAAATTTCACTCTCATCATTTTATTAAATATTATGTAGATACAAACATGCGTGTCGTATGTACTGACAAGTCTAGGTCGTGTCTTATCTTTGAAAAACGTCAATATTGACAGATACTTCATATAAGAACCACTGCTCCCTCCGTGATATCCAGGATAGCAGGATTTTTTACGTTATTGTATTGACGTGACAACGTCTTAAATTAGGTTGCGGCTGGGAGTCACTTATGAAAAAGTGTAACGCTCGGTAACGTTACGATGAGTCTCTCGTGTTAAGTTTAAGTTTACATGTACAATGTTTTAGTAAACAAAATATATTTCTATAGTTAAAATTTGTGCAATTCTTATTTTCATTCAATTCCTTGTTCCTATTGTGCAATTTAATTATATTCATATCAATAAATATTCTACCGAGAAAAAGACGTTGTCACGTAAAATCTTCGCCCGTAAAACCGACTTTACAGGCAACCATTTTTTTTTTATTTTATGTATTCAACTGCAAGATGTTTAAATCCAAAAAATATTTTACTAGAATAGAAAAACAATTTTACAGAAAACAGTCCGTCCAACTGGACCGAGTGTACTTATTATAAAAAAAAAACAGACGTACAGACAACCAAGTAATCTTATAAGTGTTCCGTTTTCACCGATTGAGGTACGGAACCTACTCAATAAAGACCACACGCCCCGATCGGGGTGCGCTCGAAAAATATATCGCACGGTCAAACACTAGGTTTGTTGAAAATATATCGATGTATCGATATATCGATATTTTTTGTACGATATATCGATATTTTTTGCCGATATATTTTGATTCGATATATCGATACATCGATACAAAATAACCAATATCGAAATTCGTATCAAAAACGATATTTTTTTAATTACTAGCGGCATATCACGATCTAACTAAATTCGTATCTGGAAAAATCGTCTAAGCCGTTTTTTGTGGTAGTTAGAGCCTACTTTTGTATTGAGAAGTTTAACCATAGATTAGCTTGGCGAAATGACCTATCTCTAGAGCCGTAAAGTTTAAATAGCCCGCATGAATACTGATGCGTATCCCAAGCAGTTAATATGTTAAAATAATTGGTGCGTGTGCGAGTGTGTGTTTGTATGCACACGTGTGTGTGTGTAAAATAACAAATTTCATAAAAAAACTCATTTTTTATGTAGAGACGAAGTATTTGGGCATCTAATTGTTTATTTTTTAAAGCCAGAATTCGTTGTTGTCAAAGATTTGTTTCTGTTAATAAGTTAAGTCTTCTTTGTTGTCAATTTTTAATTAGTAAGTGGAAAATATCAATGAATAATATATGAAAATAGTGAGTGAAGTATTTTACACGTCTACAGACTAAATTCAAAGGAGATTGCTCAGCTTCCATACATGTTTCCAGACCAATAATCATGAGAAATTGTTTCCTAGATTCGAAATTATATATAAATTACTGTAGAAACGAATATTATTGACGGACACCCCTGAGAACTTCTAAAAACCATATACACTGAATGATTTTGAGGTTATGTTTGCAAATAGGTAAAAAGGTATTAAAATAATAAAAAATGGGTGCGTGTACTTATGTAGGCGCGTGAGAAGTTATCCTTCTTTCGCATCGTTTAAAATTAGTTTTTAATTGCATGCAAATAATTAATTACAATAAATTAATAAAAAGTCTGGAAAAGGACACAGTCAATAAAGTTCAGTTTTAATTTGAAAAAATAAATAAATAATCAAAATATTCAATTAAAATCGCTACTGAATATAATTTATTAGAACATATGTGATTTGCACTTGTATGAAACTCAAACACGTATTCCGAATATACAAACTAGAAACATGTGGATAAATATTATAAATATGAATACCTGTAACTGTTACTTTATTACAAAAAATAAAGATGTGGTTTTTTGTTCTACTACACCAATGGTCAAGAGATGGCGCTGTAGTCTCCTGAATCGCGCTTTGGTTCCGTTGTTCCAGATTAATAAATACTTTTGATAGGCCTTCACAATGCAGTAGTTAGCACCCACTAAATAGATTCTATTTCTATTTTGTTGGTAGATTTTCTTAATGTGCGGTAAACACAAAAGTAACAGCATGAAGGTCACCAACTTCATGCTGTTAAAATTTTGTGTTACAGTGATGCGCGCGCATCTTAAAATTTCACTCTCATCATTTTTTCATAACGCGCCTAAAGAAGTATAACTTCAATAAAAAACAAATAAGTTATATAGTAAACTAGGGAAATCAAGCCAAGTACCGAAATTATGTATTAGATTCAGGTATATAGAGCATGTACATTAACAGATAGTTGCCTGTTTTTAAAGTTAATGCACAAGAGTAACTTTTCAAATCAGGTACCTATCATCTATGCATTTCCGGTTATAATAAGGTACTCTGTGACAGAAACTGTGTGATGATTGTGAATGAATCACAGATTAGAGAGAATTTTAAACTCTTGTTAACCAAAGAAAGCTAAGAGATTTAGGTAATACAGCCATATCTTCAGTAGCTTCATTATTTTTGTTATGTTTATATTATATCCATATTTTAGATTATCATACTTAAAATGTGTTAATGGAGGTGTTTGGCAAAAAATGTATGCCAATAGACTTTATGATCTCGCCTACCATTTATGATAATTGTGTAAGCACATTTGCATGTAGTGAAAATAATAATAATATAGTTGTGGATATTAATACCACAGTGTAATAAAAAAATGTTTAATTTTATCGATCTTTACAAAATAGATTTGTTTTTATGATATAATCAACTTCGATCAGTCTTTGGCTGAATGTTACTACACCCATAGCCATTAAAAAAAAATGGATGCGTGTAACTTATGTACGCGCGTGAGAAGTTATACTTCTTTAGCATCATTAAAAATATTTTTTAATTGCATGCAAATAATTAATAATTACAATAAAATAATAAAAGGACTGGAAAAGGATAGTTAACACAGTCAATTAAGTTCAGTTTTAATTTGAAAAATTAAATAAATATTCAAAATATTCAATTAAAATCACTACTGAATTTAAGTTATTAGTCCATATGTAATTAGCACTTGTAAGTAACTAAAACACGTTGTGTCTATATAGAAACTAGAAACATGTGGATAAATATTATAAATATGAAAACAGTGATCAGAGGCGACGAGCGTGCCAACATTGTTTTTGACAACGCGATCATCTTATGGAGCTCCGTGGATCGTTCAAAGTACCTTTCGAACAGATGTCTAATAATGGTGGATTATTAACCACTAAGTGGTTAATAATCCACCATTATTAGACACTAACATTCATAACGCGCCCGCGGCCAACTTCATGGTGTTACTATTGTGTTACAGTGATGCGCGCGCATCTCGAAATTTCACTCACATGATTTTTTCATAAAGCGCCCGCGGCCAACTTCATGCTGTTACTTTTGGGTTACAGTGATGCGCCCGCATCTAAAAATTTCACTCTCATCATTTTTTCATAACGCGCCTAAAGAAGTATAACTTCAATAATTCGTATGTTTTCCAAACCGGTAAAATTAAAAGTCCTTTTTAAAATGAATATATTATACAAAGGTGTCCGTTAAAGTCTAATGATTGTAAAATTAAGTATAAATTACGCCAAGAATTACCGTATATGTCAATATTTTTTGTACATTTGGGCCTTTTGAGCAATCACCTTTATAAAAAAAGAAAAATGTACTCCAATTAGCCAATGAGTAGCCTTAAATATTGACTTATCTCAGTTTGGAATCCCTTTCTTAAATTTTGTATAGGAATAAGTATAATCTCTCTTCTTTGATTCCGTCGTTTTTTTAGCTTTGTATGTTCTTTCCGGGTGACTGGTAGATAATGCAATATTCGCATTAAGTCAGCCATTTGCAGTATATATATATATATATATATACTACATATAATCTACATGTCATATATATATATGACACATAAATGGGTAAAGGAAAAAATATATTAGGTTCTTAATGTAAACCTATATTTTCCCCTGAGAACAGATAAGGTCTATATTATTATTATTTTTTGTTTTTTTTTCACTATGTTAGTAATTGTCAGCATCTCATATTTTCTTTTAATCACGTTTGTTCGTTTTCAAACCTTATTGTAATCTGTGGATAGTCGTAATTGGCTTTCAAATTATATACCATTGATTGTAATTTCAATATACATATACGCTGTGTACTGTCCCTTAAATAAATAAATAAAAAAAATAAAAAAAGTCAAAAAAAATTAAATAGAAAAAACAATAGCAAAATTTAAATAAAAATCTTTCTGAATAGATAAAGTCTTTTGAACTAACCTATTATATTCCTCTTGTCATCCCAATTCAATGAAAAATTAACACAAAACAAAGCGAACACGTTTCCTTCACGCTTCTTTATATACACAATCACGTCTTGAATTAAAAATCACATTAGCACCGTTAAATTGTACGCCAAGAATTTTCCTATAAATATAAATTCAAGCACAATTACTGTTTTCAAACAAAATAAAATTTATTAAACACAATTTTGCCTCTGTTGCGTTGTAGTAGAGTTTATTTTGGCGTGTTTCCGTATGTTTTACTTCGAACGCGCGCGTTTTCAACCGAAAGTCCGATTGTACTGACATTATCGTTGTTGTAACAATATTATTATCTTTAAATGTTAGCACAGTTATTTAATTTGTATGTCTTGAGCTATTAACAGGCATTTTCATTAGTAGGCGGTGTTTTTAAATAGATTACTTTAATCATTATAGCGTCGAATGTGGAATTTTAATAGTGCTTCTAATTTTTGTATTGAAAGCGTTTATAAGACACTGTTCGTTTGGTACGGCAAAAAAGGTCTTACACGAGCGATATACTCAGATATTAAAAAAAAAATAGTTTAAAGTAGATTTACCGCTTGAATTGGAGCGTCTGTCTGTGGAAGTAAATTCCAACTTTCAGAAGTTCGCGGTAAAAATCCTCATCATCTGCATTTCGCCATCGTACATCGCGACAAACATCCCCATCATCTTGATGCGTGGCTATCCACAACCGTGCGTTTTTGTCGAAATTTTTTACCACGTTCGACAAAACTGTGGAATATATTGTCGCCAGCAGTGTTTCCGGACCAATACGACCCAAAAACCTTCAAAAAAAAGAGCGTACTCCTTCCTTAAAGGCCGGCATCGCATTTGTGATACTCCTGGTGTTGCAAGTGTCCAGGGGGGACGGTGAGCACTTACCATCAGGTGAGCCATCTGCTCGTATGCCCCCTATAACATAAAAAAAAACTCAGTCGTAGGACCACAGATCACAGAAAGAGGTTAGAAGAGCGAGGCGCGCCACAGTTATGCGCGAGTAAATATTATATGCTCATAACTTAAGGGCGCGTTCAGATGACACGCGTCGACCACGCGTAGGACCTGCACACTCGTTGTGCCCGCGTTACACCCGTGCTCGCCACGCGCACGCCTCGCGCACGCATAAACTACTAGTGACTGGACTACTTCGTTCAGTTATCGTAGTGGCTTCCAGGTGTCACAACGTGAGAACGTTTGAAATTAAATGGATTTGACTAAGTCAAAGAAAGTTCTAATTACATACTATATGTATAAACAATGGAAGAAAGAAAAAGACAGTGAAAAGATTAATTCTACGCGAAGATATTGGGTTCACCCTATATTAACTGGCAGAGAGAAGCATGGCGAATTTCATGTCCTTTTTGCGGAATTACGCAATCATGATGATGAATTTTATGGCTATCTTCGAATGAATGACTAAAAGGACTTTTGATAAATTACTGTCCGTTTTAAATACTAAACTGGAGCATCAGCACACAGTTATGCGAGATAGTATTTCTTCTGCTGAAAGGCTGGTTGTAACTTTGAGGTAAGTAGTCATGATATGATCTCGCTTAAAATTTTTGCGTGAGCGTATAGTTTGAAATATTTTTATATTTCTAAAAGGTTTATAATTTATTTATAAACAAGCACAAACATATAGAATAAAGCACATGACCTTTTTTAAATAAATTATTTCAAACTATCGTACTATGACTCCTCTTTTGAACGTGACCATATAGTATAATAAAACATGTTCTTGTTTTAATCATTTTTTTAATTTTAGAAAATGTAAGGTAATATAATTACACTAATCAAATACTATAATTATCTTGAATCACAGCGGTAGATGTCGCAGTAGAAAAATAATAAAATTAATTCAGCGTCGCAAAGTCGAGGTCGTCACTCATACTGGATTGCACACTGGGTTGACTTTGTCCAACTCGAATGTAAGAGTCAAATTCTAGTTCGGCACCATAAGTAGTAAGTCTAGATTGGCTTCTCACGTTAGAAGATCCAGATGCAGTAGAATATCCATAAGCTTCAGTATCATAGGTTGGCTGAGGTTGGATGGGTTCTTGCAGGTGTATACTTTGAGATTCTGATGTGTTGCTATTTACATTATTTTGTTTAAAATTCCTTAATATTGAAATAACTTGATATTGGAATTCGACAACTTCATCGTCACTGAACTTCTCTATTGTTGGAGCAATACTCTTGAAAAATGACATAATTCTGCTGTCATCGTTTTTTTTTTCTTCTTTTTGCATAGAATCGATAAATTGAATCATTCTTCTATCTATTGCACTGAAATCTTTTTCTTTATGAACTTGTTCTTTCTTCCTTTTTTTGATCAATGTATCATGGCTGTCGTCACTTTCAGTGTTACAAGGTGGTTGCATATTTGACTCAGTATCCCTATGTTGGGCTATTTTTGTCAAAAATTTCATGTTGTCATAGTATGTGTACTTATGAACTGTTGGATTAGCTCCCGATCCCGACTTGCTTTCGCTTAATTTTCTATGACATTTCATCCATTAGTCTCTCATTGATTTCCACTTTTTCACAACCAGTTTTCCTGCAAATAAGTAAAACAGATCTTATTTAAATATTTTATTGTAACTGACGACCTCCGTAGTCCAACGATTTACATGTTGGACTTGTAATCTCGAGATCGTGGGTTCGTTTTCCACGGAAGACAAGCATTTACGTGACGAACGTAGGTGTTTGTTTTCGGCCTGGGTTTTAGTTATTATAAGTATGTATTTACAAAAAAAAGTATATAATACAAATGTATTTTTATCCGTTGTCTAGACCCGTAACACAAGCTGCTATAGTATGCTTACTATGGGCTAGATGGCGCTGTGTGTATTGTCTGTGAAATTTATTTATTTAACTTGCAATTGGGGGTATTCAGGCAATGAAGGTGTGAACACTCTGTGAAAGTTTTCGGATAGCTGTCCCTTACACCCTTTATACCCTTTGCTTTACATCCTCTATAGCTTAATTACTTATTGTTTCATTTTATTTTTCAGGTATTTAGCAACAGGACACACTTTTGCTGATCTACGATACGGATTCAGAATCGGAAAAAGTACTTTAAGTTCTATTGTCAGACAAGTTTGCCAAAGTATCTGGGAAGAATTGTCAGAAACATATATGAAAGTACCAACTGAAAATGAGTGGTATGAAATTGCTCGCAACTTCTGTTTAAAAGCCAATTTTCTTCATTGCCTAGGTGCTGTTGATGGCAAGCACATAAGAGTTGTAAAGCCCAACAGAAGTGGATCGATGTTTTTAAATTACAAACATTACTTTTCGATTGTTTTAATGGCGGTAGTTGACACTAATTATAATTATATTTACATTGATGTTGGTGCATACGGCAAAGAGTGTGATTCAAATGTTTTCAAGGAGACTACTTTTTGGAAAAGCTTAGTGAACAACACGTTAAATTTGCCAACGCCTGCACAACTGGAAGGATCAAATGTCGATCTACCCTACATTTTTGTTGGGGACGAGGCTTTCGCGTTACACGAAAACTTACTTCGCCCATTCAGTGGTCAACAGCTGGATGCGACTAAATCGGTCTTTAATTACCGTTTGACCCGGGCAAGGCGATACGTAGAATGTGCATTTGGCATTATGGCTAATAAATGGCGAATTCTCCATCGTCCTCTAGATGTGTCACTTGATTTAGCAGTTAAAATCGTAAAGACGTGTTGTTTACTACAAAATTTTATACATAAAGAAGAGGGTATGCCTGAAGTATCAATCATCAATCTGGGTCCTGAAATGTCGGCTTTACGAAGGTCGCAATCAATACAACATAATATACCAGCAAGTACAGTTCGTAATCATTTTGCGGAATACTTTATGTCTGAGCAGGGAAGAGTACCATGGCAAAATAAATATTGTTAGTTTAAATGATAAAATGCAATTTAATAAAAATATGCTAACATACATACCGTATTTATTTTTTTCCACATCCGGCAGCGTTTCAAAATCCTCATTGATGATTATACATACGTCACGCCAAGCCTGTAGAGTTTTTCTTTTATCTTTATAGCTTTCAAGAGTTTTATCCCACAGCACATCCCTTTCCTCCACCAAAGAAATTAATGTTTCTTTATCCATATTATCCATCATATTTACTCAAAAAAACACGCCACGCGACTATACTTGATCACAGTCAATACAACACTAGCCACAGCGCGGGCGCAAGGCATGTGCAGCGCGTATGCGGGGTGAGCGCGGGGTTGGCACGTGGCGGGCGCGGGGTGGGCGCGTGGCGTGAGCGTGGCGTGCGCGGGTGGAATTCGATAAATGCAATTTGAGATCTATTGATGTGCCTAAAGACTCAAATTATATACAACAAATTTCAAAGCGAGTTAGACGCGGGTGCAGAATCGCGTGGTGGGGGCGGGGCGGGCGCGTGTCGTCTGAACACGGCCTAACCAAAACTTGGTTCTGATTACGTCGCTGCACTCGGGTGTGAGCGCTGTTTGGTTCGATTGTTTGATGTCGCGTTGTGTGATTGGCTATTATCTATTAGGTGAAAGTGTAGTGGTGGCAAGCCGGCGACATCGGTTCCCGTACAAACGGTCTATGATCACCCTTCTAACCTTTTTCTATGTTGTGTACGACGCCCACTGCTGAGCATAGGTCTCCCCCAAAGGAGGGTTTTGCTGTAATCGCCACGCGGAGAAAACGCTTCCGCCAGACTTTTGATGGATGTGTTCCCGTAGTCGCATTCTTCAACACCCATTCACGAGATGGGGTGGTACTTTGTGGTACTATAATAACAATAATCATCATTTATTTCAGATAAACATCCATATCATTATTAGTACAAGTTAGTAACAATGTCGGGCTTAACTTATGTTAGTAGTTTTAGTACAATATTAATAAACCATTCTTAAATTACCAAATTATTCGCGATATTGATTATATTCACAACTAGTGGCCCGTCCTCGCTTCTCTTCGAGGTAGAATTGATCAAAATCCTTTCTTAGCGGATGCCTACGTCATAACATCTACCTGCATGCCAAATTTCAGCCCGATCCAGTGGTTTGGGCTGTGCGTTGATAGATCACTATGTCAGTCAGTCAGTCACCTTTGAGTTTAATATATTATATAGATTATCGTATATTCTACATGTCAATTCAATTCAATTAACAATTAATACATTCAATTAAAAAAATAAAAATAAATATACACGTACATTATTAGGAATATGTAGGCACGACATTATTCATGGGTGCAAAGTATGTAGGTGCACCCAGCGCTTCAACATTGGACTGTCCCAGCCAGGGCTTGAAACCGGTTTCGTAAATACCGGTAAATAAAGGGTCATACCGGTTTTTAGTAAAGGTTTCGTTCGGAGCGCGTCCGAAATGAAAGCGGTACCTAAAACCTTAATAAACCGGTTTAATCCCGAGCGACACGTGCACGCGTCGGCATCGCTTGAAGTTTGTTTTGTTTGAAGTAATCAAGTCACTACTTGTTAATGCTCAGAGATTGATGTATTAATTGATACGTTTGCTAGCGTCTAGTGAGTCAAGTTATTCATTTGTTATCGATGCCGTCAGTAAGAGCGAAATGAAACCCTTTAAAAACCGCTAAATTGATTCAAAACCTATTTGATTTCGCTTTTTAGGTAAACCGTTTTTTTTAAGGTTAAGGTAGAGGTAGAGCCAAACCTAAATATAACGATCCTAATGTACTTGACACTGATTTAGGTTTGAAAATTAACCGGTAAACAAGTTTTGGTCCCAGCCAGGGCCGTCCTTAACCTATTGGAGGCCCTGGGCATATTAGGATAATGGGGCCCCTATGACTTTGATGTGGATTATGACTTGAAATGGAGCGAGTCATACTGATGAGTGTACTACTGATGATTTTTCTTTAAAATGTGTATGTGCTTAGTATACCATTATATGTATACTTATTTTTTAGCCCGTGCAATGCCGGGGCGGATCACTAGTATAATATAATATTTTAGATATGCGAAAGTGAATTTGTTTGTTACTCTGCCGCGCCCTAATAGCACGGTAATGATGAATTTCCCTATAGAAATAGATGGGACCTTGGTTCTAAGTTACATTATCGAAATACTTATAAGGGTAATGGAAGGGGTGATTTACCTATAAAATTTTATTATATATAATTTGCTTAAAATTTTGCAGAATTATCGTTTATAATTACAAAACCAACATTATCGCGAGCTGATTAATCAATACAGGAAGTCAAGTATTTACCTACTAGCCATAATAATGGGTTATTTCTCATTATGTTAATTAACCTTTTAGTTACATGAAGTGATATCGTTAAAATAAACTTTAAAAGCAGTATTATTCTGAGTTTTTGATTATATTTCAATAATTATAAATACCTATTTATGATAATTTATTTTCATCATTTTATAAGAAGGAACTGTATCACAGTTTTATTGTAAGTTCTTCGTATAGGATTAGATACCGCGATTAGCCATTTGTTTTCTTGCATAGTAGGTACACCGTGCTCTCACTTTGTCATCGTTGTAACTTTTTAAATATTTGTCGCAATGACATAGTGTAAAGGGCAAAGTTTATCGTCTTCAATTAACAAAAGCATTAAAAGTATTTGCTAAGATAACAAATAATTTATTTATACAAAATGTGCATTTTGGAAATGGATATCAACTTATATTTTATTTTTGATTAACTATTTTAGCGATAATGGCTTACACATTTAAAAATAGATATATGGTGTCACGGACTTTTTTGTTAAACTATTTAAGCGATACATTTCCACTATACATTATATTCATGTAACTTTTATTGTTTTTGCAGTGCAGGCCAAAATGGCTTGCAGGTGGGAGATTACGTAACGTACGTAACTTACGTAAAACTGGCCAATTCACCCAATCACTACATAAATTAGTATACATATGTTATTATTATGTATGAGCTATATTATTGTTAGGTTTTTCATTAAAATCCATTTAGTATTTTTTGAGTGAAAGAGTAACAAATATCCATAAAAACGTTAGATTGAAATTAAAAGCGCAAGCGCAAGCGCATGTAAAAGATCGTTGTAGATCCTAAACAGTCAGATAAAATAAAAAATGGTGTAAGAAACCTAAACATGATTTTCGATTATCTAGACAACGATACCCCACTCGACATATTTCGTCAACTTAGTTTTTTTACTTTGTCACAATATGATGCCTAATTGTTCCCATATTGAATTCTGATTACTATAATATCTTTAGTAGCACTTCCATCATTAAGACGAATCGATTGGTATATGAATCATCAAAATCGGTCCACGCGTTTGATCTCTAGTGTGCCACAAAGGAACATAAATACATATATAGACTGTTAAACACTATACCCTGTCTGCGCGTCGCGCTTCGCGCTCTGGCATTGCGCAGTCAGGTAAAAACACTATACCCTGTCTGCGCGTCGTGCTTCGCGCTCTTGCATTGCACAGTCAGGTAAAAACACTATACCATGTCTGCGCGTCGCGCTTCGCGATCTAGCATTGCGCAGTCAGGTAAAAAAAGGTCGGCAGCGCACATAGTTCAGCGAACCGGTGGACGTTGGGGTCCCAAGGCAGTACTTCAATGACGACCTCGCACCGGGAAGCGCAGTGACGGTAGACCGCTCACCAGTTAGGCCGGAACTCCACCAAAGCAGAGATGTGTGCGGTGTGCTGTGCGAGAAGAGATGTTTTTCAGCTAGGGGGACTCCACCAAAGAGTAGATGTGTGCGGTGTGATGTGTGCTATTCGAGAAGAGATGTTTTTCAGCTCGGGGGACTCCACCAAAGCAGAGATGTATGCGGTGTGCTGTGTGCTATGCGAGAAAAGATGTTTTTCAGCACGGGGGACTCCACCAAAGCAGAGATGTATGCGGTGTGCTGTGTGCTATGCGAGAAGAGATGTTTTTCAGCACGGGGGACTCCACCAAAGAGGAGATGTATGCGGTGAGCTGTGTGCTATGCGAGAAGAGATGTTTTACAGCTCGGGGGACTCCACCAAAGCAGAGATGTATGCGGTGTGCTGTGTGCTATGCGAGAAGAGATGTTTTTCAGCACGGGGGACTCCACCAAAGAGGAGATGTATGCGGTGAGCTGTGTGCTATGCGAGAAGAGATGTTTTTCAGCTCGGGGGACTCCACCAAAGCAGAGATGTATGCGGTGTGCTGTGTGCTATGCGAGAAGAGATGTTTTTCAGCACGGGGGACTCCACCAAAGAGGAGATGTATGCGGTGAGCTGTGTGCTATGCGAGAAGAGATGTTTTTCAGCTCGGGGGACTCCACCAAAGAGGAGATGTATGCGGTGAGCTGTGTGCTATGCGAGAAGAGATGTTTTTCAGCTCGGGGGACTCCACCAAAGCAGAGATGTATGCGGTGTGCTGTGTGCTATGCGAGAAGAGATATTTTTCAGCACGGGTGCGAGGCGTTGAGTGCTCAGCGGGGCTCTGCGGGTTGCTGGCGGGCGAGAGGGGGGAGGGTGACATCGCTCACTGCACGCCACTCACATCTCTCGTCTCCAAGGCTTGAAACCGGTTTCAAAAATACCGGTAAATAAAGGTTAATTTAGTAAAGGTTTCGTTCAGAGCGCGTCCGAAATGAAAGCGGTACCTAAAACCTTAATAAACCGGTTTTATTCAGAACCACACGTGCACGCGTCGGCATCGCTTGAAGTTTGCTTTGTTTGAACTAATCAAGTCACAACTTGTTAATGCTCAGATATTGATGCATTTATTGACATGTTTGCAAGCGTTTAGTGAGTCAAGTTATTCATTTTGTAGTTGTGTATTTATTTCAGCCGTCAGTAAGAGCGAAATGAAACCCTTTAAAACCGGTTAATTGATTCAAAACCTATTTGATTTTGCTTTTTAGGAAAACCGATTATTTAAGGTTAAGGTAGAGCCAAACCTAAATAAAACGCTCCTAATGTACTAGACACTGATTTAGGTTTGAAAATTAACCGGTAAACAAGCCCTGCTCGTCTCCACTGCGCGTCGTCCGCGCACAGCTCACATCGCGCTATACAAATATTACACATCTCCACACAGCGATCTCCACTGAAGCTGAGCGGAGAGATGTGTCAATAACACAATGCTATTGGTTGTTTATAAAACATCTCCTCTCTCTCGTCTCGTCTCCGCTTTGGTGGAGTCCCGGCCTTACACTGAGAACATCAAGCGAGTCGGGACTCACTGGATGTGGAAAGCGCAGGATCGTTGTGATTGGAAATCCCTTGAAGAGGTCTATGTCAAGCAGTGGACGTTCATCGGCTGATGATAAAGGACAAGCAAAATAGTCCACTGCAGCAGCAGAGTCAGGGATTTACCAGTCGCATTGCTCAAAAAAGGAGCTCGATGACGCAGGTGGCTAGCACGCTCGGCTGCGATCGTTGAAGTTAAGCAACTTTCGCAGTGGTCGCTCATTGGATGGGTGACCAAAAATCTTCTACTCGAGTTCCTCCGTGCTCCGGAAGGCACGTTAAGCCGTTGGTCCCGTCTCCATCTGCGGTCGTTAGCACCCGCCGCGCACTGGGCCCGCGTGGTGGGTAATGGCCCAATATCCCTATTCCATCCATAGGGAAGGCCTGTGCCCCAGCAGTGGGGACATTAATAGGCTGATGATGATTGCTCAAAGGCGCTGTTCACGTTCTTTCCCAAACACTTCCTTAACATTCTTGGTTCTGGAAATTAAAGAAATCAAACAATAAATTGCATTCATGTGGTTATAAAGGTGGTTACAGAATGCATGAAGTATCTTACAATACGGATAAGGATTACATTGGGAGGTGCAAAGAACTAGAAATGAAAAGCTTCTTCACTGGAAGAGTCATAATCGACGGATATAATATCCTAATCTCTTACCTATTAGACAAGTCCGTCCGTCTGTGGTGCTGTTTCAGCGGCCAAACCGTAAGAGATAGATAAAGAGAATATTTAAGTTATAAGTTAAGAATAGTCTGATAAGACTACAAACCGGATTTGAGTAACGTAGCAGTTCCGGTTTTCGAGAAATCACGAATTTCAACGAAACCACACAAAATCTCCGAAGTTCTCAATTAATTAAATACATTTTTTTTTAAATCAGGTTTTGGTGAACATTTGGTTCACTGGTTTGCTAGTATCATGCTAATCCTACTAATAATCATAAATATGAAACTTTGTATAATTGTGACTTAAGAGCCCTTTTACAAAATTGCGCCGCTGCCGTACTAATTGGCGCGTAGGTAGATTTGCACTAGTATATATTGCATTTTACGGGTGATGTTCCGAGTCTTATAAAATAATTATTAATGAACTAATTGTAAAAATATATACATATTTCAGTAGTTCAATGATGGAATATTAGTTTTATGAAAGTTTTCGATAGTAATTAATTCTATTTAATTCAATATCAAAATACGAGGTAAACCTGCATTGTTTTTTGAGAAAACTCACGGAGGTTAGATGTTTTTTTTGATAATTAATGAGATGCAAAATCAAAATTCTAATACATTGTTACAACAAAAACATATTTCTGATGTCGTAGTAATTAATTTGATCTAATTTATTGAACATTATTTACAGAATTAGGCGTCTGAAATTGTGCATATTATCGTTTTTTCCGTAAACTAGCTGCCGTAGAACGATCAGTACAAAAAAAGGAAAATAGTACTTTTTAAATATTCTACATTAACTTACAATAGGAAGAATAAGTCTACTATAAATTTACTTCTATTGGAATTAGTCAAAATCTTCTTTATGGGGGTAAACGAGGCGCTCAAAAATTACGAATTTTTGTAAATAATGTGAAAGGGCTCTTAATTACGCAAAAAGTACAGTACAGATTTGGATGAAATTTGGTACGCATATAGTTTATGTCCTTAATTGAGATCTAGATACAATATTATAACTTCCTGTGGCATTCCCAAAAAACTAAAGTTTACGCGGACAAAGTCGCGTGCGGCCGTTAGTTTTTAAATAAAGTTTAAAGAAAAGGGTCTGATAAAATTAAAACAAAACCAGACATCCACGAGCAATACTGGCAAATAAATTTATCATACAAATTACAATAAAGAAAAATAGAAGCCCCTCCGAAAAGCCCTGAGGGATACCCTCTATGCCCGCCCTTTTTCGCTCGACACTATGATTGGTAGATACATTTTCGCAAGTGGCCAATAGGATTGTAGCATTAAACCTCTCCTTCGAAATACAAATATTCCTTTTTTTTCCTCAGTCGCATACCATCATTGGAAGAGGTCACATCAATAGTGTATTTATTGAAGTTAGTGTTTTTGTTAAGTGTGTGTCAATTGCAGTTTTATGCCAACTGTGTCAGATATCACGGGTAAGAACGGTGAGTGGAATGCATGTTATATTTAACTAACCACTCATTAAATTAACTAAACTTAAAATTGAGGAGCTGGCGAAAAAAAAGGGCATAATTACATAAAATTAAATTTTACGGGAGCTGTATAAAACTGAATGAGATACCTCCTGTGAGCTTTCGGCGTGGTTTTTAATTTATAAATTTAGTAATTTTAACACTGTTTTAGGCGGTTTTGATTGAAAATTATTTGAGATTCAAATTCAAAGGGCCCGAAACCTCTGGACTGTAAATAAAAGTAGTTTGACCAGATGCGTTATTATACCGTTTTGTTCGCCAGCTCCTCAATTTATCTTACTTAGCGTTTCTCAAAAACCAACAGACTATTATTCTACTAATATATTATAGGTACATCAAAAAATCTGATGAACGTGCATCATTTACCCAAATTTGCAAGTTTTATCAGATAATAATTTTCGACAGTAACTGTTTAAGTGTTTCTAAATATTTTCCTATTATGAAGTTAGGTGCCTTTACGAATTAGATGTCGCTTAAGCGAAAATCACTCTGCCCGCCATAAATATCTTGTCAAACAAACGTAAAATCATAATATAAAAATTATAACTACAAAATCAAAATTCAACAAAGTTCAAAAAATATCAAAATTTATGTTGTGAATAATAAAAATCTTCAAAAAAATAAATAATTGCATAAGCGCCAAAAAAGTACTCAAATTTTCACGAAATATAAACAGATCGATACAGGAAAAAAAATGGGTGCGTGTACTTATGTAGGCGCGTGAGAAGTTATCCTTCTTTGGCATCGTTTAAAATTAGTTTTTAATTGCATGCAAATAATTAATTACAATTAATTAATAAAAAGTCTGGAAAAAGACACAGTCAACAAAGTTCAGTTTTAATTTGAAAAAATAAATAAATAATCAAAATATTCAATTAAAATCGCTACTGAATATAATTTATTAGAACATATGTGATTTGCACTTGTATGAAACTCAAACACGTATTCCGAATATACAAACTAGAAACATGTGGATAAATATTATAAATATGAATACCTATAACTGTTACTTTATTACAAAAAATAAAGATGTGGTTTTTGGTTCTACTACACCAATGGTCAAGAGATGGCGCTGTAGTCTCCTGAATCGCGCTTTGGTTCCGTTGTTCCAGATTAATAAATACTTTTGATAGGCCTTCACAATGCAGTCGTTAGCACCCACAAAATAGAGATTCTATTTCTATTTTGTTGGTAGATTTTCTTAATGTGCGGTAAACACAAAAGTAACAGCATGAAGTTGGTCGCTAAAGCGACTAACTAAATGCGCGCGCATCTTAAAATTTCACTCTCATCATTTTTTCATAACGCGCCTAAAGAAGTATAACTTCAAAAAATCTGATTAAAATGATATATTATGTATTTAACAAATTTTCAACCAAAGTCTCGTATAATCGATTTTGTATTTCCACTGGACGTTTTATATAATCTTTATGAAATGTATATAATTTATTCAAAGGTTTTTTTTTGATTTAGTCACCAATAAACAAAATTGTAATTGTATAAACATTCATTATATATTCTATCAATGTCTCCACATGCCTTACGATATACAGAATCACGTCACAACATGACGTAGAGCCAAAGCTTTCAATGTAGGCGCAGCCGTGACCAACGGCTTACCGTGACTTCTAAAAGACGAAGCTTTTTTGATATAGCATAAAAGCATTTCGGTGTCTACAAACGCCAATCCAATCATAAATTTCAATTCATTCATTCAGTCTTTTACAAGCACACGTGGAAGTCGAAAATTATGCCATCGGTTCGCAAATCTACGCCGAGAGACCTTCTACGAGAAGATCCAGGAAGAACCAAATTATTTGTCCTCGTTCCTCAATAATCTTTATAGAACAGAGAAGGTACTGCGGAGTTCTACCCTGGACTACAGGCACCAAACCATGCGTAGATAGATTAAACTCATATATTTTATATTCGCCTGAAATGTAATAAAACCAATATAAAATCAAAGTTGATTCAATAAATTGCTACGCTCCCAAGGCCTACCCCTTCAGGGTAGAACTCCGCATGGTGGAGTCGCCGGGTAGTCCATATGATGTGGAACCTTCTATCAAAAAACAGACGATTCCTTATTTCAAATATTAAAATCATGACATTAACTTTTTAATATAACTGCCAGCCGTAGGCATTACATGAACAAAGAGTATACCCAAACAAGGAGGCTGTAACGTAACGGACGTTACAGTACTGTAGGGCTTAACCTGAAGGGAAGCCACGGGGCACGGAAGCTTACAGTAACTACGAATGATAATGCTCGATATGTTTTACTTTTTTATTTAATCTCAGAGAAATTATTTCCAATAATCTTCCTATCAACCATTCGAGTCTGTGCCTGAATTCTATCTCCCAGAATATTTGATATGAGACAGAAGGTTCTCATATTCAAATCTTTAAAATAATGACGTTTACTTTTTTATACAACTGCCAGCCGTAGGCATTAGTGTCGCCTCACACGGTCCACAACCACAAAACGCCGCCACCGGCGTATTTCTAGTAGTTTTCATACATTTTATATGGTCTCGCCACACACGGTACGCCGGTGGCCGCCACACGCTACAAATCGTTGCTCGCTTCTTGTGGCCCGCACCGGCCACTTAATGCGCCGATACAAAACGCCGCCACACGTCACTCGCGCGATTCCTCACCCTTTTCTCCCTTGCCTTAGTCGGCCGCTGTCGCGCGCTTCAGCCACTTTATTAGCCGCTTCTAGCTTCTCGTGGCGGCGTTTGTGGCTGTGGCGTGTGGCCCGTGTGCGGCGATACTTACATAAGCAAAGAGTTTATACAAGCAAGGAGGCCGTAACGCTACGGGCGTTGCAGTTCCTTGCTGCAGTAATGGAAAGTGCATTTGACAGACTTTGCGAAGGGCCTGATCTTTTAGAAAAGACGTAGTTACAAAATGGTTACGCTAGAATTTTAATATCTTTCTGAACAACTAACCAAATATAATTGTTACAGAGGATTGCAGTAAAAATAAGAATGATGTTCCATTTTTTTATTTTTCAAAAACAGTTGCATTTTTTCTTAAATGTACAGCTTTTTCTACAAAATTACGACTCAATATTGTTAATCTACCTTTTTATAAAAGCATAGTATATTAAAAAAAACCTTTGCCTATATTTTATTTCTTTTACGTGCTTTCGATTTACCGCGTAAACGCGACAAAACGCTCCGATTCCCCCGCTGCAGAAAACTCCCCACGACAACGGCTGACTAGAGCCGAGGTCCGAGTCTCAGAGACGCCCTCTACCTGAGCCGACCCCCTCAAGTTCGAGTAGTCTAGAGGCTCCAGACGGTGAGGAGACTCCTCCCGTGAGGAGATGCCATCCTCCTGGAATATCTCAAGAGGCACTCGCCAATCCTCGGCTTGAGGTCCCCTTAGGATCTCGCCGTCCCCAAACCCGGTGACGCTGTAAAGGTCATCTGCGACCAACAGTATACACACTCAAAAAAAAGCTGCGGAAATAATTTTGCAGTTAATATATAGTTATTATATTATTTAATGAAATTTAGTGATTGACTGAGTGCGATTATTATTTCACCTATTCCTAATAAATAAGTCGACAAAAATAGTCACCAATGTTATTAATACGGTTACATTTGACGAACTATACGTTAGCACAGCGGATGCTGCTATCAGCGGAAGTGCTATATTTACCAACGCATTTGCCAACAATATCCTCATTCTTATTTGTATTAACTAATTAATTCATGCATTCATTACATCAAAGACGTTGTTCGGACCAGTATTGACCTGGTCACTTCGATTTTATCTTCTACATTTGCAAAGGGTTTCGTAATGTTTATACCATACTATATAGCGAGTGCCCACGACTGCGTGTGAGTGTTTATATTGGTTTCCCATTCAAAATTTAGATCGCCCATTTTGCCCTATTCGAGATTTTTTTTTCTATATGGCTTCGCACGGTTTTTGCATTTAGCCAATGTCAAGTGTAAAATGTTTACATATTCTATAGCACTCGTGGTCAAAATATTAGTCAAGTCAAAGTAAGTGGCAGTCAAGTCAATCCCCCTTTCCTTATGTTTCAGTAAATGTGTGGGGATTTACTGGAACCTCCCCGTGGACTTCTTGAGGGAACGTCGAAAGACACTTTCCGCTATTTTGTTTCACTTGCCAACACTTGTGCATGTTCCCGAACACTTAGTAGTTAATAATCCACCATTATTAGACACTAACATCCGCCACAACACAATTTTTAACAAGAAAAACGAAACTGCTAAAGTGACGCTTCCCGATCCCGGCAAAAAGTCCTATAAAAAGTAGCCTGTAACTAGTGTTGCCAGGTGTCCCGATTTGCGCGGGACGTCCCGATTTTCAGGGGTCTGGGGATGCGACCCGATTTGTAGCTGATAAAGACGCTAAATGTCCCGATTAATCAAAAAATCAAATTTGGGTAATTAATATAATACTATACTTGCACTCGTAGTTTAAAATGCAATTAATTAAACCCAGACTTAAAAACCACTTATTTAAACCACTTTTTTATTATATTTATGATGGGTCCAGTACGGAACGGTCCCAGAGCGGACTGAGCCCAGTGCGAAATGGACCTAGGTCCGTTTCCACTGCTCCCGGTCCATCGCACACGCTCCCGGTTCATCACTTACCAAACAAAACTTAAAACTAAGTTCACAACAGTGGTCGCCCGCCTCGCTGTCCATCTAGCTACTCGCCTAGCTGCTTAGCAAGTTGCCTAGCTAGCTGCCTAGCTAGCTGCCTCGCTAGGTTGTGATGATAAATTTTCGCCTAGTTCCCATCCACCATATCCTCAAAGGAACTTGAAAACTTCCTAAAGTTATTTTAAACTTTCATGGTCACTAACATTATAGTAAAATAAATTGTTTACGGGATTGTTACCATGTACCTTGTTTTGTTACCTTACTTTGTCTTGTAACTGTCAATTACTCCGTGATCATGGCGCTATGTAACTGAGTCTGACAGTTACTCCGTGATCATAGCGCTATGTAACTGACAGTTACTCCGTGCTCATGGCGCTTGCAACAGTGCCGAAATATCGGAAACTCGCTAAAAACAAGGTACATGGTAACAATCCCGTAAATAACTTATATTACTATAATTCCTAAAATTGGTTTAAAAACTTTGTACCTCGCAGTATACCCACCATCGATGGCGTCGGACCAGGAGTCGTGCTCTGACGAGGAGCCCGACAGTGAGATGTTGAGCGACGACCTTTGTTTGCCGGAAAGCGACGATGAAAGAAATATCCCTAGGACTGTACAGGTACATAAATTTCAAAGTTCACAATTTAGTTAACATTAATCAAAACACAGAGACTGTACTATTGTGGAAGTCAATCGCATATAAGACAAGATACAAAAGTATCTTCATCATTGCTACAAGATCCAAGAAACTTTAGCTGTTCTGTGTTGGGTAATCTAGTCCTTCTACTAGCCATCTTCTAGGGATTTTAAGCTGTCCAGTGCCATCTACTCAGTGATTATGACTAGCCATCTTCTGTGTCACAGTAGAATTATCTGCGAATTATGACTCGCCACGATGAAGTGTTTATTATAATTAATGTTTCCACTAAAAAATGAGGGAACAATTGTGTGAAATGTGCAAAATTTTATTCTCCTTTCTCAGCGGGCATTAATGAAAGTAATTATATTTAGTGTTAGTGCAAATAACTTACTTCATCAATTTAACCATGGGGTTGAATTGTCACACAGGGAAATGTTGCGATCATACCAGATAGCTAGAAAACCAGCGGGTTTGTGTGAAGGGATTTATGAATGTGGAGGTAACGAAATTATATTTGTAAAGACCATGCCTTGAGACGCTCTGTTCTCTCGTGGATACCCCGATAAGATGTATATTTGTAGATTGATACACTTGAAATGTTACTATCTCATTCAAAAATGAAATTTAAAGAAACTTGGAACTCTAGGGAAGATTTGCTGAAATCAGATATGATAAGTCGTAATCTACATTTTCCTACCAGTATGTGTATATGAAAACACAGTTTAAGATTTCCTGCCCATTTTTGTGAAAGGTTTTCTGAACTCAGACAAGTCAATATCCCTATTTTTCTCCCTAGAATCTGCCGAAAGTTGATTGAAGTGCAATTTATGAACCTAGGTAGGCTACCTTTTAGAGAAGGTTTGCTGAAGTCAGATAAGTTATAATCCTCATTTTTAACAGTTTAAGAATTCCTGTCCATTCTTATGAAAGGTTTGCTGAACACAGACAAGTCACTAATCCCCATTTTTGAATCTGGCGAAAGTTGATTGAAGTGCAATTTATGAACCTGACTACATTAGGAGAAAATTTGCTGGGGTCAGATAAGTCATAATCCTCAATTTTTGTCCACCAGAATCTGTCCGATGAAGTGCCGTCCCTGAACTCCTGCCTGCTCCGTCCTCCTCGCAAATTGTTCACCAACTGCCGCGAGAGATGGCGCCAACAGAACGTGAGCGGTGCCTTCGCAGAGCTGCGTCGGCTAGTGCCCACGCATCCACCCGACAAGAAGCTGTCTAAGAACGAGATACTCAGGATGGCGATAAGGTAAGTAATGTAGTTTTAGACCTTGTTTTTTATTCGGGGAAACCCATCATGGATACCTCACGCTGAGAGGGGGACGGAAGGTTATGCTCCAGGCAAAATCCTCAAGGTGTTCCGAGTTCCGTCTAGTAAATGTTTGAGTAAAACCAAAGGGGACGAAGTGCAGTTCCTGAACTACTGCCTGCTCCGCCCACCTCGTAAGTTGTTCACCAGCTGCCACGAGAGATGGTGCCAGCATGTTATTGGAGTACTTCAAAAGGGCCAAGGTTGGGCCCCTTAGGTTATTTCGCAGCGCCCAAGTAAATCCCAAAATCCCCGTTTAGGCTCCTCTCTCCTCTCCTACTATTAGGACTGACAAGTAAAGTTTAGAACAAATCTTATACACATATAATCACCTCATGTTTGCTGTTACACCAGTATCGGAATTAGTTGGAAATTAATTTAACAAAGTGATTTCCAAGGAACAGTAATAAAATTACCATTAAAACTTTTTTATTCATTAAAATGATGTTACTATATCACCGTAAACGAATAGCTCAGAAAATCTAGATTTTATCTTGGTCCTCATCCAGCAAACAAGTTCTTAAATGAATAAGCGGCATTAGAATCCTTTATTATTAAAAAATGAATTAAGTTTATTTTATAACTAATCTTTTACAGGTACATTGGCCTCCTATGCGAAGTGCTGGAATGGCAGAAGAATCACGGCCTTTCCATGAACAAGGAAAACACAGCCGATTTAGCCATCAAGTGTGAATCTCCGCATAGTCCACAATCTAGGAGGATACGACTCAAAAGACCATTCTATAACGAAGAAGATGGCCCTAAAGCTAAGATTGGTAACGATAATGAGTTCCACAAATTCGGTAATGAGGAAAACGAGAACGCAGGCTACCAAAGGCAGATCAGTTGCCGATCAGAAATGTACTTCAGCAAAGACCACTTAAGGGTGCTGAGAAATCAGTACTACTTCTCACCTAGATGGAGACAGAATTTGCCATTCAGGAACTTGGCGGATAGGAATGGCAACAACCTGTTGATGATTGCTCCGTCGCAAAATGGGAAGGACGATGGAAAGAATGGACAAAGCAGTTGCAAGGGGAAGAACGATGAACGAGATAATAAGTAAGTTGGTATATACCCAGTCAAACTCCTTGAGCAACGACTACGCAGTAGAAATTTTACATAAAAACGTCTATTGTGCAAGTTTATTTATCTGTGGTTAAACAAAATCTTTAATATATTTTTTTCTGAAGCTTTTAGAGTAAACTTTTTGGTTGACGAATTTAGAAATTTTGATAATTGAATGTGTTAAAAAAGATAACTAATTAGGAACAGTACCCTTAGCACGAACCAATATCACATTCGTATCGTTTGCGAGTCCGAAATGTCAGTGTCAAATGTGTACTGATTTTTAGTTCTCGTTACGTACTTTGTGCCGCTGCTGTTCAAGTTTCCATACAAAATTTGACATTCACATTTCGGTTTGCAAACTATTCGAATTCGATAATGGTTCGTGCTAGGGGTACTGCTCTTATTATTATCGTTGTTGGTATATGTTTTTTTTATCCTTTACTTTTTTTCTAAATAATTTATATTATGTACCAAATGCAATTTCGAAGTAGTTCCAATAAAAATTGTGACTCTTTTGTTTGTTTTTAAATTTTACTATTATTTTTTATTCTTGTAGGGGTGTAAACAATATAAATTGTAAATTATTATTGATGTGTGTATTATTATTATAGATGTGTTGGTTGATATATAGTTATTTTTTTTAATTAATCATTTAATAAACACCGTGATACATGAAAACTGATATTTTATTTTTATTTGATATTTCTACTTCTAGTACTATAAATAGTTTTAAATAAAAATAAATAATCAAAATAAATAAAATGGAATTGAAAAGTAAATAATTTCTACAAAATCCAAATCTTGAATCGGATATTATATTTTACTTTTTAGTTTAATTTTTTAAATAGAAGTTTTTTTTTATTGTTTGTGTAAAAATAATTTAAATTTCATCCTTTTTTGGGGAAACGCACATACACACTGACTTCACAGCCGTACACAAAGTACCTACAAAAATGCTCTTAAATGAAAACTACTCGGTCTAACTAAATATTACATATTTTTATGGAACCAAATGGCAAGTATAGGCATCCTATCGAACTAAAACATAAACATTCAAATCAGATCAGCAATCTTTGAACAATCGATGTACATATAAACAAAGTATCGTAAAAATTACATCGTCCAAGTCAACTAAATGCTTATAAAAAGAAAACCATTGGACCAAATTGAATAAAAATTTTTATGGGACCAAATGGCAATTATTATGCTTCGTACCAAAAATAATCACAAAAGAATTGGATTAGGAACTTTGGAGTAATCAGTGTACATACATAAAAAAGTACCTCATTCTTTTTGAAGTCGGTTAAAAATAACTGACTTAAATGTCACATGTGAATACTTATTTTGACACATGATTCACCGGCCTCGGTAGCGCAGTAGGCAGCGCGTAAGTCTCATAATCTTAAGGTCGTGAGTTCGATCCTCACCCGGGGCATACCTTTTTGTTAATGTAAGTCCTATACTATTTTTAAATTATATTTTTATTAAATGCGTTTCTACCCTTATGTATATTGTAACAAACGTACTCGTTATTTTATCGATATTTATAAAACTAGGGTAAGATTGGTAGGTGTGCCTCTCTCAATTACAACAAAAGTGGTTACATCAAAATGATTTTGTATTCAAATTAACAATTGTATGGTTTAAATATTTTCGTTGATATAAAAAGATTAAATAGAAATGATATGAATACACGACAATAACAAGGAATAAAATGTTTACTGACCGAAAATGTACCTAATAAGTGTATTATTTAATGTCATTATTACCTGAGAATAAAAACTTAAAACTTTAAAAAAATTATATATAATAACTAAAATACCTACATTATTAAAAGGAGTCCCTTTAAGCAAGGTTCCGAAGATACTGGCAGCGTCCCCCCTTTGAATAGCTAGACTAATTCTTTGTCCGAGGTAGCTGCCAGATCTTCGGTCTCCTGTGATGTCGACTAACCTTTTTGATATTTCCTTAAAAAGCTCTACAGCGTTAGGACCCCACGGACCAAGGGTCTCGACACCGAATGGCACAAAATCATATTAGGAGCCTAGACCCCTGTATTTGCATGAATGTATTGTCAAAAAATGGTAGAGTAAGTAAGTAAAAATGGTAAAATGTTCTAGAAAGATATAATAATTACATATCTAGGAGTTTGTTTGATTTTTTTTTACTTTGTTTGTTATATTTATTTTGACGACCTCCGTGGCCGAGTAGTTTGTACGCCGGGTTTGATGGTGTCGCCGACTCGAGAGGTCCCAGGTTCGAATCCTGGTGGGGCCGATGTTTGTGTGATGAATACGAGAATTTGTACTCCAGTCATGGATGTTTAATATGTATCTTCTATATAAATATACTTATTTACGTACAGTATATGTATTCTATCCGTTACCCTAGCATCCCATAACACAAGCCTTAGATTGCTTACTTTGGGGCTAGGCTAATTAGTGTGAGTGTTAGAAATATTTATTTTATTTATTTTTAATTTATTCATGACCTTCAGTCAACAAGTCTTTTAGTCGTATACATACATACAAATTTTAATCTTTTTTTTTAAACTGTCGATGTGACCAAGGGCGTCGCTAGCTTATGACTAAGGTAAGGAAGACAATTGCTCGCGCTTTGCGGCTAGCTACATTTGATCTGGGGGGGGGGGGGGGGGGGGGGCATTAACAGGCTGATGATGGTGAGAATATATAAATAGAAATAGATGCAGAAAATATTTAAGATTGATTTAAGACATAAATGAAGACGATAGGTTAAAAAGAGCTCGAAATATAACAGATGGTTGTGACGACCATTTTGCTTACACAGACGAGTGGAGGCCCGCTTGATGGTAAGCGGCCTCAATTACATATAAACGCTTTATCATCAGCCTATTAATGTCCCCACTGCTGGGGCACAGGCCTTCCCTATGGATGGAATAGGGAGATTGGGCCATGACTCACCACGCTGGCTCAGTGCGGATTGGTGGGTGCTAACGACTGCAGATGCAGCCGGGACCAACGGCTTAACGTGCCTTCCGAAGCACGAAGGAGCTCGAGATAGTAATTTTTGGTCACCCATCTAATGACCGACCACTGCGAAAGTTGCTTAAGTTCAACGATCGCCGCCGAACGCGCTAACCACTTGCGCCATCGAGCTCCATATAGACGCTTGCGATACCAAAAATATCGCTCGCATCGTTGGCTACCCTTTTTTTTACGGTGGGAAATGCATTACGCATACCCCGTGCTTTGGGATGCATGGGGTTATGTCGGACTCTTCGCGGCTTCTGGGGGCAGACAGATTGCCCTCCACAAGGTGCCTCCGCGGCCTACCGACTAAAACCCACCGATGCCCCTCACATACGCCTTGGTGCGAGCACGTCCATCACCGCCGCATCCTCATCGTCTTCTGACGAAGAGGACACGTCGGGAAGATAATATATTCATTGGAAAAATTAAAAAGCTACTATTAAGCAAATGTTATTACACGGTTAAGGAATTTTTAGAAGATAATAATTTAAAGTAATGATATCTACAATTTAATTTAATTTTTTACTATACCTGACATTTTATTAATTTAATTTAATTTGTATATAATAAAAATGAATATAAATATAACATAATATACTATAGAATATGACATAGATAATAATTCAAATAATATAATATAATATAATATTAAGCAAAAATGAATAATAAATAATAAATAATGCGTCCTCTTCTCTATTTGCTGTGCCCTGTTCAGGGTCTACAATGATCAAAGCAATGTACCTACTAAGATCTAAGAAAACATTGTAGAACGCAATAAAGTATTGATTGATTGATTGATTGAAGGGACGCGTCGCTGCCGAACAAGGTCATGGGTACTCCCGAGAACACATCCACGACCGTTGCCTACCCTGACCCAATCCCCTACTCCGTGGAGACCTTTTTTTTTATTACGCAGTTAAAAAATCTTTTTACAGACGACGGCGCCTCTAAGGGGCACACCGCCGAACGGACCTCACACCTGGCTCCCGCAAGTCTTACGAACCCCCATAGTGGATGCCCACCTGGGACCCCGCAACTCTTACGGGCGCTTTACGGTATAATATCCGCTAAAAAAGTCCTGCGAATACCTTCACTACTGCCTGATGCGGTGCCGCGGGATCCCCGCTAATGGGGATATCTCCGCACCCAGCAGTTTCCCGGCCTCGCCGGGGCTCCACGGTACTCCGTGGAGTCCTGGAACCTCACTCACCGACAGAAACACAACACCACCAAAAGGTTGTGTTATTGTACCGTGGTCGTCTGT
This sequence comes from Chilo suppressalis, assembly GCA_902850365.2. NCBI lineage: Eukaryota > Metazoa > Arthropoda > Insecta > Lepidoptera > Crambidae > Chilo > Chilo suppressalis. The sequence continues at coordinate 15,183,993 of OU963916.1, forward strand.
AACCGCGGCAAAATTTTCGCAAACGACTTCAGATTGTGTTAAAACTTTCGGCCAAAAGTCATCTGTCTTCATTTGTGAGACTGCTAATTTGGAACGTCTCCGAAATAATTTGAACTATTGGAATAAATGAGGAGCTCGATGGCGCAAGTGGTTAGCGCGTTCGGCTGCGATCGTTGAAGTTAAGCAACTTTCGAAGTGGTCGGTCATTGGATGGGTGACCAAAAATTTACTATCTCGAGCTCCTCCGTGTTTCGGAAGGCAAGTTAAGCCGTTGGTCCCGGCTGCATGTGCAGTCGTTAGCACCCACCAATCCGCACTGGGCCCACGTGGTGGGTCACGGCCCAATCTCCCTATTCCATCCATATTAATAGGCTGATGATGATGATGATGATTGGAATAAATATACTGCCGTGTACCGTGTTTTTTTGCTGAATACACCCATATTGGCAAGTAACATGACGATTGCCGTCACATACACGGCGAGATTTCATCGAGTGCAGTTGTCGTCTTATTTTAATTATTCTTAAATGCGTTCATAGTGGGTATTGTAAAATAAAATTAGTCTGATTTTGTGTTATAACCATCTGTGCAACTGCAGAATTAGTGGAATCTTTAAAATTTACGCTATTCTGGTCAAGTGGACGTGAGAACTTTATTCTAGTGTTGACTACCTCACAGAAGCTTAACGAAAAAATGACCTCGATACATTTTTTGCAAAACACTCAAAGAAACATTAGAATGTATCAGACCGACAGTCTAATGTAAAAAAAAGAAGATTAAGATTTGTATTTATGTATACGACTGAAGGACTTGTATCCATGGTCATGAATAAATTAAAAAAAATAAAAATTAATCACGTAGAAAGCCGAAGAACAAAAAAACAGAAATCATAAATTCACACGAATTAAGTGAACATTTTTGTGGTATTGCGTTACGTAATTTTAGCTTACAAAGCAAACCTAGGGTAGGAAAACCGGTATCTCATTAATTCATAATGTTCTGTCCTTTTCTAAGTAGGCGTGTTAACAGATATCGACGCCCACAGCGGTTACAAAGGTGAATGAAAAATAAATATTTGTACTGAAGCCTTAGCATGAACCAATTTTGAATATTATTATGTAGTTGAATTCAATCTCGATACCTATGCGTCAAATATTCAGAAGTTTTGTAAATAAAACCAACTTCAAAATCAAAAATGGAACTAAAAAAGTAAATGTTTCAGTCTTGACCCGCCCGACTTCTAAATCATGAATCAGATATTATTTTTACTTTTTAGTTCCATTTTCGATTTTGGAGTCGGTTTTTTTTGTTTTTTTTTTATTTCATCTATTTTAGTGAAATTTACATCGTCTAAGTAAACAATAAACAAGAAAAAGAATTTAGGAAATTAGGGTCCACAATTGACGGAGAAATCGGCGAACAATGCATAAAAAACATCGTGCGTGCCTTTGAAATTTGAAGGTTTCCCTCGATTTCCCCGGATTCCACCATCACTTCGGAAGTGCACTCTTTCGAATTAAAAAAGAATTTTGGAAATCGGTCCACTAAAAAGTAAAAAATAATATGTGGCTCATGATTTAGAAGTCGGACGGGTCAAAATTGAAAGAAAGACGTATTATTACCGATCAGAAACGAAAATTTATTTTTTACTTTTTAGTTCCATTTTCGATTTTGAAGTCGGTCGGAATTGACGGAGAAATCGTTCACCGATTTCTCCGTCAATTGTACATAAAAAAAATATATGTTGTCGAACACAGAACCCTTTTTTGAAGTCGGTTAAAAATCTTCCATACAACTAAACCAACCAACCAACTATCCGAATTTCAAAAATTCAAAATTTCTGATCGTGTCGTCTGCGAAATGGCACGAAGACCTCCATGGTTCTAGTTATAAGTACGTCAAGTTTCAAGGTGTCGCCTACTCAGAGTTCCTGGGTTCGAATACCGCTGGGCAGATATTTGTATGACGCATACGAGCATTTGTCCCATATTTATTTTTAAATAAATGGTTTTATCTATGAACCCTGAGAACATTACACTCTTTTTTGGCACTCGTGTGATAATCCTAAAATTAATGCACTTACCATCATTGCAAGCACATGCGGTCAATGGCATACATAAGGTTAGAGCCTTGTCAATGAAAAAAAAATGTGAGTGTCGTGGAACACTCGGTTGGAACAAAGTTAACAATAAGTATAAGTACATAAATACACACAATACGCTATGAAATAACTGACTGTCTCATGACGAAAAAATCTTACAGTTTTTTAGCGTTCCGTACCTCAAAAGGAAAAAACGGAACTCTTATAGGATCACTTTGTTGTCCGTCCGTCCGTCTGTCAAGACCGTTTTTCTCAGGAACGCGTGGAGGTATCAAACTGAAATTCATATCTAATACTCATGTCTACTGTCCTTTAGAGCTGTGAAAAAATCAAACTTCTAAGCCAAAGCAATCAAAAGATACAGCCGTTTATGCCGCAAATTTACGAAACTCGCACGGGAATCAAAACCTACAGAGTACTTCCCGTGAACTTAGAATCTTGAAATTTGGTACGAAGTAACGTCTTTAGTATTACTAGAAAAAATGCGAAAACCGTAAATTTTTAGGTACTCTTTTCTCATGAACGCGTAGAGGTATTAAATTGAGTTTCTACGGAACCCTCGGTGCGCGAGCCCTACTCGCACTTGGCCGGTTTTTTTACGCCTTACCCCATCCACTTCGTACCGTCCGAAAGGGAACTTGGTTACAAATAGTGTTGCCGATCGATAGTCGACTATCGAGGATTAATCAATAGTCTATCGATAGCCGACCAATCGTATGACAATTGATAGTATCGATACTATCGATAGTATCTATCGATACTATCGATAGTATTGTAGGTCGGTAATAACAAACTATCGATAGTATCGATACTGTCGATTTTATTTGCAACTATACTATCGATAGTTTAACAATTTGCAATAGTATTGTTTACAATTTTCAGGTATTATAGTCAATCACAATCAACTATTAGAATTAGCACAGCTCGATAGAAATGTTTATAAAAATATATATATCGGCCTCTAATAGTCCTCAACTACAATACTATTAAAACATACCTAATACTATTGCAAATTGGTAGACTATCGATAGTCTAAAACAATCGCTAGTATCGATACTATCGATAGTATTGTTGCAGATAAAATCAACGGTATCGATAGTATCGATACTATCAATAGTTTGTTATTAACGAACTACAATAGTATCGATAGTATAGATACTATTGCACTCATTCGATAGTATTGCCTTGTTCTGTGCTATCGATAGTTTCGATACTATCGATTGTATCGATTCTATCGATAGGCCTATAGATAGAGTACATGATTTTCGATGTAAACTGTCGATAGTTTTCATATCGATAGTTCGGCAACACTAGTTACAAATAAAATATCAAAAGTCAACAGCAATATTTGGCTGCGGAATCAATTTCGCCCTCGAACGGGCACTCCAATAAAAGATAAGCGATAATCCGCTATATTAATGCGACATTAGAGCTGGTCGCGTGGCGGGCCTACTATCAATTAGGGTTGAAGGGAGAGTGTGTGAACATCACACCCCATGAGACGAGGGCTGTTTAGGGGAGATATGAACCCTTAGGTGATGCGTACAATAACAATCAATTTGACTTATAGTAAGTAAAGCGCTCGTTGCGGAAGTTAAAAATGAAGATCTGTTTACTCATATTGAAATATTGATCGAAATCAAACTAATATTATAAAGGCGAAAGTTTGTGAGTGTGTATGTTTGTTACTTCTTCACGTCTAAATGGCTGGAGCGATTTTAATAAAATTTAGTATGGACTTAGCTGACACCCTGGATTAACACACAGGCTACGTTTTACTGCGGGAAAATATCCCTAATAATCCGCACGTAATACCGCGGGGCACAGCTAGTATGAAATATTATTATTTTGCCTGAATCAAGAATGAATAATAATAATATTTAAAATCCAAACTGTTCACGGTTGTCTTTCGTTTTCATTTTTTATAGAAAATCATAAGGATAATTAATTTATAATTGTTATTATTTTAAAGCATGTAACTGCTTGATGTTTAAATTAATTATCTAAAGAAAATATAACTAGAAAAAAATCCACGCGGACCAGGCAGCAGCCTGTCCCGTCTAATAATAATTAATTAATGTTCGAGGTTTCGTATTAAGTTACTACTTGTCTTGTTTAAATAGTAAACAGTCTTTCGACAAAGTGTAACTTTTGGCAACGAAAATCACACTAATATTACAAAGGCGAAAGTTTGTGAGTGTGTGTGTTTGTTACTTCTTCACGTCTAAACGGCTGGAATGATTTTAATAAAATTCGGTATGGTGTTAGCTGAGACCCTGGATTAACACAAAGGCTACGTTTTACTGCGGAAAAATATCCCTAATAATCCGCGGGTAACACCGCGGGGCACAGCTAGTATATAATATGTTTAATGTTCATGTAGATATATTAAACAACTATTGTATTTAGTGCAGTAGCAATGATTTTTTAAGTTATTTTCTATTTTCTTTTATTGAGCTACAATTCTGAAGATTTAACCTCGGTTCAGCTTCTTGCCTTGAATAAAATAACAGACTACCAGACAAGTTCTTTCGCATTTTTAATATTTTATACTTGTGTAGATCAACCTTATTTCTATTAGTGTATTAGAAATTAAGTCTCCAATACGTCAGAAAACATTTAGCAAAAAGAAAACTAAATTATATTGTAATAAAACAGTTTTATTTCATAGGTGTGCACAACAAAAGTGTTTTCATGACTTGATATTTCAAATATACTTTGTCAAAATTCCAGAAATATCAGGATTGTTTTACCGTTCTTAAAGTTGATGAAAACATAATCAATTACAACAATCAAAATATCCCAAAATTCATACACACGAGAGGTTCCTTACCACTGTACAAGGTTTGACATTTGAAAACAGCGATTGTTAAAAAACTTACAACTTTCTATTTAAACAGCCTTCATTTGTTCTTAAATCAAGTATGTTTGTATACATGATTAGAATTTATGCGTCCACATCGATACTTTATTTTGCAGCGCAACATTTTAAAATATTTAAACTATTGCAAATAATATTAAAACCTAGTTAGTTGAATATCGTATGTAAACGACACGAAGAAATATCCTACTTCCTACTAATATCTATATATATAAAACTCAAAGGTGACTGACTGACTGACACAGTGATCTATCAACGCACAGCCTAAACCACTGGACGGATCGGGCTGAAATTTGGCATGCAGGTAGATGTTATGTAGCATCCGCTAAGAAAGGATTTTGATCAATTCTACCCCCAAGGGGATAAAATAGGGAATGAAAGTTTGTATGAAACTTGTCAATTTTAAACCGATTGGGCTGAGACTTTGCATGCAGGTTTAAGAAGAATCATAGATGAATGTCATTGTGTATATAATACAAGCCTGAGAACAAAAACTGTAGTCTACACTTCAGCTCTACACCGAAGCGAAGCGAGGGCGGGCCGCTAGTGTATTATAAATGTGAAAGTTACTAAACTACTGTACGGATTTGGACGAAATACTTTTTAACGCGAACTCGAGGGCGGTCGCTAGTTATTAAATAAATCCAGTAGTTTAATGCTCCAATTAATATTAAAAAAAAAAGTCATAAAATTGATACGTTGCTCTCAAAATGCGATAATGATGTGGACGCAATCATAAAAAAACAGTCTTGAAAAAATCACAGCTCCGTCTTTTTGCTCTGCGCGTGGAATTCCTTAAAAGCTTTCACGGCTTTGAAGATGTCCGCGGACAGAGCTTCGGGCAATTCGAACGCTAAGAAATGGCCGCCTCCCTCAGCTACTGTCACGTTGAGCAGGTTCACGTATTTGTGCCTCAACAGAGATGGAGGTTGGTAGAAGAGTTCGTATCTCGCCTGGTACGCCCAGGTTGGCACCTTCGTCTTCACCCTGGAAGATAAAAAAGGTTTTATTACTCATTCGTATTCGAAAAACGGGAAGCGCAATGGCGCAAGTGGTCGTTGAAGTTAAGCAACTTTCGCAGTGGTCGGTCATTGGATGGGTGACTAAAAATTTAATATCTCAAGCTCCTCCGTGCTTCGGAAGGCACGTTAAGCCATTGGTCCCGGCTGCATCTGCAGTCGTCAGCACCTACCAATTCGCATTGAGCTCGCGTGGTGAGTCATGGCCCAATCTCTCTATACCTGTGCCCCAGCAGTGGGGACATTAATAGGCTGATGATGATTCGAAAAATTCGATCATGACGACGAAACAGGATATACGCTGAGAGAATCGTATAGATGGGTAATATTTATTTTAAGTTTGTGTAGTGACCATTTTCGAATTTTTGAAATCGATAAAATCGAAGTTACGAGAAGAACTCGTAGAAATTATTATAACTTATATAGGCCACCTGTATAGTTAAAGAGAGCTTAAAAATGTTTGATCTGCAATACCGATTGGAATAACGTTGTTCAGAGCTTATTGAATATATAAAAAATGGTGACTTTTGTTTTAAAAAATTTGGGAAACAAAAGAATTAATAACCACCTAAGTCAGGTTTTTTTGGAAGTACGGAAGATTTATTTACTTCCCATTGATGTCGAAACTTGAAATTTCGTGGTAAATATCAACTATTCTCTCAGTTACGGGTGGTAGGAAGAAGGCTTAGTAATAAGGTTGTAATCTTTTGGGTTCTAAACTTTAGAACCCAGAAAAGACAAAAGACACAAGCTACTCACATATCAAGTCTCTCAGCTCTCGCCTTGCTGCTCATGTTCTCCGCGTAGTATCTGACGGACGTGGTGATCGAGTTCGTAGACCAGTACAGCATCAGGTTGTCGATGAGCTGATCCTTGGTGAAGCGGCTCTCGAGACCTCCGTCTTGTTTGAACTTGTTGTTATAGTTGACCCACGTGGAGAACTTCTCTAGGATGTAGGCGAGAAGGCCGGAAGGAGAGTCATTGAGGGCGACACCTGTTGACAATAATCTCTAATTTAAATCTAAAGAAAATATAACTAGAAAAAATTCCACGCGGACCAGGCAGTAGACGGGACTCGAACCCGCACCCTTCGCAATCCGGGCGAATGCACTGACCATTATGCTACCGCGGCCCTTGACGGCCGCGTCGAAATTCTTCTAGCCATTCTTAAGCTGCAAGGCAGGGCCATTTCTTCGCATTGTAGGTAATCCACAATGTCATATGAATACATTCACAAGTATTAAACATTTGAAAGAAGAAATAGCAATTATAGTTATAATTTTTATTTTTTAGGCATGTATCTGCTTGATGTTTAAATATAAAAAGAAAATAAATAATGTTAAAGAAAATATAACTAGAAAAAATTCCACGCAGACGGGACTCGAACGAACAGTGCATTCGCCCGGATTGCGAAGGGTGCGGGTTCGAGTCCCTGTTCGAGTCTGGTCCACGTGGATTTTTTTCTAGTTATATTTTCTTTAGATTTAAACATCAAGGAGTTACATGCTTAAAAAACCGGCCAAGTGCGAGTCGGACTCGCGCACCGAGGGTTCCGTACAAACCTGCAAGGTTTACAAAGTTCGTTCATTACGACAATCCTTAGAATTTTTTTTTTCACGGGTTAAAGGCAATTAGATCTAAGTATTTGATATGAATTTCAACTTGATAGCTCTACGCGTTCATGAGGAAAAAAGTAATAAGTTTATATTTATTAAAAAATATATATTTTGTAATGTAACTAAAAATTTAAGGTTTTCGGAATTTTTCCTTTATGTGTGCTATAAAACGTTGCTTCATGCCAAATTTCAAGATTCTAGGTCGACTGGAAGTACCCTTTAGGTTTTGATTCCCTTGCGAGTACTTGCGAGTTTCAAAATATGCAGCTTAAATTGCTGTTTCTTTTGATTGCGTTGACATAGAAGTTTGATTTTGTTACAGCTTAAAGGTATTATAGACCTGAGTATTTGGTATGAATTTCAATTTAATACCTCTACGCGTTTATGAGGAAATGGGTAGTAAGGTTAAAATTATTAAAAAAAAATATATTATGTGATGTAACTAAAAATTTATGGTTTTCGTAATTTTTCCTTTATCTATGCTATAAGACGTTGCTTGGTACCAAATTTCAAGATTCTGAGTTCACGGGAAGCACCCTGTAGGTTTTGATTCCCTTGCAAGTGTCGAAAATTTGCGGCATAAACGGCTGTATCTTTTGATTGCGTTGGCTTAGAAGTTTGATTTTTTCACAGCTTCAAGGGACAGTAGACCTGAGTAATTGATATAAATTTCAGCTTCATACCTCCACGCGTTCCTGAGAAAAAGGGTCTTGACAGACGGACGGACGGACAGACGGACAACAAAGTGATCCTATAAGGGTTCCGTTTTTCCTTTTGAGGTACGGAACCCTAAAAATAAAAATTATGATGTTCTTGATTTTTTTTTATCCAAGGAGGTTTTCAAGATCATTTAACTACAAATAAAATCTATTCTGTCCTATATCTATTCATCACAGGAGATTCGACCGGCCATAAAGGCTTATACCAGAGCTTGGTCTGATTCTCTCCTAAGAAGGGGTAAGACTATCTGATGCGATGCAACTTTGCTAGTATACTAGGGCCTATCTTGTCTGTGAAAAGATCGTATCGGATTGAGACTGAGCGGCGGAAGGTCTAAGGATCAGGGGTAGTGGACCTGATTGTATAAGACAACATGTTTTTAAGTGTAATTCAGCAATTCTAGACAGCGTGTACTTTATGTATATTGTCGATAAAGCCTTTATCAGACAAGAATTAGATGAAGCCTTACAAGCCTATATGGCAGGACGCGTCCCTGGGTGTTATATTCAGTAATTCTGTCATTTAACCCTACAGCCGGCTTAAGGTATCCATGAGGATTGAACATCCACCCTCTCAACTTGCAACACCCAATCCGATTGCTTCTGATGTCGCCTTATAGGAGTTTTTTAATGATTTTAGGTCATTGGTAAACTGACACTGAAAAATACGATGATTGCCCGATATTCATTTGTTACTTCAAGAGTATCACCAAAATAATCTACAGTTGAGCCGCGGTCTTGGACTTAGCATATAGGAAAAATTGACAAAACTGAATAAATTTTTTGTTCAGGCATTCTAACTCAAGCTGTATCCGTGTAAATATCTTATACATCACCATCGTCATCAATTTTATTATCAGCCTATCAATATCCCCACTTTAGAGGCACAGGTCTTCCCTATGGATGGAGTAGAGAGACTAGGCCGTGTCATGAGCCACCACGCGGGCCCAGTGCGGAATGGTGGGTGTTAACGACTGTAGATGCAGCTGGATCAACAGCTTATAGTGTCGCCACACAGGGGCCACCGACCACAACCATAAAACGCCGCCACCGGCATATTTCTTGTAGTTTTCATACATTTTATATGGACTCGCCACACACGTTACCCTGGTGGCCGCTACACGCTACAAATCGTCGTTGCTCGCTTCTTGTGGCCCGCACCGGCCACTTAATGCGCCGATATAAAACGCCGCCACACGTCACTCGCGCGATTTCCCACCCCTCTCTCCCTTACCTTAGTCTTCACTTTAGTAGCCGCTTCTAGCTTCTCGTGGCGGCGTTTGTGGCTGTGGCGTGTGGCCCGTGTGCGGTGGCACATAAGCACGTTAAGACGTGCCTTTCAAAGAACGGAGAAGCTCGAGATAATAAAATATTTTTCAACTATCTAGTGACTAACCATTGCGAAAGTTGCTTAACTTTCATGATCGCAGGCCGAACGCGTCACCTGCGCCATCGAACTCCTCATTATCTTGTTCAAATTAATAAAAATATCTCTTACCGATCGTATCTGGCTTGGTGGCCTGCAAGTGGAGGTATCCGAATTCTTCCAAGACGTAGGAGAAAAACGACGACAGTGGATACATTCTCTCAGCGAGATGGGGTTCCACCACCAAGGAAGGAATGAAGGCTCCAACCAATGTCTTCAATGTGACCATGGGGTGCTGGAAATGTTACATTATTGTTTATCCGTTTCAATATCAACCTGTATTGATTAAAAAAAGATTTAGAATAATTTGGTCGGAAAACATCCATTGTCTCCAATAAAGACATACCATGAAGGAAGTTGTGGTAGCGTAGTAAAAAATATTGGATGTGTCAAAACAGCTTTCAATAAGTTAGTTTGGAAAAAGTATTTATTGAAGTGAAACTTCTTCTCGGTTAAGCTGTTTTGGCTGTCAAAAGCCGAGCGCGTGCATTTTAACTCAGGACTGCCAATTCGTTTCTAGTTTCTACTCGCTTATCGTTCATCGTCGGAAGTGGAACATGTGCCTTAGATTACTGAGCCGTGTAATCATAACAGTTTCATAGGCAGTAATTTGTATTCATGTTTATGATAATAAAATGCTTTTATTATCATAGACATGAAATATTTCCACCGCGCTATCTTAAGGAATCTCTCTTTTTAAGTTCCAACAAAATGCGTTATCGCGTTCACTTAGGTCTTTAGAAAATCTGTCTTTTTCTAAGCCCACCCAGCGCTCAACTTTTCATGATAACTCATTTGTCGCACATGCTGTACGGCTTTGGAACTCATTGCCTGTAGCTGTCAGACGAGCTCAGACCCTAAATACGTTTAAAGACTAGCTTAAGCAATATTATCTTCAGTCATAGATAAATGATTGGTCTCGCTTCGAAACCAATCATTCATCTATGTCTTCAGCTATGGTTTTGATGTTGCTGTTTCTTGTATATGTTTCTATACATTATTAAATGTATGTTTCATTTTTTTATAAGAAGTCTTAAGGAATCTGAAATCTATCTCAAAGTTGTATTTTTTTAGTTTATAAGTAATTTAACACCTCAATCTTTCAGTTTCTGTCAAACTTTCCACGGTTGTCTGGAAAAAACCGCTTTAAGCGATGAGAGCATCATTTGTGACACTCTACTTTAATTTAAAATGTTATTTTATATAGTTACGTAATTGGTGTTGAAATAAAGAGTTATCTAATCTCATATTATTGTGGTACCTGAACAAAAGCCATATTGGTATGATGTCCGAGTATGTCATCTTGATAAATGGTGGACAATGCGGAGACCACACCAGCACCCCAGTCTCCACCTTGCACGTAGAATTTCTTGTGTCCAAGTCTTGACATCAGGTTCTTGAAAATCACAGCTGTTTGGGGAATCGCAAGTCCTGGACGGGTGGCAGCCTGAGAATTAAAGTTTTTAATGAAATAATGACTTAAATAGGGTACTGCATAATTTCACATAAATGAAAAAAGTACTCTTTACTTATCATAAACTAAATGGAACATTTGTAGAGTTTAAAACTGAAGCCAGCAACGTAAATAATTAGACTTGAATTAGTATTGGTATTCTCGTTGATTCAGTCGAAGCCAAAGGTCTATTCTGAAAGTCTGCAACGGAATTTTCTGATGATTTCAAAAAATAAGTAGTCTCTGATAATTTGCATTAAAGGCGTGTTATCAAGAATAACACCCGTTTAGACTTTAACTGTCCTAAGCTTAGGTTGGAAGCATTATCATATAGTGTTTTTAAGGCAAATCATTTGAAATTTAGTTTCCAGGAGTAGGATATGTGTTTAGAATGCTGAATGCCATTGTAATATCATACTATAAAATGTAGTAAGTAGCAACGACATATAGTAACAGTTTGAGTAAACACTGTCTGTAGATATAAGCAGGACCGGATTTAAAGGGTGAAAGAGGGCCATAGCCCAGGCGGGGCTAGGCCTCGCTTTAAATTCGGATCAGTGTATAAGCAAACAGTAAACATCTCCTTACATCTGAGAATCCATATCCAGGCAAACTGGGTACGACGACTTCGAATACGAAGTCGTATCCTGGTCGCGGCGTGGTAAGAAGAGGAATCGCTTCGTAGAACTCCCGAACAGAACCTGGCCACCCATGGACGAGTAATAATGGTAGGACTTGTATTCCTGACGACACCTGGAATAAAAGTTACAATGTAAGCACAGGCATAAAAGATAATAGTTAAAGTTTTTCTCTCAAGCATTCGACGGTTTGGACCTTGTTACACCTCATACAAAATGTTGTTATTAACAATATAAGTGATAAGGTACTTTATTTGGGTGCAATGAAAGCAATTTTTTGAGGAGCTCGATGGAGCAAGTGGTAAGCTCGTTCGGCTGTGACCGTTAAACTTAAGCAACTTTCGCAGTGGTCGGTCATTGGGTGGGTGACCAAAAGTTAACTATCTCGAGCTCCTCCGTGCTTCGGAAGGCACGTTAAGCCGTTGGTCCCAGCTGCATCTGCAGTCGTCAGCACCCACCTATTCGCACTGGGCCCTCGTGGTGGGCCAAGGCCCAGTCTCCTTATTCAATCCATAGGGAAGGCCTCCAGCAGTGGGGACATTAATAGGCTGATGATGATGAAAGCAATTTTTGTAGTATGTATTGTCCAATATTTATATATTCGGGTAGGACTACGTGAAATGATATTGTGAATGAAGCGAAAAGAATGCTGTTGATAACGTGAAGATTCACACTACCAATTAAAATTGCTACTGATTTAAAACCACTTTTGTACTTGTATGCAAAATTAAATTAATCTTCTTTTACCAACCTGCGGTTTCACCCTGATGAAGTGTATGTCCAACCCTTGGATGTTAGTTTTGAACTGCGGGAATTTGTTCAGGAACGCTTCTCTTTGAGCGAAGTCGTATTTGTCTGCCCAGTAGTTCACCCAGTTGTCAAGGTTCTTGGAGTTGAAACCGTATTCGAAGCCCACCCCCTCGAGGGGCGGGGTTGGGGTACGGTGGTTCTTCAGACGCTGGCGAAGATCCTTGATCATCTGGGAAAAGAAGAAGAATGGTAAGAACAACTTTTACTGCTACTGCCGGTCCAGGGGAAGTATATTGTATTATGACATCGACTTTTAAACGTTTTTAAGTACGTACATAACCGCTGCGTTCGTAGTTTATATCTCAGTACCCCTAGCACGAATCAGTATCGGATTCAAATAGCTTGCGAGTCGAAATGTCATTGTCAAATGTATACTGGTTTTACCGCTGTACGGCTGCTGTACAAGTTTCCATACAAAATTTGATATTTACATTTCGCACTCGCTAACTATTCGAATTCGATATTGGTTTGTGCTAGGGGTGAAGAATAGTGTTGGACAAATCTATATTGCCAATCCAAAATAAATTTTTAGGAACCAGACAGTAGAGATTAACAGGACAACATCTGACAAATATCGATTGAATAAAATATTTTAAGCATTCAAAAGATGCATTTTGTTACATAAATTTACCTATGCTGAAGTTCCTCATAATAGCAAATATTTATCCTTCCTTTTTTACTATGTTTTTTACGAGAAAAATCTAAAGTTGTTGAATTGTTTCCATAACAAATCTTCAGATGAAATACAATCACAGTATCTGTGCCTTCATAAAACAGGTAATATACGAAATGTTTGTATTACATACCGCATCTTCGAATTTGACTTTGAACGGTTTTATCGTGTTGTCCACTCTTCCCTTCAGCTGTTTGGGTCCCCACCACTCGTTCTGGTCATAGTTAGGTATTGGTACATCCGGTGTTTGAACCATGTACCAAACTCCAGCACCGGCCACCAGTATCGCCAACAGAAAGATGAACTTCGCCATTTCTGAGAAGAATTAAACCACGAGGTCTTTGAGTATCATCAAATTATCATCTAGTTAATATACCTTTTTTAATGTCTAATGATTTTTTTGTACAAATAATTCAGATCATCTTAAGTGCATTTTTTTAATACTATTACTCCATAGGCGTATGCCCATGCCATTATTTAGTTTGACTTTTTTTTTTAAGTTTTGTTATATACATTTGTTTGTGCACTCAGTGCGGCCTTTTATATTTTATCATGCAAACATGCGGCATGCTCACTTATGTCTACTTAACTAATATAATTTGGACATATTGTCCATTCCCTTTTCAATGAGTATTCTATTATATGTATACGCTTTTTTTTTTCTTCACTTATTATCTATTGTACATGCTTTGTTTGCATTTTTTTATTGTAGCATGTGACTGATACATTTTTTTTTTCGACATTATTTTTTTAGAAAAATTGATCTCGTCCTAATCCTAAGTGCTGGGCTGGAGTCGACGGGTATCTTTAACCGTTTAACTGTAGCTAATGCATCAAGTAGCCAAGCGTGCTGATAAAATTCAGTTTATGTCAGCGACAGTATTACACTTTATTTTCGAAAATCCAGTGGTCTATGTAAATAGACAACGAAGGTTTAGTGTTTAATAACTTCCCTTAAAATAGTAACCCTGTGGGTATCGAAACCTTAAAAACTAACCTTGAGGTATAGCTAATATTCATGCATCTCAACTACGAAGCTCTGACAATTTATCAGGTTTATCATAAGTAATTTACATTCGGATTCGTACATGATAAAAAATTTTAATTGTACTTTTAGCTATAATTTCATCTATATCCGGGTCTCTGTTATAGTTTTTAAAAAATTCTTTGAAGTTTCACCTGTAATTGAACTAAGTTCTTTTTATTAGACTAAGCGTGTTGCATTGCCATAAAGGTTGTGGACTCTGTATAGTAACGTATTTTGTTGAGGTTATTAACCCGAAATAACGGTCTAAGATTGCTTCTGAGTGTACACGAGTAGGTCCGCCTCTTTAACGTGTAATATATTCAATTATAATAAAGCATACATGAATATGTATATGAAGGCATAAAACATGACTATTAATAATATGGACTAGACAAAGTAAAAGTATAAGTACGTTTTTTTTTAATTTATTGTTTAAACATAAAATATATTCATGATTATGTTTTTATTTATTTTTAAGCATTTTACTGCTAGATGTTTAAATCTAAAGAAAAGTTTACTAGAAAAACAGGCAGCGGACGGGACTCAAACCCGCACTCTTCGCAATCCTGGCGAAGCACTGACCATTATGCTACCACGGCCCTATTCGCCGCGTCGAAATTTTCCTAGCCTTAAGCTGCAAGGCAAGCGCCATCTCTTCGCATTTTTTCTAGTAAACTTTTCTTTAGATATATTCATGAATTAAACTAAATTATTCTCATGCCAGACAAAAGAGCTGGACCTTCATAATTGGACCTTACCAACATGATAGTACCCATTCGACCTCCTGTCAAGAACAATGTGCCCACTGGCCATATATGAGATTGGCGCCATCCTTTTGTTTAAGCACAGAGATGTGTATCACGATAAAAACTTTATATTGATACATTTCTATTTAATTTTTCACTTTGTTTTAACCTTTTCTATATAAACTTGTTCAATTGTTTTATTTTGTTGCATTTTATGAGAGTGGATATATATTTAAATACATCGTATTTTGAGGGAAATTAATGCTTTTTTGCTATAATATATGTTTTATTCATTTTTAACAGCTTAATTTATAAATATACATCAGATTAATCGTCACTGTCCTCGTCAATGAATAGTAAGAAGTCTTCACATAAATGTGCTTGTCTGAAGCTTTATTTTGAATTTTTTGTGCGTTTAATGCATTTAAATTGTATTACTCTTGGTTGAGACTTCATCTTTTACTAGAGTCCACACCACCTCAATTAGGTTGTATTGGCAATGATACGGAAGTAAGCCGATAACCTCGTATCCATTCTTAAAAGCTAATTGGTTGAAATAGTTAGATTTCTTATACTCACACTACATATCGATACGGTGAGGTATGGAGGGTATGACAATTGGAATCTTTGAATTTTTTCGGTTCGGTCGGAAACTGTTTTCTCCATATTTATTTTTAAGGACTACTTACTGCTTGGAGTCATTACCTAAACAGTATTTATTTAGTGGCTTTCTAACACCTACTATTAATTTTGGTTTTGTCTGCAATTTTCTATATGACTACAGTCATCGACTACTTTTCTTAATAAAACTGTCAATAAGTTCCATAGATCCCAGAAGAGAGGTCCAAGGGACACTTTCATTATAATATTTTAGGGAGGTCGAATGGGACATACAAATGATGTCGAGTGGGTACAATTGCAGATAGGGTCTAATATCGAAGGTACTTTAGGCTAATTAAAAAGGTCGAAAGTGCACATTAAGTACATTTTTAAGAAGGTCGAATGGGCCATGTTCATAAGGTCCAATAGGCACTTTTGGAATTTTGAGGGTCCACTAGACCATACAAAAAAAGCTTTAAGTAGAATGCTAAAAGATGTTTTTAACATATTCGTGGTTACCTTAATAATAATATTAGATTATAAGAAAAGGCAATAAAAACAAGCAATCTGAAAAAAAAATAGTGTTGCCTCTCACGGGCCACACGCCACAGCCACAAACGCCGCCACGAGAAGCTAGAAGCGGCTACTAAAGCGGCGCGCGGCGTTTTGTATCGGCGCATTAAGTGGCCGGTGCGGGTCATAAGAAGCGAGCAACGACGATTTGTAGCGTGTGGCGGCCACATGCGCGTACCGTGTGTGGCGAGTCCTTATAAAATGTATGAAAACTACAAGAAATATGCCGGTGTGCGGCAACACTTAAATATGAAAATTTAGCAATCGAGCTTAAAAAAAGTAGCAATATAAATTATTTGTCTCGGAAAATTATTTTTCAATTGCAACTACCCATTTTCGGAATTATACTTGAATAATTTTATAGAGTGATTGTTAAACATTTATTCAATAATTATTTGTTAAAAACAAAATCATTATTCAGGTGTTGGTGATGATAAGATTCTCGTAGCTATCGGAAGAGGTCAGCGAATTGGTTTGTTGGTATGTATTTATTCCATTTTTATATAAGCGATGGTGTAGTAATTAAGTATCTCCCAAACATATCTGTTAGCAACAAGACAATGCAAATATAAGACACTACAAATAATGATTTAAAGAAGACAGTAAATTTTTTCAGTTCAAATTTTAAATTATTGTCGACCTCCGTGGCCGATATGTTTCTACGCCGGATTTCAATGGTGTCGCCGACTTCAGAGGTCCCGGGTTCGAATCCCGGTGGGGGCAGATGTTTGTGTGATGAATACGAGCATTTGTACTATATGAATATACTATGAATATACTTATATATGTACAGTATATGTATTCTATCCGTTACCCTAGCATCCCATAACACAAGTCTTACAGTGCTTACTTTGGGGCTAGGCTAAGTTGGTGTGAGTGTTGGAAATATTTATTTATTTATATTTAAATTTCGGACAATTTCTTAGTCCCAAACTAAGCAAAGCTTGTAATATTTAATGAAAATAATGTATAACAAATATATGACATCAGATACCTAAACTACTAGATATTGTCCGCGATTTCGCCCGTGTAGAAAAATTGGTTTCCATGCAAACTCCCATTTCCCTTTTCACCCTCTCAAAGAATGATTTCCGGTATGAAAACTACTACCAAATTTCGTTTAAATCGGTTCTGTGGCTTAAATGTAAAGAGGTGACAGACAGACACACTTTCGCATTTATAAAATTACTAGTAGCCGCTCGCAATTACAGTTTCTTGAGAGTCCCACAGGACTCTAACATTTCTGGGATAAAAAGTATCGTCATCTCATCATCGTATTGTAATGTATAAAAGTACCTGAAAAGGCTGCGAAACGTCAATAAATAAATAAAGTTTCGTGCATTAACCCGTAAAAACTAGTTTTATTTAATGTATAAAAGTATCCAGGTCATAAACTATATGCGTACCAAATTTAATCCAAATTGGTTCAGTAGTTTTACATGATTGTGGAACAAACATCCAAATTTTCTCATTTATAATAATAGTAGAATTTGCAAGAGAGCGAATCGCATCTGAATTCAACCGCTGCTTTTGCCTGCAATTAAGATTTCCTATAGACTCTGATCTTTAATAAACTATCTATTCAATATTTAACGAACAATTAGATGAGTTCATATTAAAAATATTCATTTATAAAATCAAAATGTTTATTAAACATCTTCGGAATTTATAGCGAAAAAGTAGTATCCATTGTTTAGTTCCTAAGGTAAACAAACTTTGACATTTGGGAAACTAAATGACAGAATATGTAACGAATCTTTATATATATAATTCTTCTGTGAGTGTGTATGTCACTGAACTTCTCTTAAACGACTGGACCGATTTTGATTAAATTTTTTGTGTGTGTTCAAGGGGATCTGAGAATGGTTTAGATTCACAATTTTGTCCGCTGGACAACCCCTATTTTTTTAGGGCGGTACGAAGTTCGCTGGGTCAGCTAGTACTATATAAATTTAAATACACGACCCGGAGAACAATTTATTTAGCTGTTTTAATAATACCCTTACTAGGATTCTATCCAAGAACCTTCAGCGTAGAAATAGCAACACGCGGATGTCCATAACGAAGAATATTTTTCATAGACGATCGTATCATATCAGTAGACATATACTTAATAGCATAATAATAGGCTTGCAGATTGGATAATTCTCAATAACAATAGCAGCTAAATCGTTCTTCAGAAGAGAATGAGATTTTGGTCCAGACAGTGTCAGCAACCGATATAAACTAGACCCACGTAGTGGATAACAGTAAAAATTTACCATGACTAGCCATTGGAAAGATGAAGTTTAGTTCCATAATAATGCTATTTAATAAGCCGGTGATGAGGGATAGACACAATCAAATTTTTGCTAAAGTAGGAAATTGTGCAAATAAGTTTCATTAGGAGACATCTTTTTAACAGAAAATATAACCACAATAGTTAGATTTACACTAAAATTCGTACACAGTTCACACAAGAACACTGAAACAGTTATCGAATTCGTTAAAATGGAAGATTTCGATGAACCCGACGCTATTATTGACGATACCCAATCACTATGCGCAAAGTGTAAACAAATTCATGATAACTCACCGGCCTGATGACAATTGGAATCACCAAATTGTGCGCGTGCGCTCCCCTCTGAGTTTATGAGTGCACTGACAGACAGAAAAGTAGAAGTCACAGAGGAAAAGCTTTATGCAGTGCACATGTGGGAGTTAGCACTGGCGGCCTATCGTAGCCAATAGAATCGTTTCTTTATGTAAGCGACAGGTGCCAGTGCTAGCTCACACACGCGCAGTAGTGTGAACCTTTTTCTCTGTGCGTTCTTAATGTGCCGGCAGCATTGATAAAGTAATAAGCCGGTTACCGGCATTGAGTCACCTTGCTCCAAGCCACGTTACGTAACTCTTGTTGATAACTTTACAAACGATAATCTTGGAGTCACACAACACCTAGACATGACTCGGAATAATTCATATCTTTGTTGACGATTGTGTCGAGTTGTGTATCTGGTTAATCGAGTATCTGGTGAACTGCTGGGGGGCAATGTTCACATTTTTTGTGTAATTTGTGATTACATGCAGAACGAACGACACCTATTTATTTATTTATGGTATATTTCTTTGATGTTGTATTGTAAAAGTAAAAAAAAGAGTTCTTATTAAAGATAAATCATTTTTTGGGCCTAATAGTAAAAGAAGCATCGCTGCAATTTTGAAATGTTAAAATAAAACAAAAGACTGAATTATAAAATTTAAAATACGTGATACATTACAATCCTGTTAATGTCACGTCTTTATTGAATACTTCTACCATGAATATCACACTAAAAAAGCCTTTATCAGTATCAAATTTGAACCAAACAATGATGGTTTGCGTTAAAGATCTTCGAACATCCATCTAAATTACAAAATAAGTCCTGTAATCCCACTATTTAATACATTATTAAATGACATTCTACATATAATAATATTTAAAACATCGTTTAAAATTACGATAAGCTAACGAGAGATTTATTATTACTTATTTTTAAAGCTTCATCAAACGTTGTGTATATTTTTATCCAGCTGCAGAGGTGCTTATATTTATATCCTTAAACAACAAAGAATTATAACAACCTGTTAGAAGAAAAAACAATATCGCCGTCATACTGGGCAGTTGATAACAGCACTTTAACTTTTGACAAGTCATCTTTAGTAGGCAATTCTTCAATAAGAAAATGAAACAGAATGATAAGTTGTTTTTCTATGAGACATACTGAAATCTTTAAATTCGTGAAATTGTCTTATAACTATTATAAAAAATATATGTTCTAACATTTATTAAGACTTGTGCATTTAGTTTTCGTACAGTTTTAATTTTATATTTTTTATTGAATTCTAGACTTCCGTATACAAACAGTGAGTTCTTTATGACTGAACTCAATTGTCATGAATCAGTAGTATCGATCCATGTACTTAATACTAAGAATCCGATGTCCATCTGTTTGTCAGTCAGGGCGTCTTTTCCACAACTTGACATTTCGTGTCTAGATAGTTTTATGTAAAATGTTGTTGTTGCTTTAGTTGACCTTAGTCCTGTAGTCCCAGCTCCACAATAGGCCATTATTTCTTATTTTGAAACCTAAACATTATTTTATTTGATTTTATTTGTTGAAAATCATGATTTGGTCTCGTATCATAATTTTTACACCATAGGGGAAGGGGGGGCATGACGGGGTAGCGAGGTAAGATGGGGTACCGGACACATAGAAGAAACTAGACGTCTGTGAATATAAAACAATAAGCCAATAGAAAGCCTCATTCAACCAACGGTTAGTGCGAGAGAAACTGTGAACGGTAATGCACGCGTCTTTTGTTAACAAACGGAAAACTGGTTTAGCATTTCGTCGATCTAATTTTTGAAGTTATACTTCTTTAGGCGCGTTATAAAAAAATTATGAGAGTGAAATTTTAAGATGCGCGCGCATCTGTAACACAAAAAATTAACACCATGAAGTTGGTCGCTTTAGCGACCAACTTCATGTGCCGCGCTGCCATTACCGCGTCGCCCGCCGCACCGTACGCATGCGCGGCCACTCGCGGTCCTAGCGCGGGAAACACGTACAACAAACATCGGGAAAAGTTACGAGTTTTGAATTTAGAACAGAGACTGTTTTCATATCTATATATATAAAAATGAAACCCGTTTTCCGTTGTCACGACATAACATGAAAACGGCTTGACCGATTTGGCTGTTTTTTTTTTGTAGTTTTCTAATACTCTGTACAAGGTTCTTACGGAAAAAAATATAAAGAAAATCCCAAGGGGATAAAATAAGGAATGAAAGTTTGTATGAAACTTTATCAATTTTAAACCGATCGGGCTGAGACTTTGCATGCAGGTATAAGAAGAATCATAGATGAATGTCATTGTGTATAATACAAGCCTGAGAACAAAAACTGTAGTCTACACTTCAGCTCTACACCGAAGCGAAGCGAGGGCGGGCCGCTAGTTTATAATATTTATCCACATGTTTCTAGTTTGTATATTCGGAATACGTGTTTGAGTTTCATACAAGTGCAAATCACATATGTTCTAATAAATTATATTCAGTAGCGATTTTAATTGAATATTTTGATTATTTATTTATTTTTTCAAATTAAAACTGAACTTTATTGACTGTGTCCTTTTCCAGACTTTTTAATAATTTATTGTAATTAATTATTTGCATGCAATTAAAAACTAATTTTAAACGATGCCAAAGAAGGATAACTTCTTACGCGCCTACATAAGTACACGCACCCATTTTTTTGTAAGTTGAAACATCTTATTTTTAAGGTAATTATGATCACCCCATTTACGTCTTTTTGATTTTTGGTTACTAGTGTTATGTATTTTGATATGGTATGTTGTTTGTAGGAATCCGTTAAACATTTTATTTGCTATTTATTTTTCTGTTCAGATAGGCCTTATGAGGCAAGATGGGGTATTGGGTGTGGGGTATGATGGGGCATTGGGGCAAAATAGGGTTGTGGGTTTAGGTTCATTTAAGTTTCTTAATAAATAACATAAATTTATCCTTTTTTAGGTAAAATCATGGTACGTACTTATAAGAAAAATACCAAAAGAGGGGAGTGGTCGATAGATTCTATGAAAATAGCTGTAGATAAAGTTTTGAGCAAAGAGGTGGGATACAAAAAGCTGCTTCAGCATACGCAGTACCTCAGACTACTTTAGAGCGATATGTTAAGAAAATGAAGGAAGGGGGTGAAGTTACTATTGGTTTACCCCTAGGCCCGAAAAAATCTATATTTACATCTAAGGAAGAAGGTGAAATAGAAGCATATCTGAAATAAAAGCATCTTTTTGGACTAACAATTACCGAACTGAGACGTCTATAGCATATCATATCACAACGCTTGTGCTGGCGTGGACGATGAAGATCTGGAAGAAATACACATTTGCTTGTTTTGTGAGGACGAATAGCCTACCCCATCTTGCCCCATAGTATGGGGCAAGTTATTTTTATTGTTATTTTCCTTAGCTACCCTATCATGCACCCCCCCTTCCCCTACAAAGTTTCGGAATAAGTTAGCTAAAATAACAGTTCTAAAAAACGTAAAAATTTATTCAACAATACCAAATACAAACATTCACCATTAAATAAAAATTAAACAATCTATAGATCAGTCTTTACATTTTTGTTCTTGTACCATTGTCTGATTGTTTTAACTGCGTCCAAAATATCTTCGGAAAACACTTGTGGTAGCTCCAGAGCCAAGAAATGTCCGCCTTCATCTAAGGGGTTGTCCCTCAGGTGGTTGGGGTATTTCAACTTGATGAGCCAAGGAGGTAAGTAGACTATTTCATTTTTCGTTTGTATCGTGCACATTGGAACTTGCGTCGGGATTCTGTAAAAGAAATTTCAGTAAGATTTATTTAGCTTTAGTTCCTGTAAGATTTATATATTGTAGTTATCAATACGTTTACAGACTTAGGTCTGTAAACGTATTGATAACTACTATCAAGAAGTTACATAAAATGAAAATCAAGCCATATAAAGCTGCCTTGCGGTGTCGAAGTTTGAGGACTAGGTAATATTAACTTAACTCTAAATGATAGAAACCTGCTGTCGTGCACTTTTATATGTACATTCTAAAGGGGGAAATATACGTCATACATGTTTATTAAAATCTCGGCAGCAGCCGCAACAAAGCTCTCAAATAGATTTTTAAAATTTAATTTCATATAAACTATGAAAACAGTAATTGATTTTGACACAAAATTTTGCTACTCACTCATGCAATTTCAAAGCGTAATGTCTCTTTGTCGAGCTCTCTGCATAGAGCCTCATTGCGGAAGTCATGGACCTGGTCGTCCAGTACATCATAAGGTTGTCGATCAGCTGATCTTTGGTGAATCTATCTTCAAGGCCACCATCTAACCTTGATCGGAATAACCTATTGGTTACAGTCGAGAACTTCTCTAAAATGTAGGCCATAAGTCCTGACGGAGAGTCTAATAAAGCTACCCCTGAAAAAGAAAACGACAAAAAATACTGAACTGAAATTAATAACCACTTCGATGATTCTAGGAATGGAACACTTGATTGAGAAAATAATCTCCATCGTGAAGAAGATCGCAGTAAAATATCATTCCTTTTTGGTGGTTCCTATCAATAAATAATTAAGGTTTTCAAACTTCTAGGGATAAGAGAAAAGATCGACAACATACTATGTGACACAGCTGGAGTTGCAGCCATCTAAAGTTAGCGGTATTCGAGAGGAGTCGCTTATCATCAGGCGGACCTAACTTTTGCTCTTTTTATAGTTCCGAACTCAAAGGGTAAAAGAAGGGACAAATCCTTGAAAGAAGAATTAAGTTAATAATCAATTATTTACTCCCATGCAACAAACGTGATTTTTTACCGTTTTTTGCTCTTTGTTTACAACGGCAACAGGTAGACGCTTCAAATATTCACAGAATATAAATGTTGCATATTCACTTTAAAAATAAATAATTATATTAAAATCAATAATATTAACCATTCCTATATGTTTTTTGCTCGATATTATAATAAAGCCTCTAATGATGTATAGACAATGGTAAGAAACTCTTCACCATATGCCATACCTTATCGGCCCGTTGCTTCTTAACAGACTCCGGGTTGTAGGAAGGAGGGAAACGTGAGCGGGCAACATATTTCATTTGCGGTTAGTGCGACAAAGATATAGTAACAAAATCTTTTGAATTGATAACTCCTTCATCATCAGCCTATTAATGTTCCCACTGCTGGGGCACAGGCCTTCCCTATGAATGGAATAGGGAGATTGGGCCATGACCCACCACGCCGGCCCAGTGCGGATTGATGGGTACTAACGACTGTAGATGCAACCGGGACCAACGGCTTAACGTGCCTTCCGAAGCACGGAGGAGTTCGAGATAATAAATTTTTGGTCACCTATCCAATGACCGACCACTGCGAAAGTTGCTTAACTTCAACGATCGCAGCCGAACGCGCTAACCAGTTGCGCCATCTAGCGTTTCCATAGGATAACTCCTTAAAGGAGGGTAAACCGCTTCGTACCGTAACGCATTACGGCGCCAATCTGTCTGGTTTACAGTGTATTCGTGAGAGGAAGGGAAGCCAGCCAGACAGGAGTCTGTCTACCTCTGCTGTCAGAGGTAGACAGATTCCTCCTCTCTCACTCTAACCCGAAGCGCCGCTTAGATTAGTTCAAGTTATCACTTTTGTCGTGCGTTTTTTTACCACTTCTTAGTAAAAAGACATAAAGAAACCTCTTACCAACTGTATCAGGCTTCGTCGCTTGTATGTGGAAGTAGCCCGTCTCTTCTAATAAAAAGCTGAACTTTTCAGATGGTGGGTACATTCTGTTGGCTTGCTTACTGTCCACAACCAAGGGTGGGTAGATAGAGCCTAACAGTTCGAAAAACGTTATTGTTGGCGACACAAGCAAGACTAAGTTTGCGTGGTAGCCAATTACCTCCTGAAACGAGAAGGATATTTTAATGGGGATGAAGTGTTACTTACAAAAATCTTTTTTTATATCAGTTCCTTTAATGTTGACTTGAACTTCAAAGCTATTGTGGAGATAATTCTTAGAATGTTAGAGATAAAGTTGGATGTTAACGAATTTGAATGATGTGTTGAAATAGTTACCTTAGGAAATAGCGTTGCCATATTGGACGTAATGTAGGAACCCCAATCGCCACCTTGGATGTAGTACTTCTGGAAGCCGAGTCTCTGCATCAGATTCCTGAAGATCACTGCCATTGCAAGAGTATCCATGCCCGGCCTCACTGCTGGCTGGAAATTATTTAAAATAGTTGAGAGTAGTAACGCCATGTTGTTCTCAAAAAAAAAAAAGCTTCTCGCTATGGTAGCACTGGTCCAATTTTTCTATGATATCAATCATTCGATATTTTTAGAACCACCATGCAGAAATTAAAACAGAGTCATGTTCGCTCAACAGTCTGCGCCATGGAAGGATATATTATGAATACTCAGTAGGCTTTTCGGTCAGTTATGGGTATTAAAGTTTTAATACGACTGCATGAGAATCTTCAGAAATCGCAGAAAGTAACCTAAATATTATTTATTGTGAAGCATGAGTTTTATTTGCAGAATTTAAAACAGAACCGAAGTACAGTAAGTACACCAGAATTAGAAAAAGTTGTCTATATACGTCTGAAAATCCATATCCTGGTAGACTCGGTATGATTAGTTCCAGCACGAAGTCCTTGTCTTCGCTGGCGGCAGTCAGGTGAGGGATGGCCTCGTAGAACTCTCTCACGGAGCCAGGCCAGCCGTGGAGGAGAAGCATGGGTACCAGTTGCTTGCCTGCTGGAACCTGTAAGTAAAAATACGATGGTTTACGTAGATCATGAAATTATATTACTATGGCTAATAAATACTTTTCTTCGCTGCAGTTGAGAAATAGTCTGTGTCATTGAATATGAATATCATGAAGGTGAGAATTTAGGTGACCTGCAATTCTGTCTTTTTTTTTGAGTGTGTATGCTGTTGGTCGCAAATGATCTTTACAGTGAGGTTTTGAGGACGACGAGATTTTAAGGGGACTTCAAGCCGATAATTGGCGAGTGCCTCTGGAGGTATTCCAGGCGGATGGCATCTCCCCACGGGGGGAGTCTCCTCTCCGTTTGGAGCCTCTAGACCACTCGAACCTGTCCTGAGGTGAGCAAAAGATCATTCTGGGGTGGGCATGGGCTACCTAGTCTTTTCCAATATACGGCAATCATGTGCATTTAAAATTATATCTTAATCATACTTCTGAGTATGCACTAGGAGTTGTCCCAGCACTCACATGGAGTTTCCATAGGTTTCTAAGTCTAGTCACAGCTTGCAGTAGGGTTTTCTTCACCACATTGAATACAATACAATACAATACACAATACTTTATTGAAAACACCACAACACAGAACAGAAATGAGGGACAATACAATTGTAAAAAAAAGAGTGCTTCAATGGGCGGTCTTATCGCTAAAAGCGATTTCTTCCAGAAAACATTTGGATGGAGAGGATTGAAAGAAAGCTGGAGTCGGCGGTGTCAGTAAAAGAAACAAGGGATTTAAACGAATTTGTGAATAAGTATATATACATACATAAATACACATCATATATACATATTATATACCTATACATATTACATATATATACATAGACTACACATATATAGGTTTAGTCCAGTCAACAGAGATAAAAATGCAGCTACTTCGACAAATAGTGAAATAGTGATTCACAACAAGATTTTTAAAGACATTAATAGATTGTGCTCGTCTTATGGATACTGGAAGAGAATTCCATAGGCGTATAGCTTGGACGGTAAAAGAACGACCATAGAAGGTCGTGTCATGGGTAGGAATTTTTAGGGTTAAATTTTCTCATTTAATCGGTGACAATTAACCGAAAACCCGATATATCGACATACCATTTGACCGAAATAAAAAAAAAATGATTCTCAATAGATCGTTTTGACATTCAGAAATCAGAAATCAGAAATCAATATATCTTTATTCAAATTGGATGTATAGTACAACTCTTTTGAATCGTCCAAAAAATTTTTTTTCCCTACCACTCGTTATGGACATATTTTTTAGCTGCGGAGAAAAACGAGCGAAAAAAACTCCACAACATTAAAAGTCTAATGTAACAACATTTACAAATCATTATGTTGTTACAACGTCAATACAATTATGATTTATTTAATATAGAAAACCTGTTGGAATGATTGGAACAGTTCAAACCCATTTTTGTCTGTAATATAATCAGACACTTTGTAATAAGCTTTTTTAATAAGTGTTTTTTTTATAAAGTCTTTAAATTTATTTATGGCTATCTCTTGGATATTGCTTGGGACTTTACTGAATAAGCGAACACAAAGACCTTTAAATGAATTATTATTTGTGAAGCCTAGAAGCAGGTAAAGTTAGTTGGAGGGGGGAGAGGGACGGGAAGAACTACGCTTCCCCTCCCGTTCCCCCCTCCCAGGAACGGCAGCCCCCCACTTTAGTTTTGTCCTACAAAGGGGGGGCGGTGGAGGGTTCTTGGACGGGTACGCCCAAGAAGCCCTTCCGCAGCGGATGGGGGGAGGTACGGTGGGCAGTAGGCCGCGTACCCAGCCCCCACGCGCGGGCCTACCTGCGTACGTCTGCGGGGTCCCCGTAATACCGCGGGAGACCCCTGCCGTGGAGCCCCGGCAAGGCCGGGAAGCTGCTGGGGGCGGAGCCGTGGTAGAATCCCTAACGGGGACCCTGCGGCTCCGCACTAAGCAGTGTAGAGGTATTCGCAGGACTTTTTTAGCGGATATTATGCTGTAAAGCGCCCGTAAGAATTGCGGGGTCCTCGGTGGGTAGCCACTGGGGGGTCCGTAAGACTTGCGGGAGCCAGGTGTGAGGTCCGTTCGGCGGTGTGCCTCTTAAAGGCGCCGTCGTCTGTAAAAAGATTTTTTACCTGCGTTATAAAAAAAAGGGTAAAGTTAGTTTATTTTTGTTTCTTGTATTAATTGTGTGAAAAGCACTGTTTTTAAGAAACAAATTAATATTTTTTCTTCTTCTCTACAAGTGGTGACTTATTTCGAAACCAATTATGTATCTGCAAAAATGATATCTCTTAAAAAGTAATGTAATTTCAAAATGTTGCGAATATTTCCACCGTGTTTATGGTCAATATGAAGCAATGTATCGTAAAATTTATCAAGGAGCCAAAATACGCCTGCTATCGATATAATACACTACTTGATAAAATAAAACACGGACTGTACGCCACAATAAGCTTTTTGATCACAGAGCAGTACCCTTAGCCTTAGCACGAAACAATATCGAATTTGTATCGTTTGTGAATACGAAATGGCATTGTCAAAGGACGTTGTTCTGCTTCCATACATTGTTAGCCTAAGAACCAACAATCATGAAATTTTATTTTCTAGGTTCGAAATTGCAAGTAAATGACTATAAAAACAAAGATTATTAACGGACACTTCTGAGAACTTAAATTATCAGGAAAACTAAATATTTTTTGAGGTTATATTTAATATTAAATCTAACGTAGGTCAACCTATGAACTCGGTATGAATTGAATTAATATTACAACTAACTTATTTTTATTCGATGCGATTTTAAAGAATAACTATTAGGAAAAACTTGGTTAGGTAGGAATCATGAATAAAATAAAAACGTAGTTTTGCTTCTTATTTTTTGACTATTTTTCACATAATTGTATCATATTGTTTATTATTTGTTTAACACATGTATATTGTGTAAATATGCAGCGTGGATGTGTATCAGCTGCTCTTGAATAATTTGGCAGTATGTATGATCCTCTCAGGATGTTGTAGCACAGATTCTCTAGCACTTGGTAATAAGGTCTCTGCTATTTGGTAACATCGATGGCTTAATAGATAGCCGAAATAGTTAAATTAAAGGAAAAACAATCGCAAATAAACACACACAACAGGAAATCCGAAAGGAGAACCCACGAATGCCACAGATTAGATTACTACGAATGCAAACTGCCTGCACCACAACCACAGAGTATCGACTTCTATGCCGGCCCTTCACTTGACAACAGTCTGTCCTTGTCATGCTTAATATGGAATAAAAAAACAAACTGTTGTCAAGTTTTCAAAAAGCAAACACGAATAGCCAAATGAAGTGCCGGCATTACGAAGAAAGTGTTTTGTTTGCAGCGCTGCCATAGATTTATACACATAAAATGGTAGTCTCAGATTATTTTTTAAATTTTTAATATAGCTTACTTAACTGGAAGTGTCCGTCACAATCACAAAAAATATACTAAGAATTCACTGCACAACAACATTTCTGATGATTGGGTTATGTTATATGATATCAGTTCATTTTTCAACGACGATTTCAAATCTGTGCCTGAAATTTCTGTATCAGCTCTAGTTAAAAAAGATATGACACATTGTTTTTTTTTTTAATAAAACACTTTATATTTGGAGATGATATCAAATTATTTAATATTAAGTGGAAAAAAACTTTCTTTTATTGGATTTTCTTGCTGAAGCTGAAGGCAGAGAGCTATTCTGAATGCTCCAACAATAGTCAGCCATCATGTGAGCATTCCAGTAGCATTGATAGCGTTCCTCCATTGTGCGAAGGTCCTGGTGGAATCGCTCACCCTGTTCTTCACTTAGATCCCCAAGATTAATATTAAGGAAAATAGTTTAAGTGGTTGTGAAGAAAGTGTAACTTGATGCTCATGTTACATCCGAGCTTTTGAAAGTGACTCATTAGTTCTTTGACATGTTGAGAAAAGTCCGAACTTTCATATTTCCAAAAAAATTTGTACCAGCCAAACAAACCCATTCCATGCCTTTTTCTCAATATTTGTCATAGTTTCCATAAAATTTGAGTCTTTTATTAATGACATTATTTGTGGCCCGTCAAAAATTCCCGCTTTTATCTTTTCTGTACTCAGTTTTGGAAACTTTTTTTGATAGAAAAAGGAAACAATATCCATTTTTGTCAAGACCTTTTACAAATTGTTTAATAAGGCCTATATGTAACGGAACGAAACACGTCTATTTGCCGACCGTATGGAAGGATATTCCCATTTGGCTCGATTTTTTTCGGTTAATACCAGATAAGTTCACCAAGCAAAAATAACAATCATCGTGATGGTTCACGGGTTCTTTCCATATCATAGCTGATTCGTACCTAAATCTTTCGCTTTTTTTATTTGTCTGCAAACGTAGAAACTCAACACACGTTTTACATAACTTTTACGGAATCCAAGGCTTGTTTTTAATTTCCAGCGGGTGACCAAAATTTTTGTAAGCCTCATTTACGAACTTAGTCACATTCAAACGGTATTCTTTAAATATATACTCTCCGCAAATGAAACATAATGATTCGGATCACTCACACAAACTCGTCTTAACGACGCCATATCAAATTATATTCAGAAAACGAAATAATATTATTATTATCAGCAAATTAACACGGTCATATGTCGACTTTATTGTGAAAGCTATAACTTGTAAACAAGAGCTGTTACAAAAAAAAACGAGGGTATATCTAGAATCAGCGACGTCAAATTAGTAAACATCATGTGATAAAATTCAATCATCAGACAAAAGTTGTAATTTTGTTGTGCAAATGCCAAATTGGTGTTGGTTCTTAGGCCAAATTTAACATTGTCCTTTTGTAGGGAAACTTGAACAGCAGCGCCACAAAGTACGTAACGAGAACTAAAAATCAGTACACATTTGACAATGACATTTCGGACTCGCAAACGATACGAATTCGATTTTGGTTCGTGCTATAGGTACTGTACCCCTAGCACGGACCATTATCGAATTCGAATAGTTTGCAAACCGAAATGTCAATGTCAAATTTTGTACGGAAACTTGAACAGCAGCGGCACAAAGTACGTAACGAGAACTAAAAATCAGTACACATTTGACATTGACATTTCGGACTTGCAAACGATACGAATTCGATTTTG
The DNA here is from genome assembly GCA_902850365.2 of Chilo suppressalis. NCBI lineage: Eukaryota > Metazoa > Arthropoda > Insecta > Lepidoptera > Crambidae > Chilo > Chilo suppressalis. The sequence goes on from OU963916.1 coordinate 15,214,751, forward strand.
GTTCGTGCTAAAGGTACTAACGTATTCGGCATTCGATCTTAAAAAAACATTTATCTAATTAGATTTGGATCTATTGGCATAGCGAGCTTTATTGATCTAACGATTTTCGATTTTTTGTCATTCGATCTAATGGCATGTCGATATATTAGGTTTTTGGTTAATTGTCTCTGGTTAACTAGCATTCGATATGGCGTTGCAAGCAAGGGGGCTTTCTTGCACAGTATGTCAAATAGCTCACCTTTGGTGTAACTCTGATAAAGTGGATGTTCAGTCCTTGTATGTTGGTCTTGTATTGAGGGTACTGGTTCAGGAAGTTCTCTCTCTCCGTGAAGTTGTATTTCTCCAACCAGTACGTAGCCCAGGAGTCCAGGGTGTCGGTGTTGAAGCCATACTCGAAGGCGATCCCTTCGAGAGGTGGATGGAAAGTACCGCGGTTTTTGAGGCGATCCTTAAGGTCCTTGATTACCTTTGAATGGAATATAGGAAACAGTTGATATTTTTTGTAGCAGGATTATTTTAAAAGCAATAATTTGTAAATAACGTTTTATTAGTTTTTTTTTTCTAGTAAAATTTTCTTTACAAGTTTTTGGAGTCCGACCGAAACTGGTTTTCTTGCCGAAACCGAAACCGAAACTCACGTAGTCAAGATTAAAATTTAAAATACTGAAATTTGGTGCATTTTACCCATTATTCAGCATTAATTAGGACATGAAATGGAAACACAGTATATTTTTTTTTGTAGGTAATCATTTATTAAATATAATATAAAAAAACATTAATAATGTTTTTATTATTTTTTCAAATTAAGTTCTAATTGTTACTGTTTCATTAAATACCCATTGGTATTTTGAAATCTTATTAATTAATACTTTGGTTTGTATTTGTACATAGAAGAATCATCAATCTCTTTTATCTCCATATAGGATAGGAAACAACACTTCTCAATATAGGATATTATGGACTGCTGTGCGAGAAACGAAGTAGGGCGAGCGTGCACGATAACTTCCGAAATCCCGCCGATGCCGCCGAAACTTAATTTTTGGCCGAAACTTGACCGAAACTTAATTTTTGGCCGAAACCGAAACCAAACTTTCGGTCGGACACTACAATTTTTATACCTCATGGACCAAGCACCCTTCGCTATCCGGACGAATGCACTGACCATTATGCTACCGCCGGCCCGGCCATGTCTTTTTTTTCCAGTATTCTTAGGCTGCAAGGCAGCACCATCTCTTCGCATTATAGGTAACCCACAATGTCAAATGAATACCTTTACAAGTATTAAACATTTGAAAGAATAAATAGCAATTAAAGTTATATTTTTATTTTGCCATCAGGGTCGCGGTAGCATAATGGTCAGTGCATTGCGAAGGGTGCGGGTTCGAGTCCCGTCTGCTGCCTGGTCCGCGTGGAATTTATTCTAGTAAAATTTTCTTTAGATTTAAACATCAAGCTGGAAAGGCGGATCCAGGGTGGGTGTCATGGGGGTCATGACCCCAACTGGGCTGGGTCCTGTACCCACTGTGACTTGACCACGACTATATGAACCACGAATATGCGCCAAAACTGGAACCGCCCTTGCTAGCAGATCAATGCTTAAAAAAATATAGGCAGCAATAATTTCGTTAGATAACATAGACAAAAAAGTATTTCTGTTATTCCAATAATGGAACGACAGAAGCATAATTACCTCAATACGATCAGTAGTAATAACTGATGTTTCCATGGTAAATAAATGAGGAATGGTTGTGATTTCAACTCACTGGTTCAGTAAATTTGATCTTAAATGGCTTGATGGATGTGTCTTCCTTGCGTGCTCCAGGTCCCCACCATTCGTTAAGATCCACTTCGGGCAGTGGAGGGGGGCTCTTCAAGTATAGCAGGTATACCGGCAGGAACGTTATCGCCACCAACAGCAGTAGAACCAACTCTTTCAACATCTGAACAAGAACATTTTAACTGAATCAAAAATGTAAACTCAAACTCATTTATTCAGTCTAGGCTGTTACAAGCTCTTGTGAAAGTCAAACGCTACGCCATCGGTTCGTAAATCTACGGCGGGAGACCTTGTACTGAGAAGAACCGGCAAGAAACTCAGCAAGGGCTATTTTTTTCTCCCTGTTTTGTTTCACACAGTGTCGTCAATTGAAAGATGACATCAAAAGTAATAAAGTCACTATATCTGATCAAATTCACTCTGAACTTGTTATCTTATTTGAATACTAGCGGCCCGCCCTCGCTTCGCTTCGGTGTAGAGCTAAAGTGTAGACTACAGTTTTTGTTCTCAGGCTTGTATTTTATACAATGACATTCATCTATGATTCTTCTTATATCTGCATGCAAAGTCTCAGCCCGATCGGTTTAAAATTGACAAAGTTTCATGCAAACTTTCTTTCCCTATTATATCCCCTTGGGGGTAGAATTGATCAAAATCCTTTCTTAGCGGATGCCTACTACGTACGTCATAACATCTACCTGCATGCCAAATTTCAGCCCGATCCGTCCAGTGGTTTGGTTTGTGCGTTGATAGATCACTATGTCAGTCAGTCACCTTTGAGTTTTATATGTATATAGATAATATCATTCGTATTATTATTATTTGTTATATTATTTTTATTCATAATCACGAAAGTAACGAATTAAGCGTTATTTTAAATATTTTATGAGGTGACTACCTCCGTGGTCGAGGGGTTTGTACGACGGGTTTTAAGGTGTCGCCTACTCAAGAGGTTCCGGGTTCGTATCCCGGTGGTGGCAGAAGATGTTTGTGTGACGAATACGAGCATTTGTACTCCAGTCATGGATGTGTAATATGTATTTCTATATAAACATACTTCTTTATGTATCAGTATATGTATTCTATCCGTTACCCAAGTATCCCATAACACAAGCCTACAGTGCTTACTTTGGGGCTAGGCTAATTGGTGTGAGTGTTAGAAATATTTATTTATAAGCGATAAGACAAACTATTGTGTGTTCAACTGATACATACAAGAGTTTAGTGAATATAAGCGGCACAAGAAAAGGCTAATTACAAAACACCATTGCCCTCGTCTGAATTAGTAAAACTCATTTTTTGTTATACCGCTACGATAAACCTGCAAATATCAAGCAGATTGTCTTCGTCATCATCATCATCAGCCTATTAATGCCTCCACTGCTGGTGCACAGGCATTCCCTATGGATGGAATTGGAAGATTAGACCGTGACCGTCCACGTGGGACCAGTGCGAATTGGTGGGTGCTTACGACTTCAGATGCAGCTTGAACCAACGCCAACGGCTTAGGCCCGTCTCTAATTACAATACCCCCAAACTACGATACTTGAGTCAAACACTATTTGAATACACCAGTTCATGACTCGGCGTCCGCTCATTACACTACTGAAAATTTTTTCAATTTTCATTAGCGTCATTTAAAAGCACTAACTTTATGCCCCTCCGCTATTGACCAGTCGAGTAGAAGATACGACGTGAAGATAGTCCCGCATAGAATCGGTATCGCAGTGTATGGATCTCCATATAAATGTTGGTGAGATACTCCGCGGCAACTAGTGTTTGAGACTAGATTCGTGTGTGCGTCGATCGTTACGGCTTTAACGTGCATTCCGAAGTCCGGAGTTGATCAAAATAATAGGTTTTTGGTCACCCATATAATGTTCAACTATGGAAGTTACTTAACTTCCACGTTAACATGCCGAACGCTCTAACCACCTGTGCTACCACTAACTTGCTTAAGGGTTTGTATCATTATTAGACTTGCAACGAATAGTATATTCGGCAGTATACCGAATACCGAATATTCGGCGAGGCCCCTGACCGAATAGCCGAATATTAGGCAAAAGTATTCGGCTGGATTTTAGCGCCAAAAACTTGTACAGACCTGTTTCGCGCTCCTTTGTTTTGTTTTAATCTGCCGTCCTCAAGCTAAAATGCGGCTAAATGACAAAACCAACTTTTGAGATATGGCCAAAAACGTGCGTAAACTTTAAATTATTGCTATTAAGTAACCATTCATCACATGACTGAATGAATCAAAAACTGTTAACTTGTTTAATACAGAAAATGATTAAATTATGTACCTGTTTTATGTACCAATGACTACTTAATTAATGATTATAAAAGAAATGAGAACCTTACCCTTCTAAATTTTGATTACCACAATAATTCAAATACATAGAATCCCCCATTCTTCCAATTCAGAAGATGATTATGTGCCTGTGTTATGTACCAATGACTACTTAAATGATTATAAAACAGAAATGAAAATATGAATATATACGTAATCAATCGATTTTAATTTTTCATTTTACCAATTATTTCTCTATGACAAAATATATTTTTACCCGGCTGCGCAATGCAAGAGCGCGAAGCGCGACGCGCAGACAGGGTTATGTGTTTAACAGTCTATATATGTATGTTTCTTCCTTTGTGGCACACTAGAGACCAAACGCCTGGACCGATTTTGATGATTCATACATCAATCGATTCGTCTCAATCATGGGAGTGCTACTAAAGATATGATAGTAATCAAAATTCAATATGGGCAAAATTAGGCGCCATATTGTGACGAAGTAAAACAAATAAGTTGACAAAATATGTCGAGTGGGGAATCACTGTCTAGATAATCAAAAATCATATTTAGGTTCCTAATACAATTTTTCATTTTATGTGATTGTTTAGCATCTACAACGCTTTAAATTATATTATATATATTAACCACTTATGCTTTTAATTTCAATCTTACGTTTATATGGATCTTTGTTACTCTTTCACCTAAAAAATACTGAATGGATTTTAATAAATCTTAACAGTAATATAGCTCATATATGATAATTACACACATATATATATATATATATATATATATATATATATATATATATATATATATATATAATTTATGTAGTTATTGAGTGAATTGGCCAATATATAATATAGACAATATAAGTGTCACATAAGACGGAAAAAAATCTCCCATCTGCGAGCCATTTTGGCCTGCACTGCAAAAACAATAAAAGTTATATGAATGTAATGTAGAGTGAAAATGTATCTCTTAAATAGTTCTAAAAAAAGTCCGTGACACCATATATCTATTTTTAATGTGTGAGTCATCACCGCTAAAATAGTGAATCAAAACTAAAACATTATTTGATATCTATTTCCAAAATGCACATTTTGATTAACAAATCATTTTTTATCAAAACAAATGCTTTTATCGCTTTTGATATTTAAAGGCGATAAACTTTACTATTTACACTATGTCATTTCGACAAATATTTTAAAAGTTACAACGATGACAAAGTGATAGCGCCGTGTACTATGTAAGAGAAAAAAAATGGGGTATTCGCAGTATCTGATCCTATACGAAGTACTAACAATAAAACTGTGATACAGTTCCTTCTTATTAAACGATGAAAAATATATTATCATAATAGGTGTTTATGATTATTGACTTTTAATGAAAAAGTCAGAATTTTACTGCTTTTCTTTTTTTTAACGATATTACTTAATGTTACAAAAAAGGTTTACTTAATATAATGACAAATAATCCATTTTTCGCTAGTAAGTACATTCTTATTGGAATCCCTGTATTTATTAATCAGCTCGCGATAATATTGGTTTTGTAATAATTCTGCAAAATTCAAAGTAAATAATGTAGATTTTTATAGGTAAATCACCCCTTTCATCACCCTACGCCTATAAGTATTGCGATGTTGTAGCTAAGAACCAAGTTCCCATCCACTTCTATATGGGAATTCATTATATTTAATTTAGCTATTAGGGCACGGAAGCGGAACAAACAAACTCACTTTCGCATCTATAATATTATATTATACTTACTAGTGATCCACCCGGGCATTGTACGCGCGAAATTTATTTATCGGGATAAAATATAGCCTATGTCACTCGGACAAAATGTATTTAAATAAAGAAAAATGTTATATTAAATAATGCAGCTACCTTATGATGAATTAATATTTGAAACCGGTTCAGTAGTTTAATAATAATAATAATACTTTTTTAGGGTCACTTTATATTTTATCACATTATCGATTTGTCTTATATCTTGTGGTAGCTTGTTATATACTATCGGAGCAACGCCATATAAACTATTTCCAAACAAAGCAGTTTTATGAGGTTTTTGACACAACTTGTCATTGTGTCTTTTAGATGTAAACATAATGTAAAATAATTTTAGATTCGTTTTAACAAAGACACATACTTCAAATATATATAAACAAGGTACAGTTAAAATATTTAATTCTTTAAAAAGAGGATAACAAGAGTCTGTAGGGCGAAGTCGACTTATTGCTCTCACACATCTTTTTTGTCCTTTGAAAACTCTGTCTTTACTACTAGAATTTCCCCAAAAAATTATGCCATATCTCAGTACTATCGCAACGTATCCATGATAAGCTGTCATTAGTGCAGAACGGTCAGCTATTTTATTAAGCATAATATACAAGGCATAAGAAAATTTAGTTAGCTTCTCACATACATAATTACAATGAGTTTCCCATGTCATATTATTATCAATGTATATTCCAAGAAATTTGGTAGTATTTACTTTTTTTCCCGAGTGCTCTATTTTTACTTCAATAATCTTCTTGCTTTCTATTTGTTTAAACGTCATCGATTTTGTTTTGTCCAAATTAACAGTTAACTTATTATATTGCATCCATTTCATAATTCTATCAAAGTCATTATTTATTGAAAGTTCATAATCATTTACATTTTTACATTCAAATATTATAGTACTATCATCTGCAAACATGATCATTGGACTTTGTATGCATTTAGGAAAATCATTTATATATACATTAAAAAATAATGGTCCAAATACGCTACCCTGTGGGACACCACAAACTGTTTTCCTTGATGAAGATGTATATGACTTTTCAAATTTGGTTTTATAGCAAAGTCTGTCGATTTGAGTTATAACCTGTCTATCACTAAGGTAGGATTTTATAAGCTCAAGAATATTTCCCCGCACACCATATTTATACAATTTTTCAAATAGTATATTAAAATCTACCAAATCAAATGCCTTTGTCATATCCATGTACAAGCCCATAACCTGCTTACCCGAGTCCATACAAGAAATAATTTTATATACAAATTCAGATATTGCCATATTAATACTTTTATTCTTACGAAATCCTTGCTGTTCTTGAGCTAGCAAGTTATTATTCTCAAAGTATGAGTATAGTTTTTCATATATTACTTTTTCAAACACCTTGGACAAAACAGATACCAATGCTATAGGTCTGTAATTAGACATGTTATCTCTATCACCTCTTTTGAAGAGTGGTTTTATTATTGTTACTTTTAAGTTATCTGGGAAAATACCGTTCTCAATGCATAAATTTAATTTTTAGTTTGACAGATTAATTGTTACAAACATACAAATCTTGCCTCTTTATAATATTAGTATAGATAGTTAGGATAAGATAAGTATTTAATTGATGAAAAAGATTTAAAAATAAAGTAAGTAATAGGTTTATTTGATTTTTGTAAAAGTTACTTAGCATTTGTGCTTAACTGTGATATGTCATTCGGTATTTTTTTAAAACAAAAAAAATTTGGAAAATAATTGCCATGATTGCACTACTGGGAGTACTTTTCATTCGAGCTTTACACTACCAATAAAAAAGGGTCGAACACAAAGTCTTTGACCTGTTAAATGTGAACGCTTTAAAAGAAAACTACAAAGATAACTATAAATTGATAATAAATGAGATTTCTATGGTGCTCTACCTAACGTTATGAAAATTTTATTATGCGCCTTTAGTTTAATCAAATATTATAAACTTTGCTTTGGTGATTGCAAAATTATTTAATTTAGTGATCTAAGGCAGTTGCCACCATTGTCCAAAACAACAGACGGGATTACACTGCTTTCTTCAACCTGCGACATAAACGTCATTGATTGGTATTTTAGATAGGTTGATTAAAACATTTGAAGTTTACTTCTGGCATCTACATATTAGGTTTCTGTGAATTATGTAGGTATATCAAATTATGAGACTAGGGACTGACACTGAATTTGTGTATATCATAATCTTAGACGTCCGGCATTGACATGACAATGCAACCACTGCCAATTTTAAATAGTCGACGAATAAAAGTAAATGAATTTTATATTTACTGCTAAACTATTAAAAAAAAACATAAACAAAAGATGACTTTTTGAGTAAGTGCTAGTTTACTATAAAATTTACATACATTAGAGATATTTATGTAACGACTTCATTTAACTTCACACATTTTTGCGAAAATTGAGGCCCATCTGTAGCTTTGACCCCGCTGGTAAAGTCTTTATATGTCTTAATAAATCAATCTTTTAGACCGATGCAAGGCACTTAATAATTTCCGCGATATTAATTCCCTTACTGAAGTAACAAGACTACTGTATATACCGTTTTAAAATACTAACTAACTAAAAAGTGTGAAATAAAAAAGGTAAATTTAAAAAATCAAAAAACCCGACTGCTTAATTATACTTCAAATAAAAACTGAGAAGAAAAAAACAAGTCCAGTAGTCTATAATTCTGTTAATAAAGGCGCGTTTCCATTATGCAAGTTTGTTGCATGCAAGGTGCAAGTTGCATGCAAATTGTATAGTGGAAACAACAACTTGCAACTTACAATTAGGTTTAAACTTGTACGCACAATAATCAAGTCGGCACATTTGCATGCATGTTGCGAGCGCATGCGGTCGTGCATAGAGGATTACTTTGTTTATGACTTTATTACTTTGTAAAAATGACTGCTAAATGGGATACGGAGAAAACAATAATGTTTATTGAGGAATATCATAGACATGATTGTCTTTGGGAACAAAAAAACAATCTTTAACAAAAATCGAGACGCACACGAATCAGCATATAGAAAACTAATCGAAGTGATGAACCTTAATGGTATTGTTATGACCGTAAAAGAAGTGAAAAATAAAATACGATCACTGCGCACCACATTTTTTGCTGAATTAGCAAAAATCGAAAAATCCAAAACAACCGGTAGTGGAACAAGTAACATATACACACCAAAATTAAGCTGGTTTAACACAATGAATTTTTTGCTGACGTCAACCGAATTATGAAGCAATGAAGAAAGCACCACTGTAAGTATCACTTTTATTTTTTTAAAAAATCATTCTTTCTTGCCATGTTACAGCACCATCTGTAGCAAAGTAGTTAGCAAAGTCATCTCTTATTTCAACCGCTGTTTTGGGACTGCTTGACGGTTGTGCCGGGCGTAATTGCTGAAATGCTCTCATATTCACGTCATTGAACATCCCTTCACTATGTCCTGTTATTGAATTTTCTCGATCAACAAAATTAGGTGTAATATATGTACTAGAAGTTTGTCTAAACCAATTGTGCAGTGCACAGCATGCTTTTATCAACTGTATTCACCTCAACAGCAATAGGTCGCTCAAAAATTCTCCACTTCGCTACCAATAAACCAAACGCATTTTCAACCACTCGTCTTGCTCTCGACAGTCGGTAGTTAAATATTTTCTTTTCTTTAGTTAATCCTTGGGTTCGAGGATATGGCTTCATTAAATATTTTTTAGTGGAAATGCTTCATCTCCTAATACCACTGAATTAACTCCCTATCTGAATTAACTATCTCCTAACTCCAATGCATCGTGGAAAATTGCAACGTTTTTTGAATCCTTTACAAATTTCATTCCACTCTTCACTAGTATTCGGAAACTGAAAGAAATAAAAAACATTAAAGAAATGTTTTATTTTATTTATTTTTAAATTTATTGAATGAATTGTTTTAGGTTGAATCAGAAAATACTTCAACAGATAGCAGAGAAAATACGCCAGCCAGAGCCAGTGGTTCTCGAAGCTCATCTCAAACACAGAGTCAATCCTCATCCAATTTTCGACAATCGATTCTAAATGCAAGATATGATCCCATAGATACCGCACTTCAAGAATTGAGAAAAATAAATAAGAGCGTAGAATCGGAAAATGAATTTCATGTTTTTGGTCAAAACATTAGTCTTCAACTTCAAAAACTGCCGTTAGAGTACGCTCTAGAAACTCAAGAACTTATTATGAAAGTTTTAAAAGAGCAGCGAATAAAATGCTTAAAAGAAAAGGCACAACAAGAAGCACTTGTAATTTCTATACCTGATGATATAAATCTTGATTTCATGGATTACATTGACACCGAGAGTAAGCGTGATGAACCAGGACCAACGGACAGTAGCAAAGAAGATTTATTAGGTAGTGCTGTTCGCGCTATAGGTTCATTAGAATTTGATCACGATGATTAGGATTTGAGTTTTCGACCTACTAACTTTCGTGACTTCGTGATTCGTGAGTTTAAAGTTGTTTCACAGATTGTAAATAGCCGCCGATCAGTCCTCTTTAATGTTAAGATTAATTATAATAAAAATATGTTGAACATTGATCTTATACATTGTTTTACTTACCTCTATATATTCTTGAAGGGACTCATAAATTGCGTCGCAGACATGGGACAGGAATTTAGAAATACTACATTTAGGCACACGATACAATTCTTCCAATGTTCCAAGACTAGTACCCGATGCCAGATATTTATATCTAAGTATCTTTACAATAAAATAAATAAAATAATTTTTTTTTATCCATTACCTATTAAAGACGCAAAAACTAAAATAAGAAAATGGTTACTTACCCTTAACTATGATTATACCGAAACTTTGCTGTTAAACTAAGTTCCCTACTTTTTGACTTGCACGCAGATTTACTAAAACACACACATACATACACACACATACACACACACACACACGCGCACACACACACACACACGCATACACATGCGCACTTATTTATTCTGATCGAATTCTGATTGATTTAATTATTTCAATAATGTATGTCTTATTGAAAACTGTTTTGTTACATAAATAGTTATGATCTATGTATTCGGAAGTGGGCACTGACCCCTGTCACACAGGTCTTTATCCTATTATAGGGGTCAGGGACTACATTATAAATAAGTATTGTAATCAATTTATGTGACAATAAATAAATTATTATTATTATTAAGTTTCACTTGCAATTTCAATTTTGCAGGCAGAGCGGGTCTAAAAATAGTGTCTTGCTTAGATACTCTGAACGAAATCTTATCCAATAAATTTAAAAATAGTTCTTCGTTCATTTTGAGATGAATATGGTACCGTTTAGGATCTTCTGTAGCCAATTCTGTTAACAGATTATTCGACGTACCGTAAGCATATCTTCTGTGAATCCATTTTCTAACCCACTGAACTGGTCGACGTCGATGCTTTTTTTTGTTATTTAATACGTGTATAATTATTGCGTATACAACTCTGCATGCAGCGACAAGCAGAGCACGTCTTCTACCCATGATAAACACTGTACAACTAGAACTAACTTGTATACCACTAAAATCTTGTATGCAAGCTGCAAGTTGAACAAAATCGTGTTTCCAATTCAAATCACTTGCACACAAGTCTGACGTCATACATGTATGCAAGCACTTGTATAATGGAAACACGCCTTTTGTTACTTTAACAGTCGGGACCCACTGTTGAAAAATATTATGTATTCTTGAATATCTAATGGGTCCCGACTGTTAAAGTAGCTTTGTTCCTTATTAACAGAATTATAGACTACTGGACTTGTTTTTTTCTTTTCAGTTTTTATTTGAAGTATAATTAAGCAGTCGGGTTTTTTTGATTTTTTAAATTTACCTTTTTTAAGTATTTGGTATTCGGCCGAATATAATAAAAGCAGCCGAATAGGCCGAATACCGAATAGTAACCGAATATTCGTTGCAAGTCTAATCATTATGTGTAGAAGTCAATTCACAAATTATTGTCGGTAATTATGAAACTCGACAGGTTTTATCAATTTTAATTTGCTAGTTATCAAATAGGGAATAGATTATTTGAATAAGATTAAGACGATAATTGTTTGAACGTGATCATGATAATGCGAATCCATACTAATATTGTCTGTACATCGACCCAGAACCAATGCAATATCGTTAAAGAGTTTCCTAGATATCAGCCCCCCTAGTATCGGCACCGCGATATGATATATATTATGACGACCTCCATGGCCAAATGGTATATACGCCGGGTTTGAAGGTGTCGCCTACTCGAGAGGTCCCGGGTTTAAATCCCGGTGGGGGCAGATGTTTGTGTGATGAATACGAGCATTTGTATTCAAGTCATGGATGTTTAAAATGTATTTCTAAATACTTATATATGTATTCTATCCGTTACTCTAGTATCCCACAACACAAGCCTATAGTACTTAGCTTAATTGTTGGAAAAAAATATAATTAATATTAATGCGTTTTATCACGCTTAATTGTCAAATTACTATTATGGAATTTGACAGTAAGACGTGATAAAAAAGTGATATAATGTAAATTGTGGTGCTCATGCTACAGGGACTGAATCACAATCTAATTCCTTATTAGTCAACGATATTTTCTTTAAATCCGTCTTTTTATCTTCTATTGATAAGATAGTCGAAAAATATGTATGCCAACAATACAATACACAATACTTAATTGAAAACACCACAACACAAAACAGAAATGAGGGAAATTACACTTGTAAAAAAGAATGCTTCAATGGGCGGTCTTATCGCTAAAAGCGATTTCTTCCAGACAATCTTACACATTATACACAACTTTTTACAAAAGGATCGATGTTATTTATCATAACCAATTCGGGTTTCAAGCTGGGTAAGGCACTAATGATTTGTTACTTAAGTTTACGGATGAGGTAAGGAGAGTGCCTTAACGCGAAGAAACACGTCTTGGTTTTGTTCATTGATTTTTCACGTGCATTTGATACGTTAAACCACAGGCAACTGATTACGAGGTTGGATGCTTGTGGGGTGCGAGGACCGCTCCAAAGTTGGTGTACGAATTATCAACAAAACCGGAAATTCACCGTGCGGATAGATGATGCGAACAGCGAATCAGTGTCAGTGACAGAGGGCACGGCTCAAGGATCTGTGCTTGGACCTCTCCTTTTTCTATCTTATGTAAATGAAATGCGACAATGTATTTATTTTACATAACTCTTGTTACCAATTCGCCGATGATACATGCTTAGTGGTTGCAAGTAGGGATCCCCAGGTAGCTCGCGATCAGCTTAAATCGGACTTTAATTCTCTATCGAAATGGTGTCATGATTCTGGTGTTGTTATTAACACGAACACTACCAAATTGCTAGTAATCAAGTTCCCCTACATTAGGAGTTCCGATGTGTTGGAAAGCATTGTTGGTCACAGTCATCACTGCCTGCACTGGCATAGGGCTGGATCTTATGTTTGCCCTTGTATAGATGTTGTTAACACTCAGAAATATCTAGGTTTACTAATAGATCATGAGATGAGGAGCTCGATGGCGCAAGTGGTTCGCGCGTTCGGCTGCGATCGTTGAAGTCAAGCAACTTTCGCAGTGGTCGGTCATTGGATGGGTGACCAAAAATTTACTATCTCGAGCTCCTCCGTGATTCGGAAGGCATGTTAAGCCGTTGGTCCTGGCTGCATCTGCAGTCGTTAGCACCCACCAATCCGCACTGGGCCCGCGTGGTGGGTCATGGCCCAATCTCCCTATTCCATCCATAGGGAAGGCCTGTGCCCCAGCAGTGGAGACATTAATATGCTGATGATGATGATGACTAATAGATCATTATTTTAATTGGAATAATGACGTAGATTATGTTTGCTATAAACTCAGCCAATTTTTGGCCAACATTATAATTTTAAAGAAAAGAATTCCCTATAAATTTAAACTAATGGTGTACTACTCTCTAGCCGAATCATATATACAATATGGTTTGAGTAGCTATGGCCGTACTTATCACACTTATTTAAATAAAATCTATAACCTCCACCTAAAAAAATAAAGAATATTGTATCAGGTAAAATACGACGAAAATATCATAATGACGATATCAGTCTTTTTAAACATTGCCTTGTCTTGCCTGTTTTTATTCAGTTTAAATACATTTTTATTAAAATAGGGTATTTGGCAGTATTAAAAATAAAGTGCCAATTGTTAGCATCTGTAATTAGAATGAATATTGGCAGGGGTTTTTACTATTTTAACAAAAAAAAATATTCATAATTTTATTAAAATACCCACGAAAAAGATAATAGTTTTCTTATCTATTGTCACGTGACCCAAAACGCTAGGGGATTGGCGGAGCCTAAAATGACGTCACAAGCAAGTAAACTTCCGGTTAAAGTGACATTAGATTGTATCGTTTGACGTTTTAATAACAGTCGTGTGACGTCACACACTAGTAAGACGCCATACTGTCCAAAGAAACGTTTTCATGGCAACTTGAAAACGGAGTTTTGGAATTGGTTATTTTTACTGAAATACACAACAGAATAATGAATATCCACTTTTTACGGACTCCATAAACATTAGTCAATAACGTGAGATCGTTTTCTGAAACTTGTCAAATACCCTATTCAATTCTTTAACGATGATCTTACAAAAGGAATAAATCACCCCGTGTACACGCGCGCAGTGGCTATGAACCAGCTGCAGACGAGTCGCACATGTAATGTATACGGAAAAAGAACTGCCACCTACCTACTTCCGACATTTATCAATGAATTATCGCCGAAATTACGGGTCACTCTAACAAACGGTAATATTAAAAATAAATTAGAAGAATACTTTTTAAACAATTTATAAAAATAAATTTCCTAAATACTTATACAATGTACTTATCCAAGCCCAATATATCCTGTCTATTTTAAATGTGCATTCATACCATTTTTTATTAATGTACCTAACAAATTGTCGTGCAGGCGTACATTGCATAAATTCAAACCTCTGTGGTTTTATGATGCGATTGATCACAACATTATAATTGTATTTCTTTGAAACAGGTAATAATATTAAAAAATATATATATAATCATATTTATACATTCAATTTCTTGTTTTCAACTTTCATGGTCACTAACATTTTAGTAATTAATGTTGTTTATGGTATTGCTACTATGTCAGTTACTCCGTGATGATGGCGCTTGCAACAGTGCCGAAATATCTCAATAACACGCTAAAAAACAAAGTAACTACATAGTAACAAACCCGTAAATAACATAAATTACTATTATATCCAATCTGATAATTAACTTATCTTTAAAGCTGTTTACTAGATACTAAAAGAAGATTTAATTCATTATCTAACAATGACACAACGCTTTGTTTAAACAATTCAACGAATCAATGTTCACGGTCAGGGTCAATATGATAAAAAATCAAATTGCTCTTACCTTGGTAACGGTCTTAAAAATGGAAAGCGTGTATCCGAGCCGGTCGGCTACGACTCAATGATTATACTTCTCCTTGTCCAAGACGGGTCTTACAAAGCAACGCTGATTGTAGCAGCGACTTTCACATTATTCAAAGCTAGAATTAAAAAAGAAAAGTTATGTTTTGTCTTTGCAATACTGCTCTGGAATGTCATTACGTTTTTTGTGCGTAGCGACGTCACATTAATTATAAACAAATAAAAAGTTTTAGTGATAATTTACAATATTTATAGTGTTTTGTGTATTAAAACCTATTTGTGATAATCAAGCATACAACAAAGTGAAGAAATACACCAACTCTGGGTAACGAAACAATAACAAACACACAAAACACCGGCGTAAGGTAAACTGTTAAATAGTTTTCTAACTTTATCGGGATTATTTAAGGTAAGTAAACACATTCTATTAATTTAAAAAATTATAGTAGGATGAAACCCATTAGAAAAGGTAGAGAATATAACAAAAATGAAAGGAAAAATAAAGTACGGGCGATCTGAAGTCGGGAAGGGGGAGGGGGTGAGTTTTTAAGGGTAAAAAATGGTTAATCTCGATTTCCGGTAAAACTGCAAGTCCTATAAAAAAAGTTAAATGGCAAAGTTGTAGGTCTAGTTGCAAATCTACAACTTTTGTATCGACACTTTTTTCACATAACCTCAAAATTTATGTGAAAAATGCGAATAACCGAGTTTTTGGTTTTTAATTTTTATTTTTTGCAAAAAAAAATATTTTGTCACGAAATTTGGTGAAAACTTACCTTTGTATGTCCCAAACATACAGTAATTTTTTTGATTTAAAATATTCATTTTTTCACCTTATTTTGACTTAATATCTTTTATGTCTTTGTGACATAACTCCCATTCAATATTTAATTTTCTTATAAAAAAAATATAAATACATATGGTGTACCCGAAATAGATTTATTTGCATCTAGAATAAATAATTAATGTAGAAAATTTATGTCATGGAAAAAAGACCCTGATGCCTACGCAGTTGATGCCTTTACTGTGTGTTGGAAGGATATATTCTTTTATGCCTTCCCCCCTAGTTTTAAAATGTTTACATAAAATAAAAATAGATAAAGCAATGGGTATATTAGTTTTTCCATATTGGCCATCACAACCGTGGTTCCCTTTGTTGTCTTCGCTTTTAATAACTGAACCAATTATATTTAAGCCACATAAAAAGTTACTTCTTTCTCCTTTCAGGAATACCCATCCTCTCCACGAACAACTTACCCTGGGGGCAGGACTATTATCAGCAAAGCATACATAAAAAGAAATATTCCAAAATCTGCAATTGACATAATGTTAAATTCTCTCGCGAACAACACTATTAAACAATATGACGGTTATTTAAAAGTATGGTGAAATTTTTGTGTCCGCTGTAATATCAACCCCTATCAAGCATGTATTTCATCTGTACTGAAATTCCTTAGTGGGTATTTCAAAGGTGGAGCCTCATATGGTACTCTTAATTCAGCAAGATCAGCTTTATCTCTTATATTAGGTCCTGAAATAGGATCAGACCACAGAGTTAAACGTTTTATGAAAGGGATTTTTCGGTTAAAACCACCAACCCCAAAGTACAATGTGACATGGGATCCGGCTATGGTTCTGAACTACTTGAAAAACTTTTATCCCAATGAAAATCTACCTTTAGAATATTTACCTAAAAAATGTCTTACAATCCTAGCCTGGAAAAAATCTGAACTCGGTTTTTTTCATTATTAAAGTAAAAAACATTAGATTTATCAACAATGGTGTCCACATTTATATCCCAGATATAATTAAAACCTCTAAGAGAGGTAGCCTCCAACCTCTGCTCCATCTTAAGACTTATGATATAAGACCAGAAATCTGCCCTGTCACTACCTTAAAAGACTATTTATCTATGACAAAGCCCTTCAGAAATGAAAATAATAATAATCTGTTTATTTCCTTTAAAAAGCCATACCATAGTGTGTCCCCGCAAACTATAAGTCGTTGAATAAAATTAACTATAGAAGAAGCGGGCATAGATACAACTATCTTCTCAGCTCACAGTACAAGACATGCATCAACATCTGCTGCCAGTCGTTCGGGCATGAGTATAGATCTTATACGATCAGCTGCAGGATGGTCAAAGAACTCTGTTGTATTTGCAAAACATTATAATCGACCTATAGTTGAGACACCATCCAACTATAGTAATTTAATTTGTAATACAACCAACGATAACTTGTTATAATTATTAGTATATACAAATAAATTATGTTTTTTCTGTTCTTCATAGATTATATTTTACATAGTTATCTTTGTCATAGTTGATTATTGTACACGGTATAATAACATTATAAAAAACTAGTTTTTACGGGTTAATGCACGAAACTTTATTTATTTATTGACGTTTCGTAGCCTTTACAGGCTTCGTCGTCAGAATAAAACTTTTATTTAATTTGTCGAGCTACCTTCGAAAGACTTTTATTGAGCGTTTGGTTATTTCATTGTTCGATTTTTAAGTTTTATTGTCTATGTATGAATTTATTATTTAATTTACTTAATAAAGTATTTCATTTAAAATTCTTGTTTGTAATTTTGAGTTCATTTATTTGACCCTAACTACCGTAAACTACCACCAATAACATTATATTTATTTTATTATTTAATTTTAAGTTTTTGTACAGTTTTAATTTTATAATTTTTTATTGATTTCTAGACTTCCGTATACAAACAGTGAGTTCTTTATGACTGAACCCAATTGTTATGTATCATTAGTATCGATCCATGTCCTTAATACTAAGAATCCGATGTCCATTTGTTTGTCAGTGGGCGTCTTTTCCACAACTTGACATTTCGTGTCTAGATAGTTTTATGTAAAATCCTTGGCACGAAGTGTCAAGTTGCTTTAGATGGCCTTAGTCCTGTCGTCCCAGCTCCACAATAAGCCATTCTTCTTATTTTAAATCCTAAACCTTATCTCTTATCTATTAGACAAGTCCGTCCGTCCGTCCGTCCGTGGTGCTGTTTCAGCGGCCAAACCGTAAGAGATAGATAAAGAGAATGTTTAAGTTATAAGTTGAGAATAGTCTGATAAGACTACAAACCGGATGTGAGTAACGTAGCACTTCCGGTTTTCGAGAAATCACGTGATTTCTATTTCAAACGAAACAACACAAAATCTCCGAAGTTCTCAATTAATTAAATACATTTTTTTTTTGGTGAACATTTGGTTCACTGGTTTGCTAGTTTTATTTAATTTGTTAAAATTATGATATGGTCTCTACTCGTATCATAATTTTTACACCATACAAAGTTTCGGAATAAGTTAGCTAAAATAACAGTTCTAAAAAACGCAAAACTTTATTCAACAATACCACATACAAACATTCACCATTAAATAAAAATTAAGCAAGCTATAGATCAGTCTTCACGTTGTTGTTCTTGTACCATTGTCTGATTGTTTTAACTGCGTCCAAAATATCTTCGGAAAACACTTGTGGTAGCTCCAGAGCCAAGAAATGTCCGCCTTCATCTAAGGGGTTGTCCCTCAGGTGGTTGGGGTATTTCAACTTGATGAGCCAAGGAGGTAAGTAGCCTATTTCATTTTTCGTTTGTATCGTGCACATTGGAACTTGCGTCGGGATTCTGTAAAAGAAATTTCAGTAAGATGTATTTTTAGTTCCTGTAAGATTTATATATTGTAGTTATCAATACGTTTACAGACCTAAATAATATCAAGAAGTTACATAAAATGAAAATCAAGCCATATAAAGCTGCCTTGCGGTGTTGAAGTTTGAGGACTAGGTAATAGTAACTGAACTGATAGAAAAAATGATAGAAACCTGCTGTCGTGCACTTTTATATGTACATTCTAAAGGGGAAAATATCCATGTATGAAACATGTTTATTAAAATCTGTAACCGTTTTATCAGCGGCCGCAACAAAGCTCTCAAACAGATTTTTAAAATTTAATTTCATATAAATTATGAAAACAGTAATTGTTTTTGACACAAAATTTAGCTACTCACTTAGACAATCTCAAAGCGTAATGTCTCTTTGTCGAGCTCTCTGCGTAGAGCCTCATTGCGGAAGTCATGGATCTGGTGGTCCAGTACATCATGAGGTTGTCGATCAACTGATCTTTGGTGAATCGGTATTCAAGGCCACCATCTAACCTTGATCGGAATAACCTATTGGTTCCAGTGGAGAACTTCTCTAAAATGTAGGCCATAAGTCCTGACGGAGAGTCTAATAAAGCTACTCCTGAAAAAGAAAACGACAAAAAATACTGAAATGAAATTAATAGCCACTTCGATGATTCTATGAATGGAACAGTTGATTGAGAAAAAAATCTCCATCGTGAAGAAGATCGCAGTAAAATATCATTCCTTCTTGGCGGTTCCTATCAATAAATAATTAAGGTTTTCAAACTTCTAGGGATAAGAGAAAAGATCGACTACATACTATGTGACACCGCTGGAGTTGCAGTCAGTTAAAGTCAGTGGTATTCGAGAGGAGTCGCTTATCATCAGGTGGACCTAACTTTTGCTCTTTTTATAGTTCCGAACTCAAAGGGTAAAAGAAGGGACAAATACTTGAAAGAAGAATTAAGTTAATAATCAATTATTTACTCCCATGCAACAAAGGTGATTTTTTACCGTTTTTTGCTCTTTGTTTATAACGGCAACAGGTAGACGCTTCAAATAATTACAGAATATTTAGTTGCATATTCACCTTAAAAATAAATCATTAAACTAAAATCAATATTTCTCATTCCTATATGTTTTTTGCTCGATATTATAATATAACCTCTAATGAATAGATAATAGTACGAAACTCTTCACTATCTGCCGAAGCTTGTCGGCTCGCTGCTTATTAACAGACTCAATATAATGATTTGTCAAAGTCGTTACATTATACTTTTAATGTTGTGGAGACTTTTTCGCTCGTTTTTTCCGCAGCTAAAAAATAAGTCCAATAACGAGTAGTAGGGAAAAATAAATTTGGACGATTCAAAAGAGTTGTACTATACATCCAATATGATAAAAAAATGGGTTTTAGGAAAGGGAGATACGTGAGCGGGCAAAACATTTCATTTGCGGTTAGTGCGACAAAGATATAGTAACAAAATCTTTTGAAGTGATAACACCTTATAGGAGGGTAAACCGCTTCGTACCGTAACGCATTACGGCGCCAATCTGTCTGGCTGTCGGGATTGGAGGAAGGGAAGCCAAACAGACAGGAGACAGACTTCTCCTCTCTCACTCTAACCCGCAGCGCCGCTTAGATTAGTTCAAGTTATCACTTCTGTCGTGCGTTTCTTTCCACCTCTTAGTAAAAAGACATAAAGAAACCTCTTACCAACTGTATCAGGCTTCGTAGCTTGTATGTGGAAGTAGCCCATCTCTTCTAATATAAAGCTGAACTTTTCAGATAGTGGGTACATCCTGTTGGCTTGCTTACTGTCCACAACCAAGGGTGGGTAGATAGAGCCTAACAATTCGAAAAACGTTATTGTTGGCGACACAAGCAAGACTAAGTTTGCGTGGTAGCCAATTACCTCCTGAAAAGAGAAGGATATTTTAATGGGGATAAAGTGTTACCTACAAAACGTTTTTTTATATCGATTCCTTTAATGTTGACTTGAACTTCAAAGCTATTGTGGAGATAATTCTTAGAATGTAAGACATAAAGTTGGATGTTAACGAATTTGAATGATGTGTTGAAATAGTTACCTTTGGAAATAGCGTTGCCATATTGGACGTAATGACGGAACCCCAATCGCCACCTTGGATGTAGTACTTCTGGAAGCCGAGTCTCTGCATCAGATTCCTGAAGATGACTGCCATTGCAAGAGTATCCATGCCCGGCCTCGCAGCTGGCTGGAAATGATTTAAAATCGTTGAGAGTAGTAAAGCTATGTTGTTCTCTTAAAAAAAAAACTTCTCTCTATTGTAGCGCTGATCCAGTTTTACTATGATATCAATCATTCGATATGCAGAGTCATGTTCGCTCAACATTCTGCGCCATGGAAGGATAATGAATACTCAGTAGGCTTTTCGGTCAATTATGGGTATTAAACTTTTATTGAGAATGCATGAGAATCTTCAGAAATCGCAGAAAGTAACCTAAATATTATTTATTGTGAACCACCATAAGTTTTATTTGCAGAATTTAAAACAGCACCGGAGTACAGTAAGTAGACCAGAATTAGAAAAAGTTGTCTATTACGTACGTCTGAAAATCCATAGCCTGGTAGACTCGGTATGATTAGTTCCAGCACGAAGTCCCTGTCTTCGCTGGCGGCAGTCAGGTAAGGTATGGCCTCGTAGAACTCTCTCACGGAGCCAGGCCAGCCGTGGAGGAGAAGCATGGGCACCAGTTGCTTGCCTGCTGGAACCTGTAGGAAAAAATACGATGGTTTACGTAGATCATGAAATTATATTACTATGACTATTAAATACTTTTCTCCGCTGCAGTTGAGATATAGTCTGTGTTATTGAATATGATTATCATGGAGGTGAGAATTTGGGTGACCTGCAATTCTGTTTTTTTTGATATCTAATGATATCTCTTAAAACGTAATGTAATTTCAAACTGTTGTGAATATTTTCACCGAGTTTATGGACAACAAGCAATGTGTCGTCAAATTTACCAAGGAGTCAAAATACGCCTGGCATCAACGATGGAATACGCTATTTGGTTCACTTTGATTTTATATTCTTGACATGACAAAATTCTACTTTATTCACTCACTTCACTTTATCGTACAAATTGGTTGTAATATTGGAATAAAAATTAATTATACATTATTACTTGGTAAGATAAAATATGGACTGTACGCCACAATAAGCTTTTGGATCAGAGAGCAGATGTATTCGGCATTCGATCTTAAAAAACACATCGATCTAATTAGATTTGGATCTATTTGCATAGCGAGCTATTGATCTATATTTTTTTGTCATTCAATCTAATGGCATGGCCATAGATGAATGATTGGTCTCACTTCAATCCAACCAATCATTTATCTATGTGGCATGGCGATATATTAGGTTTTAGGTTAATTGTCTCTGATTAACAGGCATTCAATATGGCGTAGTAAACTCCCTTGCATATTATGTCAAATAGCTCACCTTTGGTGTAACTCTGATGAAGTGGATGTTCAGTCCTTGTATGTTGGTCTTGTATTGAGGGTACTGGTTCAGGAAGTTCTCTCTCTCCGTGAAGTTGTATTTCTCCAACCAGTACGTAGCCCAGGAGTCCAGGGTGTCGGTGTTGAAGCCATACTCGAAGGCGATCCCTTCGAGAGGTGGATGGAAAGGACCGCGGCTTTTGAGGCGATGCTTAAGGTCCTTGATTACCTTTGAATGGAATGTAGGAACCAGTTGATATTTTTTGTATCAGGATGACTTTAAAAGCAATAATTTAATAAGAAAAAGAATCTAATAAAATTTTCTTTACAAAGCAGATTGCTCAGCTTCTATACATGTTTGGCCTAATTACCAATAATCATGAAAAATTGTTTCCTAGATTCAAAATTATATATTAATTACTGTAGAAACGAATATTATTGACGGACACCCCTGAGAACTTCTATAAACCATATACACTGAACGAATTTGAGGTTGTTTGCAAATAAGTACATAGGTATTAAAATAATAAAAAACAAATAAGTAACGAAATTATGTACATATTAGATTCAGGTATATAAAGCAAGTAGATTAATAGATGGTTGCCTGTTTTTAAAGTTAATGCATAAGACAATAAGAGTAACTTTTAAAATCAGGTATCATCTATGCATTTCCGGTTATAATAAGGTACTCTGTGACAGAAAATGTGTGTTATTTGTGAATGAGCCACAGATTAGAGAGAAGTTTTAAACTCTCGTTAACTAAAGAAAGCTTATTATTTTTGTTATGTTTATATTATAACCATATTTTAGATTTTTAGTGTATCACACCTTATAATGTGTTTATGGAGGAGTTTGGCGAAAAATGCGATAGACTTTATGATGTCGCCTACCATGTATAATATTTGTCTTAGCACATTTGCATGTAGTAAAAATGATAATATTCTTGTGGATATTAATACCACAATGTAATAAAAAAATGTATTATGTTATCGATCATTACATAATAGATTTGTTTTGATGTTATGTAAACAACTTCGATCACTATTTGGCTGAATGTTATTACACCCATAGCCATTAAAAATGATTCGTATGTTTTCCAAACCGGTAAAAATATAAGTCCCTTTTAAAATGAATATTTATACAAAGGTGTCCGTTAAAATCTAATGACTGTAAAATAAAGTATAAATTACGCCAAGAATTACCGTATATGTCAATATTTTTTGTACATTTGGGCCAATTTGAGCAATTATTTATTCCTTGTGGACCAAGCACCCTTCGCTATCCGGACGAATGCACTGACCATTATGCTACCGCCGGCCCGGCCATGTCGAACTTTTTCCAGGATTCTTAGGCTGCAAGGCAACCATCTCTTCGGATTGTAGGTAACCCACAATGTCAAATGAATACCTTTACAATTACAAGTATTCAACATTTGAAAGAAGAAATAGCAATTATAGTTATATTTTTATTTTGCCATCAGGGTCGTGGTGGTATGATTAAAACTAAAGAAAATTTTACTAGAAAAAAATCCACGCGGACCAGGCAGCAGACGGAACTCGATTTAAAACTTTCGTTGTCATAAAGGATGCATGTTCGTATGTAACCTAGTAATAGTGCATGATTATTCATAACTACTCCGGCGGTAATGCAGAAATGGGCGGAATTGAAGAGCTAGATTTTGATTAAGGTTTTTTCTCACACTGTCTTAGTAAAAAAATATTATTAAAAATCAGCTGTTTTACTTTCTCAATCTTAGTAAATATATTTTATTAAAAAAATCTAATGTTTTTCTCAATAAATGAGTTTTATTAATTAAAAAAAAAAATTGTCACTCTACCTATTTGGTTTGAATTGACAGCTATAACGTCACAATATGGCGCCCAGTCGGTCCTATTCTTAGTTGAATCGCATCATAATAACTGATATTTCCATGGTAAATAAATGGGGAATGGTTTTGATTTTAACTCACTGGTTCAGTAAATTTGATCTTAAATGGCTTGATGGCTGTGTCTTCCTTGCGTTCTCCCGGTCCCCACCATTCGTTAAGATCCACTTCGGGCAGTGGAGGGGGGCTCTTAAAGTAAAGCAGGTATACCGGCAGGAATGTTATCGCCACCAACATCAGTAGAACCAGCTCTTTTAACATCTGAAAATGTAATAAAGTCAATATAACTGATCTACTTCACCCTGAACCTTCACGCCAGAGTTGGGCATTATTCGAATAAATTGTCATAAAGATAATTAATTGAATAAAATATTATTCGTAATTATAATAAACTAGCTGTGCCCCGCGGTGTTACCCGCGATTTGTAGGGATAGTTTCCCGCAGTAATACGTAGCCTAAGTGTTAATTCAGGGTGTCAGCTAACTCCATGCCTAATTTTATTAAAATCGCTCCGTAATCGCTTTAGACATGAACAAGTAACAAACATACACACTCACACACTTTTTTATAATATTAGTGTGATTATTAAATATAGATTTATTATTTTTGGCTTATAATTTATTCACGAATAAATTTTATTCATGATCATAAAAATAACGAATAAATCGTTTTTTTTAAATATATTATGAAAATCCGTATTATTTATAAGCGATGAGACAAACTATTTTGTTTCATCAACTAATAGGTGTCGCCCCACACGGGCCACACGCCACAGCCACAAACGCTGCTACGAGAAGCTAGAAGCGGCTAAGGTAAGGGAGAGAGGGGTGGGGAATCGCGCGAGTGACGTGTGGCGGCGTTTTGTATCGGCGCATTAAGTGGCCGGTGCGGGCCACAAGAAGCGAGCAACGACGATTTGTAGCGTGTGGCGGCCACCGGCGGCGTACCGTGTGTGGCGAGTCCACATAAAATGTATGAAAACTATTAGCGTCATTTAAACCTCTAACTTTATGCTCCTCCGATATTTTGACGAGTCGAGTAGAAGATACGACGTGAAGATAGTCCCGCCACGGTAATATTATCTATACAGTATTCTATCTTCATACAAACGGTTGGAATGCGTGTCATACCTACGCCACTCCGCGCGGCAACCGGTGGGCATCCATTCGCGAATGCGCCGCAGCGACGACCAAACGGTGTGAATTGTTTTTAATCAGTTAGCCGTGCTTCAACGTTTGTATTGTAAATATATTTGATTGAATTAAGTAGATACCTACAAAAATGAATTTAATATGGCAAAGAGTAATCGTCGATATTGAGCTGGTTTTGGTTGCTTGAACTCTTTAATAATTAAACTTTTTATACGAATGCGTATTTATTATACTATTACATTTAATAATAAAGCTTTTCGTACATCTCAGTCGAGGTTCTGTCTCAAATCTTTATTAAATATTACAAATATTTTTTTTTATTAAATATTACACTTATTAACATGTATTTTGTGTAAATATTTTTGTTATATATGAAATATTTACAATCACAAAACTAGAAAGAAACTCAATTAGGTACGTAGATGAAATTAAAATACTGCAGGCAGGCAGCCCTACCGCATGGATACGCCCCGCTCGGCCGGAGATAGTTATTTCAAGGACAGGGATGAGTCACAATACTGTATAGATAATATTACCGTGGTCCCGCATAGAATCAGTATCGCAGTATATGGGTCTCCATATATATGTTGGTGAGATACTCCGCGGCAACTAGTTTTTGAGACTAGATTCACGTGTGCGTCGATCGTTACGGCTTTAACGTGCATTCCGAAGTCCGGAGTAGATCAAGATAATAGGTTTTTGGTCACCCATACAATGTTCAACTATGAATGATACTTAACTTCCACGTTAACATGCCGAACGCGCTAACCACCTGTGCTACCACTAACTTGCTTAAGGGTTTGTATCATTATTAGACTTGCAACGAATAGTATATTCGGCAGTATACCGAATACCGAATATTCGGCGAGGCCCCTGACCGAATAGCCGAATATTAGACAAAAGTATTCGGCTGGATTTTAGCGCCAAAAACTTGTACATAATTGTTTCGCGCTCCTTTGTTTTGTTCTAATCTGCCGTCCTCAAGCTAAAATGCGGCTAAATGACAAAACCAACTTTTGAGATATGGCCAAAAACTTGCGTAAACTTCAAATTATTGCTATTATGTAACCATTCATCACATGACTGAATGAATTCAAAACTGTTAACTTGTTTAATACAGAAATTGATTAAATTATGTACCTACCTGTTTCATGTACCAATGACTACTTAATAAATGATTATAAAAGAAATGAGAACCTTACCCTTCTAAAGGGGTTTGGGTAAAAGTGGCTTGATTTTCAAAGTCTGCGGCCACGAATGCTTTATTTTTTAATGAATAGAACTAAAAAAAATAAAAATAAAATATTAAGGCCATATATCTGTAAAGTACATCGAAGCCAAGATATGATTTTTTTAAAATAGAATAATCGTAAATTCATATCACTAAATCTTACGTGCTTTTTTGTATGAATTGTTGTCCAAAACATACCATTTAAGTTAATAACGGTTTAACAGACCCTTTTTTGTCTGGTTTGACCGCCTCAGCCAATCACATCAGTCTTTGGATATTCCACTTAGGTCTCGTGTATGTGAAGATCATGTCAACTCTATATATATGCCAGTGTAGCGGTCCGGCACGGCGCAGCGCCGTGCCGGACAGCTCGGGATCGCCACGGGCAGGATCATGGGATGGGCGCAGCCAGGGCGCACACTCGTCCTCTCCTGCCCACTCTTCTTCGGCGGGAGGGAGCGGCCAGGGGATCATCCTCCCGCTCCCTCTCGGCTGCCTCATTCTACGAGAAGACGTTCTTGCTGAAGGAGGCAGCCTTCCATGCCGTCTCGCTACTGAGCGTGGCCTCTACCACGCTCCTCAGCGAGAGGGTTCCGCCTCCCAACGCCGTGATTAGGTCGCAGCGTTGCCGAAGTATCCGTAGTACCCGAAGCATCCGTGTCCGGTCAGTATCTGCACTATGCGGAAAAGAGGCCGCCACACCGGCTTAGCGCAGTGCCGACCGACGGCGACGCCAGGCGAACCGCCTCCTCTACCGACTTTGCCTTCGCCGCTACCAACGTGTCGTCGGCGAAGCAGACAACCTCCGTGCTGGGAAGAAGGCTGCCTCGCAACACCCAGTCGTACCCCAGGTTCCAGAGCAGTGGACCCTGGGGTACCCCTATGGCCATGGCCCGAGAGCATACGCTTCCATCGGGCCCCTCGTAGAAGACTGACCTCCCCTGCAGGTAGTCCTCCACGATAGCTCGCAGGTATAGAGGCACGCAGTGAAAATGTAGTGCCTCCATAATACACTCGTGGGGAGACTGTTCTCTTCTTCTTCTTACAACGGGCGTTTCCGCAACTCGACGTCCTTTTGGCGCCTGTTTTACGTTAGGAGGGTGTATAGCCGGAATCACTCCAGCCAGCCCAGCTTCATCAGGAACGCCCCCAGGGCCTTCACATTTGTGACTACCTCTTGGAGGTTTTCCGGTGAGCCGAGGTATTTCGCCCGGTATTCGGCCACTCCGTTGCATTCCAGCAGAACGTGAGTAGCTGTTTCTTCAGCCACCATGCATCCTCTGCATAGAGGGTTGTCCGTGACACCTAAGTTAAAAAGATGTCTGTTAAAATGTGCATGTCCGGTAATGGCACCTGTTACCATGCGCAATGTAGGTTTGCTTAGCTGTAAAAGAGTTTTGGAGAGGACAGCGTTCACCCGTGGCAAAGCGAGCTTGGTCTGCCTGCACGTCTCCAGATCGAGTCAGTGTTGCTGATGTAATGCGGCTGTGTGCTCGCAGATTTTATTTACAAGTCAGCTTACTGGCATCGGGACGATTGGTTTGGGACCTGTTGGGGTCGAATCGGACCCCTTCCGGGCCAGCTTCTGCGTGATCCACTGTGTCCCTTTATCCATTGGATAGTAATAGAATTGCTTTACCCTACCGTGTTTAGGGTTTGGTGGCATTCTTGCAGGAGGCTCGATTTGACTAAACAGGCATCTAAAGCTTGTAGGGCTGATTTGCTTTCAGACAGTATTCGTATTTCCTGTCCTGTTACCTTTATTAAAAGGATCGCTCTTGCCGCCAGTATAATGCCCATACATTCAGCTTGAAAAACTGTGTTGTACGGGCTTAAGGGGAAAGCGATATGTATATTGAGGTCCTCAGAGAAAACACCCGCGCCCGTGCCCGATGAGGTTTTAGAGCTGTCGGTGTAGATCATGACAGCCTTGTATGATACCTTGGGATAGTTGTCATCCAGTAGATGTATACTGTACTTTTTGTCAAATATGAAGGCAGGTATTATTTTGGAGGGAAGACTGTTAAAGGCGTTGCTGATGTCTAGCTACACCGCAATAGCAGTCTCTCCCCGACGAGTGGCCGCGTCGGTCCACCCCTTCAAAAGGGCCACCACCTCCGCCGTGGACCGGTTTCGCCGGAACCCGAACAGGTGCTCTGCCAAATTTGGGTCCGGCTCCCTCAGGTGCTCGATGATACGCCCCGCCGGAATTCTTTCAAAGAACTTCCCAGCGTCATCGAGCAACAATGCTACCGCGGCCCAGGTAGGTACTCTAGGTACTCTAGCTCAAGTTTTTGATCTGTTTCTTTTTTTTTATTAATGTTAGCTTTTAGAAAGCGTTACCACAATACTAAACATGTATAATAATCTCAGGAGATAATTTAATGAGCTTTTATATCATATGACTTTTGTTAGAATTCAAGATCAAATATCTTGGTTCCGATATTAGTTATGGAACTACTACTTTGCTAAGAACAATTCACATATATAGTACTATCAAACAATCATAATTAGTTCAGTGGCCGCTGAAAAAAAAATCAAGCCAACCTCCATACAAAATTACCCAATCGCCTTTTGATTACCACAATAATTCAAATACATAGAGTCCCCCATTTTTCCAATTTAGAAGATGATTATGTACCTGTGTTATGTACCAATGACTACTTAAATGATTATATAAGAGAAATGAAAATATGAATATAGGTAATACGTAATCAATCGATTTTAATTTTTCATTTTACCAATTATGTCTCTATAACAAAATATATTTTTTAAGTAATTGGTATTCGGCCGAATATAATAAAAGCAGCTGAATAGGCCGAATACCGAATAGTAACCGAATATTCGTTGCAAGTCTAATCATTATGTGTAGAAGTCAATTCACAAAATATTGTCGGTAATTATGAAACTCGACAGGTTCAATCAATTTTAATCTGCTAGTTATCAAATAGGGAATGGATTATTTGATAACGTTAAGACGATAATTGTTTGAACGTGATCATGATAATGCGAATCCATAATAATATTGTCTGTACATCGACCCAGAACCAATGCAATATCGTTTAAGAGTTTCCTAGATATCAGCCCCATAGTATGAGCACCGCGATATGATATATATGTATAATGACGACCTCCGAGCTCCATGGCCGAGTGGTATATACGCCGGGTTTGAAGGTGTCGCCTACTCGAGAGGTCCCGGGTTCAAATCCCGGTGGGGGCAGATGTTTGTGTGATGAATACGAGCATTTGTATTCAAGTCATGGATGTTTAAAATGTATTTCTAAATAAATATACTTATATATGTATGAGTATATATGTATTCTATCCGTTACTCTAGTATCCCAAAACAAAAGCCTATAGTACTTACTTTGGGGCTAGCTTGATTGTTGGAAAAAAATATTATTATTTATTAATTTAATGCGTTTTTATCACGCTCAATTGTCAAATTACTACTTATGGAGTTTGACAGTAAGACGTGATAAAAAAGTGATATAATGTAAATTGCGGTGCTCATGCTACAGGGACTAAATCACAATCTAATTCTTTATTAGTTATTAACAATATATATTTTTAAATCCGTCTTTTATCTTCTATTGATAAGATAATCGAAAAATATGTATGCCAACAACTTTTACAAAAAGCACGACGTTATTTATCATAACCAATTCGGGTTTCAAGCTGGGAAAGGCACTAATGATTTGTTACTTAAGTTTACGGATGAGGTAAATGAGTGCCTTAACGCGAAGAAACACGTCTTGGTTTTGTTGTGTCTTTCCCAGTTTTTATTCAGTTTAAATACATTTTTATTCAAATTCAATTCTTTAACGATGATCTTAAAACAGTTATAAATCACCCCTTGTATAGCGCGCGCAGGGGCTATGAACCAGAGGGTACCGGTGGTTTTTAGTGGGTAGGACCGGCGTTGTCGCCGGGGAGTCCCACACACGTCGCGCGCCTGGCAAGCGCGCGGTATGGTGCGTAAATGCATTTTCCACCAGGGGCTATGAACCAGCTGCAGACGAGTCGCGCATGTAATGTATACGGAAAAAGAACTGCCACCTACCTACTTCCGACATTTATCAATGAATTACTGCCGAAATTACGGGTCACTCTAACAAACGGTAATAAGTATTAAAAATAAATTAAAAGAATACTTTTTAAACAATTTATAAAAATAAATTTCCCAATGTACTTATCCAAGCCCAATATAATATCCTGTCTATTTTAAATGTGCATTCATACCATTGTTTTTATTAATGTAAAAAATTAACTCCGTTAGTAATTTAAATATTGTCGTGCAGGCGTACATCGCATAAATTCAAACCTCTGTGGTTTAATGATGCGATTGATCACAACATTATAATTGTATTTCTTTGAAACTGGTAATAATAATAAAAAAAACATGTGTATACATTCAATTTCTTGTTTTCAACTTTCATGGTCACTAACATTTTAGTAATTAATGTTGTTTATGGTATTGCTGCGATGTCAGTTACTCCGTGATCATGGCGCTTGCAACAGTCCCGAAATATCTTAAAAACATGGTAACAAACCCGTAAATAACATAAATTACTATTATATCCAATCTGATAATTAACTTATCTTTAAAGCTGTTTACTAGATACTAAAAGAAGATTTAATTCATTACCTAACAATGACACAACGTTTTGTTTAAACAATTCAACGAATCAATGTTCACGGTCAGGGTCAATATGATAAAAAATCAAATTGCTCTTACCTTGGTTACGGTCTTAAAAATGGACGGCGCGTGTATCCGAGCCGGTCGGCTACGACTCAATGATAATATTTGTGATGATATTTAAAGAACTGCTGATTACAATAATTCTATGATGCTTCTACCACACCTGCGCGATTAAACTTAGTTTGGTACTAAATGCTACGCTAAAATTAGGGGTTAAGATTAGTTATATCGTATGATGTTTTAAAGTTATAGATACGTCATACACGCTTCTGATTTCGTAATACGAAAGTCAGGTAATAGCCCGACTTGCATTCACGGTTCCCAACTTAGGGGTTTTGCCCCCAGATAGGGGCTAGAAGTGTTAAAATGGACTTTTTTAGGGGCTGGAATTTTTTTGGGATTCTTTTAGGGGCTTTTACAAACTTGCAATCAAATCGAAAAACAGAGTCTTTTCTATTAGTTTTATGCGTAGAACGCAACGATATGAACTGACTGTGTGGCGGGTTGTTTCCTAAGGCTGTATAGACTAAAGTTCTTTGCCTATCATCAATGGATAAAATTATAAATCAACAACATTTTGATCTTTCAATAGTTCACGTCATACGTCTCACCATTCATTTTTGTCATTCATTCAATAAAATAATTTACTGTAACTAAACAT
The DNA here is from genome assembly GCA_902850365.2 of Chilo suppressalis. Taxonomy (NCBI): domain Eukaryota; kingdom Metazoa; phylum Arthropoda; class Insecta; order Lepidoptera; family Crambidae; genus Chilo; species Chilo suppressalis. The sequence goes on from OU963916.1 coordinate 15,246,826, forward strand.
GTAACGTTTCAATTTATGAGCAACGAAAGAATTTAGATAATAAGTAGGTACATATAAAATTCTATATTCAAGGGATTTTAGGGGAATTTAAAAAATACTTAGGGGAAAATTTTGGTAGGGGTTGGTAAGACAGCTTGCATTCAGTCGGGCACAGTCGGGAACGTTCCTTCGCCGCGACTACAGTTCGCTACAACGTGTAAATATTTTACGTTTTTCCAGACAAAAAGCCTATTGCAAGCATTTAAATTAAATAAATAATAAAACTGATAATCGATGATGATCCGGCGAAGGACCACTTTATTGCAAACAGTTAAATTATAGTACATTATGATATAAGTGCGGTAAGTTGAGAATTACAGCCCGAGCCATAGGTGAGGGCTATAAGAAGACAGATGCTGTAATTATCAAACCGCACGTATGTCATACGACATTTTATAACACATTTGCGAGGAAATAATACTACCTACATACGTACTTTCTGAAAATGAATTTGCACCTTTATTTGTTTTCCATAAGATGAAATTTTGATACGCTTGACTGTAAGTATCTATCCGTGGATTTTTAGGGCAAGAGGCTTAGCGTAGCCTTTTTCGACTTCTGGCGGTGTCAAATTAAAAAATTCGTTACTACTTGACAATATTTTCAAATAAAAACAATACAGCGAAAAGAAAAAGAAATTACTTTTTCACAGATTAGCGATGCGCGCGCATCAACGCTTTTTTTAGGCAAAGGAACAAAAAACAGTCAGTGTTACTAATAAAGTAAATTAATATTTTTGTGACTGTATTACCGATATATGAATTTAATTTATTGTCAAAATGAATCAAATTAAAGTATTAAATGTGTATATATTCTATTTTATCTCCCAAAGTTAATTTTATTAAGAAAATGTTGGCTACCTTTCTGACATAAAAACTCTTTGCTAATATAAAAAAGTGAAGATTTAAAAAAGTATCGTTCGTTTTTAGATGGAACATAATAAGCCGTGCGTTTTACTTTACATTACCGCACGCATGTATAATGTGATAGATTATGATATTGAAATTGGTGCAAGAAGAGACGCTTAACGAGCAAATGTGTTATAAAATAAATAATAAAACTGATAATTGATGTTGAAAGCAAAATTTGTATTCATAAAATCCATTGATAACGTCAAAATATATCAAAAGAAATTCTTATTTTTTTTAAATTCAGCCAAACAGTTCAGCCCAAAGCCCTATGAGTGTTTTTAGATAGAACACAAAATACACGGGCACTATCAGAGACGAGAAAAACGTGTCATTTTATTCGTAAGTACAGTTTTAAAGAATTTAAATTAAAAATATTTGGTGATTATTTATTTTGACAGTGGCTAACACCGTTGTCACATAGAAGCTAACGAGCGAGATGTTGCCAAGGGAAGTTGGGGCGGGGACTACGTGTACCATTTTAAACTCTAGCTTGCGCACATGCTTCCCTCTCTTGTTTAGATCCAAGTTTTCATCAATAACATTAGGTACTAACTCCTCAATTACCAGTCACAAAGCCGTCCTACTAACCTTAAATAATTTATTCCTAAACTAAGACACATGCAAACATTTGCATGCAACAATGAAGTGGCATTGACTGCGGCCTCTGGTTTATTGTATTGAAGTTTGTATGTCTTAATAAGTAAATAATGTACAACAAGAAATATCTAAAAGCACTACATTAATAAAACTAAGTAACAAAAATTGCAATATTAAGCCTTGGATTACTCCAGGGCTAATTCCATCTATCAAACAGAAAGATAAATTACATATGAAGGCTAAAATAAAACCCTGTAATTAATATTGCAAAAGTCAAAGTTCTACCGCTTACTAATATTCTTCTGAAGTGTTTAAGTAAAGAAATTTCCTTAGATGTATTAAAAAGTAGTCGTTATTCTTGTATTTAAACCTGGCAGTAGAAATCAGGTGCCAACTATAAACTCATTTCACATCTTCCTGCAACGTCAAAAGTTTTGGATAAAATATTTACAAGACTTGTGCAATGTTTAGAAAACAAATCCATATTATCCAAAAACAGTTTGGTTTTAAGTCAAAGTTATTCACTGAAGACGCTGTTCATTAACTTACTATTTAGTAACTCGACAAGGGTAATGAAAGAAAAGCAATATTTATTGAACTAGCAAAATTATTTGATGCAGTTTCCATAACCATTTTGTTTGAAAAGCTGGAATCTTTAGGCATAAGAGGCACCCAGCTTCAATTATTTACGAATTATCTACACGAACGCAGTAAATGTGTGAAAATAGATCATGGGGTTCCTCAGGGAAGTATTTTAGGCCCAACTTTATTTTTGGTGTACATAAATGATCTATGTAATTTGAGACGGGAAAATGGCAGAATAATTTCTTATGTAGACGATACTGTCTTACTATTTCGAGTTCTGTGGTAGAAGTCCAAAAATGTACACCCAAAAGCATCAATATTGTTAACAACTAGCTGTAGCAGCATCTACTTACACTTTACTCCGACCAAACTGAATATATCAGATTTGGTATGCGCATACCAATGACTGCTCCAATGATCAGAAAATTGTATGTTCATATTTGTGAAGACCCTACCAATTGCCAGAGTCAGTGTCCAGTCGATAGTAAAACCAAATTAAATAACTAGGTTTAATCATTGACGAAACTCTCTCATTAAGCCGCGTATTAATGCACTGAGCAATAGGGTACGTAAATTAATATTTGTTTTAAAAAACTACGCTTTACTGCACAAGTTGAAATTGATAAAACAAGTGTACTCAGTTATATGTCAGTTTATACTAACTTATTAAATGTTTAAAAATAAAATATTAAGGTAAGGTATATTTGCATGTAGGTATGTATTTAATACACACCTTAACACTGTTACGAAGATCGAGGGAACAAAAAACTATGTATTTTGTTAATCTACACTAACATCATAAAGAGGAAAGATTTGATTGTTTGTTTGTTATGAATAGATTCCGGAACTGCAGGCGCGATTTGAAAAATTCTTTTAAATTTAGAATTATACATGATTCCTGATAAGCTTAGCCTATAGATTTTTTAAAAACTTAGGGATCCGTATTAAAACTTCGATAATATTACCCAACCTGTGTAAAAATTTTTCATCATCATTATCAGCCTATTAATGTCCCCACTGCTGGGATACAGGCCTTCCTTATGGATGGAATAGGGAGATTGGGCCATGACCCACCACGCGGGCCCAGTGCGGATTGGTGGGTGCTAACGACTGCAGATGCAGCCGGGACCAACGGCTTAACGTGCCTTCCGAAGCACGAAGGAGCTCGACATAGTAAATTTTTGGTCACCCATCCGATGACCGACTACTACGAAAGTTGCTTAACTTCAACGATCGCAGCCGAACGCGCTGACCACTTACGCCATCGAGCTCCTAAAAATATTATTAAACCTTATATCGCGTACGGTGTTTAAAATTATTTACAATAGAGTAAAGTGATGTAATACAGTTATTTAGAGGACATCAATATGTACAATAAAGTTCCCAATACTACATATTTACCCGGCTGCGCAATGCAAGAGCGCGAAGCGCGACGCGCAGACAGGGTTATGTGTTTAACAGTCTATATATGTATGTTTGTTCCTTTGTGGCACACTAGAGACCAAACGCCTGGACCGATTTTGATGATTCATACATCAAGCGATTCGTCTCAATCATGGGAGTGCTACTAAAGATATGATAGTAATCAAAATTCAATATGAGCAAAATTAGGCGCCATATTGTGACGAAATAAAAAAAATAAGTTGACAAAATATGTCGAGTGGGGTATCACTGTCTAGATAATCAAAAATCATATTTAGGTTCCTAACACCATTTTTCATTTTATGTGATTGTTTAGGATCTACAACGCTTTAAAGTTGTATATTAACCACTTACGCTTTTAATTTCAATCTTACGTTTTTGAGGATCTTTGTTACTCTTTCACTTAAAAAATACTGAATGGATTTTAATGAAACTTAAAAGTAATATAGATCATATATGATAATTACATATATATAATAATTTATGTAGTTATCGAGTGAATTGGCCAATATATAACAATAAGTGTCACATAAGACGGAAAAACATCTCCCATCTGCGAGCCATTTTGGCCTGCACTGCAATAACAATAAAAGTTATATAAATGTATTGTAGAGTGAAAATGTATCTCTTAAATAGTTCTAAAAAAAAGTCCGTGACACCATATATCTATTTTTAATATGTGAGTCATTACCGCTAAAATAGTGAATCAAAACTAAAACATTATTTGATATCTATTTCCAAAATGCACATTTTGATTAACAAATCATTTTTTATCCAAACAAATACTTTTATCGCTTTTGATATTTAAAGGCGATAAACTTTGCTTTTTACACTATGTCATTTCGACAAATATTTAAAAAGTTACAACGATGACAAAGTGATAGCGTGGTGTACAAATTAAAAAAAAAACGGGGTATTCGCAGTATCTGCTCCTATACGAAGTACTAACAATAAAACTGTGATATAGTTCCTTCTTATTAAATGATGAAAAATATATTATCATAATAGGTATTTATGATTATTGAATTTAAATGAAAAACTCAGAATTTTACTGTTTTTCATTTTTTTTAACGATATTACTTAATGTTACAAAAAAGGTTTACTGAATATAATGACAAATAACCCATTTTTCGCTAGTAAGTACATACTTATTGGAATCCCTGTATTTATTAATCAGCTCGCGATAATATTGGTTTTGTAATAATTCTGCAAAATTCAAAGTAAATAATGTAGATTTTTACAGGTAAATCACCCCTTTCATCACCCTACGCCTATAAGTATTGCGATGTTGTAGCTAAGAACCAAGTTCCCATCTACTTCTATATGGGAATTCATTATATTCGATTTAGCTATTAGGGCACGGAAGCGCAACAAACAAACTCACTTTCGCATCTGTAATATTATATTATACTTACTAGTGATCCACCCGGGCATTGTACGGGCGAAATTTATTTATCGGGATAAAATATAGCCTATGTCACTCCGACAAAATGTATTTAAATAAAGAAAAATGTTATATTAAATAATGTAGCTACCTTATGATGAATTAATATTTGAAACCGGTTCAATAGTTTGACAGATTATTTGTTACAAACATACAAATCTTGCCTCTTTATAATATTAGTATAGATAGTTAGGATAAGATAAGTATTTAATTGATGAAAAAGATTTAATAATAAACTAAGTAATAGGTTTATTTGATTATATTTGTGAAAGTTACTTAGCATTTGTGCTTAACAGTGATACGTTATTCGGTATTTTTTTAAACCAAAAAAAAATGGAAAATAATTGCCATGAATGCACTACTGGGAGTACTCTTCATTCGAGCTTTACACTACCAATAAAAAAGGGTCGAACACAGTCTTTGACCTGTTAAATGTGAACGCTTTAAAAGAAAACTACAAAGAGAACTATAAATTGATAATAAATGAGATTGCTATGGTGCTCTACCTAACGGTATGAAAATTTAATTATGCGCTTTTAGTTTAATCAAATATTATAAACTTTGCTTTGGTGATTGCATAATTATTTAATTTAGTGATCTAAGGCAGTTGCCACCATTGTCCAAAACAACAGACGGGAATTACTGCTTTCTTCAACCTGCGACATAAACGTCATTGATTGGTATTGTATATAGGATGATTAAAAACATTTGAAGTTAACTTCTGGCATCTACATATAAGGTTTCTGTGAATTATGTAGGTATATCAAATTATGAGACTAGGGACTGACACTGAATTTGTATATATCACAATCTTAGACGTCCGGCCTTGACATGACAATGCAGCCACTGCCAATTTTAAATAGTCGACGAATAAAAGTAAATGAATTTTACATTTACTGCTAAACTATTAAAAAAAACATAAACAAAAGATGACTTTTTGAGTAAGTGCTAATTTACTATAAAATTTACATACATTAGAGATATTTATGTAACGACTTGATTTAACTTCACACATTTTTGCGAAAATTGAGGCCCATCTGTAGCCTTGACCCCGCTGGTAGTCTTTATATGTCTTAATAAATCAATCTTTAAGACCGACGCAAGGTACTTAATAATTCCCGCGATATTAGACTACGGTATATACCGTCTTAAAATACTAACTAAAAAGTGTGAAATAAAAAAGGTAAATTTAAAAAATCAAAAAACCCGACTGCTTAATTATACTTCAAATAAAAACTGAAAAGAAAAAAACAAGTCCAGTAGTCTATAATTCTGTTAATAAGGAACAAAGCTACTTTAACAGTCGGGACCCACTGTTGAAAAATATTATGTATTCTTGAATATCTAATGGGTCCCGACTGTTAAAGTAGCTTTGTTCCTTATTAACAGAATTATAGACTACTGGACTTGTTTTTTTCTTTTCAGTTTTTATTTGAAGTATAATTAAGCAGTCGGGTTTTTTGATTTTTTAAATTTACCTTTTTTTTTACTATTCCATAGCATTCAAAAGTTATCATTGAGTTGACGTCCACAACAGCTTATAACAGCCTACACTGAACAAATAATTTTCATTTTGAGTTGTGAGTTTTATTGTGATAACTGTGATGGATGTGTACAAAACACTGCGTCCTATAAAAGTTAAATAATATGGGCATGGCATGGTAAAGGGAACAATCTTTTTGACAGCAGAGCAATGGTGCATTTGGAACAACGAGTCCTAGACTACGCAACAAAATCAGTTAAATAGAGATAGACCGAAGCAAAACGAGGGCGGACCACTAGCCGTTTAATAAAATGCATGACCACTAATTACTTTTTATGAAAATTTTTGTTATTTTAACATTTACATTTTTACAAGCATCCGATTCAGACATCTAAAGAAAATTTCATTAGAATAAATTCAACTTCGTCCAGGTCCACTAGGCACCACTTAGACCATGTGCAATTATTTCTAATATTTTTTTCTTTAGATATACAAATCTAGTAGTTGAATTATTAATTAAACGGTTTATTATAAACTATTAATATAGCGGTATTTTACAAGTCAGTCTTAACATTATTGCTCTTGTGCCATTGTCTGAAAGCTTGGACTGCATTAAGGACATCTTCAGAAAACACCTGAGGTAGTTCCAGAGCCAGAAAATGACCGCCGTCATCTATAGGATTAGCTTTCAGTAGATTTGGGTATTTTAACTTGATCAGCCATGGAGGTAAGTATGACAGTTCGTTCTTTGCCTGTATGGTCCACGCTGGGACTTTCGATGGAATTCTGGAAAAGAAATTTGACTTGTAAAAAGCTGAAATAATAGATTTTTATAAGGTACTTAATTCCATTATATGTAATTGAATTTCGGGGTAATTTGTAGGGGAGGGGGAGGGGGGGCTAACCCCGAACCCCCCGCCATAAAAGATTTTTGGCGGAAATGCAGTTTTTTTTACCTAACCTAAAAATTCATTAAATCTGTTAAATGTAGTGGAATTTCAGGGGGATAGGTATTAGGGAAGACCCCCTCAGAGGGAAGGGTAACCCCCCCCCCCCTTAAAAAAACGCCGGAAGGGTTTTTTTTACAGAAATGATAATTATGAAAAATTAGAGGGGTTTTAAAGGTAAAACTGTACTTCCAGGGCCTAGAGGTGATATTTGATTTTTTTGTTGAAAAAGTCTGTATTAACGAATTTTTCTTTCTGGCGCTTCGCCGGCCGCTGCCGCGGCGGATTTCGTGTTTTTAATAGTTAGTGCGTGACAATTGAATTTCAGCTTGCAACGCAATTACATATAATGGAAAGCTGAGCCTTTTATAATTCTATGGAATTCGAATTGAGAAATTTGCTACCTCTTTATTGACGGCGAAAAAAACAAATCTCACAGCTTTCAGAATACTTAAGAATCACCATGAGTACTATATTTTTATAATGTTGTGCCTGCCTATAGTGCCAAAAAAACAAATCTCACAGCTTTAAGAATGTTTAAGAATGACCATGAGTACTATATTTCTATAATGTTGTGCCTGCCTACAGTGCCTAATCTAATGCTACATAAACCTGCATTTGCAAAGTGCCATTTGCAAAGCCTAGAACTTTTTGCTTCTTCAAGATGTCCCAAATTAATTAAGCATAACACATAGGGCATAATGTTCTTTAAATTATTATTTAAAGAATAATATACTCATCAAAAAAGTTTAAGCAACATCTAACGGTTTTGAACTTTTGAAGGGTTTCTACAATAGGGATGATGACAAATTTTTTATCTTCGTTTATCAGGTAGATTATCAAAAAGTATTGGACACGTATTTTTTCTTTTTTTACATAATATAAAGATTGCAGAGATATATTGATTTGAAAAGTCGCATGACGTCACGTTTGAGTACACTTATAAGGGAAAATTCACTCAAAAGTGACGTCACGAGCCCCTACTCCCAAACTTTGACGCGCTATAACTTTGTCATTTTTTGGTTGATTGCCCAAAGAAAAAATACATGTCCATTATTTTTCGATCATCTAACTGAGGGACTAAATAGAATTTCGTTTACTGTACCTCGTCATCATGCCTATTGTAACATATTTACACACAATCACAACACAATCGAAAAGTTTCTATTCGAACAAGAAGGATTATATACTTACCAATCTACTTTGCTAAGAAAAAAAATAACATCAATTAATAACACCTACAGTTTCTGTAAATGATGTGTTAGACACTTAGACTTTTTTGATGTGTGTACTTTATAAATATAATTATTGTATGGCCGAGTGTTTATACATGTCCGAATTAGTACTAGTATACAACTACTTAGAATTCGCTAAAAATCAACTGACGGTTGTAACAGAAAAATCATACACTTTCTTTCTCGCCTAGTCCGTATCTGTCCGCTCGTGCCGTGCTCCGAAAAGGAATTTCATTCTAAAAATTCAAATGGAGACATAACGAAACTCTTTCCTAGTCCATTTCTTCCCTAGCATTATAAAATTTTAAGTATAGCTTACTCATCAATCTTCAAGGCCATGTATTTCTTGCTAAAGCACTCTGCGTATAGCCTCATGGAAGTGATTATGGATCTGGTGGTCCAGTACATCATCAGGTTGTCAATCAACTGATCTTTGGTGAATCGGAACTCGAGTCCGCCGTTGACCTTCGACCGGTGTTCCTTCCTAGTCCAAGTTGAGAATTTCTCCACAATGTAAGCCATGAGTCCCGATGGGGAGTCCAGCAAAGATATACCTGGTTAAAATTCAAAACATGTTAATTAGTCAATTAATAGTTACAAACTTTTAAATCGTTCTGCCCAACTAATTTTGACAACGTCATATAACAAAAGAAGTAATAATCTTGACAATAAACCGACGAAAACAATTATCAATCTCGGTTCAGGCATTACGTGCAATATAATAGTCACGTGTAACGATGCAATCAATATTAAAGTATTATCCTAGAAACATCAAAGCTCGTCATATTTGCCGCTATATTTTCTTTAACAGAATTGGAAGACAAACATCTTATTGTACTGAGGACAGGACAGACGAATGATGATGATCCACATCATGATCTCGTTACAACAGAAACATTGTTTTCATAAGCTATACATTTTCAAATTCAATGGAAACATCTTACCAACAGTATCGGGCTTTGTAGCTTGTATATGCAGATAGCCGGTCTCTTCTATCAGTTGGCCATAGACCTCTGACTGCGGGTACCAACGATCAGCTAGCTCTCGATCTACCACTAGAGGAGGATAAATCGAACCCAACAATCGGAAGATGGTAACGGTCGGTGTCATTGAGGATACGAAATTTGAGTGGTAACCAAGGACCTCCTGCAATCAGAAAGAAAATCAGTAATATATTGTCTATAAATAAAACTAGTTTGTACGGGTTAATGCACGAAACTTTATTTATTTATTGACGTTTCGCAGCCTTTTCAGGTCTGCATCGTCAGAATAATGATTTTTTATTTAAAATTTTAAATCGATAACGCTCGATAAGCGTAGTAAAGACCGACGCCAGAGGGTAGACCGATATGTCTGCCATCTACCCGCAATTACTTCAGTTACTCCGTGATCATGGCGCTTGCAATAGTACCGAAATATCGGAGAGACTCATAAAAAACAAGGTACATCGTAACAATCCCGTTAATAGCTATAATAAAAATCAGTAAAATAAGTGACTTTTATTAGATTATACGACATTAAGTGCATTTATCATTTTTGCAGGATTAGCAAAGTACCAATAATACAGATGTACTATGAATAAATAGGGTATTTGACAAGTTTTAGAAAACGATCTCACGTTATTGACTAATGTTTACGGAGTCCGTAAAAAGTGGATATTTATCATCCTGTTGTGTATTTCAGTAAAAATAACCAAATCAAAAACTCCATTTTCAAGTTGCCGCGAAAACGTTTTTCTGGACAATATGGCGTCTTACTAGTGTGTGACGTGACACGACTGTTATTAAAACGTCAAACGATACAATGTAATGTCACTTTAACCGGAAGTTTACTTGCGTGTGACATCATTTTAGGCTCCGCCAATCCCAAGCTGACAATAGATAAGAAAACTATTATCTTTTTCGTGGGTTTTTAGTAAAATTATGACTATTTTGTTTGTAAAAATAGTAAAAACCCCTGCCAATATTCATTCTAAACACAGATGCTAACAATTGGCACTTTATTTTTAATACTGTCAAATACCCTATTCGCGGTATTGTCAAAGGATACTTAAGTACAGACTATGAAAGTAGTAATATTGGTTGCTAATTAGTGGTTGGAAACCAAAATTGCCTCTTTATCCTAATCGCCAAACGATTTGAGTGTTCGAAACTACATCTAAATAAGTTAAACATTACAAAATGAGTATAACTAGTTTTAACGGGTTAATGCACGAAACATTATTTATTTATTGACGTTTCTGACGATGCAGACCTGAAAAGGCTGCGAAACGTCAATGAATAAATAAAGTTTCGTGCGTTAACCCGTTAAAACTAGTTTTATTTAATTAGTGATGTGCGTGAAAACCTAAGAAACAATTACAAAAAATTTAATCTATGAAACAATTACAAAAATTAAACCTAAGAAACAATTGCAAAAATTAAACCTAAGAAACAATTACAAAAATTAAACCTAAGAAACAATTGCAAAAATTAAACCTAAGAAACAATTACACAAATTAAACCTAAGAAACAATTACAAAAATTAAACCTAAGAAACAATTAAAAAAATACAAAATGAGGTTCAAACCAGCACCTCCAAGCTTTGTGACTAACAATTTGTGTGCTATGCATTGCCATCAATCTGTACTATATGTTATGACTTTCAAATGTACCATTACCTACCTTTGGGAATAGTGTTGCTATATTAGATGTAATAATGGCACCCCAATCGCCACCTTGGATATAGTACTTCTGGAAACCGAGCCGCTGCATCAGATTCCTGAAGATCACTGCCATTGTGAGTGGGTTTAATCCTGGTCTCACTGGAGCCTGTGAACAAATAAAAAAATATTGGATGAACAAACCAAAAATGTTTTATTACATTTACTTAAATATTCAAATCCTGCTTTTTGGGTTCCTAACTTCAAAAGGATTTGATCCATCAGTCTGTGCGTCTGTCTGTCAAGACCCTTTATTGCAGGAACGGGTGAAGGTATAGAGTTGAAATTTAAACTAGGTATATAATTAGGTCTACGGTCCCTTTAAGTTATGAAATATCAAACTTCTATGATAACATATAATAAAATAGAGATACGGCCGTTTTTGATGTGTTTCTATAAACTTGTACGGAACCCTCGGTGGGCGAGTGTGACTCGCATTAATCCGAATTAAAAAAAGAAAAAAAAATAGTTTCTTAATTATTTTAACATAGCTTTTCGCGTCATAAAAGAATATAATAAAGTTTTCTTGAACCTTGGAAGATATTTATATTGTAATATTTATTGTCTATGACATTTTTTTTTTAACTTTTCTACTTGGCAAATGCTAAACCTATACATGTTTACCTCAGAATGTCCATAGCCTGGTAGACTCGGTATGATCAGTTCTAGCACGAAGTCCCTGTCTTCACTGACGGCAGTCAGGTGAGGGATGGCTTCATAGAACTCTCTCACGGAGCCAGGCCAGCCGTGGAGGAGAAGCATGGGCACCAGTTGCTTGCCTGCTGGAACCTGTACGAAAAATAATCATAATTTAAATCGCGCAGAAAATGTCGAACATCCTACTTTTAAAAGGCTACGAAATGTTAATTTCTGTGATTTCGATTTAATTTGATCTGAAGAAGATGTTGAGAAAGAAGCAGCAGATTTTCTTGTCGTTTTGGAGGATTTTAAGGTAAACAGTGTTATGCTACTTTATATAGATAACAAACAATTGAATAATAAGAGTGTATTGTTGTGTTCCAACGAGAAAGGAGAAAGAGTTCTGTAAAAATATTTGTTTCATGTTCATATGCTTGCGACACCCAGCTATCGCTATAACTTGACTCAACTCACAAATCATTTAAGATCAAGTGGAGATGTTATTGAAGTGAAACTTCTTTTTACTTCAATAACATCGTATGCCTTATACACCAAACAACGTTTGCCTTATACACCGACTAATGTTAGGTTATTTAAGGAAAAAAGTTTCATATCAGATGTGTGATCTGTGCCCACATATTTTTTTAATTTAACGTTTTCTGGTCCAAGTAAATGGTGAATTAAAAAGCTATAGCTATTCTTTACCCGTAAATAAATAAAAGGGAAGAAAAGGTATTTAGAAAGAGCAAGGAATTGTCGCTTATTAATGCATACAACACAATAAACAATACTGCATAACACGAATAGATTTCATTGTTATGACACATTATTGTTTAGGAAAAGCCAATGACCCATGTCTAGATAATATTATTATAACTGTACTGGACTATCATGAGTACCCAATAAAGGTAATTTGTTGCTTTGTTAGCGATAAATACACAGTAAGGTCATAAGTATTGTCACACAGTAAAAACTTTTCTTTTAGAATGCTGGCCACAAAAAAAATTTGAATTCGAATTTCGAATTGTTCATGCAAATAGATATATATACTTATTAGAATTTTACTCATTTTTAAATATGGAGTGGACGCTTAAAAGAAGACCGTGTTGCAGTTTTTGCAATGCATCGTTGCGGTTACGCGCCAATTAAAATTTTTGACATACTGAAAAATTTTAATATAACCAAAAGATGCGTTTATCGTACCATCAAACGATACAATGAAGACTCTAGTGTAGATGACAAATCAAGAAGTGGTCGCCCTCGGTCTGTTAGGTCTCCAGCAGTGATAAAAGCCGTGAAGGCGCGAATTCAAAGAAATCCCAAACATAAGCAGAAACTGTTGGCCCTTCAGATGGGGTTAAGCAGAACCACGATGAAAAGGGTGTTAAATGAAGACTTAGGGCTTCGGGCATATCGAAGAAAAACAGGACATCGTTTAAATGCTTGTCTAATGGACCTGAGACTGAAGAGATGCCGCGCTTTGTTGAAAATCGGTACGCGGGAAAAAAATATCGGGAAATGCTTTTTTCGGATGAAAAAATTTTTACCGTAGAAGAGAGCTACAACAAACAAAATGATAAAGTGTACGCACACAGTAGTGAAGAAGCGAGCAACCATATTCCGCGTGTCCAACGAGGTCATTTTCCTTCCTCGCTCAAGGTATGGTTGGGACTTAAATATTGGGACTTAACACAGGTACATTTTTGGAAAAAGATGTAAATTTTTGAGAAAGGTGTAAAAACGAATGCAGTTGTGTATCAAAATACAGTCCTGACGAACCTTGTGGAACCTGTTTCTCATACCATGTTTAATAACTGGCACTGGGTATTCCAACAAGATTCGGCGCCAGCTCATAGAGCGAAGAGCACACAAGACTGGCTGGCAGCGTGTGAAATCGACTTCATCCGGCACGAAGACTGGGACAGTCCTCCAGTCCAGATTTGAGTCCGTTAGATTACAAGATATGGCAACATTTGGAGGAAAAGTAGTGCTCAAAGCCTCATCCCAATTTGGAGTCACTCAAGACATCCTTGATTAAGGCAGCCGCCGATATTGACATGAACCTCGTTCGTGCTGCGATAGACGACTGGCCGCGCAGATTGAAGGCCTGTATTCAAAATCACGGAGGTCATTTTGAATAAACTTTATTGTCATAAGAATCTATGTTTTGTTAAGTTCATTTTGGTATATAAATGGTTACATATAATAAATAAACTTATTTCAATTATTTTATATTAAACATGTGACAGAATTTATGACCTGACTAGGTACATATTTATGTAATAAACATGAATCAGTTAGCGACAGTCAGATAGAATTGTAGCTGTCTGATTAATGTCCTGTTGATAATTTACAATGTTCAAGTAACTTTCTTAGAGCCTACGGGTTTTGCTTAAAATATAAATTCTGCGGGATTAAAACTAATTAATAGGATGTATTGTTTAATTAATTCTTTTTCTTATATAATATTATTGTAGTTAAGATGAAGTAATTTTCCTGACCAGAGGAAGAATTGAAAAGTTTAATTATTATTTTATGAAGATCGATGACAAAAAAATGCATCCGTGTTCGTGATTTTTAACCGACTTCAAAAAAGGAGGTGGTTCTGTGTTCGACTGTATATTTTTTTTATTTATGTTCACCGATTTCTCCGTCAATTGTGGACCGATTTCAAAAATTCTTTTTTTATTCGAAAGAGTGCACTTCCGATTTGGTCCCATTCATTGGAACTAAGTCACGATCTGATGGCGGAATCCGGGGAAATCGAAGGAAACCTTCAAATTTCAAAGGCACGCACGATGTTTATATATGCATGTTCACCGATTTCTCCGTGAATTGTGTTGGACGATGTAATTTTCACTAAAATGGGTGAAATAAAAAAGTAAAAATAAAAAATGTGTGTGTCAGCTCCGACGCACGACCGGAGTTTACACTCTAAAAACGATTGTCTTTGAACAGACACAAAACAAAATCAAGTCCGAAGAAGTCGGTTACAAGTAGAGATACCTCAGGAATCGTCCCATGGTTTCGACTATCATAGGTTCCATGTCACACATTTTATCATCTAACATCAGCGATATTCATCATATATTTTATTATGTATTTCTGGAAACACACAATTTCAAAAATATCACACACTAGTCATCATTTTGTAAAAATGTATTATAATTCCATCTGTACTGAAAATCACTATTCCAGAGTGCTGGACACTTACCGGCATTTCTCTATATTCTGTTATTTATTTGTTTTCATTAATTTTGCTCCGATTTTATCTATTTTTAGTTTATTTATTTTATTGATATTTGTGACAACTTAATGTTTTTTATCCGTTGCCATGGCTAAAAGTGAAAGGTGCGCAGATGAGGTTGCGCACAAAAACGTAACGAGGTCATTAATGTCATTCATCGATAGTAGTGATGTAACGAATGCCATTTTTTGAACATTTGCGAATGCGAATGGGGATGCGAATGTCTGGTACCGACATTCGCATATGCGAATGCGAATATTTAGTTTTTTTTTAAATTGGCGCCAATTGTCTATGGCATGGTGGCAGTCTCGTTCGAATTGCCGAGTTGATATGAACTCATCCGACTGAAGTGTCATTCCGCTCGTACCGTAAACAAAACAAGTGAATTTTGAGGTTAGTGATTGTGAGTGGTAATAGTGATTTATTAACATGAGTAAATCGAATTCTAGTGAAACATGGACTTATTTCACACTTTGCGATGCTGAACGAGCTAAATGCAAACTGTGTAACAATGAATATTCAAGGAAAGGCAGAACTACAACTTCTTCAAATTGTTTTTTCTAATATTCATATTCGCAAAACATTCGCAGAGATTTTGCGACTGCGAATGTGAATGCGAATATTCAAAAATATGCTAATATTCGCGAATGCGAATGCGAATATTCGTTACATCACTAATCGATAGATTTTACTCCTCACATTTTTCTCATACCGGGCCCCTAAATAGATTTTCGTTTCTGATCGGTAATGATTACGTCTTTCATACGATACGATAAACGGCATACAAGGGTAACGAATAGAATTCATATACTGTTACATATATGTGTATATTTGTCTAGAAATATATTTAATCATTAATTATACGTATTCATCATGCTAACATTTTACTGTACAAAGTTATTCTAATGACTATTTTAAAAGTTTAATAGGGATGATGACTATTGTTTTTTCTTCGTTTATCAGGTAGATTATCAAAAAGGATTGGACAAGTATTTTTTCTTTTTTCACATAATATAAACATTGCAGAGATATATTGATTTGAAAGTCGCATGACGTCACGTCATGCCACGTCGTGTTTGGTACAATTTTCACTTAAAAGTGACGTCTCGAGCCCCTGACGCCTCCCAAACTGACGCGCTATAACTTTGTCATTTTTTGGTTGATTGCCCAAATCAAAATACACGTGTCCATTATTTTTTGATCACCTAACTAACGGATTAAATAGAATTTCGTTTACTGTCATCACCTATATTTCTGAGAGAATCATGAAAACCTAATTTTGGAAAAAATACTAAAAAAATGGTTTTGACTGCTTACCTTAGGCGTAACTCTGATGAAGTGGATGTTCAGTCCTTGTATGTTGGTTTTGTAATGTGGGTACTGGTTCAGGAAGTTCTCTCTCTCCGTGAAGTTGTACTTCTCCAACCAGTACGTAGCCCAGGAGTCCAAGGTGTTGGTGTTGAAGCCATACTCGAAGGCGACGCCTTCAAGCGGAGGTGTGAAAGGACGGCGGCTTTTAAGGCGATCCTTAAGGTCCTTTATTACCTTAAAATAATTTGAGAAGAACGAATTTAAAAGAAACTGATGGTTTGCCAATTTTCAATATTTGCGACCTTCAATATTTGAAATAGAGAAGACGTCACGTTGACGCTTCTCTTAGTTGCGAAGATGATGAGACTCACTGATTCAGTAAAGACCAGAGATGTGATCAAATAGAAATCTAGTCTTTATGCGATGTGGTCAAATAAAGATTTGGTCATTATGCAATGTAATCAATTAAAGATCTACACGAAATGATATCTAGACATTTTGCGATACAGTTAATAATGAGGGTTAGTCACACTGCGACCTAGACTACCAGAGATTACCACATTAAGAAAATCGTTTTGATTTATTTGATTAAATAATATATTGATGCCGAATAAATAATTTTTGATTTGATTTGATTATGGGGCCATATTACGAGGACCTTGATGACGCAAGTGGTTAGCGCGTTCGCCTGCGATCGTTGAAGTTAAGCAACTTTTGCAGTGTTCGGTCATTGGATGGGTTACCAAAATTTACTGTCTCGAGTTCCTCCGTGCTTCGGAAGACACGTTCAGCCGTTGGTCCCGACTGCATATGCAGTCGTTAGCACCCATCAATCCGCACTGGGCCTGCGTGGTGGGTCACGGCCCAAACTCTCTATTCCATCCATAGGGAAGGCCTGTAACGTAGTACTGGGGACATTAATAGGCTAACGATGATAATGATTGTCTAAGCTTTAATTCTTCCGTGGTCAATTATATTTCATACACGGGAAATAGAGAAGATGTCACATTGTCGCTTCTTTTAGTTTCGAAGGTGATGAGACTTACTGATTCAGTAAATTTGATCTTGTAAGGCTTGATGGCTGTGTCTTCCTTGGGTTCTCCGTGCCCCCACCACTCGTTGAGATCAACCTCGGGTAGTGGAGGGGGGCTCTTCAAGTACAGCAGGTATATCGGTAGAAATGCCACTACCCCAATCAAAAGTAGAATCAGCAGCTTGATCATCTGATGAAACAGCGTAGTTTTTAATGAAATAAGAAGTTATAGATACCTTCCATGTATTTTTTTTTGTGTTAAAATGGGTGCAAAGAAACGTGTAGCCCGCCTGTCACACGCCACAGTCACAAACGCCGCCACGAGAAGCCAGAAGCGGCTACTAAAGTGGCTGAAGTGCGCGACAGCGGCCGACTAAGGTAAGGGAGAGAGGGGTGGGGAATCACGCGAGTGACGTGTGGCGGCGTTTAAGTGGCCGGTGCGGGCCACAATAAGCGAGCAACGACGATTTGTAGCGTGTGGCGGCCACTGGCGTACCGTGTATGGCGAGTCTATATAAAATGTATGAAAACTACAAGAAATATGCCGGTGGCGGCGCTTTGTGGTTGTGGTGGGTGGCCCGTGTGCGGCGACACGTATAGACGCTTGCGATGCCAAAAATATCACTCGTGCCATTATCTACTCTGACGTCTCTGACCCTATACCTTTCCCCTGCGGAGACCTGGAACCTTACTCACCGCTGGAAATACAACACCACCAGAAGGTAGTGCTACTTTACTGTAGTCTTCTGTAAGATGGAGGTTGTTTCTCCAAACGGGCGCTCCGATTCGAGCGGGAAATCCGCTGTGCTCTAACTTTTTGATAACATGGTGGCTAGTCACAATAGGTCTTTGAGGACGCAGTCCGACAGAGTCTACAGTTTAATTAGGATTGCATAGCCTTTTTATGTGGCTTTTTCTTTTATTGAAAAGCGTTTAATTTTTTTTCTTGAAATTGCTATGCCTTTAAGGGTCCAAATTACCTATATGTATATTATTACTACCATATTTGTGAACATAATGGTGTTAGTAGCTATTTTGTCTAACTGCAAACCTGTGCCTCCAACCAACGTTTTTTGGCATTACTCCTTAGATAATGTTATTCATAAGATTTATTGATTTATATATTTTATATAAGAGAATTTATTCATCCGTTGTTACACTCGACAACAAATAATCCGGTCTCCTGCTGTCAATGCCTACTCTCCTCCTGGCCGCGTCGGCCATGTTGCTCTATGGTTAAAAATGACAAAAAAACTTTTGTTTTATAAAGTTTTCATTTCATTTCTTTAGTTTTTGTCCATCGTTTTCTCAGACGTGTGTATTTTTGCAACGATTTTCACTACCATAAGAACACAACTGAAAAACGACTCTTCTGACAAAAATTCTTTATAAAAACTTTACAATATGATTAAATCTCAATAGTTTTCTTATTATTTTAATCATCATTAAATGGACTTTCTGTAGGAATAAATGTGACAGTTGTAAATATTAAACTTTTTGAGAAATTCAAATCAGAATTCCAATGTAATAAGTGGCCGGGTTTATTTTTATAGCTAACAATAATTACAAGTGAGTATCTCAAAACAGTTTCGATATAAACGAGGGCAATTTTGTATTTCATAAAATTAGATTTAATCACAACTTGCCAACAAATATAAATTAATCTGTAGTTTTATCATAAGATAACCGAAATGTCTACTGAAATGGAAACAGCCGGTTGGTGCAGTGATAAATAATAATATACCTACTGACTGTGAAAATCTCGGTATAATTTTGTTTAAAATTTTCTCATAACTTAAAATCAAATTAAACATAAATCAAATCGCTTCTAAAAATATTAAATTATATAATATTATAAGTAGTACTTATAAAATCTAAATTCGTTCATCAAATTTACTTCACTCGACTCAATTTATCAGTTCGCGATAATTTGAGAAATTTTTATTTTATTTTAAACCCCCACTTTTAAGTTAAACTGTTTGCGACGCCAATAATAAAGTTAAATTTAACTATACTTCAGCAGAGGAAATTTCTCGGTGCAACAAAAATAGTATAAAAGGGCACATTGAACTTAACACACTTGACTTCACTTAACTTCACTTATTCACACAAAATGAATACATACTTTAGTAGGAACAAAAGACCACACATGATGCGCTCACTTGTAACTTTCAACATACACAAGTCCTTAATATGACAAGGAACTTAATATGACAACACTAAATCGAAATCATCAACAAAGGTGATGGCTGAAAATCGGTATTTTGCCTTAAAACTGGCAAATGTTTAGCCGAGCTTTGGCCTTCTGCTTTCTGCAGCATACGTATGGATATTTCATAGCTGATTTCTTGTATCTTTTTTTATTGTATTCCTCTGTCTGTAAATGTATATGTATGTTGAAGAAAAAAATAAACGCATTATCTATCTATCTATCTATATGCGGTACCTTCAGGAACTTTAACTCTGTCACTTTTACTTTGGAAGAAATAACTTGAAGTGAATGAATAATCTCAGCATTTTTTGAAATACGTACAGTGCCGTCTTTGACCTATTGGAGGCCCTGGGCATATTAGGATAATGAGGCCCCTATGACCCCCGTTTGGTGATCTAACAAGAACTAGGGACTTTGTATTTGTGATCTGAGGTGCCCACCTATCGATCACGGGGCCCTGGGCATTTGCCCAAAGTGCCCACTGGGAAAGACGGGTCTGAATACGTATGTTTAGCTGATGAGTTGTGTTGGAGTAATGTTCTTTCGAGGAGCAAGATGGCGCAAGTGGTTAGCGCGTTCGGCTGCGATCGTTGAAGTTAAGCAACTTTCGCAGTGGTCGGTCATTGGATGGAGGACCAACAATTTACTATCTCGAGCTCCTCCGTGCTTCGGAAGGTACGTTAAGCCGTTGGTCCCGGCAGCATCTGCAGTCGTTAGCAACCACCAATCCGCACTGGGCTTGCGTGGTGGGTCATGGCCACGGAGGAAACAATCTCCCTATTCCATCCATAGGGAAGGCCTGTGCCCCAGCAGTGGGGACATAAAAAGGCTGATGATGATGATGATGAATGTTCTTTGGCTTGGTTCTAATCAAATCAAGTTACTTATACTAAAAACAAATTAACACAAAGATAAGTAATAATAAATTTTGAAGTCTCTATATTACAAATACTAATGATGATACAGCAATATTGACTAGACCGCAAGTCATTGTAAAGTTGAAGATAATAAATACTAAATTGCTCGTACCTTGACAGTGCGTCGCTCACGATGACACGTGTGGCCAGGTCTAATGCCACCCGAGGACTGATAAAACATCGTCACATTTTTAATGGGTCTGATTAAATATATAATACTCGTATACCGTAGCTATATCGTAGATTAGCTAACTTCATGAAAAGCTCGAAAATGATATGAAGTCGTCGCATTTCATGAATTGCTTTACTGTCTATTGGTCACATGGTGATATGGTTTGGGCAGATCAATGAAAAGAAATCATCATCATCATCAGCCTATTAATGTCTCCACTGTTGGGGCACAGGCCTTCCCTATGGATGGAATAGGGAGATTAGGCCATGGACTAACGACTGCAGAGATGCAGCCGGGACCAAAGACTTAACGTGCCTTCCAAAGCACAGAGGAGCTCGAGATAATACATTTTTTGGCCACCCATCCAATGACCGACCACTGCGAAAGTTGCTTAACTTCCACGATCGCAGCCGAACGCGCTAAATACTTGTGCCATCGAGCTCCTCATATAAATATAATATAATATAATGATAAGAAATACTTTCTTGATACTCGCAACTAAAATCGCGGCTAATTCATGAAATAGTCAAGATTATTTTATCATATATATGTTACCGGCCAAACCCGATTTCAGGACAAACTAGTTTTGCCTAGGCTAAACTGGTTCTTCCTATGCGCGATAGGATTAACTAGTATAGCCTAGTCCAAACTAATTTGTCCTAAGCCCGATAGGATAAACCAGTTTAGCCTAGGCCAAACTAGTTGATCCTGATAAAAATACGCATACTCTAGGATAAACTAGTATGGCCTAGTGTAAACATTATAGTATATCTAGAAAGTCAAAATAAATAGATAAACTGAATAAAATAATCCGTAATTGGAAAAATAATATTTTTTATTAAAACCATAATGATTCATCGTTACAAGTTATGGATAATTAGTAATACAAAGAAAAGTAAGAAAAGTTTAATTTTTCTAGTAAACTTTTCTTTAGATTTAAACACCTAGCAGTTAAATGCTTAAAAATAAATAAAAACACTAACTATAATTGCTATTTCTTCTTTCAAATGTTTAATACTTGAAAAAGTATTCATTTGACATTGTGGGTTGCGTGGTTGCAACCTACAATGCGAAGAGATGGCGCTGCCTTGCAGCTTAAGGCTAGGAAAATTTCGACGCGGCGAATAGGGCCGTGGTAGCATAATGGTCAGTGCATTCGCCCGGATTGCGAAGGGTGCGGGTTCGAGTCCGGTCCGCTGCCTGGTCTGCGTGGTTTTTTTTTCTAGTAAACTTTTCTTAAAATATTTTGAGTTTACAGTGAGATGAATTGTAAAAGGTTCGAATGATTCGGAATTTCTTAAGCCGGGTAGTTACTCATTGGCGAGCTGTAACCATAACCGTTGCACGCACTGTAACCAAAAAGCATAGTGTGTACGTGGTTCGATAACCTGCTGCGAACGGTACGCGTGCGGTTTGAAGCGAGCCAACGTTCACAACTGAGCTACTAGCGTACACACTAGAACTTCGTACTGTATCACGCATGTTACGGTAACAGATCGCTAATGCGTACCCGGCTTTACTGTCTTCCGAACTCCCGGCAACAACAAAAGAGTTAAACAAAAACCAATTACAGAAAAAACACTCCCTCCACTTTCTTCCAGCGTTCTTTTTACATGACGCGCCCTGTACAAGTCCTGACATGTTTGTTCAATTACTTTCCGCTTTGCTAAATTGGTTTAGACTAGGTCGTACTAGTTTATCCTAGAGTGTGCGTATTTATATCAGGATCATCTAGTTTGGCCTAGGCTAAACTGGTTTATCCTGTCGCGCTTAGGATAAATTAGTTTGGACTAGGCTATACTAGTTAATCCTATCGCGTATAGGAAGAACCAGTTTAGCCTAGGCAAAACTAGATTGTCCTGAATTCGGGTTTGGCCGGTAACATATATATCGTAAACCGTTACATTAATTACCGGTAGAGGCGCTGCATGCGCTATATTCCTCGCAGTGAAAAAGACAATAATTCTTTATAAAATAACGAAGAAGCTTACGATGGAAAGGTTCACGAGTACTATGCAAGTCATGGAAGAAAAAGCATAATATATATACTTAACTTACTTTGGATTTTTATTAAATATATTATGAACATCTTCCAAATTAAATAGGTCATATATCTAGCTCCTCCGTGCTTTGGAAGGCACGTTAGGCCGTTGGTCTCAGCTGTATTTGCAGCCGTTAGCACCCACCAATCCGCACTGGGCCCGCGTGGTGGGTCATGGCCCAATCTCCCTATTCCATCCATAGGGAAGGCCTGTGCCCCAGCAGTGGGGACATTAATAGGCTGATGTTGATGATGATGAGGCAACGGTACGAGTGATATTTTTGGTATCGCAAGCGTTTTAACATAACATGAAAAGAAAAGTATTGGAATCAGTTTCTGTTAAGTATTTATAAGGAAAACTAATATAATGCAGTTTTCTCTTAATTGACGTTTAATAACGTATATAATTCTAAGTGACAATAAAAGTCAAAAAAAATCTTCCAAATTAAATAGGTCATATATCGTCCTTGCTCACAGATTACGATCAGGTCATTATCCATCTAGGAAGTTTGCACATTTGATGAAGAAAGCTAATTCTCCCAATTGTGAAGTATGTAACCAAGTGGACGATGTCCGACACACTTTGATGGAATTTGTGAAGAACAGAAGAGAGAAAGAGCTATTCATTCAACAATATCAACTTAACTTTGAAAATATAGGTTCGTTTGTGGAAATATTAGCACTATCAAACTCAGATGCAGCGAAGTCGATGTTTGATATGGTTTTCTCTAGTAAGAATAGCTCGCCCTCTCCAAATTTTTAAATTAAATTAGTTGTGTATGTTTTTGTTAGGGTACGATGAGGCTGGCATATTCGTAGAATTAAAGCCTCTAAATAAATAAAGAAAAAAAATTAACATCTTATTTATTACGATTACTAAATCGTAAATTTTGACGACTTTATGATCTGGTCAAATTAAGTTGCCCACAAAGTGCAACATTTCAAATCAATATATCTCTGTTATAGTTTGATTATGTGTAGAAACGGAAGAAAGAAAAAAAACGAGCGAACCTTACATTAATCGCGTAGGATGTGTAACATTTGAAACCTCACCTTATATTAGTAAAAAAAGAAATAAAACCTACTACAAAAGGAATAAGCCATTTGAACATTATGTTCTTAAATCAAATCAAATAGCGCGCGCTTTCGCGACTTTCTGTTACACACTTCCGTCCCATTTCACGAAATCACTCCCTCAAATTGCAGGAAAGCGAGAGGAAAGATGTTACATATCAAAAATGGGTGTGCGTCTCGGGACGCACGATAAAAATGATAATTTAAAATAATCTGAGCGCGGCGCTAAGAGGAGGAGCCTGCCTACCGCTGCCTTATGCGTGAGAGAAAGGGAAGCCAGATTGGCGCCGTAACGCGTTACGTAACGAAGCTGTTGGGTAAACATAAGAAGTTATCACTTGAAAAATCGTGTCCCTATCTACCTGATCCTATTAGATAATCTACCTGATAGATGCAGGAAAAAAAAGATAGTCATCATCCAATTGAGTATTAATTTATTTAGCAGAAAATTTTCATTCGACACTTGAAAAATTAACGCTTACTTAAAAGATTTTTTGCTTGTCAAAACTTTTGCAGTAGATAAAGAAGCGAGCGTCGAAAAGATTCATGTATTAATTAAGGGAGACGAATCTCTATCGAAATTATTATCTTTTAATCGCCGTGAAGAACTCCGCGTAGCTTGGAGTTGAAAACTTCTGTTTTTTTTTTCAGAATCGTTCTGAAGTCTGTCAAAGGCTTTGAGATCGTACAGAACTGTATTACCTGTTTTTGTAGTTTTGTTTTCTTTGTAACGAAGTCTTGTTAATTACTTATCGCCGCACTGATAAACATCAATTAAAGTTAATGCTTAATCATAATGCCAAGCCATCATATGATACTACAGTAATATATGTAAGTTAAGACATAGCAGATTTCCCGCTTGAATTGGAGCGCCCGTCTGGGGAAGCAACCTCCACCTTACCGAAGATTACAGTAAAATGACACCACCTTTTGGTGGTGTTGTGTTTCTGTCGGTGAGTTAGGTTTCAGGGCTCTGCGGGGTAGGGGTAGTCCCCTACCCCGAACTCTATTTTTGAATCACTCGTCTTGCGTCGAACGCTCGATTTCTACTAAATTTCATTCGACATAATTAATTCCGTATTTTTGAATCGCTCGAGTGCAACGAATGGGTGAGACCACTCGCTGCATGGCGAATGGTGGCGGCGAATGATAGAATAGTCAAATTATTTGTACTATTAGACGACGATAATCTATCATTGTCATGCTTTATATGAAACAACAACGAGAATTTTTTGTTCGGTTTTTATTTTTTCTGCGTGAAATAAGTAAAATATCGTATTTCGTATCAAACAGGTAACACTGGTGACGAGTGATTCAAAAATACGGAAAATCAGTATTATGCGACTTGAAAGTCGAATGTGACTTATGTCGCATTCGACGATACTATGTCAGACGAGTGATTCAAAAATAGAGCTCTTGGTCCTGACCTATACCCTGGGTAAGCAATGCTGCAAGTGATATTTTTGGCATTATATCTCAAGCATCTATCTCTTATCTATTAGACAAGTCCGTTCGTCTGTCTGTGGTGCTGTTTCAGCGGCCAAACCGTAAGAGATAGATAAAGAGAATATTTAAGTTATAAGTTAAGAATAGTCTGATAAGACTACAGACCGGATTTGAGTAACGTAGCACTTCCGGTTTTCGAGAAATCACGAATTTCAAACGAAACCACACAAAATCTCCGAAGTTCTCAATTAATTAAATACATTTTTTTTTAAATCAGGTTTTGGTGAACATTTGGTTCACTGGTTTGCTAGTAGGCTTTAACAAGCGTTTAACATTGCCACCGTTTTAACACTAGAGTACACGCGTGGGCTACATATGTAGCCCAAGGTATTGTTTTTGTTCATAACTTCTCGAAATTGCGCTATTAAACTTGGAGTCTCTAGCTAAGCTCCGATTAGTTGTTGCTCGATGCATTCAGTGTGACATGACGATTGACGCTAGCACACCTTCGAAAAGTAACGATTTAAAGTTTAATGTGTAGTGTTTTAGTATGTAACGAGTTAAATAAAACTAAAAAAAGAAATATGAAAAATTCAACCAAAAGTTCATTGTGTGATTTTTTGAGGTCTGAATTTTTGTAAATATTTTAAGTTTAAGGAAGAGAAGATTGTTTTTTATTTCTGTTTACTTAATCAATGTCATTTATAATAATAAATGTGTTTTATTTCCAAATTCAATCATTATCTTTCAGTACATTTCCATTTAAAATGGGCTACAAGTGAAGCCCACATGAGCACTACTCATGAACGATATAGAGGCGAGTGTACCTTACTGTTTTAACATTATATGAAAAAAAAAAGTATTAGAATCCGTTTCTGTAAAGTAATGTTAATAACTTTCTGTGCAAATCAGACGGAAGAACAAATAAATAAATAAATATTTCCAACATTCACACCAATTAGCCTAGCCCCAAAGTAAGCACTGTAAGGCTTGTGTTATGGGATACTAGGGTAACGGATATAATACATATGTTGTACATATATAAGTATATTTATATAGAAATAAGTATTATCCACATCCAGTTACATCCATGACTGGAGTACAAATGCTCGTATTCATCACACAAACATCTGCCCTCACCGGGATTCGAACCCGGGGCCTCTCGAGTCGGCGACACCATGAAACTCGGAGTATAAACCACTCGGCCACGGAGATGGTCAAAGAATATTCTTCTTTTATTAAAACTATGTTCATTAACAAACAGTGTTTGTTAACAAAACAACATTTTGTAGTTTGTTTCTTAGGTTTTCACGTACATCATTCATTAAATAAAACTAGTTTTAACGGGTTAATGCACGAACTTTATTTATTTATTGTCGTTTCGCAGCCTTTTCAGGTCTGCATCGTAAGAATAATGATTTTTTATGTACTTTGTCGAGCTACCTTCGAAAGACTTTGCACTTTTTGCAGACGACGGGGCGGGGCGGGCCGGTCAATTTCGCCGCGAATAATAAATAGCACAAAGTGAATCCCATACTTCAAACGCACACAGAGGGCAAAAAGACAGCGCCGCAGGTGCCCGGCGGGCAGTGGCGGCGCGGCATGTCCGCGGCTGCCCGCCGTGGATCATACAAACCAGTTTATATGCAGTAACGCAGACGGCGGCGCGGGGCGGTCAGCTCAGTCCGCGCCACGCGTTTATTAGTGATGGACTATTCACTAGAACGAACGTCCTAAACTGACCGCCTCTGCCCGTCGTGTGCTTTGTGTACGCGGCGCGGGCAGCCGCAGACATCGACGGGCAGACGCGGTCTTTATTGCTTCGCGGACAAAATGCCCGCCCCGCCCCGTCGTCTGCTCAACGCCTTATTGAGCGTTCGTATTAAAAATCATTCCTAGATAGATAAATAGCATGAGTAAGTAAAAAACAATGAGTAGGATGATTCTGTTTATTTTTTTTCATCATTATTCTGACGATGCAGACCTGAAAAGGCTGCGAAACGTCAATAAATAAATAAAGTTCGTGAATTAACCCGTTAAAACTAGTTTTATTTATTTAACATTTTGTAGTCTTAAAAATGGTCTCACAATACAAATGAACCCTACATATTTTGCTTACTGCACAATTTATAAATATCATTTTTTATTTGGTCGACTTAGTAAGTAATAACTTTTGAATCGCATTAAAGATTCGATAACAATATAAAATACGGTTAGCTAAATATGATAGGCGCACACTTCTGGCACGTGCCCCTATTGGTTCAAATTATAATAGACAGCTTGGCTTCCCCCTAATATTGTGGAGTCCCCACCCTAAAGCCGATCCCTTCTGAGGACGGCTTGGCTTTACACTGATTACTTTGAATATCTTCTCAACACTTTATTCTTTGGTGAAAATGGTGGCCATGGTAAGTTTACCATGGCCACTGAAATACATAGTTATGTATTTCAGTTTTCAACCGACTTCACAAAAGAGTAGTTTCTCAATTCCTCATTATATATTTATATTTTTTATTGTTGTTCACGCATATCGCCAGGTTTGTTGACCGATTTTGATGCTTCTTTTTTTGATTGGAAGTGTTTGTTAACGAGATGGTATCAATTTGGTGAAGATCTAATAAATAATATATTTCCATATATTTCCAACACTTACACCAATTAGCCTAGCCCCAAAGTAAGCACTGTAAGGCTTGTGTTATGGGATACTAGGGCAACGGATAGAATACATAATGTATAAGTATATATAGAAATACATAAACATCCATGACTGAAGTACAAATGCTCGTATTCATCACACAAACGTCCCACCGGGATTCGAACGCGGGAGCTCTCGAGTCGGCGACACCATGAAACGCCGCTTAAAAACCACTCGGCCACGGAGGTCGTCAGAAATACTTTAGGAGATAAACAATGAAACAATACAAATACGAACAGTACTTGCATACATAGTATTCTGTTATTTTAATAGAGCTTACAGGTACAATTCCGCAATTGGCTGCAGATCGCGACCGCAGGCGACACTGCGGCTGACCGCAGTGAAGCCTGTGGTCGTGGCAGCTTCTATTCCGAGCGCGGCGACATGCATATAACCATGTCTCAGTCACTCCAATACCTTCGTGCGAGATAGAATGTCGGACAACGCACACACGAACGACGGTATTATAATACATTTTTCTTGCAAAAAATGGGAATTGGAAAAATATGGGAGTTAGCTCATTCGAGTATTGACAGATTTCGATGCGGTCAAACTATGGTAAGGGCATATCTTTTCAAATCTTTGAGGTGACCTCTCTGCGGTTGGCGACACCACTGGAACTGCAGTCTGCAGTCGCTGCACGCTGCAGCCGCGGGTCGTCGCGCTCGAAATCAATTTCATAGAGATCCATAGAAACTAGTACTGTTGCCTGCAGTCTGCAGCTACGGCCTGCAGTCTGCGGTTCAGTTCTGACTTGTACCTTACTGTAACTAACTAACATTCCAAAAGACCAGACAATAAAATTAAATACATATTACGATTTAACCAACGAACTAACTAAAAAATGGCTATCTCTTTTATTTATATGCCGTAGAAGTAGGAGCGACAGGTATACCGGCAAAATCTTTCTATAACCTTCTAAAAGACCTAGGCCTGTCGAGAACTGCAGTAAGTTAAATTTTGGAACGAGTAACTAAGGCTGCACTAACAGGCTCCTATCAAATTTGGCTAGGAAGGGCGGGCAGTTCGAGCAGTGAAGGTGAGCGTTGATGTGCATCTCAAAGGGGGCCTCCTTAAAACTACACCCGGGTCGCAAGTCCCGGGAACTGCTCTGAGTTTCTCTCCTACACGATGGACCCGGCAACTGCCCGGCGAATCCATGGATTGCTAAGAAGCTCGAATTTCAATAGAAGTTGAAATATGAAGGAGATTACAGGTCACACGTCTATATTCAGTTGATGTAGGTGGCTTACAAAAAAAAGTGAAAAATAAAAACTTTTTTAACATAAAAAAAAACGATTTAAAAGCAAAACCACAACAAAAATGGAGTCGGTGCCATGCATGTCTAATAGATCTGAGCTGATACTTGGGTTGGCATGGCACCAACAGCAAATGTTAATTTGACTTCAAAGGTACTTTGGACTGAAGACGTAAATAAATAAGAACTTTCACAAGTGCTTGTAACTTGTGAATGTCGAAAAGCTACGCCATCGGTTCGCAAATCTACGGCGGGAGACCTTGTACTGAGAAGAACCGGCAAGAAACTCGGCAAGGGCTGTTTTTTTCTCCCTGTATTATATACAGAGTCGTGAGATTGAAAAATGACTTCAATATGAGATAACACATGCAGCCACTTTCCATTACAAATGTAAATAGATATCAAAATTATGACTATAAAATAAAATAATAAAAAAAACATTCCTAGATAGATAAATTCTACTCATTTCTTTTTCCTTACTCAACCTATTTATATATATTTAATGAGAGCTACTTAAACTGTGATCTTGTTTTATCAGTCCTCGGGTGGCAGCCGACCCGGCCATACGTGTTTTAGTCAGCAACTCACCGCGGCCAAGGTACGACCAATTTTGTTTTTATTATCTCGACCTTGGCAATGACTGGGTGGACTGTGAATATTGTTGTGTCATCCTTAGTCTATGAAATGTAGAGACTTATAAATTTATCTCATTTCTTATCTTTTTTTTCAACGTTTGTTGTTAGTATAAATAACTTTATTCAAATACAATAAAGCCACATTCTTTACTAGATGGCACAGCGTATAAGGTAAGCCATAAATCGAAAAAACTGAATTCCAACAAACCTTTGACCTTTTCACTTTTTCACCAAAACATGGTTATTTCTCAAAATACTGAAAAGTTATTTTTTCGGAATTAAAAGCGACAGGAGGAAAGTACGTAGACCAGTCATAAGCTCGCGATAAACTTGTGTACTCGTATGTAGGTGCTCATCATTTACGAGTATGTCTCTTTTATTTCTAGTCAAGCATGATGTTCATTTTGAGAGAATGAGAGAAACATTCATATCGTACTTATCTACAATTTTAAATTAATCGAAATTACTCTATGAAACATTTTAAAGTTTAGTTTAATTTAAATTAATTATGGGCGTTTCATTCAGTTCAAGTTAGATGTAAAAATCAACAAACTCGCTCAGTCCATTATTGATCATCAACGAATTAAGTGAATGTGTTAAACGTATTTGGTTTATAATTTTTAATATTTTTCAAAAGTGAATTGATTTGGTGCTCCCACACTGCTGCTACAAATTTTTGTAGAACATTTTCTGACACACCAACAAAAATAAAAAAAACATATGTTACATTACATATGTTGCTCCTTAACTGATGGAAAATGTTTGCAAACATTTATAACATTTGATATCATAGCATCAGCTCTCAGTGTTGGATTACGTTCGGAGGCTTCTACACGAAAATGGAAAAGATTTTCTCATTGGATTAGCGTTTTTTAAAACCAAGAGCTAGAGAAACATATAATACCACAGATGTTAACAAACAAATTATAACGGAAATGTTTTATTTAGTCAAAATCTGTTAAATCAATATTTTGTTTGAAATGTCAAGAAAACATTTTCTAACATTGTGATTATTTGTGATTAAATATTTTTACAATAATATTAAATACTTAGTGTTTATCGAAATTTTTAACAGCAGTGCGGGTGCACCATAATTTTAATGACATTGTCGTGTTACTGTGACCTTGTTAACTTTTTGTGAAATCATGTTCTCATTATAAAATAATTAATGTATTTTTTTAAATGAACTTCATCATACCTAAATAAATGTTTCTATTTTTGTCTAAACTCAAGAATTGTATTATAAAAACTGTTTATTTTACTCGAAACGAGCATTCGTCTAAAAATAGCTGTTTATGCAATCGAGCTTAGAAATAATTTGAAACAAAATTTTATCAGGCAAATGGGCATTATCAATTAGACTATCAGTATATTATTATCACTGGGTGTTTACATTTTAGTAGATATAGGTATAAAAATAAACTACTGATTAATCGTTGATATTTGTGGGTTCTCACTATACTATAACCATTACTCACTATAAACATCTATATTTTTTATGAAACTGGTGGGCATTGTGCTGCTATTTTGAAATATTCTGTTCTTTCAGATGATCAAGCTGCTGATTCTACTTCTGATCGCGGTGGTGGCATTCTTGCCGATATACCTGATATACTTGAAGAGCCCACCTCCACTGCCCGAGGTTGATCTGAATGCGTGGTGGGGGCACGGAGAGCCCAAGGAAGACACAGCCATCAAGCCGTACAAGATCAAATTTACTGAGCGTAAGCGTCAATGATCTCTTTTCCGTATATGAAGTGAAACTGACTTCGGAAAGAGTAAAGCCCCACAATAAGGCCCCATAATTAAACGAATTTTAGAACAATTTCAAAAGGTGTATGTTATATTGAAACTTTGCAAACCATCAGTAAATATGTTTGTATTGTCCTGGCATATTCAATGATTTCCCAGTAAAGCATCGCACTGTTAGGTTTGACTTCATTTAAATTTTTACCTCTCAATCTATTTCAAGGTAGTAAAGGACCTGAAGGATCGCCTCAAAAGCCGCCGTTCTTTCACTCCTCCCCTTGAAGGCGTCGCCTTCGAGTATGGCTTCAACACCAACACCCTGGACTCCTGGGCTACGTACTGGTTGGAGAAGTACAATTTCACGGAG
This sequence comes from Chilo suppressalis, assembly GCA_902850365.2. Classification (NCBI taxonomy): domain Eukaryota; kingdom Metazoa; phylum Arthropoda; class Insecta; order Lepidoptera; family Crambidae; genus Chilo; species Chilo suppressalis. The sequence goes on from OU963916.1 coordinate 15,278,986, forward strand.
AGAGAGAACTTCCTGAACCAGTACCCACATTACAAGACCAACATACAAGGACTGAACATCCACTTCATCAGGGTTACACCTAAGGTAAGCAGCCAAAACAATTTTATCAGTCTATTTTCCAAAATAAGCTTTTGATAGTTCTGTCACAAATTATACTTTTGAAATAACTTTTTACGAGGCTTGTACAGGAATTGAAACGAATTTACATCTTAAATTAAAATCATTAGGGAATTGGACATTTAAATTAGAATAACATAATTAGACGGCCGTCATGGCTCGAGTGGTATGTTTCAGAAGTCGCCTACTCAGAGTACGCGGGTTCAAAACCTGATGGGGCAAATGTTAGTATGATAAATACATGCATTTGTAACTAAGTCATGGATATTCAAATATATCATCATTGTCATCAGGCTATTAATGTCCCCACTGCTGGGGCACAGGCTTTCCCTATGGATGGAATAGCGAGTTTGGGCCATGACCCACCACGCAGTCCTAGTGCGAATTGGTGTTTAAATATATATTTCTAGATAAAGATATTTATATAGGTATGTATCAGTCGTTACCTAGTAACCCATAACACACAAACCCCGCTACAGTAGACAGGCAGCCTTTCAGTGCTTATTACTTTAGGGCTAGGCTAATGAACGTGAGTGCTAGAAATATTTATTATTCTTTTTATTATGATAAATGCATTACTATAAAATCAGGAACTATGTTCCTAGGCATATTTTTGACACCGATCTCTAATTCTTGATATGATTAAAAATAATAATTAAGGTTTTGGGTTATGCCTCTAGTCAATAAATTTTTCTCATGCTAACTGCAATAATGTTTCAGAGTCCAAATATCAAGAGGTTCATTTCTGGGTTGTAGTATTGTCTCTATTTATCACTGTTTAATAAAGTTCCCAAGATTTGATTGAGCTTTCTCTGAACATTATATCAAGAATACTCTAATGAGTGAGGGCTATTATAAAATTGATGATCTTAATGATACAAGATACTAGTTACGATAGAATAATCAAACTTATCTTAACAACATACATACATTACAAACTAAAGTAATTTACTAATTTTATCTCCTAAAAAAAAAGAACTTTATAGAAATGATGATAACAGACTTTTTAAGCACTGCAATGTTTTACTCAGTCAATATAAATTACACTATATTTTATCAAAAGAACTATTTCTTTATCTAAAATTAGAGCACAGATTTAAACATAAAATTAATACAGGACAAGCTACAAAACAAAACTTAATAATATTTATTGCTAAAAATAATGTATATGGGAAAAGAACTGCAACACTTCCCCGCTAGCTAAATTATTAAGATTCTAACTTTAAAAATAATATTACTGCAAATAAATAAAACAACCTGTAGATTAGTGAGAACGTTTGTGGCACGATCCATTCCCCTCACATCACTTTGCTATTCACCCATTGCTCAACAGTTGTATACCACTTGGAAAATAATTGAAGGTACTAACTACCTTAATATTATATTAATATTATATTGAAACGTATTTGTACATAACAAAACAAAACAAACACCGGACAAATACCTGCGATTTATGGCGTGCTTTTTAGCCTTGTAGTTGTAATTCTTGTTATGAAATCAATGAAAAAAATCTTTTCTCATTGAGCTTCGTCACCTTTAATTACTTCGGGAACAAAACAATACCTTATAACGTTAATTTAAAAAAATGATACTCAAATACGACATAAAAATCAGCTAATTGAATTTCGAATTTTTATAAAAGCTTTCACTACTTACTATTTTCAGAATACCAGCATTGTTATGATGTGGAATATATTTTCCCAATATAACAGCATAAACCTGAGGAAGGGTCCTAATTTGCCATTGTTCTTTATGTGTTATTATTTTTATCAATATTGTTTTATAATATAATGTGTCATAGCCAGTATAAGCTTTTTCTTTTGATTTTCTTAAATTAGGTAGCTTCGCATTTTTTGCAAGGTGCACATTCACTAAGATACTTTTCATTTCCTACAGGTTCCAGCAGGCAAGCAACTGGTGCCCATGCTTCTCCTCCACGGCTGGCCTGGTTCAGTGAGAGAGTTCTACGAGGCCATCCCTCACCTGACTGCCGTCAGTGAAGACAGGGACTTCGTGCTGGAACTGATCATACCGAGTCTACCAGGATATGGACATTCTGAGGTAAACCAACTTAGGTTTTCTTCTACCAAGATGTAATTTTTCTATAAATTGATAGTTTAAAGTATCAAAAGCATTATATTATAAGATTCAAAACAAAGTTTGTTTTATCGTCTGGGCAACAATTGAGAAAATGAGAATTATGAATTTCATATATATGTTAAAGAAAGTACATTATATCTTTGAACAGTCAATGAAACGTAATGAAATAGACTGAAAACTTTTCAACTTACGCTTATTTTTTTTTTATTATTATTTGTTTTTTAACAGGCTTCAGTGAGACCAGGATTAAGTCCACTTGAAATAGCAGTGATCTTCAGGAATCTGATGCAGAGGCTCGGCTTCCAGAAGTACTATATCCAGGGTGGCGATTGGGGTTCCCTTATTACATCTAATATGGCAACACTTTTCCCGAAGGTAACAGACCATTTAAAGACCTATAAAAGTAAAATTATTTGGATCGTTGCACTTTCAAAAATAAAGAGCATAATGCTCTCAATTATCATGTTATATAATTATAATAACTTCTTTAAATGATTCCTTTCTGGTTGCAGGAGGTCCTTGGTTACCACACAAATGTCGTATTCTTGAAGACATCGACTGTTACCTTCTTCGAGTGGTTGGGTTCAATTTACCCTCCTCTAGTAGTGGACCAACAGTTAGCTGATCGTATGTACCCACTGTCAGAGGTGTATAGCTTCATGGTAGAAGAAAGCGGCTATTTTCATATACAAGCTACAAAGCCAGATACTGTTGGTAAGAAGTTTTCGTTAATTTCAGCAAACCAGAATAATAGTAAAAACAACATAGTTATACGGTAGCAATCTCGCTTATAGCTATGTAAGTGGCCACATCGGTCTAAAACCATATGTGATTCATTCGCCTGTTCTATTGATAAGTTATATTTTACCAAAAAATATGCCTAATTAACATGTTTTAAATTTTCGTCAGGTATATCTTTACTGGACTCTCCATCAGGGCTCATGGCCTATATTTTGGAGAAATTTTCAACTTGGACTCGTAAGGAACACCGGTCGAAGGTCGACGGCGGCCTCGAGTTCCGATTCACCAAAGATCAACTGATCGACAACCTGATGATGTATTGGACCACCAGATCCATAACCACTTCCATGAGGCTATATTCATAGTGTTTCAACAAGAAATACATGGCCTTAAAGATGGACGAGTAAGTTATAATTTGTATTTTTCTTATACGAGGCGTAACAAATTACCCCACCCCACCTGATGGTAAGTGGAAGTGGACTCCAGTCGCGAAGATAGATGATGCGGCAGAAAGAGTGTCGCTGCAGCCATCCTTACCTTGCCGGCCAGAACCCAATCCCCTACCCCGCGGAGCCCTGGAACCTTACTCACTAGCAGAAATAGATGACCACCAAAACTGTTACTGAGGTCCTCAGTAAAGTGTTGATTGCTTCCCCAGACGGACGCTTCAATTTAAGCGGATTTTATGATGCAAGAGAATAATTTTACACTGAAGTTGTATTACGTTGGAAACACGGATAGTTTTTTTGTATATTTGGCTAATTTGAAGTAAAGAATAGTTCTTAGCTTGCCCAAGGCACTTTGACTGCTTTTTAATCTAGTGTTGCTTTCCAGAGTAATGACATTATGGTAGACATTGAAACCATATCTTAAAATATTGATATATGAGATAGTACTCCCGGTTCTTGAAGCTTCGAAACTGGTCTTCTATACTTATGTTTAGGTTTTAAATGTCATTTTCCACTAAGAATTATTACAAATTATATCTAAAGAGCTTTTATTTATAAACAATACGACTCGTACAGTCTCACTCAGGTGCAGATCATAAGCATTGCCACAGAACTACTAACGAATTATCGAGCATATTAATGCTCGCTGCCTTTACTAGAAGTGACAACTTTAGAAATGGTTAACCTTATTAATACAACTTATCTAATTTAATTTATTTATGTTTCACTACTATTTATTTATTAGTTTTGATTAAATATTAAAGTAGGAATTACTCAATTAGTAAAATTTTATTTTCTTCTAATTAGTATGTGAGTTCAAAATAATTTTAACATGTATTTTTATCATTTTTATTTCACTCCCAAAAAAATGGCATTATGGAGGGCCTGTGCCTCAGCAGTGGGGACATTAATAGGCTGATGATGTTGATGAAATTTTGATAGTTTATCTGACAAACTTACGAGCCTTAAAGCCAATTATTTTAACACTTACAAGTAAAATTTATTTTCCAGAATCCCAACGGAAGTACCGACGTGGACCATTCAAGGGAAGAACGAATTGGGATACTTACCTCCTTGGCTTATCAAGTTGAAATACCCAAATCTTGTTAAAGACAACCCCATAGATGACGGCGGTCATTTCTTGGCTTTGGAACTACCTCAGATGTTTTCTGAAGACGTTCTGAATGCAGTCCAAGCTTTCAGGCAATGGCACAAGAGCAGTAACGATAAGACTGATTTATAAAATATCGCAATTCCTACAAACGAATTTTTTGCTTGTAAATAAAATTTATATTTTACAATAAATAAAATTGTTTTATAATAAAAATCACCATCAAGTGTTTTATTAACCGATTAACAAATGAATTTAGGTATATATTATTTTCTTTTGGTGCAGTGAAATAATACCGTTTGAAATATAGTGTATACCCATAGCTTTTTACGTTGTGTGGAGCAAAATTTCACAAAATGGTAACACTAAACACTAATTGTACTGTAAAGTGCATTGGATTTAGTTCTGACTAGAAAATGTAACTTAAACTTTATATAGTAGGTAATTTGAAATGATAGAATGATACAAAAGGTCAATTTATGTTCGATTCAAAAATTTTAGTTACAATAATTCACTTAGTCACAAAAAAGGGGAAGTGATTGAATCTTAAATCAGTAATTTTCGTCTAATGATGAGCCAATATATTCAGATGAGCTTTCGTCGTCTGTATATTTATATATAAATTTCATTTTTTATAATATCGATATTGACGTCTCTGTCATAATCTTCCTTTATTATTTTTCGTGCCTTTTCTACCACTTTTGCCCTGTCTTCTTTAGTGATTTTAGCACAAGTTTCTTTCAGCCATGTCATCAGTCTTAGCGGGGAATGGCGGCTTTGTATTATAGAGTCTTGCGTATCCTTTGACCACAGCGAAAATTAGATTTAATCTCGACTTACCAACAGATTTATCAATACATAGAAGACTGTATTCGGTAAATATAGATCGGCTCATTTTTATTGCAAAAATTAACTTGATCCCAAAAAATTTGAAATGATTTCAAGGGTCTTTCTGTATTTATCCCATGAAGTCTCATCCTAACTACTCATTAATATTCATACCTTACTTAACCTTTTTATGTTTCGAATTCGTTGCTTTATCCCCAAACACTTAAGATATAGTATATTTAATCAGTATCAGAGCTACTTAAACTGTTGTGATGTTTTATCAGTCCTCGGGTGGCAGCCGACCAGGCCACACGTTTTAGTCAGCAACGCACCGCGGGCAAGGTACGACCAATTTTGTTTTTATTATCTCGACCTTGGCAATGACTGGGTGGACCGTGAATATTGTTGTGTCATCCTTAGTCTATGAAATGTAGAGATTTATAAATTTATCTAATTTCTTATCTTTTTTCCAACGTTTGTTGTTAGTATAAATAACATTATTCAAATACAATAAAGCCACATTCTTTACTAGATGGCACAGCGTATAAGGTAAGCCATAAATTGGTAAAAACTTAATTCCAACACGTATACCTTTTCACCAAAACATGCCTAGCTCTCAAAATACTGAAGAAGTTATTTGTTCGGAAATAAAAGCGACATTTAAATTAATATTCAGTTCAAGTTAGATGTAAACATCAACAAACTCGCTCAGTACATAATTGCTCATCAACGAATTAAGTGAATGTGTTAAATATATTTCGTTTATATTCTTTAATATTTTAGATTTGCTCATTGGATTAGCGTCTTTAAAACCAAATGTTAAGAGTTAGAGAAACATATGTTTACAAACGGAAATGTTTAATTTTGTCAAAATCTGTTAAATCAATATTTTGTTTGAAATGTTTACTAACATTACCTAACAAGAAAACATTTTCTAACATTGTGATTATTTGTGATTAAATGTTTTTACAAAAGTATTAAATACTAATTTTTATCGAAATTTTTAACAGCAGTGCAGGTGCACCATAATTTTAATGACATTGTCGTATTACTGTGACCTTGTTTACTTTTTGTGAAATCATGTTCTCATTATAACATAATTAACATTATTTTTGTGGAAACTCAAAAAAATTCGTTATTATATATATGTCGTGGCCATATCGTAGATTTGTTCATTTCTTGAAATGCTCGAGTATTTCATGAAATGGTCGCATTTCATGATGTGGCTAACTTAATTTGAGCAGATCATTATATCGTCAACGTTTAACGATTTTGTCATCCACATTTGGCCGGATCGTATAATTAGGGTGTCCATAAAATATTTAATAAAAATCCAGAATATGTTAAGAACTTGTTTATTGTCATTTGAGTCCGAATGACACAAACAAATTGAATCATATTTTTTAAGAAAATACACATATCAAAGATTTTTTTCTAAATTAAACATCAACGTGTCATGTAGTTTCACAAATGTAAACATCATTTACATTTAGAAAACTAACAAATATTTGGAAATAAAAAGGTACTTTGGTACATATTGCAATAGTAGGCTTGATTCTCATCCGCACTTTTTACTTCATCTGCAGTTTCCAAAATGACATATTTTGGCAGCCAGTAATAGTCCATGAATTTCTTTTGCTTAGTCACCCTACTCTCCTCAATTTGTTTCATAACTTAAAAAAGAAAAAACATTACCTTTATTATGTCATAATTCACAAACGAAGAATAACATTAATTTAATAGAAACACAATACGTTAACTGGCATAAAGTATTTTAATAAAATAAGTGAATAATAATGAAGATGTAGTAAAGTACTAACCTGTGTAATGCGATCCAACCCACGGTTTTTTTAATTTTACTCAGTTTTTGCTTAACTTGATTAGTACTCGAAACCCTTTTGTTATCACTTTCTTCCTCATTTAATAACAAATTATGCACTTTATCACTGCGAGAAACAACATTGTCGGCAGCGGCCGCCATTTACAAATATAAACAAAGCGCTTGCAGTGCCTCCACCGGTAACTAATTTAATAACTTTACGATATGATCAAATAATTTTGGCCATTTCATGAAGAAGCCGCGTGTTTAGTTGGCCATATCGTGAAACGATTTCTCATCATTGATCTGCGCAAACCACATCATGATGTGGCCAATAGATAGTGAAACATTTCATGAAATGCGACCATTTCATGAAATACTCGAGCATTTCATGAAATGAGCAAATGTACGATATGGCCACGACATATACATGTATTCAAACGTATAAGTATTCGTAAACAAAACTGTTTATTTTACTCGAAACGAGCGTTCGTCTAAAAATAGCTGTTTATGCAATCGAGCTTAGAAATAATTTGAAACAAATTTTATCAGGCAAATGGGCATTATCAGTTTGACTATCAGTATATTATTATCACTGGGTGTTTACATTTTAGTAAATTCATAAAAATAAACGACTGATTAATTTTTGATATTTGTGGGTTCTCACTATATTATAACCATGACTCACTATAAACATCTGTAATTGTTTTCCTAAAATTAACGCGGGTGAAACTGTCGGGCATAATGCTGCTTGTTTGAAATATTCTGTTTTTTCAGATGATCAAGCTGCTGATTCTACTTCTGATCGCGGTGGTGGCATTCCTGCCGATATACCTGCTATATTTAAAGAGCCCACCTCCACTGCCCGAGGTTGATCTGAATGCGTGGTGGGGGCACGGAGAGCCCAAGGAAGACACAGCCATCAAGCCCTACAAGATCAAATTTACTGAATCAGTAAGTCTCATCATCTTTAAAGCTTATGTAAGCGTCAATGATCTCTTCCCCGTTTATGAAGTGAAACTCACTTCGGGAGGAGTAAAGCCCCACAAAAGGCCCCATAATTAGACGATTTTCAAAATAATTTCATAAGGTGTATGTCATATTGAAACTTTGCAGACCATCAGTAAATATGATTTTTCTGGCATATTCAATGATTGCCCAGTTAAGCATCGCACTGTAAGGTTTGACTTCATTTTAATGTTTTCCTCTCAATCCTTTTCAAGGTAGTAAAGGACCTGAAGGACCGCCTCAAAAGCCGTCGTCCTTTCACACCTCCCCTTGAAGGCGTCGCTTTCGAGTATGGCTTCAACACCAACACCTTGGATTCCTGGGCTACGTACTGGTTGGAGAAGTACAACTTCACGGAGAGAGAGAACTTCCTGAACCAGTACCCTCAATACAAAACTAACATACAAGGACTGAACATCCACTTCATCAGGGTTACACCTAAGGTAAGCAGCCAAAACCGTTTCTTTAGTATTTTTTTCCAAAGTCTATTATTTAAATAATTAGTTTTTATTATTAAAAATAATGTATATGGCAAAAGAACTGCAACACTTAAATCCCCCGCTGGCTTAATGATTTAGACTTCAACTTTAAAAAGACTATGACTGCAAATGACATCAAAAGTAAATTAAAAACATTTTTTTTGAGCAACCTGTAGATTTGTGAGAACGAACCGGTAAAGGCGTTTGCATCCCTTCCCTGCACATCACTTTGATTTTTACCTTTTGCTCAACAGTTATATAGCACTTGGAAAAATAATTGAAGGGATTTACTAACTACCTTAGTATATTATTAATATGATATTGAAACGTATTTGTACAAAACACACCGGACAAATCTGCGATTTATAGCGTGCTTTTTAGCCTTGTAGTTGTAATTTTTGTTATGAAAACAATAAAAAAACTAATTATTACTGAACCCTGTTATCTTTTCTCATTGAGCTATGTCACCTTTATTTATTTTGGGAACAAAACAATAACTTGTAATGTTAGTTGTTTAAAAAGGATGATACTTTCCTCCAACACGACATAAAAATCAGCTGCTTCTTCAAAATATATGTTAGATCAAATAAAATGAAAACATTTCTAAACAGCATGAATTTATAATTTTTCTAAATGCTTCCACTACTATTATTTCCAGGATACCAGCATTGTTATGATGTAGAATATATTTTCCCACTATAACAGCATGATACTGTTATATGAAGGGTTTATGAAAAGCCCTGATTGCCATTGTTATTTGTGTTATTATTTTTATCAACATTGTTTTTTTAATATAATATGTGATGGCCAGTACAAGCTTTTTCTTTCGACTTTCTAAAATGAGGTGACTTTGCATTTTTTGCAAGGGACACATTCATTATGATAACTTTTCATTTCCAACAGGTTCCAGCAGGCAAGCAACTGGTGCCCATGCTTCTCCTCCACGGCTGGCCTGGCTCCGTGAGGGAGTTCTACGAGGCCATACCTCACCTGACTGCCGTCAGTGAAGACAGGGACTTCGTGCTGGAACTGATCATACCGAGTCTACCAGGATATGGACATTCTGAGGTAAACCAACTTAGGTTTTCTTCTACCAAGATGAAAATTTTCTATAAGTAAATTGTCAAATATAAATTTATAGTTTAAACTATCGAAAGCATATATTATAAGATTCAAAACAAAGTTTGTTTTATCATCTAGGCGGCTATAGTGCAACAATTGAGAAAATGAGCATTATGAATTTCATATACATGTTAAATAAATAGCAGTATATCTTTAAACAGTCAATGAAACGTAATAAAATAGACTGAACACTTTTCAATTTACGCAAAATCTTTTTTTTTCTTTTAACAGGCTTCAGTGAGACCAGGATTAAATCCACTTTCAATAGCAGTGATCTTCAGGAATCTGATGCAGAGGCTCGGCTTCCAGAAGTACTATATCCAGGGTGGCGATTGGGGTTCCCTTATAACATCTAATATGGCAACACTTTTCCCGAAGGTAACGGACCATTTAAAGTCCTATAAAATTGTTTGGATCGTTCGACTTTCAGAAATAAAAACGCGATATTATGCTCTCAATAATCATGTTATATAACTATAATAACTTATTTAATTGATTCCTTTCTGGCTGCAGGAGGTCCTTGGTTACCACACAAATCTAATATTCTTGTTGACACCGACTGTTACCTTCTTTGAGTTGTTGGGTTCAATTTACCCTCCTCTAGTGGTGGACCGACAGTTAGCTGATCGTATGTACCCACAGTCAGAGGTGTACAGCTTCATGTTAGAAGAAAGCGGCTATATGCATATACAAGCTACAAAACCGGATACTGTTGGTAAGAAGTTTTCGTTAATTTCAGCAAATCAAAATAATTGCAAAAACAACATAGTTTTACGGTAGCAATCTCGCTTATAACTACGTAAGTGGCCATATGAGTTTAAAACAATATGTGTTTCATTCGCCTGTTCTATTTATAAGTTATATTTTGCCAAAAATATGCCTAATCAACTTGTTTTAAATTTTCGCCAGGTATATCTTTGCTGGACTCTCCATCAGGGCTCATGGCATATATTTTGGAGAAATTTTCAACTTGGACTCGTAAGGAACACCGGTCGAAGGTCGACGGCGGCCTCGAGTTCCGATTCACCAAAGATCAACTGATCGACAACTTGATGATGTATTGGACCACCAGATCCATAACCACTTCCATGAGGCTATATTCAGAGTGTTTCAACAAGAAATACATGGCCTTAAAGATGGACGAGTAAGTTATAATTTGTATTTTCTTATACGAGGCGTAACAAATTACCCCCACCTGATGGTAAGTGGAAGTTGACTCCAGTCGCGAAGATAGATGATGTGGCAGAAAGTGTGGCGCTGCAGTCATCCTCACCTTGCCGGCTCAAAAACTCAATCCAATACCCCGCGGAGCCCTGGAACCCTAGAAACAGATCACCACCAAAACTGTTATTGTGGTCCTCAGTAAAGTGGAGATTGTTTCCCCAGACGGACGCTTCACTTTAAGCGGATTTTATGATGCAAGAGAAGAATTTTACAGTATAGTTGTATCACGTTGGAAACACGGAAGTTTTTGGTGTTATACTTCTTTAGGCGCGTTATGAAAAAATTATGAGAGTGAAATTTTAAGATGCGCGCGCATCACTGTAACACAAAAAATTAACAGCATGAAGTTGGTGACCAACTTCGAAAGGCCTATCAAAAGTATTTATTAATCTGAACAACGGAACCAAAGCGCGATTCAGGAGACTACAGCGCCATCTCTTGACCATTGGTGTAGTAGAACCAAAAACCACTTCTTTATTTTTTGTAATAAAGTAACAGTTATAGGTATTCATATTTATAATATTTATCCACATGTTTCTAGTTTGTATATTCGGAACACGTGTTTGAGTTTCATACAAGTGTAAATCACATATGTTCTAATAAATTATATTCAGTAGCGATTTTAATTGAATATTTTGATTATTTATTTATTTTTTCAAATTAAAACTGAACTTTATTGACTGTGTCCTTTTCCAGACTTTTTATTAATTTATTGTAATTAATTATTTGCATGCAATTAAAAACTAATTTTAAACGATGCCAAAGAAGGATAACTTCTCACGCGCCTACATAAGTACACGCACCCATTTTTTGTATGTTTAGGCTAATTTGGAGTAACAAAAAGTTCTTAACTTACCCAAGGCACTTTGAAGTGTTGCAATCCAGGGTAATGACATTATGGTAGACACTGCAACCAGGTCTAAAAAAAAGTATATATAGTACTCCCGGTTCTCGAAGCATAGAAACTGGTCTTTTAAACTAAGGTTTTAGGATTTATTTTCCACTAAGAATTATTACAACTCACTTTCATGAGGAGCTCGATGACACAGGTGGTGAGCGCGTCCGGTTGCGATCGTTGAAGTTAAGTGACTTTCGCAGTTGTCGGTCATTGGACGGGTGATCAAAAATTTACTATCTAGAGCTCCTCCGTGCTTTGGAGGGCAGTAAAGCCGTTGGTCCCGGCTGTATCTGCAGTCGTTAGCACACACCAATCCGACCTAAGCCCGCGTGATGTGTCATGGCCCAATCTCCCTATTCCTATAGATGGAGAGGGAAAGCCTGTGCCCCAAGTAATGGGAACATTAATAGGCTGATCATAATGATGATGATGATTATTTGATAATTAATCTGACGGACTTACTTAGCTTTAAAGCCAATTATTTCAGCATTTCTAAGTCAAATTTCTATTCCAGAATCCCAACGAAAGTACCGACGTGGACCATTCAAGGGAAGAACGAATTGGGATACTTACCTCCTTGGCTTATCAAGTTGAAATATCCAAATCTTGTGAAAGACAACCCCATAGATGACGGCGGTCATTTCTTGGCTCTGGAACTACCTCAGGTGTTTTCTGAAGATGTTCTGAACGCAGTCCAAGCTTTCAGACAATGGCACAAGAGCAGTAGCATTAAGACTGATTTATAAGATATTTGTTAAAATAAATAAAATTGTTTTATAATAAGATTCATCACCAAGTGTTTTATTAAGCGATTTCAAATGGATTTCGATTCCGAGATATAGTAATTTTCTTTTAGTGCAGTTAAATAATACGGTTGAAATTAGGTAGTCTAACATTGTAGTCTTAGTAATGAGCCAAATTTTATGTGATTGTGTTTTTATTTTTTAAGCATTTAACTGCTAGATATTTATATCTAAAGAAAGTTTTACTAGAAAAAAATCCACGCGGACCAGGCAGCGGACGGGACTCGAACCCGCACCCTTCGCAATCCGGACGAATGCACTGACCAATTCGCCCAATTTACTATCCGACCGTTCTCTTGTACAAGGATTTTGATGTATTAACTGTAAGACAGCTTTTTATATTACAGGTGATCCTTAAGCAACACTCACTTTTAAAATTTGATGCCAATGTATTAACTAAACGTAGGAATTTTACTGTTTGTTCATCATTTTTAACCAAACACTGTTTTGGTCAAAAATTCTTTAACTTTTTAGGACCCTTTCTTTATAATAAAGTAAATAAAAATCAATTTATCATCTCCCTTTCTATAGTGTCAAGTATTCAACAGTTAAATGGCTTAAAACTTTAAGTTATAACGATACTGAATTATTTTTGGAGACAATGTAGATTTACTGTTTATGATTCCATTTCTGGTAATAAATATATTAATTTTATACAACCTCTCCACACACACACACTCATATTCACTATACTCACCATGAGAGGTTTCACTCGCTACACTTAACACTTATTATTTTGTTACTTCTCTGGAAAATATGTCTGTACGCGTTGAGTATATAAAACAGCTTGTATTTTTTATAAAGAGCGCTGCACCTGAGATACAGGTCTCCTAGTTCAGGTGCAGATGTATTTTTATACAGTTGATTGATTCTCCTATTATTGTAAGATTTTATAAAATTCTGTGTACAAAAATAATTTTTTGGTGCCAATAAATTATTATTATAATTATGCTACCACGGCCCTGATGGCCGCGTCGAAATTTTGCTAGCCTTAAGCTGCAAGGCAGCGCCATCTCTTAGCATTGTAGATAACCTACAATGTCAAATGAATACTTTTTCAAGTATTAAACATTTGAAAGAAGAAGTAGCAATTATAGTTATGTTTTTAGTTTTTAAGCATTTAACTGCTAGATGTTTATATCTAAAGAAAAGTTTTATTAGAAAAAAATCCACGCGGACCAGGCAGCGGACGGGACTCGAACCCGCACCCTTCGCAATCCAATGGTCAGTGCATTCGCCCGGATTGCGAAGGGTTCGAGTCCCATAAGCTGCCTGGTCCGCGTGGATTTTTTTTCTGGTAAAACTTTTCTTTAGATGTTTATGTGAGTCAAAGTTTTTGAGTTATAAGGGGATCAAAAGTGGCTTCATTACACATGGTGCTGCTCGCCAGTTCTGTTAGATTAAACTTGGCTTGACACACTACCGCGTTCTAGAAGGGTCCCACTTTAACCCCTTTTTCAAGTCGCGCAGGGTTCTCGCAGCGACAAAAAGATAATTTTAATATCAATAGAGATATTTTGTCTTCCATTGAGGACACGAATCTTTTCCGCGGCCGCTCCTTTATCTACTGCAAAAGTTTTGACAAGCAATAAATCTTTTAATTTAACGCAGATTTTTTAAGCCTCTGATTAAACCTATTTGCCAAATAATTAAATTGTTACTCAATTAAAGAGAGATGAGAGTTGATGGGTCAGGGCAAGCAACAGTTGAAGGATTAGTTCTTCAATGGTCTTTTTCTAGAATTTATAAAGTCACTTTATTAATCTTCATCATGTTATGTGTATATATATATTTAAATATAATAGCGGAATTTATGTATGTGTATTCCTTTCGTAGTATGTATCTATGTTAATTTCTAATATTTATCCGTGCGGTGACGGAGAAAGAATACCACTCACCGCCCCTTCACTTCCCGCGGGTGTCGTACGAAGCGACTGAGGGATATCAGAGCTTCCGTCTGCTCTCCTGGTGGTAGGGTGCCTAACACCCGCCTGGTTTGTTACCACCGTACACATGGTGAAAAACCCGTGAAGTGCTTCACGCGCGTTTCGGGATCAGCCAGCGTACAACCAGAGCTCGAGTGGAGATTGCCGCGACAGATTCGGTCCAGTGGAGGCATCCGTCGAACCGATGCCGGGAGGACTGCATCGACCCACCGGCCAGGGAGACCCGTAGAAACGGCTGTCCCGCTGGCCGCCCGTGGCACAGTACAGGGGCCCGAGCGTTCCTAACCAGTTCGCGAGGCTGCCCCATCATGTCACGCATAATCTCGGGGTGGACCGTCGTGCCGGTTGGTGACCGGGGCGTGGGGTCCCGGCGGCCACTCCCGGGAGGGTGCGGGGGCCCTTCCGTCCGTTGGGTCGGCGTATCTCTTTCGCAGGCAGTTACTCGGGAAAACGTGCCTCCATATATTTGCCTGTCTTTGTCGCGACTAACTCTCGATTCACGTCTCTCAACTTTTTTCTCATGATGGCAGCCCGTAAAATAAAGTTTGGTTGTACAGCGGTGCACACCCCCACGCCTTCCGCGCTGTTTGAGGTTGAGTTCTGTAATATACGCGGACTCCACTCTAACCTCAATGCTGTCCACCACCATCTTGAGACAGCACGGCCAGCACTATTGTTTCTCACGGAGACACAAATACTTCCGCCCGCTGACACAGGCTACCTTAAATATCCCGGCTACGCGCTTGAAGAATCCTTCAAAGCAAAAGCCGGCGTATGCCTGTATGTTCGGGCGGATGTTTGTTGTCGCCGTTTGAGCTGCCTGGAAGACCCCTCCTTTTCCATGTTGGCGGTACATGTAGACTCTGGTCCTTTGGCCAGAGTCTACGTGTGCCTCTACAGATCTCACACCGGCGACGCTGAGACAACTCGACTGTTTGACCACCTCAGTAGGGTAGCAGATGATGCCCAGGCGCAATTTCCCAACGCAGAACTGGTGTTTTTGGGAGACTTTAACGCCCACCACGGTTTGTGGCTTGGCTCTTCCAAAACTGACCATGCAGGGATCTCTGCCCATGCATTCGCTCTCACGCACGACCTGACACAACTGGTTGATCAGCCCACCAGGATCCCAGATATAGCAAGCCAAGCGCCTTCTTTACTAGACCTTCTGCTTACGACCCATCCGCAGGAGTATCAGATTGTGGTTCGAGCCCCACTGGGTTCATCAGACCATTGCCTGATATCTGTCAAGGTGCCACAGGCCAAAACCCCTCGACCATTGGTGGTCAAACGCAGGGTCTGGCACTATGGGTCGGCAGATTGGGATGGTATGCGCGATTACTTTGCGTCTGTCCCTTGGAAGCAGCGCTGCTTCAATGAAAAGGACCTATCATCCAGTGCCGTTGCCATTACTGAGGAGATCGTAATGGGAATGGAGTATTACATTCCACATTCTGATCTCATCAGTAAGGGCACACGTAACCGCTGGTTCAATCGCGATTGTGCCGATGCTGTTTCTCGTAAGCAGGCGGCATATCGCGCTTGGATCAGAGGCCGCGCTCTTAAGGATCCCGGGGTTAACTCATTGAAAGCTGCCTATAATAGTGCTTCCAAGTCTTGTAAGAAGGCTTACATCAGAGCGGATGCCCAACGTGTAGCACGTACTGGCCACGAATTGTTAACGCACCGTAGTTTTTGGCGTTTGGCTAAGGCCGTGCAACACAACTTTTGCCAGCCCTCGCTGCCACCTCTGCGATGTCCAGATGGGTCACTAGCTCATGAGCCGCAAGAGAAAGCCGATTTGTTGGCAAAGCTCTTTGCGGCTAACTCCCGAATCAGTGATTGCAATGCACTGCCACCTACACTACCTCATTGTGGCACTACGATGCCTGACATTAAAATCAGGCAGCGTGATGTTCGTGCGGAATTGCAATCACTCGACGTCCGGAAAGCTAGTGGACCCGATGGCATCCCAGCAGTTGTTCTAAACATTGTGCAGCGGAGTTGTCTCCCGTGCTTACGCGACTGTACCAACTCTCTTACTCTTTGGGGCGTGTGCCGGAAGCTTGGAGAGACGCCAATGTGCAACCGGTGCCCAAAAAAGGGGACCGCTCAGACCCGGCCAACTATCGGCCGATAGCTGTCACCTCAGTGTTGTGTAAAGTCTTAGAAAGGGTCCTTAACAACCATCTGACCCGCTACCTAGAAGATTACTCTCTAATTCACGATCGTCAATACGGATTTAGGCCGAATCGATCGACGGGTGACCTTCTAGCGTACGTGACACACATCTGGGGTGAAGCTATAGACAAGCGGGGAGAGTCTCTGGCTATTAGCCTTGACATCGCCAAGGCTTTTGACAGGGTCTGGCACAAGAGCATTCTCTCCAAGCTTCCTGCATACGGTCTGCCTGCTCAGCTCTGCGCCTGGGTAGCTGACTTCCTGCATGAGCGTAGAATTCGCGTCCTTACGGACGGATGTAGTTCGCAGTTCATGTCAGTGAATGCCGGTGTTCCTCAGGGTTCCGTTCTATCCCCCACACTCTTTCTGCTGCATATCAATGATTTGATTCCACTTGCGAATATTCATTGCTATGCAGACGATAGCACAGTGCATGCGAGATACTTTGGACACGCGGCGGCTGGACAGGTAGAAACCATGGAGAAACGGGAGAATCTTGTCGTTGAGCTCAATCGGGCTTTAGACCACATTTCCGAATGGGGTACTAGGAACTTGGTTGAGTTCAATGCCAAGAAACTCAGGCTTGCGCTTTCACGGCAAAAACATCGCCATTCCTTCCCCTTCCCTCTCTTCAGGGCACAACACTGGCGCTACAGAGCAATATTACCATGCTCGGTATGGAAGTTCGCTCAGACCTGAATCCAAAGGACTACATCGAAACGTTGATCAAAACAGCTTCACGCAAACTCGGAGTCCTGAACAAGGTGCGGCGTTTTTTCACGCCCGATCAACTGTGCTTGTTGTACAAAACACAAGTGCGGTCCTGCGTGGAATATTGCTCGCACCTCTGGGATGGCTCCGCAAAGTACTTACTCGATGCCTTGGATAGGTTGCAGCGGCGCGCTGCCCGCATCATTGGCGATGAAGAGGCAACTAAGAAACTCGAGTCTCTACAATTACGCCGTGATGTGGCATCATTAAGCGCATTCTACCGAATATACCACGGCGAGTGTTCTGAGGAGCTATTCTTGCTTATCCCTCCATCACCTTTTCTTCAGAGGACCACGCGCGCTGGCCTACGTTGCCATCGACTTACTGTGGCCACTATTCCTACACGAACAAAGAAATTTGGCTACTCATTTCTTTGTCGTACTATTCGTAAGTGGAATTCTTTACCCGCGCACGTGTTCCCTCCTTCCTATAATCTGGGGTCCTATAAGAGAGGCGTGAAGAAGCATTTTTGCGGGCCGGCAAGGTGAGGATGGTTGGTGTAGCAGTTAATCACTGCTGTACCAGCTATCTTCGCGTTTGGACTTTATCACCACTTAACATCAGGTGGGGTAGAGTCATTTGCCTACCTAGTAATATAAAAAAAAAAAATTCGTATA
Source organism: Chilo suppressalis (assembly GCA_902850365.2). Lineage (NCBI taxonomy): Eukaryota > Metazoa > Arthropoda > Insecta > Lepidoptera > Crambidae > Chilo > Chilo suppressalis. The sequence continues at coordinate 15,297,200 of OU963916.1, forward strand.
TATTTTTAATATTATTTATTATATCAATATTTATGTGTATATTTAGCTTTATACCGCCGTTCGCGTTTTTCTTTTTTCCCAAAGGTTGACTGGGAGAGTTGAATGAGATGCTATTAGCATTAAGTCCGCCTTTTGTACCATTATATTGTATTTTGGTCAATGAAGTTTAAATAAATAAAACGTCTAGAGGAGCTCGATGGCGCAGGTGGCTGGCGCGCTCGGCTGCTATCGTTGAAGTTAAGCAACAAGTCGGTCATTAGATGGGTGATCAAAAATCTTCTATCTCGAGTTCCTCCGTGCTTCGAAAGGCACGTTAAGCCGTTGGTCCCGGCACCGCACCGGTCGTTAGCACCCGCAAATCCGCACTGGGCCCGCGTGGTGGGTCATGGCCCAATCTCCCTATTCCATTAAACGTCCATAGTCCATTGACTGTTTTAAACCGACTTGTCTGTAAAAAGGAGTGAGTTCTCAATTCGGCAATATGTTTTTTACTGTAGGTTAAGGACTTATTTTGATGATATTTTTTTCGTTTAAACCAGTTTTTTGATGAGATGGTTTCATTTTAATTTAGTGAAGATCCTCTCCGACTCCCGAAGCACGGAGGGGCTCGAGATAATAAGCTTTTGGTCACCCATCCAATGATTAACCATTGCGAAATATGCTTGACTTTCACGATCGCAGGCCGAACGCACTTACTACCTGCGCCATCGAGCTCCTCATATCTACCTCTATACCTCGTGAGTACATAATATTTATATAGTTCTTGATTGCCTGCCACCCCTCAGTGTAAGCTTAGGGCTAGTGTATATGCAAGGCAAGATTTGCAACGACTTCTATTCACAATTATTTTTTTATTTCATTTATTTATCATCAACAAGTTTTAATTGCGTTTTACACAATATAATCTTATATAAATTTTAAACGGTACTTTAGCCAATTACAGATACTCACTTTGTATTCAATTCAGAAATTAAAATGTTTACGTAGGGTAGAAATTACAAATTAACAATAATATAAAAGAAATACCAACAAAGATTCAAATTATACCTATATAAATCAAAATTATAAAAAGAGCATGATAACTAAATTTGTGTCAATGTGTGTGTACGTGTGTGTTTGGTGTAGTGTGTATGTGTGTATGTGTGTGAGCATGCCTTCCGTAAAAAATATCCATATCAAAACGATCGGTTAAAAACAGCGAAACTTAATTTGAAATATTTTATGCTAGCACTTCACATGGCTATAAGTATTTGCTATTTATAAATTTCAAAACAGTATGCCCTTATCATTCAGTTAAAGGAATGAAAAGAACAGCCTCCTGTCAATATGACATTTTACGAATAGTCATGTTAAGTGCCAGCATCATGTGTGCATTTATGTTTTTCAAGTGAAAACTTCTTTAGCGGCGTTGTACATTTACAAACAATATATTAAAGTCGCATCATCATCATCATGACGACCTCCGTGGCCGAGTGGTTTGTACGCCGGGTTTCATGGTGTCGCCGACTCGAGAGGTCCCGGGTTCGAATCCCGGTGGGGGCAGATCTGTGTACTCCAGTCATGGATGTTTAATATGTATTTCAATATAAATATTCTTATTTATGTACAGTATATGTATTCTATCCGTTACCCTAGTATCCCATAACACAAGCCTTACAGTGCTTACTTTGGGGCTAGGCTAATTGGTGTGAGTGTTAGAAATATTTATTTATTATTTATTTATTTATTTATCAGGACACGTGGGCTGATCGCGTCATGACATGCGGTCTGATCGGGGACCTGATGAAAACAATAAAATCGGAAAGGTTGTTGACTTTCAATATATTGGACGAAACAGTAATATTTTATTTTATCGTATATAATAATAAGTCTCTATCTAGGACGTCCAGGTGGCAGCTTTATTGTGAAGAAAATGCTTTGTTCATGCAGCCATCCTCACCTTGCTGGCCTGCATGTGGATTTTTCACGTCTCTTATAAAGGATCCCACGTTGTAAGAGGGAGGGAAGCCTGCCCGGGCAGAGCATTCCATTTTCGGATAATGCGACAAAGAAATGAGTCACCAAATTTCTTTGTACGTGTTGGAATTGTGGCCACAGTGAGACGGTGCAACGTAGGCCAGCGCGCGTGGTCCTTTGAAGGAAAGGGGAAGGTGGAATAAGAGAGAATAACTCCTCAGAACACTCGCCGTGGTACAGACGATAGAACGCGCTTAGTGACGCCACGTCACGGCGTAATTCAAGAGACTCGAGGTGTTTAGACACCTCCTCATCGCCTATGATGCGGATCGCGCGCCGCTGTAACCTATCCAAACGATCGAGCAAGTACTTGGCGGAGCTATCCCAGAATAATGCATATAGTAATATGGCCGTCCGTGTTCTGTTTGCACCGTGTACGAGTCCCTAGGAAGTGTGTGTCGTACTGATAACAAGAAAAGCGGTTTATATAAGGGCTTTGAGGATGTTATTACGGATTAGGTGCTTACCCAGGTCTAGGTGGCGTTTCTGGTTCCATTCGGATGGAACGCGATGATCGGCAAGTGTGTAGGTATCCATAAGAATATAAGGAAAATAAAAATATTCTTTTGTCCTGCAAAAGGGGGCGGCGGGGGGCTACTTGGACGGGTACGCTCAAGAAGCCCTCCGCAGCGGACGGGGGGCGGTACGGTGGGGACTAGGCCGCGTACTCAGCCCCCACGGGAGGGCCATCCTGCGCACGAGACCGCTGCCGTGGAGCCCCGGCAAGGCCGGGAAGCTGCTGGATGCGGAGTCATGGTAGAATCCCTAAACGGGGACCCCGCGGATTCGCATTAAGCAGTGTAGAAGGTATTCGCAGGACTTTTTTAGCGGATATTATGCCGTAAAGCGCCCGTAAGAGTTGCGGGGTCCTCGGTGGGCAGCCACTGGGGGTTCCATAAGACGTGCGGGGGCCAGGTGTGAGGTCCGTTCGGCGGTGTGCCTCTTAAAGGCGCCGTCGTCTGTAAACAGCATTTTTTACCTGCGTTAAAAAAAAGGTTTCCGTGCCTCAAAAAAGGGGAACCCTTATAGGATCTTTTTGTTGCCCGTCTGTTTGTAAAAGCGGGACCCTAAGACTTGCTAAGACTCCGCTGTGCGCGAACCCTTCGTACGCTAGTACGACTCGCACTTCACCGTTTTTTTTTAAATTAACCGGTCCCCTATAAATGATGCGTGACGCCATTGCATCTTTCTATTTAAGGTCCTTGTCAAACCAATATCTGCTCTGCGCAAAAAATCTTATTTATAAAATTCTCGTGTCACGATGTTAGTTACCATACTCCTCCGAAACGGCTTGACCGATTTTTATGAAATTTTATATGCATATTCAGTTTCATACCCCTAAGTGATAAGGGTAGTCCACCCCCAACATTTATTTTTTTATTTTTAGTACAGTTTTTTTTATTTTTTTATAATGAGATGCCTCATGGACCCTAAATTTTCACCCTTCAACCACCAGCCTCTATTTTGAAGACGGTACGAAGTTAGCTGGGTAAGCTATTATATTTATAAGACAGCATTTGACAATATTCTGGTACACGAACAATGCAACATTTATCAAGCAATTTCTGAACCATTATAATGCTAAGATTCTCCTTTAGCATCTTTGTATTCGAAAATTCGGTTAGTATACAGTCATAATGATAGAAGTTTCGAAATCTCAAAAAATGCACATACCACATATTGGTTTGACAATGACGTATACCTATCTTTATACAATTAAACATCCTTTCATGAATTAAATTAATATGCATGCATATTGTTGAGAGATAAAAATGACTTATGTTTAGATCATCATAATATTATATGAATACGAAGCGGTCGACACAAATGAATTCCCATCAGCCGTAATCTGTTATTAATTTGCGAAGAAAGCCGGGGCGCGTGGCTAACGCTCGTCTGTCACCGCATAAAAAATACAGATAACGCTGTCCTTGTATTCGTGGTCTATCGTTAATATAAAAAAAGATTTGAGTACATATAATGCAACGAAAATATGATAGTCGTCAAGTCGTCATCCCGCCTGAAAGCTGGATCTAGATAATATTTTACTTATAAAAAAAATCTTTAAATTAAAACATCTAGCAGTTAAATGCCTAGAATAAAAATATAATATACTAGCGCTAGTGCTTGCTTTTGATAGACTCTTCAAAAGAACTTCATTTGGAATAATGTATATTTTCATTTCGATCTTTTGTAAGGTGAAGGTTTCTTTCCAGACGTGCGCTTCAATTCGGGCGGATAATCCGCTACGCTATACCTCTACTTGTTGTACGGTGACTCAAGAAGTATCTCTGAAGCCATTTAATAAACTTGACGACCTTGTACATAATAATACAGGGAGAAAAAAACAACCCTTGCTGAGTTTCTTGCCGGTTCTTCTCAGAAAAAGGTCTCCCGCCGTAGTTTTGCGAAACGATAGCGTAACTTCTCGTCCTTCAAAAGTGCTTGTAACAGCCTAGACCGATTAAATAATTTTTGAGTTTGAGTTTGTTGACCTACGCGCGACAAGAATAATAACTCATACATAACCATAGAAAATGCTCAAAATCACTCAATTGTAGTGCTGTTTCATTTACACTCAAAGTTTAACACTATTAGTGACATCTAGCGACAACGCGAATCAACGACCTCGTGTAGTAAAAGCATCATACAGAGGAAACACTCGCGAACTGCGAGCACGCTTTTAAAAGCTTTCTTTTTTAAGAGTTAGTTACAAATTTCGCCGCTAGAGAAAGATTTATGAAAGTTATTGATCTTTTAGCCGAGGCGAATCAGTAATTGTATACTATAAACATTTGTTTTTTATACAGCTACATTTAATTAGAAAACTTCTATTTTATGATTTTTTTCACAATTTTGTCGCGTAATTTAATAGAAAGTTATGTTTATACTAGCGATCACCCGCGACTTTGTCGGCGTTATAGTTATTTTTTGAGAATCCCACTAGAACTTAATACTTTTTCTAGATTTAACAACCCTTTCACATAGGGTCATCAAGGCAATAAACTACACTAAATTTTATCCAAATCCGTCAAGCCGTTTTAGCATGATAAGCTAACAAACACAAACATACAAACTTTCAGATTTAATATTAGTAGGATAAACTGTTATTAAGAAATTCCAAGTTCATAGTTTTTATACAGTGAAAATCTGCTCCTTGTCAGATATGTAGATCTTTCTTTTCAGTGCTGCCACCTAGCTGTCGCGATCTGTAAGAAGATATTTAAATGAACATGAAAAAAATATTTGTAAATGATCACCAAAAAATACAGTTTCCCACCTACAAAGGTTATGCTGCAATTACATTTGGTCGTTAGCCCATTTTCGGGTGCACGAAGGACATTATTAGAATTCGGACACCGAAGAAATATTTACACTGGAATACACTGGAATATATAATATATGAAATTCGTAATCGGGCTAACAACCAATTGAAATCGCGCCATTATGTTGGGTTTACAGTTGTTTTTTTTTAGTGTTCATTTCCTATTTATTTTCTTAGGATCATTTAAACAAAAAGAAATAGAGTATTTAACAAGTTTAAGAAAACGATCTCACGTTATTGACTAATGTTTAAGGAGTCCATAAAAAGTGGATATTCATCATTCTGATGTGTATTTCAGTAAAAATAACCAAATCAAAAACTCCATTTTCAAGTTGCCGCGAAAACGTTTTTCTGGACAATATGGCGTCTTACTAGTGGGTGACGTCACACGACTGTTATTAAAATGTTAAACGTTACAAAGTAATGTCACTTTAACCGCAAGTTTACTTGCGTGTGACGTCATTTTATGCTAAGCCAATCCCAAGCGTTTTGGGTCACGTGACAATAGTTATGAAAACTATTATCTTTTTCGTGGGTTTTTAGTAAAATTATGAATATATTTTTTTGTAAAAATAGTAAAAACCCCTGCCAATATTCATTCTAAACATAGATGCTAACAATGAGCACTTTATATTTAATACTGTCAAATACCCTATTTCTGAAATCTCCCCTGAATTAGGTTTCTATGAATAAAACAACTTATTAAACAAATCAATCTAAATGTTACTTTATTTAGGCGTTTCTTCAGCATTTATTAACACAATTCGATACATAAAATATTCTAGAATTATTTTATTTTCGTCAATGATAGTAACAGTCAATAGTTAATTCCTTAGCTACTATAGAATAGAAATTTTCTACAATTGTATAGAGAGAAAATATAAAACGAATTTATACTATTATTGTCAATACATTATTTTATTGTCACGATCTTGAATCACATCATACGATTAGCTAGAGAAGAAGTCTCATAAAAATAACATTCGTTGCAAGAGTAGTCCATAATATAGAGAAGATGAGTAGAGATATTTTATTTTACTTTTTTAAACAAAATAAAAATTGCCTACTATATACTTTTCATTTATTTGTACAATCTAGTCTTTTAAGGAAAATTCTAAGCTAATTAAAGCCTTTCTATCTTAACATCTACCTAAGATACAATTCTGTTACAAAAATGTTGGAACATAATCTGGAGAAGTTCATTTAGCGTAAGATTTGTTTTTCATATATCACTATAATTTCATTAAAAATTATCAAAATGAAAGTGCATTATATATATTTTCTAAGCGTGTTTAAGATCATTCGTTTTAGCTCATTCATAACCTTAGAACTTTTTCTAGAATTTAAACTTCTAATAGGTTCTAGGACAGGCACACTTCACTACCACATCACATAAGCTAAAAGGCTAAGCCTTATTCTAGAATATAATTTATTATTAATAAATCAAATAAAAATTATTACATATCATTTTTTTCTATAATTGTTGTATCGTATGCGAATAAACACAAAGTAATGCAATTTAAAATTTAACTGTATGTATATCTTTTTGAATCTTTACGCAAGCTAACTGAATTCAAATAAGTAATTATTAAAAAAAAGCGAAAATAAACAATTATATTTTTTTTCTGTTGATAATTTTAATGATAAATATTCAACGACACCATTATAAAAATCTAGAAAATGTATAAATTTCACAACCTATTATTTTGTCTATTCATTTAAATTTTAATATTTCCCCTTTTGATAGAATTAATTGAATGCATTAAAGTATTAATTTTTTATTATTTTACATTTTCACTATTGAGCAAGATACCTAGTAGCAAATTATTATTATCTATTTATTCATAAATATGTATGTTTAAATATTTAATGCGGGGGTGCCGTTCTACTAACTGCAATATTTATTTATTTTATTTATTCAATCTAAGCTTAGGAATAAATTAATGTTGTTACTCTCGACCTAAGACATACCTTTTTTCGATAACGGGGAGAAAAAATACATTATATCCACGACAATGACCAATGCTGCGGTGGCTTACTGTCAACAAACCCTCGCGACGCAGGTGTTGCGTGGTGCATTCGGCAGCCCGATGGCCACTATAATGCGATTCAACTAAGAATAGGACCGACTGGGCGCCATATTGTGATGTCATAGCTGTCAATTCAAACCAAATAGGTAGAGTGAGCAAAAAAAGTTTTTATTTAATAAAACTTATTTACTAAGATTAAGTGAGAAAAGTCATCAGATTTTTCAAGCGACATTTGACAGATAGAGGTCATTGGCTTTCATATTCTTATTTGAATCACATTATAGTCGGTACAGGTATGCTTTGACGTGCGCTCACGCAAGCGTGGCAGACGTCAAACCACCTCGCCTCCGCTTCAGCCGATCTTGGACTTCTCTGTTCACAGCGTCACCTAACTAGACCCACGGACCGCAGTCCAAGCGCCTAGCCAGCCGACCTGCTCTCGTACCTATCAGGTAAACCAACTCCCTGATCTACCCCTCACCCTCCAGGTGTAACTGCGGGATACAGTTATGAGTCGCCGCTTGACCTAAGACAAACCTAATACTGTATTTAGGTTTTATGTTCCTACATGTTGGTATCATTTGGTTTAGAAACCAAATCCTCTGTATAACAAACATCAGTAAATTCTAACTAAGTTTACTTACATAAATACAGTAGAATACAAATGGACTTTAGTATTTTACCGGAGAAGCTTGCAATGGGCGTTTATAAAATTGCGTTGTTACAATCTTGCTTCTTTAGAAAATCAATCGTAACAAAGTGGATTTTTGTTACACTAATAAATACAGGAGTGCGCAAAAGAAACGAACGCGGTTGTTATAGTCTACAACTTCTTAATTATTGAATCAATTCAATTTCGGACAAAGAATTGAGTCTAGCTATTCAAAGGGGGAACGCTGCCAGTATCTTCGGAACCTTGCCTAAAGTTACTAATTTTAATAATATATTTTAATTATTATATTATAATTTCTTTGGTTTCTTAGTTTTAGGTTAGTTGTTCTAGTATATATATTTTTACTACTAGTAACTATTAAAAAGTAAAGGGTGTTACAAAATGATAATTCAATTTTTGATTAATATTATAATACTTTTTTAAAGGGGTATTAGGATAATTTAAACGTGAAAAAGACGTCGCGGAAGTGGTGCTCATACTCAGCTTCAAAGTTTAAAGTTTTCCACACACGTTTTCCATGACTTTTCTTGAGATTTCAGGAGTTTCTTCCCAAGTATTATTTTTAGGTGGGGCATAGTCTCTGGGTTATTCAAGTACACACGTTCTTTTAAATATCCCCAAGGAAAGGAAAAAATCTGGAGCGGTTAAATCCGGTGAATGCGGTGGACAATTAAGATCGCTGTTTCTTTAAATCGACAGTCAAAAAGTCTTATATACCACTTTGGTGGTAAAAATGAGCTTAATTCCACTTTTTATTTAATGTTATTTTTAAGCAGCACCAAAGTGGCGTATTAGCAATTTTGCTTTTCCATGCGTGTGGTGAAAATGTCCCGTAACAGCGCTTCTTTGCGAAGCTGAGAATAGCGCACCAAACAGGCGAGGTTTTTTTTCACGTTTAAATTACCTAATTCCCCTTCAATAAAGTGTTACAATATTGATAAAAACAAAATTATTGGTTAAAAATTTTATTAATTATAGACTATTAAAATGCCCTTTCGTTTCTTTTGCGCCACCCTGTAGTAAAACAAAGTTAAGACCCCGGCACACATCTTGAGCAACGATCATATACAAGGTAGCCTGCGACTGCGCAGCCTATCTTGTTGCTTTTGACGTTTTGGTATGTAAAATTGCTAGTCTGTGCGGAAAGAGAATGGGCGTGGCGAAAAACGGTACTAACATTAAGATTTTTATTTGGCAATCAAGCCCAGCTATCTGTAAAACGTCAAAGTTTTGTATTGATACGGATTTGTTTGTTGTTGTGATTTCTTGCGGTTTTTTGTATTTAATCATGTCTAAAAGGGGTAAAACCTTACAAATACGATAGAAAAGCACTACAGCGCCCTCCAATCTAAATCCCATTCTCTTTCCGCACAGACTGAGACACTGAGCAATTTTACATACCAAAACGTCTACCGCGCAAGTGTATTTGTCTGTGGTTTTGCTCAAGGAGTTACCTGCTACCTATATCTAGCTTTTATGTCCGTTTTTAAAACTTATAATTTTGCTGTTAATTTTTATATATAATTTAAATCTACTAAACGTTAAACATAATTTCTGATAAAATACAATTCCATTACTCTAAATATCGTCAAATATCACCCGGTTTCGTTCCTGGCGCAAAGGTGCCCATTATGCCTGCAGTATTGCCACGATGGATGGCAATAGACAGTCTTTATGCCAGAAACGACCTAGAGCGAGGGTCATCAGAGTTTAAGATGGCCAGGTTCCACACAAATAGCTTGGCTTCTTCGCTCCAACAACCCGAAGTTAATATACTTCTATTAAGTGTCGCCGCACACGGGCCACACGCGACAGCCACAAACGCCGCCACGAGAAGCTAGAAGCGGCTACAAAGGTAGTTGAAGCGCGCCACAGCCATTTGTGGCCGGTTGTCGACACTTGCCGTCGGTGGCTGCTACAATTTTTAACACAGCGTGCAGTATCATAATGGACTCTGACGAAAAAGATTTGAAGGTAGGGAATCGTGTCAGTGACGTGTGGTAGCGTTTGTATCGGCGCATTAGTGGCCGGTGCGGGCCACAAGAAGCGAGCAACGACGATTTGTGGCGTGAGGCGGCCACCAGCGTTAACCGTGTGCGGTGAGTCCATATAAAATGTATGAGAACTGCAGGAAATATGTTGGTGACGGCGTTTTGTGGTTGTGGCCGGGGGCCCGTGTGCGGCGACACTAAGGATTTCAAAAAATTCTTTATGTGTATAGCTATAAGTAGGGCTGATTCTGTATAATAAAATATCACTTCCAATTTCGGTAGCTGCCATTTTAGCCATCGGTTTGTTAAGTATTACGCCATTACACGGTAAAATGTATGTAGAAGCAGCCAGTATTAGATATTTACAATTGTCAGAAATCCGACTAAATGAGAGAGATCGTAAGTAAGATTGCATCTTACAGAATACCTGTGTAGGTCTCCTTAATGCCGGTGGTTCGAAATTTTCCTCCAGTGCGCTTGCTTACTTAAAAAAAGCTACTGCAAAATATTTCTTTGAGTCCAATATTAATTTTCCTACTTAAAACTATAAATAAATTTATTTTTAAAGTAATCTTTCGAAGAATTTATTAAGTAATATATATATATATATATATATATATAATTAAAACTATTAATCAATAATTTTAATTTCATAAGTATTTTTAGACGCTATGACAAAACCATTGTTCCCCTATGTGAGTACGCTTTCATACATTACAATAATAAATACATTTTGGTGTAAATAAACATATTATGTTATATAAAAATAAACCTACATGAAAACCATACTACCAAAAGAACTATTCATACAATTTTACACCACCGAGGCAAAAACCAGCCCAAGTCAATAATTTTAACTTTTAAGTTGCAATGTTGTTGAGTTTAAAAACTTATAGAACAGCGACAAGAAAAATTAAAAAAAAATAGTAGCTACATAACTTTCTTTTAACTAAAATATCTATTAAGCTTTACAAAATTAGAAAATGCACTGAAGATAATCAAAATAGAGAATAGATATGATCATAGTCATTATCTTATTTTTAAATTATTTAAACGCAAAAGATTTTAAAACTCAACCAATTTAGCTTTTTTTATCCATAAAATGGTAATTCATTGGCAAATTTTCAGTATGATTTCCGCCAATCAATCTATATGTGTTTTGTTCTTACAGTTTATTAACAAAAGCTGTTAGTTTTCACTTGTATAAAATTATGGAATTATTTTTAATGAAACCATTTTCCTTGAAAATAATAGCCCATCAGAGATGGGAAAAGAATCCGATTGCCACTACCTAGGCGGACGGCCTAACTTTACCTACTTTATTATTAATTTCTGTTAAGCTGTTAAGCTTACATTGTTGTTGATACTTTTGTCAGTGCTTATATTTAAAGAAACACTTTGAAAGTGTAGGATTAAGGTGGATCAGGTCAAATTTCTTATTTATTTAATAGCATTTAAATTATATAGAATTGAACGCAATTTTCCAACCAAGAAATTAAAATGCGTTTTATACAAACAAAACATGTTACATAATAATAATTTTAAATAATTATATGGTGTTTCAATCCTCGTTTTCAATGCCAATATTTATTAGTTTCCTCTTACTTAAGTATACAAACTTTTTTTGTTATTTCCTAAGCAGCTATAATAATAATATTCGGCATTTAATGTTTTCATTTTTCTTACCAAAAAAGCTATTTCCCACGCGACCGTAAACCAAAGTCTATTACTTTGTGACAACAAATACTAATTCTAACTCATATAAATTGTTACAGTATAATTAAATTTAAATATAATTATTATTGTCTTATTAATATTGTCATAGAGTTATAGATAGGAAAGCTCGTTAATATTATCCAGTATAAGTATTATGATTACATGTAGAATTAAGAATAAGAGAAAGATATTCTTTACTAGGAGTTTCTAGGGATTTAATACAGAGAGGTAAAGAGTGGACCACGGTAAATCGATATGATGGCTTTTTATCAAACTGCAAGAATTTAGGAGACTTTTCATAAAACATTATTAATATTAACCAAATAAATGGAATAATATTTACGTTAGTTACCTACTGACGTTGATGATTTATTTCTTTTCAATATTTTATCAACCACAGTTATTCGTTAATGTTCCTAAATTCTTGCCAATGCGTAAAAAGTGAATAAAAATGAATATTACTGATCGTCCAAAATGCAAAAAGTGACGCGCTCATATTTTACGAAAAATGAGATACGTACTTTTAGCTTATGAACGTCAAAACCAAATAATGGATATGGATTCATTGATATGCGATACATTATCAAGTAGAACCTACATTAACTATTTAAGAGAACCACCATAAAATTAAGTGGCGTTGTTATAATATTTTCGTTATTAAAAATGTAATAAGCACAGCCAAAATTTTGCGGTGGATTCGACATACTTTGTTCCTACTGTTTTTTGGTATAACCTAGTCGTATTTACTTGGGAACATATGCATCAGGCCACTTGAATGCATTTATAATTCTATACTACATTCTAGTTAAATATTTTTTTTAACTAAATATAATATGTCCATACATATTAATCGTAGTAAAGAATTTAGATGATAAATAATACAAAACATGTAGTTAAAATTTCACTCACTTACTTTTTCTTCATGATACAAATAAAAAAAAAATCTCAATTCGCTAAATCTCACTATCCCTTCTACTCCTAACAGTTTCCAAGTAAATGTCGACTCGTCCTACACAAATCTACCTCTTCGGCGACAAACTCTGAACGTAATTCGGGTCCATTTCATCCAAGTCCTTGCCCTTTGTCTCCGGAACACAGCAAACTACGAAGCATAGACCACCGACGCTAATCGAAGCATACAGCCAGAACGCGCCATGAAGACCCAGCGCCTGTTGGAAATCTACAAACGTTTTCACCCCTACGAAAGCGCAAAGGTAACTAAATGCCGTGGCCATTGCACTCCCGAACGCTCTGTACTCCAAAGGAAACAGCTCCCCTATAAGCAACCACGAAATCGGGCTCATTCCTAAAGAAAAAGCTATCGTAAACACCAACACACACAGTAAAGGGATCCAATCATTTTGACCTAAAGACTGGTGGAACATCACGTTTTGAATCCTCTGATTCCTATGCACCTCTTCGTAATAAGCGTAGCTCCCGAAACCAGCTAATGCCATCGACATTAAAACAGAACTCACGATCAGAAGCGGCAGCCTTCCTACCGTGTCGATGAGCAGACCAGACAGACACGAAGCCAGAAGCTGAACGAAAGAGACAGCTATAGCTGCTCCGTGCGGATTCATGCCCCCAAAAGTCTTCCTGAAAATGGGTACGGCGTAAAAGGAGAATGCATGAGCGCCGGAGAACCGTTGGAACATCATCAGTCCACACGTCACCAAAATCGGTCCTAGCAATCGATTCATCGTTCTGACATCCAGAGAGTTTATAAGTTGACTCCCTGACATCTGACTTTGGCGTTGGCTGAAGTTCTTGCTGGCTAAAACGTTGGTTCTTATGGTGGCTAATTCTTGGGCAACATCAGAATTAGGTCCGCGCAACCATAGCAAGCTTTTGTACGCTTCTTCGTCTTTGCCGATGAGGACTAGGTAGCTGGGTGTTTCTGGTATGTAAAGTACTGTGCAAAATAGGAGTAAGGGAGCGGCGGATATGCAGAGCGCTAGTTGTTGCCAGTCGAGATACGCTCCAATGGTGAAACTGAACAGGACACCAAGATGGCCGACGATCTTCAGCACGGCGCTGAGGCAACCGCGGATGTCTGGTACGGATATCTCGCTTATGTACACCTGTAATAAAACAATTAATTTATTTTAGTTTTGCAATAAGTACGCCTCTGTGCCGTCTTTGACCTATTGGAGGCCCTGGGCATATTAGGATAATAGGGCAGATATGACCCGTTTGGTGATTTAACAGGAACTAGGGACTTTGTATTTGATCTGAGGGGGGCCCCTATCGATCGCGGGGCCCTGGGCACTTGCCCAAAGTACCCACTGGGAAAGAGGGGTCTGCATCTACTGCTTCTTTGTATAACGCCTCCCGACTTTTTAAAATCGGACCTGGCAACACAGGCTGCGGCCGTCACTGGGACGTCAACGAGAACGAGATTCTTTCTGTATGTGACGAAGATGACTCGACGTGCTTGCGGTGGACAACACTACTTCGGCGTCGTCATGTCTTTAACGTTCCGGAGGGGACGCTGGACAAATAACCTTAGTCTTTAGCACCTCACTTGGCTTTCGTGCTCATCGTCCGTTCTCCCAATTCCCTCTTACAGAGCTCTCCGGTCTGTGTCCCAGCAGTGGGGACATTGATAAGTGGAGAAAATCAGCCGTTGCTGAGTTTCTTGCCGATTCTTCTCAGGACAAGGTCTCCCGCCGTAGATTTGGGAACCGAAGGCGTAGCTTTCGACTTTTGCATATGCTTGTAAACCTAAACTGAGCAAGTGAATATTGAATTGAATTGAATTGATAGTCTAGTAATAGTCATCGTGGAGCTCGATGGCGCAGGTGGCTAGCGCGTTTGGCTGCGATCGTTGAAGTTAAGCAACTTTCGCAGTGGTCGGTCATTGGATGGGTGACCAAAAATCTTCTATCTCGAGTTCCTCCGTGCTTCGGAAGGCACGTTAAGCCGTTGGTCCCGGCTGCATCTGCAGTCGTTAGTACCTGCCAATCCGCATTGGGCCCGCGTGGTGTCATGGTCATGGCTCAATCTCCCTATTCTATCCATAGGGAAGGCCTGTGGCCCAACAGTGGGGACATTAATAGGCTGATGACGGTTATGATGATGATAGTCTAGTAAATAGCTGCCAACAGTGCAAACTACACCAATCCAATAACTTTATCGGAGCGTAATTTATTTGTTTTTCTATCGCACACACGTATAGCATTACAATATTATTATACCCGGCGGCTGTTATTCGCGTGCCGCGAGGAAACTTTGTTACGACATTTTTCTGCGACGCGCTTATCAGAAGAGAATTTAATAAAGAAATACGTAACTCACACCCCGACCTACGTGATGGATGGAACTTCCAACATTCCTGAGCCGACTCGAGTGTATCTCGTTTCATGTTGCGTTCATGTTAGCAAACAATTAAATGATATTATAATTTTGGAGCTGTAACAAAACTTCGTCTTTTATAATGGGCACAGGAGCCTGCATTAGGTGGGTGGGAGCTTTAGGGGAAGCCTAACTTAACGAAAGTTTCGGACTTTATCAATTAAGAGTGGTGTGACCAAATGATTTTATTTTCGAGGACTTTTTTATTCTGTAATCGCTGATGGTAAAGAAAAAAGCAAATGTTAAGCAGAATCTGGTTAAATTTACATAAGGTACCTGTTTGTTTTTTCGAAATCACCTGTTGTGTCAGAACATTTGCATTACGCAGATTATTTTGCATCATCTTATTAGCAGTAACTTAAAATAACAATACATAGTTTGCACAAATTGACACCTTCCTTATTTTGTGTTTGTCTTCCCTCAGTTAATTAATATTTAACAGTCAATAATATTAAATGAAATTATCATAAAGTTTAATTTTGCGACTTTGTCTAACGTATAACGTTATTTTAATTTATATTATTTTTATTTGACTATTTCCTGTAGATTGAGTTCTAAATCAAAGTGTGTTTAGTTAATATTCTTCTCTGTCCTTCTTTCTACTTTATTATTTCTGGAAATATTTTTATGTTAAAAAGGTAGACGATTTATTAACGACCGATCAAAAAAAAATCTCCTTTTTTCCAAAACCATGTCCACCCCAACGATTGCTTCGGAAATATGCGGGCGGCACGAAAATTAGTTTCTTTGACAGGAGACGAAAGCCTGTTCTACGTTATCAAATTTTCTACCCTAACTTTAGACAGTAAAGCCCATTTTGGCGTGAATAATTCATGGATTCGTGCTTTATACAAAGATATAGTGGATCACACAAATTCGATTGTTTTAACAGAGTTTTGATGGTTAATTATAGCAGCTGTATGGAAGATCATCGTCTTGTTAAATTTATAAGTCTTTTGTGTGCTATTAATAACTTTGAACAACTTTTGTATCAGATTATAGACAGTTAATTCAGTGTTTGCGTGCGGTTAGATTTTTTTTTAAGAACAGGGGGCCATTCGCCTAACGTAAATGCTTTGGAAAACGCTAACGCTTACGATTTCATTTTGTTATTGCTAGCCGCCTGAGGTTTTCATATGCCTTGCGCTCTTTTTTTTTTCTTTTGTATTGGTAATTACAATATTAAAGAAAATGAGCGTGAGGTATTTGAAAACCTTGGGTGGTCAGAAATAACAAAATGAAATCGAAAGCGTTAGCGTTTTCCAATGCACTTCCGTTAGGCGAATGACCCCCAGTTCGATGGCGCAAGTGGTTATCTTATTCGGCTGCGTTCGTTGAAGTTAAGCAACTTTCGCAGTGGTAGGTCATTTGGTGACCTAAAATTTACCTCGAGCTCTTCCTTGCTTCGGAAGGCACGTAAATCCGTTGGTCCCGGCTGCATCTGCAGTTGTTACCACAAACCAGTCCGCATTGACGCGTGGTGGGTCATCATGACCCATTCTCTCTATACAGTACGTGGCTTCAACCGTGGTCAATCTCCCTGTTCCAGCCGTAGGGAAGGCCTGTGCCCTAGCAGTGGGGTCACTAATGGGCGGATGATAATGAAACTAACCCAACAGAATGGAACAGCAGAAGTCCCCCAAGAAGGCGGTAATGCTTAACATCATGACCGAAGTAGCCAGCACTGTGAGCAGCCAGGGAAAATGACTCTACCCCATCTGATGTTAAGTTCTGTTAAGGTCCAGACGCGAAGATAGCTGATGCAGCAGTTATGAACTGCTACCGAGGATGGTAGTACCTTGCCGACCTGAGAAATACTTCTTCACGCCTCTTTTAAAGGATCCCAGATTGTGGGAAGAAGGGAAAACATGCGTGGGCAAAGAATTCCACTTACGAAGTCTTCGATCAACAATACTACAGATAACGGATCAGCGCGTAAAATCCGTCTCGGTAAATATAGCCTCACTTGCGGCGTGAGATTTTATTTTCAAATAATTCGGTTAATACACAGCCAATGGGTCGGTCGGTAAATGGTCATATGTCCGAAATAAAATTTCGTTATTTGTAACTAACTTTATTCCTTTGTAACATAGTTGTTTTGAAACATTTATCTTTGTTAATTGGGTTTCGAATACTCATAGGCGCATAAGTATATACTCTCGCGGACAGTTTATAGCTTTGATTCTGTATGCAACCCGTTATCTATTTTTTTTATTTTATTTATTTAATCTTTATTGCCTTATATGTAAATGGCGGACTTAATGCCAATATGACATTCTCTACCAGTCAACCGGAAAGAACGTGCAGAGCGAATATAACGGCAAAGAATAAAACAAAAGAGAGTAAACATCGAACAATGCGAAAAACAAAATTAAAACATAAAAATGCATATATCCTATATATATCTAATAATATATTACACATAAACAAAAATTCATACATAAAAACATATACTTAATTATACAGTGTCCGATTATAGTAATCTGATTGAGCTTAAGCGCTTTCCAATAGATTAAAATAATGTTCCCGCGGCAAAATCTTAAACGCAGTCTTGTATGGAGCGTTTCGCACGTGTAGATGAAGTGCATTCCAGAGCCGAATGGCAGTAAGGGTAAACGAACTGGAGGCAAAGCTGGTATAGTGAATAGGTACACTAAGAATCACATTATTATTAGAACGAAGATTTAATCGATGAGAAGACCCGAGGAACTGTAAACGAGATTGTAGATATCCAGGTGTACGTGGATCATAAAGTATGTTGTAAAGAGTGCAAACTATCCTTAAGTGTCTACGCGCCCGAATAGGCATCCACTTAAGTTTACTGCGGAATTCAGAAATGTGGTCGTATTTTCGCAAACCGAAAACGAAGCGAATATATCTATAGAATTGTTGATCGAAGCAAATAAAGGAATGAGTCACCAAACTTCGTTGTTCGTGTAGCAATAAGAAAGGCTGATGATTCATGGAACTAACCTGTGGCAAGTATAGTAAGAATAGAACAGCAGAAGTTCCCAAGAAGGCGGTAATGCACATAATCCTGACAGAAGTAGCCAGTACTGTGAGCAGCCAGGGTAAATAACTCTCCCCCATCTGATGTTAAGTGATAGTAAAGTCTAGTCGCAAAGATATCTGGAGCAGACATTATGAACCTGCTATACCAAACACCATCCTCACCTTGCCGGCCTGCAGAAATGCTTCTTTTAAATGACCCCAGATTGTGGGCGGTAATGCATATAATACTGACAGAAGTAGCCAGTACTGTGAGCAGCCAGGGTAAATAACTCTCCCCCACCTGATGTTAAGTAATGGTAAAGTCTAGTCGCGAAGACATCTGGAGCAGACATTAAGAACCTACAATACCAAACACCATCCTTACCTTGCCGGCCTGCAGAAATGCTTCTTTTAAAGGACACCAGACTGTGAGAAGGATAAATAGAAAAAAAAAACACTACTTGTTAAAAGTACGACAAAGGAATGAGTCACCAAACTTCGCTGTTCGTGTAGCAATAAGAAGGCTGATGATTCATGGAACTAACCTGTGACAGCATCGTCAGAATGGAACAGAAGAAACCCTCCATGAAGGCGGTTATACATATCATCATGACCAAAGTAGCCAGTACTATAAGCAACCAGGGTAATTAACTGATGTTAAGTGTTGGTAAAGTCTAGTCGCGAAGACATCTGGAGCAGACATTATGAATCTGCTATACCAAACACCATCCTCACCTTGTCAGCCTGCAGAAATGCTTCTTTTAAAGGACCCAGATTGTGGGAAGGATAGATAGAAAAAAAACTACTTGCAAATAGTACGACAGAGGAATGAGTCACCAAACTTCGTTGTTCGTGTAAGAATAGCAAGGCTGAGGATTTATGGAACTAACCTGTGACAGCATCGTCAGTATGGAACAGCAGAAGCCCCCCAAGAAGGCGGTAATGCACATCATCCGGACCGACGTCGCCAGTACTGTCAACAGCCAGGACAGGCTGCAGGGAGCCGCAGCTAGGGACAACACGCGGCGGCGCCCGTGCCGCATCGCAGCACCGCCGGCCATGCCACCGAATAGAGCACCTGTAAATTGATAAATTTAAATTTTAAGTAAGTTAAATAAAACTAGTTTTAACAAGTTAATGCACGAACTTTATTTATTTATTGACGTTTCGCAGCCTTTTCAGGTCTGCATCATCAGAAATGATTTTTATTATTAATCAGTAAGTAAATTAAGAAATAAACGAAAATGGAACTCAGATAAAACAAAAAAACAGACGCTTGAAAATTTATGTGTTCCATTTTCAAATTATTATTTTTATAAATTTCAGCCAATCGCATTGTAACTGTGAGTTCAAAAAGAAAGCATATATACTACAGTTTGTATATCACTTTATTATTTTTATCAGGTAATAAGACATTCCTTTCATTTAAAATGCTATGTTATTGAGCAAAAAATAATCCTTATGATCGACCCTTTCGATGGTTATCATAAAAAAATGATAACCATCATGTTTTTTTTTTTTCGAAATTTCACTAGTTTCATTCCCAGTTGTAGTAGGCGATTTTAAAAAATCTGTGAATGCAGTTCTAGTTATTATTAAAAATCAATTGATGTCTTCTTTCAGTAAAATATCCTATCTTCAATATTTAATATACTTTCCCTCCGTGTGAGGTAACCGTAGGACGCCCTGTATATGAGTGATGCGTGCGCTGCTTCATTCCCCTGCCTTATGTAAGTAATTTTAGTAAATTACCTAATGTAAGTAAATTTAAGAAAAGAAGTTTCTAAAAGGAGATTGCTCAGCTTCCATACATGTTTGGCCTAAAAACCAATAACCATGAAAAATTGTTTCCTACATCCGAAATTATATATAAATTACCGTAGAAACGAATATTATCGACGGCCACTCCTGAGAACTTCTATAAACCATATACACTGAATGATTTTGAGGTTATGTTTGCAAATAGGCACATAGGTATTAGAATAATAAAAACCAAATAACTTATATAGGAAAATAGGGATTGCCCTTGCTTGCTTGCTTGATTGCAAGCCAAGTACCGATATTATGTATTAGATTCAGGTATATAGAGCATGTAAAATAACAGATATGTGCATGTTTTTAAAAACACGAACAGAAACTGTGTGATGATTGTGAATGAGCCAAAGATTAGAGAGAATTTTTAAACTCTCGTTAATCAAAGAAAGCTAAGAGCTGTAGGTTATACAGCCATATCTTCGGCAGCTTCTTATTTTTGTTATGTTTTTATTATAACCATATTTTAGATTTTTAGTGTATCACACCTTATAATGTGTTTATTTAGGTGTTTGGCAAAAAATGTACGGCAATAGACTCTATGATGTCGCCTACCATCTATATTAATTGTCTTAGCACATTTGCATGTAGTAAAAATGATAATAAAGTTGTGGATATTAATACCACCCGTGTAATAAAAAAAAAATATATTTTATCAATCTTTACAAAATAGATTTGTTTTGATGTTATATAAACAACCTCGATCAGTCTTTGTGAATGTTACTACACCCATAGCCAATAAAAATGATTCGTATGTTTTCCAAACCGGTAAAAATAGAAGTCCTTTTTTAAAATTAATATATTATTTAAAGGTGGCCGTTAAAATCTAATGACTGTAAAATAAAGTATAAATTACGCCAAGAATTACTGTATATGTCAATATTTTATTTGCATTTAGGCCAATTTGACCAATCTCCTTTACTTACATTTTTGAATACTTATATAGTTTAAAATTCAACTCCACACCTCCAACCGTTCCCTGATAAAGTGTCTTGACAAACAGACATACAGTCAGACGGACAACGAAGTGATCCTATCCTATCCTAAAAAAGTGGTTAAATACTTATAAAGCAGGCTGGGATCGAACCAACATTAATATTATTATTTGATTTGTATTGCCACAATTGGACAAAAGGCTGAAAGCAAAAAGCTTCTGTACGAGTATCAACTGTTAGGCATAAAGATAAATAAATAATAAATATTTCCAACACTCACACCAATTAGCCTAGCCCAAAATAAGCACTGTAAGGCTTGTGTATGGGATGGTAGTGTAACGGATAGAATACATATACAGAACATATATAAGTATATTTATATAGAAATACATATTAAACATCCATGACAGGTCCGTCCGGTCCATCCGGTGGGGGCAGATGTTTGTGTTCATCACACAAACATCTGCCCCCACCGGGATTTGAACCCGGGACCTCTCGAGTAGGCGACACCATGAAACCCGGCGTACAAACCACTCGGCCACGGAGGTCGTCAAACGATTTTTTGTTGTCATCATTAAGACGACTTTTGGGCCATCCTTTTAAAAAATCTCACTAATATTATAAAGGAGAAAGTTTGTAAGTGTGTATGTTTGTTACTTCTTCACGTTTAAACGGCTGAAGCAATTTTAATAAAATTTGGTATGGAGATAGCTGACTCCCTGGATTAACAAATAGGCTACGTTTTTCTGCGGGAAAATATGCCTAATTAACCGCGGGTAACACCGCGGGGCGTAGCTAGTAAATAAAAATAACGGTTATGAAGACAGCACGTTGTTCTAATAAACATTTTTACATACATCTGACTAATTACATTTTTAATGATGAGTACACTATAAATTTACATTTATGTGTTGTAATTTTTGTCATAAAATCATCAGGGGATCATTTATTATTTTACCTAAAACTAATGGAGCCATTACTAGTTTTACTTCGTAAAGGTTCATTACACAGCTATTGTATTGAACCAATGTATTACTTGCAGGGTTGTCAATGGTTGGTTACAAAATAATTTAAATTATACAATAATACGAGTTAGTAGGTACCTAAATTAACTACCCAAACCAAAACTATCCAAAGATAATAAATTCTTCTTAAATATGAAGTTTAGCGATTAGTACAACAATAGTAATTAAAATACATAATTATATTACTTTTGGCATGTGCTCCTTATTTTATTTAATTCGATATAGTCCAGGGGACGAAAAGGTATAGAGGGAAATGCTTAGAACACAATTTTTGACTTCGTAACTTTGTTAGGACTAGTTAGGAGGTAAACATATCAAAAGTCCCCGCCCGTAGCCCCTAAGCCGGGGGGAAGGGGGGGGATTGAAGGTCCCATTTTTAGGTTTATCGCATATATCTCGGAAACTATGCATCCTATCGACATGAGACTTTAACAAAAGTGAAAGCTCATTAAATTTGCTACAAGTCTTATTCAGTCAAGTTTTTTGATATCTTGTATAGTTTTTGAGATATCCGTTCTTAAAAGTCTGTAATTATGGAAAAAAAATTGCCACCACTTCCTGGGAATGTTGTTCTACTGCTCCCTCGGCTCTTATATATATGTATATTTATAAGTACTAGTTGACCCAGAGTAGGGGCTGGTGGTAGAAGGGTGTAAATTTAGCGTTGCATGTATTTTCTAATGCCAAATTATAAAAAAATATTTAAAATAGTATTTTAGGGGTGGACTAAGTGGAATGAAAAATAGATAGTAGCCGATTCTAAGACCTACTGAATATGCTTAAAAAAATTCATAAAAATCGGTCAAGGCGTTTCGGAGGAGTATGGTAACTAACATTGTGACACGAGAATTGTATTAAGACATATAGTCGCGTGTGACGCTCGTAACGCTTAAAGCGTTTCAGCCTTCGCCGAGTTACCCTCCAATTTTCATGCTCGTCGGGAAGAGCTGCGCAAGCATACCACACGCACACACACATATATGTATAGTTGTGTGATGCTTGTGACATATTTCCGTTTCATCTTTTCCAAAGGATTTTTCGATTTAGACCCCGTCCGAAAAGAATTATCACTTAAAAAAATATATTTTAAGATTCTGGTTCGACTTTCGTCTAAACCCTGGATCGAGTTCATATTTTTCTAATACCTAATATTATCTTTAGATTTAAAGATGGATTCCTTATTTTAAAAGAAAAACTTAACTATGTATAAATGGTAGTGACAACCCTAGTATTAGTGATATAGACGTTTTGTGACGTAACCGGGTCAGATGGTTTTGTAAATTGATGATAAGTAATGGCGTCACTTTCAACTTGCCTTTAATCAGTAAAATGACTCCATTATGATGAACGACAAATTGGTTTTGTTATCTGTATTTTTTTAAAAGGAATTTTGCTTTCATACACGCTGACAATAATAATTATCATGCCTGACATTTTGATCGAGCGGATGTATTTCTTGTCTTCTTTGGATTTATAAATGCTGCTTTAAATAAAAATTTAATAAATTTAGCGTTACACGTGAACATCAATTTCGTATTAATTGCACGCCTTACAACGCGTAAGCGTATGGAATGGGAGTGATTTACTCTCGATAAGCCGCTATGTGACGATTTTACAATAAAAAATCGCTCTTATCTCCCAAGTTAGACACTAAATCAATAAAAAAGGGGTGTTTTGAAAACTAGACATATTAAATTATAAAGTCAGCGTATTTTTTCATTTTTTTTATATATAACAAAAGAATGTAGATAAAAAATTATTAGTACTGCTGTCCATTGGTCTGTGCACTTGTTTGTCTGCACGTTTTAGAAAAATATACACTATTAATTGTAACTAGTGGCCCGCCCTCGCTCCGCTTCGTTGTAGAGCTGAAGTGTAGACTACAGTTTTTGTTCTCAGGCTTGTATTATACACAAAGACATTCATCTATGATTCTTCTTATACCTGCATGCAAAGTCTCAGCCCGATCGGTTTAAAATTGACAAAGTTTCATTCCCTATTTTGACCTCTTGGGGGTAGGATTGATCAAAATCCTTTCTTAGCGGATGTCTACGTCATAACATCTACCTGCATGCCAAATTTCAGCCCGATCCGTCCAGTGGTTTGTTTGGGCTGTGCGTTGATAGATCACTATATCAGTCAGTCAGTCCTTTGAGTTTTATATATATAGATAAATCCTTTTGAATTAATTTCCACTTATACTGGCTATTTCTTATCATGATTGAACTGATACCCGCTTTAAAGATATTAATGAAATTCAATGGATTTTTTTTTCAATAAGTTTCTCTTCTAGTAAATTAATTTCAATTTGTAATATTTTATCAATATAAAACAATAAGCGTGTGAGGCGTGCACTTTTGGATTTTCCAATTTTTTCAAGTATATTTTCTCAAACCTGATTGTAATTGAGCATTATTTTGACAAACTTCTTCAAGTTACATAGAAATTGCTGTACTGGCACGGTAATATTATCTATACAGTATTGTGACTCCGCCCTGTCCTTGAAAATAAATGCCTACACCGAACGCTGCATTGGCACGCGGTAGGGCCGCCAGCCTATAGTATTTTATGTAGTTTTGTTTTTAACGCGAGTGTAGGTAGATTACTCGTTTGTTTCTTTTTTCATCCTAACCACTTATTTATATATTATTCCAGATATTTTGCCCGATGGAAAAACCGAAATACCTAAATATTAGAAACAAATAACGTACTAGTAGATAGAAGAAGAAGAGATGGCTCTGTAGTCTCCTGAATCGCGCTTTGGTTCCGATGTTCCAGATTAATAAATACTTTTGATAGGCCTTCACAATGCAGTCGTTAGCACCCACTAAATAGAGATTCTATTTCTATTTTGTTGGTAGATTTTCTTAAGGTGCGGTAAACACAACGCGCGCATCTTAAAATTTCACTCTCATCATTTTTTCATAACGCGCCTAAAGAAGTATAACTTCAAAAACAATTCAGACCGTTCGGTCGTCGTTGCGGCGCGGCGGCGCATTCGCGACTGGGTGCCCGCCGAGAGCACATCGAACTCGAGTGGCGTAGGTATGACTCGCTTTCCGACCGTTTGTATGAAGATAGAATACTGTATGATATTATTACCGTGGTACTGGCCAAATACATGCGAGCAGCAGCCGGCAATAGTTGTATGAAAATCCATATCTGTCTTTAGCCGTTTGTGGTTTAGCCGTCAAATAAATTATAAATAAGTTACACACCTAGTAAACTCTCATAATTGTCGTGTTATTTAATAAAAAAAAAGTGGCTGTGACATACGGACGGACAGACAGACAGACGTAACGAATCCATAAGGGTTCCGTTTTTTGCCATTTGGCTACGGAACCTTAAAAATAGGAAGTAATAATTATAGTTTTTACTTAAATTTTGAACTGGCTTGCAAATAGAATACTGTTCATTGAAAAAAAACAAATGCACACTTTAACAAGGTAATGTACTATTTCAAATAAGTTTTGCCTAGTTTTAATTTTTACGCATTATTTGAGAAAAGTACCTAGAATGCAATCCTTGACCACAAGTAGGCATTTGTGGTTGTTTGTGTTCGTTTGTTTATGGAGGAGTATGAGATTTAATAATATAAAACTTTATTAAAATTTTAAAAGTGAGCTAATATTTTTTTAACTCTCATGCATATATTACATGAATAAAATAAACATCAAACATCTAGTATGCCGAAAAACAAGAAAATTTGATTTTATTGGCTTACAGTGACTTTTGGACAAAAAACACAATGTTTATTAGAAGCTATTTCGCAGAAGAACTAAAAAGGTTGATTTAAGCCAATAAGTCATCATTAATAAATTATAAAAACAATACAAAAAAAAATAAAAATACAAAAAGTGTGCGTCGGCCGGGAATCGAACCCGGATCAACTGCTTGGAAGGCAACTATGCTGACCATTACACCACCGACGCTGTTACTTTTTAGTATGAATATTCAATTCTGATAGCTTGTTCGCACTGAAAAGTTATATATAGCTTGTGAGTTCCAGTCGCAACTTTTTGTACGGGTGATTGAATTCCTTTGTCTAGCTCAAAAATGAAAGAAGAAACTAGTGGTGTTACAAATGTCGATATTTGCGATATCGATAGTTAATCCCGAGATTAAGTTGTTCAGCTATTAGTATATATAAAAAAAAACAATGTCGCCTAATAATATTTTTCCCGTTACAATACACAAAAACGTTTTCATATAAAATTTACGATATAGTACTCTAACGAATGTCTAGCCCCGTTCTCGGTGGGCGCCCACAGCTAGTCATCAGCACTTACTCATCCGCGTTGAGCCCAATCTGTCTATTCCATGTATAGAGAAGACCTGTTTTCCAGCCGCGGGGACATTAATAGTCTGATCATTATGAATATTTTTTGCAGACTTACCTAAAAACGACAAGGACGCCAGTCAAGGCGCCTGTTGGTCTGTAAGCAGTAAGTCACGTCAGGTTGCGTTGGCCCCGGGCGATGCCTGACCAGCAGTAGTGAGCACCATTATATTCAAATTCAAATTCAAATTCAAACTCATTTATTCAGTCTAGGCTGTTACAAGCTCTTGTGAAAGTCAAACGCTACGCCATCGGTTCGTAAATCTACGGCGGGAGACCTTGTACTGAGAAGAACCGGCAAGAAACTCAGCAAGGGCTATTTTTTTCTCCCTGTTTTGTTTCACACAGTGTCGTCAATTGAAAGATGACATCAAAAATTGAATACATGTGTTGATGTCAACTTCCATCACATTAATATTATTAATTAACAAAAGTTAAGTATAACTAGGTACTATTTTTAAATTTAGAAGTGGCGATTAAACAATTTTCAACCAAATTAGCAAAGTAAAAAGACAGTCTATTATGTTAAGCCCAAGGTGACTTATCATTTATGAAATCTTTTACAGTATAGTAACCTTTCTTAAGGAGACATGTTTTTATACACACTTTAAACTTATTAAAAGGTAAATTAATTATTTCTTTTGGTATTTTATTATAGTAACATATACCTTGACCCACAAATGAACCAAGAACCTTTTGGAGTCTCAATGGTGGCAATTTGAGTTTATCTTTATTTCTGGTATTGAAATTATGTACATCATCGCGCCTCGTATATAAATTTATGTTCTGACGCACAA
This sequence comes from Chilo suppressalis, assembly GCA_902850365.2. Lineage (NCBI taxonomy): Eukaryota > Metazoa > Arthropoda > Insecta > Lepidoptera > Crambidae > Chilo > Chilo suppressalis. The sequence continues at coordinate 15,324,207 of OU963916.1, forward strand.
ACAATATACAATTGTAAATGTATTGAGAGGCAACAGTCATTATACCTATTTCTTTAAATTTATCCCTAAGAGAAGTTCGAGATCCCAAGCGGTAAATGGCTCTTATAGCTCGTTTTTGAAGAATAAAAACTGTTTCAATGTCTGCGGCCGTGCCCCATAATAGAATGCCATATGACATAATGCTGTATAGGGGTGATGACGGGGTACAGTAAACGAAATTCTATTTAGTCCGTCATTTAGATGATCAAAAAATAATGGACACGTATTTTTTCTTTGGGCAATAACCAAAAAATGACAAAAAGTTAGGGAGTAGGGGTTTCAATTTTCACTTATAAGTGTACTCAAACGTGGCGTCATGCGACTTTTCAAATCAATATCTCTGCAGTGTTTATAGTATGTGAAAAAAGAAAAAAACGTGTCCAATACTTTTTGATAATCTACCTGATAAACGAAGAAAAAAAAATTAGTCATCATCCCTATTGGCCGATTATAACAAATACTTTGTAAAAACGAGAGGGTTAACACCCACTAATACACGCTTGGGCCCGCGTGGTGGGTCATGGCCTAATCTCCTTATATCCTCCATAAAGTCGGCCTTCGTTCCAGCTTTGGGGATGTTAATAGGCTGATCATGATGAATAGTTTTTTTACTGGCTTACCTACTAACACGAGAGTGACGGTATCCAAGATGCCTGCTGGTCTGTCAGCTGGGGAGTTATAGGAGAATCATGATATTTTTTTACTGGCTTACCTACTAAACACGAGAGTGACGCTGTCCAAGATGCCTGCTGGTCTGTCAGCTGGGGAGTTATAGGAGAATCATGATATTTTTTTACTGGCTTACCTACTAAACACGAGAGTGACGCTGTCCAAGATGCCTGCTGGTCTGTCAGCTGGGGAGTTATAGGAGAATCATGATATTTTTTTACTGGCTTACCTACTAAACACGAGAGTGACGCTATCCAAGATGCCTGCTGGTCTGTCAGCTGGGGAGTTGTAGGAGAATCATGATATTTTTTTACTGGCTTACCTACTAAAGACGAGAGTGACGCTATCCAAGACGCCTGCTGGTCTGTCAGCTGGGCAGTAATAGGAGAATCATGATGAATATTTTTACTGGCTTACCTAAAAACGAGAGTGACGCCAGCCAAGACGCCTGCTGGTCAGTCAGCTGGAAGTCTCGTCGCGTCGCGTTGGCCCCGGGCCCTTGCAGCGAGGCGATGGCTGGCGAGCTGTAGCCTTTACCCAGGCCTGCTGAGAACGGGGCCAGCGACACTGCCAGTGCTGCCAACACCTGCAAAACAAATCATCATCATCATCATCAGCTTTAATCTCCCCACTGCTGGGGCGCAGGCTTTCCCTATAGATGGCATAGGGAGATTGGGCCATGGCCAGTGCGGATTAGTGGGTGTTTACGACTGCAGATGCAGCCGGGACCAACGGCTTAACGTGCCTTCTGATGCACGAAGGAGTTCGAGATAGTAAATTTTTGGTCACCCATCCAATGACCGAACACTGTGAAAGTTGGTAAGCTACAACGATCGCAGCACCTGCGCCATCAAGCTCCTCGACATGGGAACCAAGTATATATTCAGTTAAGGCTTTTACAAGCACATGTACGTGAAAATTGAAATTTACGCTACCGGTTTTAATGTACGTCAGGGGGACCTTATACTGAGAAGAACCGGAAAGAAACACAGCAAGGGCTGCTTTTTTATTTAATATAGTGTCATTTATTTGTAAGAGACTTCAAACTTATAAATATTTACAATGGTGTCGATTCTAGCATAATTCTCTAAACCTAAACTTAAATTTGACAGCAGTATATCCTTGTCATTCTCTATACAGAATGAAAAGGAGAGACTGATGTTAAATTTAGTTTTAAGTTTAGAGAATCACGCCAGAATTGGCACCAGTATCTACCTTATTTTAAGCGAATCTCCGATAGTTCGGCACTGTTGCAAGCGCCACGATTACGGAGTAACTGTTCACGGATTACTTGAATGGTAGCAATCTCGTGAATAACATAAATTACAATTGTATTTTTTGTCAACAACCTGGTCAATGGCCATGAATTCAAGTGTCGTATCAGTTTCAGTTAAAATAGATTGACATTTTTCTGCATGGTAGGTGCTAAGTCTGCTGCTAGTGGTAAAAATAGCCAGCGATATTATTGTTTCAAACATATGTTAATATATTTCTCATCTAAGTGATTCTCTGAGTCTATTTCGTCGTAATGAATATTTAACTTAAGAAAATATAATAGAAAATAATAATAATCATTATCGTTATAATTTTTATTTTTAAGCATGTAACTGCTGGGTGTTTAAATCTAAAGAAAATATAACTAGAAAAAATTCTACGCGGACCAGGCAGCAGACGAGACTCGAACCCACACCTTTCGCTATCCGGGCACTGACCAATTGTGCTACCGCGGCCCTGACGGCCACGTCGAAATTCTTCTAGGCATTTTTAAGCTGCAAGTCAGCGCCATTTCTTCGCATTGTAGGTAACCCACAATCATTATGGATTTGTTTCTTATATCTATATATTTTAAATTAGAACTACTGGAGCTAGAAGTAAGATTGCATTTTTAAGGCATCACACGAGTATAAAAATTAAAAACTAAGGCGAATCTCAAGATTGGGTGTAATAAGCATGAAATTTCTAGTTTCATCCCAACATCCTTTCGAAGCTCAGAATGGGAGCATATTCTTGTTCGTGTGTCGTCTTCAGATGCCTCAGTAAATTTGTGTTTTGCGACAATATACATTCATGGGCACGTAACGAACGGCCGAAGCGTGATCTGAAACCTTAAATGTATCGGGATATATGGGATACGTGGGCGATACTTTTATTCAGGAGGGTACTGAAAAAACTGATGGTTTAGCCTGTGTAAATAAATTATCTATTTATTTAAATCTGTAAAGACTAACGGCTGATACTTCAATATTAGGTTACATAAAAATAGCAGAAAGCCATTTATACGTCCTCAGCAATAATAATAAAAAAGGTAGTAATTTACAAAAAACAATGTACACATTTATTACACCATTGTTTTAGCATTTAACTGCTAGACGTTTTCTAGTAAAATTTTGTTTACAGTAGTATTTGTTAGGTAGTGCAAAAAGAACCTTAAAGAATAATTATCATACTACATAAATAAACATACTCCAATAAATTTCAAAGTACTCCAAAACTAATTAAAATCATGATAGCATTTGCTTGATAAATGCTCAAAAATAGTGGAAAAATAAAATTAGTCATAAACCCAATACTCAAAAAAGTTGCTACTCAGTAATTTCCTCGCCGATGCTACGCTAGTACTGAATAAGTAGAGTCATAAACATTATAAAGATAAATTAGCTTAGAAACAAGTATGAAAAAATTTCGTACTTGTTTCTAAGCTTATTGAGATCTCTCAATATCCTATCAATATCAATATCCTATGTACCTCAATCTTGAGGAGCGTGAGATTTTGAATAATAAAAGTAAATAAAGAGCAGTAGAGAGAGGAATACATTGACTTAATAAAATAAATTAGCATGAATAACATATACTAAGTCCCATGCCCTAGAAACATCCAACATTTTTTTTTTCAGAAGAACTATTAAGTCCGAATTTCAGCCAGTAGATGACCCTCGATCCCTAGTCTTTATTCAAATTGAAGGTTCATTACATTAGAATTTAATCTGACAACAAACCCAACAAACTCCAAATTGACGAACAATAATGCAATGACGAATGTGTTAAATTGGAATAAGCTTGAATTCGATTCAAGAACGGTTATATTATACCTGAAACTCAGGCATTCAATCAAGCACGTGCGTATTTAGAATAAATTCGAATGAACGAATATATTGAACCAAACCAAATTAATGTTTACGATCTGCGACCGTATACCACAAAACAGTAAACGACACAGCTATTTAATAAAAAAGAATATTATGTAAACCGAATATTTTAAGTTATTGTTAACTGAATACACTTAAGGCTGATATTTCATTGTTTTATTTAAGAATACGGGTTCATATAAGGTGGAGCTGGGCCGAAACATACCTACTAAGTTTTCCTCTATTTCCTGCGCACTTCAAGTTATTCTTGTTCGCTACGCACTTGCAATAGTATAATTATAGTGAACCATTTTCGTGTTGTTATTCTGTAGAATGTAAATATGAAATTCGCGATGCCCGTTTAGGTATTAAAAGGTTGTACATAGGAGTTTCACGGCCTCTGGTTATGTGCCAGGACAATAGATCAGAAATCAAATCAGAAATCAATATACAATGGAACCCCGGTAATCCGGCCCCTGGCTAATGCGGCACCCCATATAATCCGACATCGTCTATTACATACAAGTATTCGCTAATTCACGATTGAACAAGTTACAACTTGTACACACCATCACTATTGTGCTCGACGCGTAGGGTATTGTTTTTTTAGATTTTTTTGTAAATTCTATAGCATTAATGACGTTACTTTTATAATAAAACGTAATCTTTCTATTGTGTTGTTTAATTTACTAAATTTGACTTACATAACAAAGTATGATTTGTAATCTTATCATTGGATCTGTAATTTGTCGGATTACAAGGTACTCTTTTGTAAATAAATTCGGACTAAAGGGGGTCTTAGGCAGTACTCTATAATCCGACAAATTCGATAGTTCGACACTGCCCTGCAAAATGTTTGTCGGACTACCGGGGATCCACTGTATCTTTATTCAAATTGGATGTTATAGTACAACACTTTTGAATCGTCCAAATATTTTTTTCCCTACCATTCGTTATTGGACATATTTTTTAGCTGCGGAGAAAAACGAGCGAAAAAAAACTCCACAACATTAAAAGCATAATGTAACAACATTTACAAATCATTATGTTGTTACAACGTCAATACAATCATGATTTATTTAATATAGAAAACCTGTTGGAATGATTGGAACAGTTCAAACCCAAGCATTTTTGTCTGTAATATAATCAGACATTTTGTAATAAGCTTTTTTAATAAGTGCTTTTTTTATACTATCTTTGAATTTATTTATAATAATTAGCGTGCGGCGTGTTAAAACTCAAACTTTATACGGTACGTGGAAAACGGGATTGTATTGTATATATTTTATACTATACATGTTGTTATATACAGTACCTCCTTTAAAAAAACACCCTGAAGCAATTCGAAGAAGAACTAGAACACTAGAACAACGAATCGTTAAACTGAATTGGCAATGTGTGAGGCACATAGTTGGGCGAATCGATGGACTTTGGGGTCCCAAGGTGCTTGTCTTTAATGGCGATCTCGAACCGGCAAGCGCAATGTCGGTAGACCGTCACCAGGTGGACTGATGACATCAAGCGAGTCGGGGGGACCCACTGAATGCGGAGTAGACACTCACCAGGTGGACTGATGACATCAAGCGAGTCGGGGCGACCCTTTGAATGCGTAAAGCGCAGGACCGTTGTGTATAGAAATCCCTTGAGGAGGCCTATGTCCAACAGTAGACGTCCATCGGCGGATGATGATGATGAACCGGAAACGAGTTGGGTATTCAACCCACAGACAATGGGACCAGAAAGTGTTTTTAGTCTACAATTCAAACTTATTTTAGACAAAACATCTAGTAATAAATTGCGCGGCAATTCATCAATAAGAGTGGGAACTATAAAAGGCAATTGAAATTGCTCGTTACTTCCTATTAATTTGTATAATACTGTATAATGGAATTAATGAGTTACGTTGAAGTATAAAGACTCATGTATAGCAACTATTTTCGCTGTGTAGCTGGCGAGAATGTGTTTTAATTACACCAATCGAAACAATTTAAGGACCACCAGCATAAGTATTCTGTAAGATGCAATCTCACTTACGATCCCATTTATTCGGATTTCTGACAAATTTCAAATATCTAATACTGGCTGCTTCTACAGACATAGCGACATTTTGCGGTGTAATCGCGTAATGCATATCAAACTTATGTCTGAAATGGCAGCTTCGGAAATCTGAAGTCAAATTTTATTTTAAACAATCGCCCTGCAGTACATAAACTAAAGACTCAACTAGCTTCCACCCCCGACTTCATCCGTTTTTAGCACAGAGATATAAAGTGTCCGATATCGTTATCCTCATTAATGAAGGAGATCGATGGCGCAAGTAATGTGTGCGATCGGTGAAGTTAAGCAACTTTCTCAGAGGTCGGTCATTGGATGGATGACCTAAAATAAAAAAAATGTGTGCGTGTAGTAGTGTACACACGTAAGAAGTGAAACTTCTTTATGGCCTTATTTTTCGAAAAATGATCTACATGCAACTTTCCAGAAATTGGTTAAATAAAGTTAAATTAGATAAAGTTTAAACAAAAGGATTTTATTATCATAGACATGAATACAAATTACTGCCTATGAAACTGTTATGATTACACGGCTCAGTAATCTAAGGCACATGTTCCACCTCCGACGATGAACGATAAGCGAGTAGAAACTAGAAACGAATTGGCAGTCCTGAGTTAAAATGCACGCGCACGGCTTTTGACAGCCAAGCCAGCTTAACCGAGCGAGTATCGCTGAGCGAGTATCGCTGAGCGAGTACCGCTGAGCGAGTATCGCTGAGCGAGTATCGCTGAGCGAGTATCGCTGAGCGAGTATCGCTATGCGAGTTTGGCTGAGCGAGTCTTATCTTTAATAACTATTGTCACTCAGCTACAAACGAGTAGAGAGAGTTCTCGCCGGCGACAGTGTGATCATTCAGCTATCAACTATTAATATAAAATAAGATGGCGCGTAACGGAAAAATGTGACGCGTAACCGAAAAATGTGACGGTAATTTTTTTTCCAACGCCGATAAAGAAGTTTCACTTCAAAAATACTATTTCAATCTTCTCCATTCTTTGGAAGGAACGTTTAACCGTTGACCCTGGCTGCATCTGCAGTCGTTAGCATACACCAATACACACTTTAGCCATGGTTGACTTTCCTATTCCTTTCATAGGGAAGGCCTATGCCCCAGCAGTGGGGACATTAATAGGCTGATGATGACGATGTTTTCCAGGTAATCAACCAAGTTTCCATGATTATTAACAAACATCCAAACTTTCACGTTTTAAAATATTAGTAGGATGATTAAAATGATTTCCACGCATATTTTCTCCCAAACAAACCTTCTTCACCCCAAAATTCTGAACAGGCGTATAATGTAATACCTTGTGACATTTATTATAATTTCAAGAGCTCGCCCAATGCTTGCTAATGCCTCACCTAACCATCTCATGGTTATTCATGAAGCGTATTCAAATATTAATGATCCCACTTAAAGACCTTCGGAGGCACTCCAGACTGTTTGCTTTCGGGATTTCGATAGAAAAACTCAAAAAATTGTTGTAAGAAAGTTTTTTCTGCATAGGCAGGCTATTGGTACTTTGGCCTGAAATAAATCTTTTATTAAATACTAGCTTTAGCCTGGGACTTCGTCCGCGTTTTCGTCGTTTTTCGTAAAAAAGTAGCATATGTCCTTCTTCAGGGTTCCGTGGTTTTGATGTGACAGACAGATTAACTTTCGTATTTTAGTAGGGAAATATAATATGTCAATCCACAATACTGTTAAAAATATCGCAATAAGGAACCGCAGAATATTATTATTATCACTGTGCCCCGAGATCATCAGCGTGTAACTCCTTGTATGTTATTATGTTAATGTATTGGTAATATTGTTTAGATCACTTTCACATGAGGCTTAAGTACATATAGAATGAAAATACTTCAGCGCAAAGCTTCCGGGTAAACTACGTTGAAAGTTGACCCGTCCGGCACGTGAATATAAAGATTTCTGGAACTGCTAACCCGGGAAAGAGCGACATATAACTGACCATGTGAAAAACAACTGACACCGAGATCTACTATAGCAACACGAAAAGTCTGCCCTTGTTAAATATGATAACTATAGTAGCGGCACGCTATGATGGCCGTTTTGACGTATGTGCGTTTATGAAGTTTCATGTTTTAAATTTGAAATTAGTTCTACATTTGATAAATATAATTATTGTTCTTCATTGTCATTTGAAGGGGGTAGAGGGTAGAAGATCCGCTGCCTGGTCCGCGTGGATATTTTTCTAGTAAACTTTTCTTTAGATTTAAACATCTAGCAGTTAAATGCTTAAAAATAAATAAAAACATAACTATAATTGCTATTTCTTCTTTCAAATGTTTAATACTTGAAAAAGTATTCATTTGACATTGTGGGTTACCTACAATGCAAAGAAATGGCGCTGCCTTGCAGCTTAAGGCTGGGAAAATTTCTACGCGGCAAATAGGGCCGTGGTAGCATAATGGTCAGTACATTCGCCCGGATTGCGAAGGGTGCGGGTTCGAGTCCCGTCCGCTGCCTAATTAATATTACTTGTTTTTTTTTTTCATTTATTGAGCTTTGGCTATGAATGGTTGATAACCTAAATCGTCAACCAAATGTCACTTTATGTTGCGTTCAAAAGCTCGATTTAAAACTTTCGTTTACATATAGGATGCATGTTCGTATGTGACTTGCATGATTATTCTTATCTTCTCCGGCGGTAATGCAGAGATGAGCGAAATTGAAGATCTAGATTTTGATTAATTTTTTTTTCACACAGTCTTAATAAAGAAATACTATTAAAAATCGTTTGTGTTCTTTCTCAACCTTAGTAAATTAATTTTATTAATAAATCTGATGTTTTGTCTCACTTAATCCTAGTAAATAAGTTTTATTAAATAGCATAATTTTTTTGCTCACTCTACCTATTTGGTTTGAATTGACAGCTATGACGTTAAAATATGGCGCCCAGTCGGTCCTATCCTTAGTTGAATCGCATTTATAATTTCAAAATTTTTACCTAAAACAGATTTTTTTAACAAAGCGTCTTAATAAGTAATTTTAATTCTAAAGAAAAGTATACTAGAAAAAAAAATCCACGCGGACCAGGCAGCGGACGGGACTCGAACCCGCGTCCTTCGCTATCCGGGCGAATGCACTGACCAATTATGCTACCGCGGCCCTCACGGACCGCGTCGAAATTCTTCTAGCCATTCTTAAGCTGCAAGGCAGCGCCATCTCTTCGCATTATAGGTAACCCACAATGTCAAATGAATACTTTTACAAGTATTAAACATTTGAAAGAAGAAATAGCAATTATGGTTATAATTTTTTATTATTTTAAAGCATGTAACTGCTTGATGTTTAAATCTAAAGAAAAGTTTACTAGAAAAAAAAAACCTACCTGTGGGTTACCTATAATGCGAAGAGATGGCGCTGCCTTGCAGCTTAAGAATGGCTAGAAGAATTTCGACGCGGTCCGTGAGGGCCGCGGTAGCATAATTGGTCAGTGCATTCGCCCGGATAGCGAAGGACGCGGGTTCGAGTCCCGTCCGCTGCCTGGTCCGCGTGGATTTTTTTTCTAGTAAACTTTTCTTTAGATTTAAACATCAAGCAGTTACATGCTTTAAAATAATAAAAATTATAAGTAATTTTAAATTATTAAAATAAATCAGAGCTCGTTTCACTCGAATAACTAGGATTGCCGCAGGCTTATCAGCTTTATGACGAGCGGGGTTGGAAACAAAAGTATTTTCGGATCAAAGTGTTTTAAGTGGACTGACCTCAGGGATGGAGAGCGATGGGCAGGGCTTAACCCTTTACTGTGAAAGCTCGCTGTTAGGATCGTTCGAGGCGAAATAATTTGATTAATAGCCTATATCTCATACATATATGTTAAACATATATAAATTGTTTTATACAGCGTATATGTATCAGAATCAGAATTTTATTTGTGAAACATAGGTTAGTATACATTGTATATAAAATTTTTGTTAGTATCACTACATTTCCACCTTAATTAAGGTATACAAATAGATATGGAGCTATGAAAGAAGTACTATTATTTTTACATTGGAATCACAATTTATGAATATATAATTTGAAAATTGTCTATTGTTACATGCATGTCAAAGTAGATTATAAATCTTTATATATATAATTCTTCTGTGAGTGTGTATGTCACTGAACTTCTCTTAAACGACTGGACCGATTTTGATGAAATTTTTTGTGTGTGTTCAAGGGGATCTGAGAATGGTTTAGATTCACAATTTTGTCCGCTGGACAACCCCTATTTTTTTAGGGCGGTACGAAGTTCGCTGGGTCAGCTAGTTAATTATAAATTTGATAAGCCATAAAGTTGTCATACTAATAGTCAAAATTTTAATAGAAAAATAAGCAAAATGTCCAAAATAGCAATAAATACACATTTCTTAACTGAATTGACAAATTTTAATATGTCTAAATTTTATAATAGAGAACTGCTTTTATAAAAGACATCTCCGATTTAATTACAAGATTTGTCATTTACTAAGAATAACTTGATGGAAATCATTGTATGTTTTGTACATATTCCGTAAATTCCGCTACCTACAACGTAATTTTTAGGAGACCTGTAATTGACTATTCTATGTAATTAAACTCTTAACAAAAAAGTAATAAACAAGCTGTTGGTTTCTTAAAAAATATAAAAAATAACGTAGTCATATCTTATTTGACGACCTCCGTGGCCGAGTGGTTTGTACGCCAGGTTTCATGGTGTCGCCGACTCGAGAGGTCCCGGTTCGGATCCTGGTGGGGGCAGATGTTTGTGTGATGAATACGAGCATTTGTGCTCCAGTCATGGATGTTAAATATGTATTTCTATATAAATATACTTATTTATGTACTGTATATATATGTATTCTATCCGTTACCCTAATATCCCATAACACAAGCCTTACAGTGCTTACTTTGGGGCTAGGCTAAATGGTGTGTTAAAAAAACCGACTACAAGGACTCATTGACTGATGATCATTAGTGACGAAAAAATAAAATCGAAAATTTTAGACGTCATCATCATTTTTAGAAAGATATATCTATAAATATAAAACTCAAAGGTGACTGACATAGTGATCTATCAACGCACAGCTCATACCACTGGACGGATCGGGCTGAAATTTGGCATGCAGGTAGATGTTATGACGTAGGCATCCGCTAAAAAAAGATTTTGATCAATTCTACCCTCAAGGGGATAAAATAGGGAATGAAAGTTTGTATGAAACTTTGTCAATTTTAAACCGATCGGGCTGAGACTATGCATGCAGGTATAAGAAGAATCATAGATGAATGTCATTGTGTATAATACAAGCCTGAGAACAAAAACTGTAGTCTACACTTCAGCTCTACACCGAAGCGAAGCGAGGGCGGGCCGCTAGTGTACTATAATACCGCATCATTATCTGATCTCATGTAACCTGTGACGTAAGCGAGGGTCGGACGCTCCTAAGGGTCACCCATTAACTACAACGGTAGAAGGAGAAGGGTCGACCCTAGTAACCATTAACGATTTGCATACAGATATATCACTTAATACTAGCCGTGGGAAACAATATGTGTATCTACTAACATCTACAATGAGATTTTAAGATAGTTCTATACTTAGCTTAGTAATGAACCACATACATAAAATTTAATTACACTCACCAACACTAGACTAATAATTACATACATTATAGAATGTGGTAATAATGTATAAAAAACATGTTTGTTTGTTTTGTTAATTTAACACTATTGTTCCATACATATATTTACCATGTAGACTAAAACATTTTTAATTGAGCACAAAATACGTCATTATCATCATCAGCCTATTAATGTCCCCACTGCTGGGGCACAGGCCTTCCCTATGGATAGAATAGGGAAATTGGGCCATGACCCACCACGCGGGCCCAGTGCGGATTGGCGGGTGCTAACGACTGCAGAAGCAGCCGGGACCAACGGCTTAAGTGCCTTCCGAAGCACGGAGGAGCTCGAGATAGTAAACTTTTGGTCAGCCATCCAATAACCGACCACTGCGAATGTTCCTTAACTTCAACGATAGCAGCCGAAAGCGCTAACTACTTGCGCCATCGAGCTCCTCTAAAATACGTAGTGATTAGAAGCATACATAACTCTTTTGACTGAATTTATTCCAGGCGGCCAATCGCCTTACGAGTTTGCTATGGCTGTCGCTATCGCTTACGATTGTTACGATTAAATTTTCATATTTCTGAGCGCTGAAGGTTGAAATGCCTTGCGCTCAAGCGATAGCGATAGGGATAGCTATAGCAATCCAGGGGGCCAATCGCCTAACTGGATTGCTATGGAAAACGCTATCGCTTACGATTTCATTTTGTTATTTCTAGCCGCCTGAGGTTTTCAAATGCCTCGCGCTCTTTTTTTTTCTTTTGCATTGGTAATAACAATGTTAAAGAAAATGAGCGTGAGGTATTTGAAGACCTTCGGCGGTTAGAAATAACAAAAAGAAATCGTAAGCGATAGCGTTTTCCAAAGCAATCTGGTTAGGCGATTGGCCCACAGGTAGGTAATTGACCTCTCAGGCCACGAGGCCACAAGAGTGAGATGACGATGATCCATAAAATAATGGTACTCCTAGTGATGATCTATAGAAAATTTTCGATAATAAGAATTAGGTATATTATAAAATTTACTCATTATTTGGTATCTGAAATGTTCATCTCGAGCATCTTTGCGATTCAAAGAGACCATGTGATTTAAATCTCTGCGACCTTTTAAATCTTTTTAGGAAATCCTGACAATTTGCTGTATAATGTGGTAACGCTAGATTTTTTAAAAGTCATATTTTATAATTTTTATTATTTTAAAGCATGTAACTGCTTGATGTTTAAATCTAAAGAAAATATAACTAGAAAAAATTCCACGCGGCCCAGGCAGCAGACGGGACGCGAACCCGCACCCTTCGCAATCCGCGCGAATGCACTGACCAATACTTGTAAAAGTATTCATTTGACATTGTGGGTTACCTATAATGCGAAGAGATGGCGCTGCCTTGCAGCTTAAGAATGGCTAAAAGAATTTCGACGCGGTCCGTGAGGGCCGCGGTAGCATAATTTTTTTTTTTTTTTTTTTTTTATTATTACCAGTTTCAAAGAAATATAATTATAATGTTGTGATCAATCGCATCTTAAACCACAGAGGTTTGAATTTATGCGATGATGTACGCCTGCACGACAATATTTAAATTGCTAACGGAGTTATTACATTAATAAAAAATAAAAAAATGGTATGAATGCACATTTAAAATAGACAAAATATATTGGGCTTGGATAAGTACATTGTATAGGTAATAAGGAAATATATTTTTATAAATTGTTTAAAAAGTATTCTTTTAATTTATTTTTAATATTAGCGTTTGTAAGAGTGACCCGTAATTCCGGTGGTAATTCATTGATAAATCTCGGAAGTAGGTAGGTGGCAGTTCTTTTGCCGTATACATTACATGCGCGACTCGTCTGCAGCTGGTTCATAGCCACTGCGCGCGTGTACACGGGGTGATTTATTGCTTTTTTAAGATCATCGTTAAAGAATTGCATTTTAATAAAAATGTATTTAAACTGAATAAAAACAGGCAAGACACGGCAATGTTTAAAAAGACTAATATCGTCATTATGATATTTTCGTCGTATTTTACCTGATACAATATTCTTTAAAATTTTAAGTTGGAGGTTATAGATTTTATTTAGATAAGTGTGATAGGTACGGCCATAGCTACTCAACCCATATTGTATATATGATTCGGCTAGAGAGTAGTACAGCATTAGTTTAACTTTATAGGGAATTCTTTTCTTTAAAATTATAATGTTGGCCAAAAATTGTCTGAGTTTATTGCAAATATAATCTACGTGATTATTCCAATTTAAATTATGATCTATTAGTAAACCTAGATATTTCTGAGTACTAACAACATCTATGCAAGGACAAGCACAAGATCCTGCCCTATGCCGGTGCAGGCAATGATGACTGTGACCAACAATGCTTTTCAACACATCGGAACTCCTAATGTAGGGGGACTTGATTACTAGCAATTTGGTCTTGTTGGTGTTAATAACAAGACCAGAATCATGACACCATTTTGCTAGAGAATTAAAGTCTGATTGAAGCTGATCGCGAGCTACCTGGGGATCCCTGCTTGCAACCACTAAACATGTATCATCGGCGAATTGGTAACAAGAGCTATGCAAAATACTTTGACGCATTTCATTCACATAAGATAGAAAATGGAGAGGTCCAAGCACAGATCCTTGAGCCGTGCCCTCTGTCACTGATACTGATTCGCTATACGCATCACCTATCCGCACGGTGAATTTTCGGTTTTGTAGATAATTCATACACCAACTTTGGAGCGGTCCTCGCACCCCACAAGCATCTAACCTCGTAATCAGTTGCCTATGGTTTAACGTGTCAAATGCACGCGAAAAATCAATGAATAAAGCCAAGACGTGTTTCCTCTCGTTAAGACACTCATTTACCTCATCCGTAAACTTAAGTAGCAAGTCATTAGTGCCTTTCCCAGCTTGAAACCCGAATTGGTTACGATAAATAACTTCGTGCCTTTTGTAAAAGTTGTGTATTAGTTGGCATACATATTTTTCGACTATCTTATCAATAGAAGATAATAAGGTAATTGGTCGATAATTTTGGTAATCATCACGTCTTCCTTTCTTGTGTAATGGTCTTACACAGCCTACCTTCAATTCATCTGGATAAGTACCCGTTCTAACACTCACATTTATTAGGTTCGCGATGGCCAAAGCTACATTAGGTCCTGCGCATTGAATATCAGAAACACTTCTATTATCTGGACCTGGTGCCTTTTTTAAATTCAATTTCTTAATTATTTTTGAAACTTGATCATTGGTGGCATTTTGAAAATATACACTAGAGTTCACAGATTTATTGCGTATAGTATAAGGTTTTTGTAATTTAACTTTACATTTCGGTATTATATCTTTTACAGCTTCATCAAAACCCATGGCAAAGTTATTGGCAACTTCTTTGTTAGTAAGATCTTGATTTTCAAAAGCTTTTAAAACTGCTTCATCGATGTTAAGCGTCACTCGACCTAACATCTTATTAACGATCTGATAAACTTTTTTTGTGTTTTTAAAATTACTTTGTATGTGATTTATATAGAACTTATTTCTTTGTTTTTCCAAAATTTTATGTACTTTATTCCTTATTTTATTAAACTCTAGTCTTAATGCTGGGACATGTGGATTGCGTTTCCAGTCACTAAAGAGTTTGTCACGTTTTCTGCACAATTTTATAATGTTTTTGTCAATCCATGGTAGTTTATAATTTATTTTGTTTTTATATTTTTTTTCATATTTTTTAATAGTTAACGCAGCAGTTTTTGCATTTTGAAATGATTGTTTGATAAAATTGTAAATATTATTTGCCGATTTCATGTTGTTTGTTTGCAACCAGTTAATTTTCTTAAGTTCATTTTTAAACAAATCATAATTTATGACCCGTTTAATAAAATCACCCCGTGTGGAACCACGCGCAACGTCGCCAATGCATGTGATAATAATGGCACGGTGGTCAGCCAGTACAGTATCCAGCGCCGCCGTGTACGGATGCAATGTAGGTAGTCGAGCAAAAATGTGGTCAATGCAAGACTTTGTGATTAAATTAAGCTTTTGTTCTATTCGTGTATAGTCGGTAATTCCACACGTCAATCCACATTCACTAAGTGTTTCTAAGTATCTATCAGTATGTGATGATATACTTTTGAGGTCAATGTTTGTATCACCAATCAAAATGAAGTTTTGTTTTGTGTCGTACTTCGAAATGTACTTACCCAACTCCATAACAAACAAGTGTTTATTACTTTTAGGCGCTCTGTACAAAGCACACACGACTATAACCTGGCCACAGTTTAATTTTAAAATTCCAGTTAGGTTTTCAAATGTTTCTGATGAATGAACAATTGGTGTAAATTTAAGATGATTTTTTATATAGACAATAATACCACCTCCCCGTTTGCCAGAACGCAGCCGCGAGTACATACAGTAGCCATCCAATGTATATAATTGTGAAATATAATCGGAAATACCGGCTTCAGTTATAATTAAAACATCTAAAGGAAAGGTACAATCGTGAATAATTTGCTGTAATTTTGTGAAATTTTTTATCATTGATCTAATATTAATATGTAAGCATGTAATGCTTATATGATGATTATTAGGAAGTTGTTGCAAAAAAGAATTTGTGGAGGTACAGTTAGTCAACTTATTTATGTGTGTCCCCATTATGAAAGTTAAAAGTAAAATCAAAACCATTAAATATTTGTGATAAACATATTAGAGATCGCTAGGGATATGCAATTGCTTTTTGATACGAATAATATCTGAAATGGACTGAATATAGTAAATCCTACTATTCTCACTTTTACGAACACATACTTTACCATCTTTATACCACACAAATTTAAAATATGTACTTAGCTGAGTTTTCGCAGTATACAAAGAAGTTTTAAAATATTTAGTTAATGCTTCCCTTAGATAAACACGGTTCTCCGCCTTCTCCTGGGTGATTTCTGGCAATATTTCTCCGAGGGTTAGGCCTTTTTCTTTGCTAAACTCGATTCATTTGCTTCGTACAGCACCACTCTTCATTTGGACGAGGATAGGGCCTGGCTTTTCCTTAGTACCTGGTAGACGTGTTGACGACTGAATATCTTCGTTGTCCATATCCAAGTTAGTAGCTATTTTCTCAAGTACTTGATTTATTTCTTTTGGAGGTATATGTGGGAGACCAACAATTTCCATTGTGCTTGAAAGGCGCTTCTGCTCTACTGTATTCATTGATTGTTCTACAACACTCATCCTTAGTTCGAGATTTTTGTTTTTATTAATCAGATCTTGGTTTTTATTTTCTAAATCCTTAATGATACTATCTTGTTTTTTAATAGATTGTTCCATAGTCGATATTTGTTCGCTTAGAAACTCTAAACACGACTCAAGACCGCCTATTTCTTCCTTGAAAGTTTTTTTTAACTCATGACTGATATCCTGCACCAACTTACGGGTATCGATGTGGCTTGGGTTGAATCCAGAATCAGATTCTTCATCAGCGTCATCATCATCCGGTATCAAGAACGATGACCTTCGAGACAGATTTTTCAAACAGTCTTCGCAGCTCCATTCAATTCCAGGAGAGTTACGGAGTGTATTCAGCTGCTTATTGGATAGTTTCGTACACGTAGCATCCGCATGAACTATCTTCTCGCATCTGCTACATTCCAATCCGGGCATCTTCTTAGTGATGTTCTTTTTGCACTTCGAACATTTTTTTAACACCATTTCGGGTACATACAATATTTCCGCTAGCAATAACTCAACGCAACTACACACATCAACGTATCAGCGTAGACTGCATTTCAATTGGTCGGTGCATTCGCCTGGATTGCGAAGGGTGCGGGTTCGAGTCCCGTCTGCTACCTGGTCCGCGTGGAATTTTTTCTAGTTATATTTTCTTTAGACTTATATTTTAATATCAAGAATCGCCCTACTGGTCAAATTTATTTATCAAAGCACTACTTTAGCAAAAAAAATGTTTAAGAGCATTTTTGCAAATGTTTAACATGCTCTAGCTTTTGAGAACACATTCACAAAATGATTATAAATTTCCAGAATGACTGACTAGTAAGCAGTCAAACATACATACATCCTTTTCACAATTACTCTCAACTCAACAGATATTGTGTTTATACAAAAGAAAACAGTATAATGGATCAATAATAGCGTAGAACAATATCGACAGAGGGTAAACAGTTCAGTAGTGTTGTGTGTGAGTCAATGGATTATATCGATAAAAATATATATTAAGTTCTTAGTTATTATGTTAAGGTATATAAAAATCTAAATTAACTTGTTGAGTTTTTAGGATGACAGCCTCGAAACCAAACTTTTGATCGAAGGGAAAATAATTTTTAACACTTGCCCTGCTGCGAAGACAGCAGGCAATTTTATGGCCTAAAACTATTAGAGTTTTAGTAATTTTGAATCAGCTCGATGTGCATACTGTAAAGTAGCGGTGGGTCGTTCTCAAATTTTCTGACGACGAAACGCAACCGTTTTTTCTTAAACGAAAACTAGTCCTCGAAACGGTTCTCGTTCGCAACTGGTTTTGGTTGCGGCCCGGTGACGCAACGAAACTACACGCGACGGTCGAACGAATGTAACGCAACGAAACTGAACTAAATGAAATATTGTTAATGTTCGTTTCGTTGCTGCGAACACATTGAAATAAATGTTGTGTTATACGATAATCGACTTTAAATGTTCAATAATAAAGATTATATTATTGTAAAATGAAAGCATAATTATCATAGAACGAAACGGCCTCATATCATTGCGTTCTATTATAGACTGTATTTACTATATCATAAAGTACATATTGGCGTGCAGACAATCCGAGGACTAGTTGTTCGACGAAGATTGATCCGAAACGTAAAACGGTTCTATCGTCGCGGAACACAAAACGGTCCTTGAAACCGGTTCGTCTTTAGAACGCTCACACCTACTGTAAAGGTTTCTGTTATTGTAACCAGCCTGGTTTCCAGAAGGGTGCGTGTAAGTAGGAAAATATTATTGATATTTTTGATGTGTAACATCTTTCCTCTCGCTTTCCTGCAATTTGTGGGAGTGATTTCGTGAAATGGGACGGAAGTGCGTAACAGGAAATCGCGAAAGCGCGCGCTATTTGATTTGATTTTAGAACATAATGTTCAAATGGCTTATTCCTTTTGTAGTGGGTTTTATTTCTTTTTTTAATAATATAAGGTGAGGTTTCAAATGGTACACATCATATGCGACTACTGTAAGGCTCGCTCGTTTTTTTTCTACTTTCTTCATATACAAATTACATACAATTGTTTCAATTTTTGGACAGTTAAAATTGTGCAGAATTAATTTGAGCGCTACTTGAATAAGATTGAGTGAATCACATTTTTCGGCATACAATTCTGTTCTTATTTTAAAATTATTTTGTATCGATACCTATCTCGTTTATCGATAATAGACCGGCATCACTATTGCTCCATGGAGGCTTCGTTGTTTACTTTAAATTCAGTCGATCGAGCAGATTTGTAATCAATTCTGTAGCATTATGTTTTTGAAGGCATTGGAAAAACAACGAAAAAGAAGATAATACCTACCTGTGCCTACCTTTTTACTGAAATATCCTCTTTCTGTGAAAGGATTTACTGCTATTGGTTTTCAATTAAGGCACTAGATTTTTCTTGTGCCGTAACACAGTTCCCGCACGAATAAGAGTATCATCATCATCATCATCAGCCTATTAATATCCCCACGATATATATCGATGGAATAGGGAGATTGGGCCCTGACCCACCACGCGGGCCCAGTGCGGATTGTTGGGTGCTAACGACGGCAGATGCAGCCGGGACCAACGGCTTAACGTGCCTTCCGAAGCACGGAGGAGCTCGAGATAGTAATTTTTGGTCACCTGAGAAGGGGACGATGCAGCGCTGTCTAGGTCCACATTTATTTAACTTATTACACAAAAAAATTAACATATTGCAATCAACCAAATACAAATGTAAAAAAGAAATATTTATTTTTTTATATACGTTAAAATATAACGAGACTGAATATCTTGCACATATGCGCTTCTTTGACAAGCGGCTTCCTATTGGTGTACGCCCGTATCGGTTTGGTGAGCTGCGGAAGGCCGCTGGCAACAGTATGGGCATCACAACAGCCAGAGGGGCTGCTGTCGGCCGTGGCCTCTAAGGGAGGGGAATGCCGTCGTCGCTATTACATTTAACTGAGAGAAAACTCCGTTCCGACATAAACAAGCCGTTATGAGTACACCGGGGGCCTAGTGTTTGCCCCGCGCAATACTTTACCCGTACAAGGGACGAGTAAATTAATGCGTGGCGTCACCTACTGGGGAAATGCTAAAAACAGTCCCTATACCTAATTTAAGTAACGAAGCAAACTTTTTCTAATAAGAAAATGGCACGCATTTCCAAATGGCGCCGCGTGCGGTTGGTGAAAATTAGAACTATGTACTTCTTTCGTCTCTTTTTCTATTTAGTATTAAAGTGAGAGAAAGCTATAGATTAAAAGCGCGTCCAAGGCGGTTCGACTGAAATTAAAAAAAAAAAAACCTAAAGGACACGCACGGCTACATGTACCCTTAGTATGAGTTTACAATTACGAAAACTATGATAGTTTTCGTGAGCTCGCACTCGTACTAAGGGTAATGATTTTATTGTTTTATTAATAAACAGTGTTTAAATTCTATCATTAGATCATTTGCGTCTTCTTAAATTTTAAGAATATTTGGTTACTTTTCACCAAAATGGACATACAAACATAATTTACAATTACGAAAACTATGATAGTTTTCGTTTCGTTTCAATACAAATAAACAGTGTTTAAATTCTATCATTAGATCATTTGCGTCTTCTTAAATTTTAAGAATATTTGGTTACGTTTCAATACAAATAAACAGTGTTTAAATTCTATCATTAGATCATTTGCGTCTTCTTAAATTTTAAGAATATTTGGTTACTTTTCACCAAAATGGACATACAAACATAATTTACAATTACGAAAACTATGATAGTTTTCGTGCGCGCAAACTCGTACTAAGGGTAATGTATGGAAGCGTGTGATAAATGTTTTACCGCACGCTCCGTTGTATGGCGCGTAATTTTGAACTTTCGAACAATGTATAGAACCTCCGTAAAGCATTATTGAGCAACGGTGTTGCAAATGATATTTGTGTCCTTTTTTAGGGTTCTGTACCTCAAAAGGAAAAAATGGAATCCTTATAGGATCACTTAGTTGTCCGTCCGTCCGTCGGACCGAGGTATCAAACTGAAATTCATATCTAATACTCATCTCTACTGTCCCTTGGAGCTGTGAAAAAATCAAACTTCTAAGCTAAATCAATCAAAAGATACAGCCGTTTATGCCGCAAATTTTCGAAACTCGCACAGGAATCACCTACAGGGTACTTCCCGTGAACTTAGAATCTCGAAATTTGGTACGAAGTAACGTCTTATAGTACAGATAAAGGAAAAATTTACGAAAACCGTAAATTTTTAGTTACATCATATAATAAAAAATATTTTTGAAAATTTTAATGTTACTATCTCTTTTCTCATGAACGCGTAGAGGTATTAAATTGGGTATGTACGGAACCCTCGGTGCGTGAGTCGGACTTGCACTTGGCCGGTTTTATCTTTATTCTTAAGAATCAAAGTCAAAGTGTAACTTTGTTTGTACAACTTTTTTTAAATAAACAGCCCCTTGTTTTTGATGTCGAAATAAAGTAAGCCGAGGAGATAACAACAAACAGTCCATGAATACTGATGATGACGGATAAAGTTAACGAAATTCTATTTAGTCCATCAGTTATATGTATGACCGTATTTCAGCCGTCGCCGAGTTACCCTTCAACTTTCATGCTCATTGGGAAGAGCTACGCACGCATCCCACACACAAAAACACACACACACACATATGTATATATACTGTTACAGAATTCCGAAATAAAATTTGTAGGTATGTATTCCGAAATAAAAATTTGTAGGTATCTGAGCGGGGCGCAGGGGCGCCTGGGGGAGAGAGGGGTGTCTGTTTAGGTAGTAGTAATCGTACGCATTTATAGGGTTGTCATAGGCAGGTGTAAAACGATATTATTATTAATTTAATTAGAAAATAAAAGTGGTCTGAAAGGCGTCAAACTTTCGTAGGTAATTCTATACAAGGAACACAACCAAACCCTAAAGTTTTATTTCGGACTTTTGTCACACCCTGTACATGTAACAGTTAAAACCAGTTTTTAGATAGAACGCGTTTTCCTATTTAAAATTAGATTTTACTAAATGCCTTTGTTAAAACTAGAAATAACTAGTCCAAACTAGAATTTACCACTGACATTTTGTTTTTTAGATGAAACTAGTTGTCATTCCGAGCTTTAGTTAAAACTAGCACTAGAGAAACTACTTTGGGATAGAAAGCAAGATAAAGTTATACAAATATTTATTAAAAAGATCTAGCACACAGAGTCATTTCGCCATTTGTAGTATGAATTACCGGAACCGCCAAAAGCCAATTTTTCAGAAGAAGCATAAAAGTAATTTGATAATATATGATAACTTTATATATACTTATCCTTTTTAAATTATGTTAATAGCAATTGTCTTATATTTATGTGATCTTTTAGATCTAGTGGTCTAGTTATTGAGAACAGTTTTAACTGACTCGCTTCGGAATAACGCGTAAGAACTAGTTTTAACTAATATTCCATTTTGAGCATTGGTCAATTCTAGTTTTAACAAAGGCATTTAGTAAAAACTAGTTTTAACTAGGGAATACGCGTTCTTTCTAAAAACTGGTTTAAACTGTAACATATATATATATATATATAGTAGCTGTCCCAGCGAACTTCGTACCGCCATAAAAAAATTGGGTTGGTGGTAGAAGGGAAATGGATGTTGTCCGATTCTCAGACCTACCCAATATGCACACACAAATTTCATGAGAATCGGGAAAGCCGTTTCGGAGGAGTTTAACCACAAACACCGCGACACGAGAATTTTATATATTAGATATATATAGTCGTGTAATGCTCGTGACGAATTTCCGTTCCATATTTTCCATAGGGTTTTTCCATTTATACCCCGTGCGGAAAGAAGTTTCACTTCAAAAACCTTAACAGTATAAAAGTAGTTCTGTAGCAACCGTTCTCAAATCAGTCTCAATTTAGATAGGCTTGTTAGTAAGTATCGCATGTATGGAAGCCGAATTAACTTTGCGCTTGTCCGTTTCGATAACGAGATCTGCAGTCGGTCGACCGCTCGTACACCGTGTAAGTATTTTGTAAGTTAGTGGGTTTCCTTACAACCTACATTTGCTTAATGAGTGCCTCCTTGGCGTCTTGCGGAGATTCGCTGAGTCGCCAGTCGATCTGGCCCACGATTTCATGTTTAAAAAAGAAAAGTATGTTTTTATTTTTTTTAAGCATTTAACTGCAAGATGTTGAAATCTAAAGAAAAGTTTTACTAGAAAAAAATTCACGCGGACCAGGCAGCGGACGGGACTCGAACCCGCACCCTTCGCAATCCGGGCGAATGCACTGACCAATTATGCTACCACGGCCCTGATGGCCGCGTCGAAATTTTCTTAGCCTTAAGCTGTAAGGCAGCGCCATCTCTTCAAATTTGAAGCAGCTTAGGCTAGGAAAATTTCGACGCGGCCATCAGGGCCGTGGTAGCATAATTGGTCAGTGCATTCACCTGGATTGCGAAGGGTGCGGGTTCGAGTTCCGTCCGCTGCCTGGTCCGCGTGGATATTTTCTAGTAAAACTTTTCTTTAGATTTAAGTTAAATATTTGTTGTGAACTTTCTGCGATACTATGGTACTAATATAGTTCCGTAGTCCTGACAAGGAACCCTTATAAATAGTTTCGTCATGTCCATCTGTCCGTCCCCGGTCTTGCTTGGAGACTGTTAGCACTAGAGAGCTGCAAATTTTGTGTATATTAATCACGTCGACGAAGGACGAAATGGTAGAATAAAATTATGAAAAAAAATTTTTTGGGTGTAAAAAATGTACATGTATGTAACCCCTTACATGTTACCTGAAGATAATTTTTTTTTATAGTCTACCCTATCGTGTGGAGTATCGTTAAATAGGACTTTTAAAATTATTTAGGGTTCCTAACACATTTTTCGATAAAGGGATCCCTTTGAGAAATATTAAACTTTAAAGTGCGATATAGGGATTTTTCGATATAGGGATCCCTTTGAGAAATATTCAACTTTAAAGGGCGATACAGAGATTTTTCGATATAGGGATCCCTTTGAGAAATATTAAACTTTAAAGGGCGATATAGGGATTTTTCGATATAGGGATCCCTTTGAGAAATATTAAACTTTAAAGGGCGATATAGGGATTTTTAGATATAGGGATCCCTTTGAGAAATATTCAACTTTAAAGGGCGATATAGGGACTTTTCGATATAGGGATCCCTTTGAGAAATATTAAACTTTAAAGGGCGATATAGGGACTTTTCGATATAGGGATCCCTTTGAGAAATATTAAACTTTTTGTTCGTGTAGGGCGCTGGTTTTGTTATTGTGGATATTAAATTTATGCCTACAGATGATTCTGGCTTACGAAATTATGAGTTTGAATGTCTGCTAAATGAGTGAATGCCAAATGATTTTCTGCGAAATGAGTTCATGCCATCCGCTGATATGCATAATAATATTATGACATTAAAAGTTTTGCTTTACAAGGTACCTGTAGAACCGTTTTTCGATGGTCTTTCTAGATTTGTATTTGAATTATCCAAACAATGCGATTTTTTCAGTTTGATTAAGTAGTATGATTAGTATTAATTATATTGAAGTTGCAGATACTCGTAATTCGTTAGTTTATCTAAGTTTCTTTACATAAATATATACGTATTTTTCAAAAAGTAGAAATCGGGTTGAAAATTAGAAACCGGGGTGCAATGATTATTTATTTTTGAAGTTATACTTCTTTAGGCGCGTTATGAAAAAATGATGCGAGTGAAATTTTTAGATGCGTGCGCATCACTGTAACCCAAAAGTAACAGCATGAACTTGGCCGCTGGCGCGTTATGAATGTTAGTGTAATTAAATTGTGGTTAATAATCCACCATTATTAGACATCTGTTCGAAAGGTACTTTGAACGATCCACGGAGCTCCATAAGATGATCGCGTTGTCAAAAACAATGTTGGCACGCTCGTCGCCTCTGATCACTGTTTTCATATTTATAATATTTATCCACATGTTTCTAGTATCTTTATAGACACAACGTGTTTTAGTTACTTACAAGTGCTAATTACATATGGACTAATAACTTAAATTCAGTAGTGATTTTAATTGAATATTTTGAATCTTTATTTAATTTTTCAAATTAAAACTGAACTTAATTGACTGTGTTAACTATCCTTTTCCAGTCCTTTTATTATTTTATTGTAATTATTAATTATTTGCATGCAATTAAAAAATATTTTTAATGATGCTAAAGAAGTATAACTTCTCACGCGCGTACATAAGTTACACGCATCCATTTTTTTTTGTTAAATTAGGTACCTATTCTTCAAGTTTGGAATATTCATTTTTGAAATATAGGTATTCAAAATTGTGTGTTTCATTATTAAAGAAGTCGTGAAAACATTCCATGATCTCATATTTACATTAAAACAGGACGAGTTTAGTAGACTGCAAGTTAGACTGCGCACTATTTGAAGTAAGGTCTCTTTGAAAATGTTAACCGATGCCCAAGTAATAGGGGTCAAACAATTCTGCTACTGTTACTGCAGACTTTGTTACTCTACCCGCATCTGACCAAACGGTGGTTTTAAGCTGAGTATGTTTAATAAGTATCTCGAGACTTTGATAATGTAAACTTTTACTTGTTTCACATTCCGTCTTTAGATCATCTTTAAGACAGTAAATATAGATTACAGTTCATCCTGCGATACGATGTTACAAGCTGATATTAAGAAAAATCTGCTTACGTCTCCAATTTTTTTCAGAATATTGACAAAGATGCTTTTTGTCTAAATTTAATTTTAGAATATTGGCGCAACAATCATTTGATTGTCTTTGATGAAATAAAACAAAAGACTGGATTAAAATTTTTTTTTGCAGTGAAACCTTTTTTAGCGGCGTTGTACACTTTTTTGTAATGGGTAAAAAATGTTAAACTCACGTCAGGACACGTGGCGTAAGACGAAAACAATTAAAATTGAAAAGGTTGTTGACTGTCAACATATTGGACTAAACATAGTTATATTTTATTTGATCGTATTATAATAATAAGTCTCGAACTAGGACTTCCAGGTGGCAGCTTTATTGCGAAGAAAATGCATTTTTTTACAATAGATTTCGCTAGGTGTGCTTAAATGTGATTCATGTAAGTTGATTTTTCTGAGAGAAAATTTTTTTAATGTAATACAAATTGTCATGTTTGTGTACGATAGCGCAATAAATAAATATTGTATTCTACCACATAAATGATATAGTACTTTTAAAGCAATTCGTGCAAATTTATTCGCTAACCATTCCAAAATATCAAAAATGCACAAAGTTTTAATATGCAAGTTTTCACTTCTGCCAGCACTCCCGGAGTGCAACCTGTCGTTTTTTTTTTATTTATAAGTCGGCAAGGTTTGAATTTGTTTCATCTAGCTTGCTCATAGAGCAACACGGCGAGGATGGGAGTAGGCATTCGCAGCTTTCCCCTCTGCCAATTTTCCTCCACTGTTGGGCTTACTCACGAACAAAACTAGTAGCGCTCGGATATTTCACTGGGCTGAGTCAAGTCGCGCGAGTTTATGTTAGAGATCAAAAATGCTATGTGATTTTCTATAAAACATATCTGGAATATCAAAGTTACAGGTATCCACAATGTCAAATGAATACTTTTACAAGTAATAAACATTTGAAAAAAGAAATAGCAATTATAGTTATAATTTTAATTTTTTAAGCATGTAACTGCTTGATGTTTAAATCTAAAGAAAATATAACTAGAAAAAAACCACGCGGACCAGAGAGCAGATGGGACTGGAACCCGCACCCTTCGCTATCCGGGCAATTTCTTTATATTAACATTTTTTTAACCACTTTTAAACACAATAATCATAACGTTTTGATAAAATCCAATCGTTGGACTTGTTTGACAAAACAATCGACACGCCAGTACAAATTTCAGATCTGTCAATTAAAAATCTTAAGTTTCTATCTCTATACACGATTTAGTGTTGTTATTTTTTTATGTGCGAGTGTCGTAATTACAATTTCGTTTTTGCGAAAGTATGTTGGACTGCATTTGTGTGACTCCCCCTACAAACAGTGGCAGAATGATTTCAGTAGTTTGGTGTCACTATAGGGATGTCGAAAGTTGAAAAAAATATCGATATATCGATATTTTAATAAATATCAATATCGGCTTCGATATATCGCGAAAAGAACATCGATATATCTGACCAATTTACCCAAAAATATATGTAGATCAGCCTAGCATAGTAATAATAACAATACAAATTATAATTAAACAAGGAATTATCAAAGTACCAAATTGCCGCTACACTACAAGATAGAACTATGCACGATTGAAGTATCTCACGAAAAATGACACGCGAAATAATAATGGAACGAAAATTATCTCCCTAAAAATAGACCCTATTTTCGAATGATGAAAATGATTGCAGGGCTTCTCAGGTGCCATCTTTCGTAAACAACACTAGACAGTCACACACTTCCACAGAATATAATGGAATTCAGCACAACTAATTCAAGAGCGAAACAGATTTACAAATCATAGACAATACTAAATACAGCACAGATCATAGATATGTTGAATATCATTAATCTAAGACCCAGTTACGATTTTTCCAGATACGAATTTAGTTAGATCGTGATATGCCGCTAATAATTAAAAAAATATCGTTTTTGATACGAATTTCGATATTGGTTATTTTGTATCGATGTATCTATATATTGAATCAAAATATATCGGCTAAAGATATCGATATACTGAACAAAAAATATCGATATATCGATATATTTTCAACAAGCCTATGTCACTATGGCTACTCCCCTCCGGCCGCGTCGGTCGTGTTGCTCTATGAGCTTGATAGCAAACTTTAAATGCGAATGAAACTAAATTCTCGCACTGCTAAAATCAGAAAAGGAGTGAAGGAAACAAACTCCTTGTAGTAATGGCAAACGTCTTTTGGTATAAGTGGTATTTATGTGCTAAATCAATACGAATATTGCTCTTTTTCGAGACTGATTGGACGGATTTTGACAAAATCAAAATGGCAGATTTTTGGGGCAAAAATGAATCATCTTGAAGAGATGTTAAATTCTAAACTAAGGGGCTTGTTATTTTCTTTTCAGTTCAAAATTCAAAATATCTTTATTTAAATGGACTTTGGTAAGTACTTTTAAATGGTCAACTCCCTATCACAGTTTCGAGATGCAATAATTATTTCACTTAAATACCTAATTATTATGCTGCTTTGTCGGAGAAGAAGCGGCGAAAGAAACTCCACAGCTTACAATTTCGTACTGATCTTACAACATCATTACAGGTCAATAGTTACATCAAAAAATAATAATTAAGGTACTAAAAGTACAGTTTTAGGAGCGTAAATTTTGGGCAGATTTTACTCCCACGCATTTTTATCATTCAAATAGTCATTAATTTTATAATAAGCTTTTTTATACAATTTAGCTTTTAAAGTTGTTTTAAATTTATTAATAGGCAAATCTCTCATATTATTTGGAAGCTTATTGTAAAAACGTATACATTGGCCCACAAAGGAATTGGTTGTATATATAAAAGGTTGTATTTAAATTTCCTTTTCCGGGTTTTTTGATTTATTAATTTAATTTATTGCTATTTGATAAATTAAGGCTTTGGCAATGTCAAATTAATCCCACCAACTCTGTAACTGTATCGTGAGATGAGTTGCCCCGGCTAATTACGGTGAAGGATCCAAACCACTGATTGATGGCAATGTTTGGGAAGCTGTGACTCGCAACTTTGTCATCATTAGAAATAATGCCTCATACTCAGAGTCAAAGGGTTGAGTTTCCTTTAACTGTTGTAAAGCAGATATCCTCAAAAACAGCTTCGTTTTACATAACCCCTCCCAGCTCGATGAGACCACATACATTTTTATGGCTTAATTAAATTTAAAGAGCACAGCGGTCGCTATTTTTGAAGTACTCGTATGAAATTCTATTGCGTTTTAAAATTTAAATTTTGGACAATATTTTCAGATTTACAAATATGAAGTTTTTGGGTATTTTATTTTGAACCACTTAAATTCAAATCATTTATTGTACCGACACCATAGATCCATTTGTTAGTATACAAAAACTTAATTCTATGTTAGTAAATTATATGGAAAACAGATATGATTCTATCTACTAATTTTCCAATTAGTGGACAATCCTATTGAATATGGCTTGGATAATTAACGTTGAAATTATGAAACAAAATTTATTTATCTTCTAAATAAGCAGTGCCCTTGTACATGTCTCTTATTTCTCTTTTTCTAATATTTTATTGTGTGTGTACAAAATAAATAAATAAAATACTGTACCCCTAGCACGAACCATTATCGAATTCGAATAGTTTGCAAACTGAAATGTCAATGTTAAATTTTGTATGGAAACTTGAACAGCAGCGGCACAAAGGACGTAAGGAGAACTAAAAATCAGTACAGATTTGACAATGACATTTCGGACTCGCAAACGTTACGAATTCGATTTTGGTTCGTGCTAAGGGTACTGAAATGTTCAGCCTTGGAATTCAATCGGCGATCTCAGATCGGACAACAGCACCTTTAAAATCAAACTAACATTTTTACTACTATTACGTCGCAGTAGTAAAACAATAATTTTCAATCTATTATCCGTTAAACTTATAAAAGAATTCTAAAAATAATACGGAGTTTTAATATCACCAAGGAAAATATAAAAAAAAATGTAGCAGAAATCGAGTGCTCGAGAGAATGATTCATTATTAAAACCTACCAGCTATGTTTTACATATTATGTATATTTTGACAAAAAAAGGACTTTGAGCAGACGTGGTCCTTAGGGAAAGTGCCATTTGACAGGCAGATTGGGTTAATGTGGGAGATTGTTCATAATAGAATTACATTATGGAACAATGTATTATGGACTCGAAACCGGAGAGCCAAAAGCACATTAGCTGACAAAAATGCGGGTTTTTCTTCATAATGGACTTGGAGTATTATGCAAATCATATTATGTTTATGAGTGAGCATTTATTTAGCTAAATTAAGAGTTTTTATATGTACCTTGAAAGTAAATGTCGCATACTCAAATCTATTAATTGATTTATGTACTAACATGAAGTATTGAGTAAGCGGTGTATCTGAAGAAGTGTCATATTGCTTTTTTTAATTCATTATTACCATGTTACATTCTTGACTAACTTAATCAAGCAGCATTTTTGATGTAAAAATTAAAGAAAATTATTACTAGAAAAAAATGTACTCCATCCATGTTTCAGATGGGATTCGAACCCGCATCTTCTGCTATCCGGGCGGACAGACTAAGTAATATTTTGTTTAGATTTAAACATTCAGCAGTTTAATGCTTAGTCAAAATTTCGTTTCAGTACGAATCAAACAATTTACAATTAAACAGTTCATTCTATAAAATTTCACATACCTGAGGCAAATGGCGCGCTTTCCGCGGTGCTTGTTTCTGCCCCATCACCCCCGCTCCCGTTAGACACTTCCCGTTTGGCACCGCGCACTTCGATATCTCTTCTTCCGCCATCGCTCTTTGCAATGGCCTCGATATCGGAATGTTGTGCTTTTCGAAATACCCGTTCTGTATCATCTGGTCCAGTGACACTTCCAGCTCCCTAACCGGCACGACTTTGCGCCCACAAATCGGGTCGTCGACGATCATCTTGCGATTGCAGCCCGACACTTCGGAGAACTTAACGTTCTTTTTCTGCTCGTCAGGCCGTCTCGGTCTTTGTCGGGTGCGTTCGGGAGCTTCCGATGTCCAATAGCGCGCGTTCTTCTCCGACAACCGTAGAGGTTTGCATACGGCAACGTTTTTGGGTTTGGAATTTCGATTTTGATTCTCACTAAGCAGTTTGCGATTAGAGTTATCGGGCCTACGCTGTTCAGTTTTTAAATGTCTTTCGATGTCATGTTTTCTATCAATGTTATGTGGACGACTTTCGTATGTATCTAATTCTTTCCTTCTTACTTCTGGCGTTCGTCTTTTGTAAGGCTCGTATAGTTCTCTCGTTCGCCTTCTATCATTTTCGATTCGAAAATCATAATAATCCTTTTTGTATCTACGTGCGCTTCTGTCATTTCTATTTTCGTCATTATAGTAGTTCCTTGGCAAGGAATTGTATTTAACGTTGTAACTGGTTTGTAAGTTAAGGTACTCTGGTCTAATTGGTCTGAATAAGGATAGGCGACCTTGTGCTTCGTCAAAGTCTGAGTAAATGTCTTCGTAGACGTATCCGTTCTTCCGTCTCGGTCGTTCGTATGATTCTTCTCTGCTGTATCTATGCCTGTCTCTTTCTGGTTTACTTCTATCATATTTGGTCTCGTAACTTCGTCTTTGCTCATAGTCACAGTCGAAAGTGGGGCGATTCTCATGTAGCAGTCTCTCTCGGGAGCCCGCCATCCTTCATAAAAGCTTTTCTCATCTGAAAAGAAGAAAATGAACAGTTAGAGAGTTGCATAATTTCATATCCAATTTTAAGAACGCATTGGAAATTGATTTTTTTTATTCCAGCCCAGAAGAGAAGCCACATTGCACGCATACAAAATCCGCGTCTGAAAATGTAGCCCGCTGCGTCCCGGCATAGTGTGCGATAGTTCATATAAAATACATACGAGCGATTTGAGCAGATTTTGGCGCTGCGACTACTATAAGGTAGAGGGGATCGCAGAATACTTGCATAGAAATCAGAAATCAATATATCTTTATTCAAATTGGATGTATAGTACAACACTTTTGAATCGTCCAAACATTTTTTTCCCTACCACTCGTTATTGGACATATTTTTTAGCTGCGGAAAAAAACGAGCGAAAAAAACTCCACAACATTAAAAGCATAATGTAACAACATTTACAAATCATTATGTTGTTACAACGTCAATACAATCATGATTTATTTAATATAGAACACCTGTTGGAATGATTGGCACAGTTCAAACCCAAGCATTTTTGTCTGTAATATAATCAGACACTTTGTAATAAGCTTTTTTAATAAGTGTTTTTTTTTATACTATCTTTGAATTTATTTATGCTTAACTCTTGGATATTGCTTGGGACTTTATTGTATAAGCGAACACAAAAACCTTTAAATGAATTATTGATTTTGTGAAGCCTAGTAGCAGGTAAATTTAGTTTATTTTTGTTTCTTGTATTAAGTGTGTGAACGTCACTGTTTTTAAGAAACAAATTAATATTTTTTCTTACAAATAATAAATTTTCGTAAATGTATTGTGATGCGACCGTCATTATACCAAATTCTTTAAACCTATCTCTTAAGGAATCCTTAACTTTAAGAATATAAATTGATCGAATAGCTCTCCTCTGCAGCACAAAAATAGTTTGAATGTCGGCGGCGTTTCCCCACAATAAAATTCCGTACGTAGATCAGTATCTCTAAATCCATAGTGGTGGAGTTTCCTGAGTAATGATTCGTGAAAAACGCAATCAAAAGCCTTGGACAAGTCGCAAAACACACCTAGAGCGTCCTGCGAGTTCTCCCAGGCGTCAATGTTGTATAAGTTCAACACCGGCATCGGTTGTTGAACGACCCCGTGTAAAACCAAATTGTTTACAGTGAAGTATATTATATTTATTAAAATGTGATTGCATTTGATCTAACATGATTTTTTCAAAAATTTTACTAAAGGTGGGTAGCACAGAAATTGGTCTAAAGTTTGTGGGGTCTGATGTACTTCCCGTTTTATGCAAAGGAGTTATTTTACTGTCAATCATTAAATATGCAAGCTAGAATAGGAGCTATTGTCTCAATTACCGATTTAGAAACATCAACGGAATTGCCCCACAGATCCGCGGTTTTCTTTTTATTTAATTGGTGAAACGTTTTAATTACATCTTTAAAGTCAACATGTTTAAAATGAAAATGACTAGTACAAGGTTTCACGTTTTCTCTTAAGATTGATTCGGCAGCAATGGGGGAAGAGTTCAAAGATTTAGTAGTTGAAACTGGAATATCAGTAAAGAAATTTTCGAAAGCTGTAGCAACTTCAATATCTGAAGTAACCCTTTTATTATCAATATTTAAGTTATAATTATTATTGCGAGTTTTGGATTTTCCAGTTTCATCGTTTATAATATTCCATGTCGTTTTGATTTTGTCATTACTGTTCTTAATCTTTGAACTTAAGTAATTTGATTTTGCTAAGCGGCATACTTTTTTAAACAATTTAGAATAGTTACGAACATGCTCTTTAAATTTTTCACTAGTGTTACAGTTTCTTTCATTATAAAGTTCATAAAGTGTCCTTCTACTTTTATGAATTCCAGGCGTAGCCCACTTAGTAAAAGTTACCGCATCATTAACACATATTTTTTTGGGTACAAAAACATTATTAAATTCAGTGCAGTATATATTAAAAAATCATTATATAAATCATTTGGACTGTCTTTATATTTTAGATAACACATTTTTCTATATAATTGAGTTTTAAAACGTTCCACACTATTAGCAGATTTTGGTACAACAGTAATGTGTTTTTTTGTCACCTGCTTGAGCTGATATGGAAATGTAATCAACTGGCCACAATGATATCTATCTAGTTTATTAATAATTTGTTTTTCCTGTGGTATGATATCTGTTTATATATTATCAATACAAGTGGCCGAAGTGGCAGGTATTCTAGTAGGCTCAATGAATAAGTTTTTCAGATTGTATGATTGAAATAAATTTTTTATTTTAGTACTCGAACTAGATTTTTCTAATAAATCAATATTGAAGTCACCACAGACAATCAACCGTTTGCCTGTAGTGTAAGTTTTCTTAAGAGCTTCATCCATGATAGCTTCAAAACAATCATACAATGCTGATGGAGGTCTGTATACGCTCAATACAACAAGCCGGTCCAGTTCCACACAGGCAATTTCTATTGTTCGCTCAACCGAGAGGCTCACTATATCTCTTCGTTCCTTAAGAACGAACATACGAACACCAATTTCTCCCTGAGGGTCGCACGTTTGGAGTCTCGCCACGACGTGAATTTTAATTCATTTGTGGTGAGAGTGCCAACTGAACATCTGGCGACCTTTTTGAAAGAGGCGCTTTGGCCGAAAGGTGTGGTATTCCGGCGTTTCAAAGGCAGGCTACCTGACACCGCTCCGCGCGACACGTCGCCGACTAAACGCGTTATTTAGAATTTGTTATTATTTTATATTTCATATCTATGTTACTATAAGGTATAAGGTACATATTTCTATGGGCCCACGATGCCTGAATACAAATAAATAATTTAAAAAAAATATAAGTTCTGTGGCTGTGACGACCTGACCCGCTGCGGCCCAACATAATGTACGCGAACCTTATAGCTTAATTGTATAATAATGAATTTGCTCCAGCTCATTTCGAAGTTTGTTATTCGAGTGAAGGAAGAGCCGTCAAGCAATGAGACGAGATCTGTCACTGAGGAGTTTGCAAATTAAACGGCGTTGTGAATAAAACAATGAGACTAATGAAATTTCGTTTTCGTCCAAACTTTCCCGTTGAATTTAAACTGTACTCAGGTTTTGATAAATTCGTGGAAGAGATTTTATTATAACGAGCGGTTGCGGAATTTAATTTTAAATCACTAATTAAAGCTAATTTTAGCGCACTAAGTACCAAGTTTATTTTATTATATTGTTTGTTAGTTGTAGAGTATACCAGATCTTCATCAACGGCCCATTTTAGTCCACTGCTGGACATAGACCTCTCCAAATGCACGCCACTCAGATCGATCTTGGGCTACTCGTATCCAGCTCCTGTCAGCCACATTGCGCAAATCGTCACTCCATCGCGCCTGAGGACGTCCTACCCTAGGTTTGCCTGGACGCGGTCTCCACTCCAGAACTCTTCTACCCAAACGGTTATCGGTTCTTCGGCAAATATGGCCAGCCCACTGCCACTTCAGCTGGCTAATCCGGAGTATACTAGATATTCCGCTCGAATTGTAAAGCTCGTCTAGGAAATTTAGTATTTAAAAATTCTAACGCGTTTAATAAAGTTAACCAAACCCATAATATTAATACCCGCCATAAAAATAGATTAAATCATCCCCCATCAAGACTAACCATGCTTAGCAATAGCCCCTACTACATGGCAGTTAAGATATTTAATAAATTACCACATTTAATACAAAACTTAAAAATTTTCTAATTGATAAATGCTTCTATTCTGTGGATGAATATTTAAATTACTAATAGAAAATAATTTAATATATGAATGCACAAAGTTAAAAAGAAAATATATTTATTAGATTTTAAATATACTTTTTAATATATATAATGAAAACTTTACAACAAAATAATACTAATAAGGCGATTTTTTTAAAATACAAACCTAGTATATAATAATCATGTTAATTGACATATTATTTTATTTTTATTTTATTTTTATTGACACATTTATTAATTTTAATTATTGACAAATTTAATTTAATTTTATAAATGAATTTCCATTTCTATTATATTTCTACTGTTAATAAGATCAATTGAGTAAGTTATATTGTTAAACAAATGGAATCAGATGACATTTATGCATAATTTGAGATTTAAGTGGTTTAATACAAATTAGGTTCCTTATATACTATTTATTAATCAGATGCTTTTGTAATTTTATATAACTGTTTATTAATTAGATGCTTTTGTAATTTTTATCTTTAACTGTACTGTATATTGCGATACCCTGACAGGGTTCATGTTAGGTACTATAAGCATTTTGTAACCATCGATGTAACCACATGAGTGCAATAAATTGAATTGAATTGAATTGAAAGTAACCTCCATCTTACAGATGATCATATTGAAATAACACTCTGACCTTGATGTGGTTGTATTTAAAAAAAAAGTGTGTGCGTCTCAGGACGCACGACAGAAGTGATAACTCAAACTAAGTGTCATCGCACACGGGTCGCACGCCACAGCCACAAACTCCGCCACAAGAAGCTAGAAGCGGCTACTAAAGTGGCTGAAGCGCGTGACAGCGGCGGACTAGGTAAGGGAGAGAGGGGTGGGGAATCGCACGAGTGACGTGTGGCGGCGTTTTGTATCGGCGCATTAAGTGGCCGGTCCCGCACCGCTCCCACAAGAAGCGAGCAACGACAATTTGTAGAGAGTGGCGGCCACCGGCGGCGTACCGTGTGTGGCGAGTCCATATAAAATGTATGAAAACTACAAGAAATGTGCCGGTGGCGGCGTTTTGTGGTTGTGGTCGGTGGCCCGTGTGCGGCGACACTAATACGTAGGCAGCGAGTCCCGGGTTCAAACCCGGCATATGTCATATCTTTTGCTTATGGTTTTTGGTTTATTCTTCATAATTTTGTGTTAAAATACTCTGCACAATGCCCATAAACCGATCACTACCTCAGCGTATATCCACCTGCGGGTTGGAGAGAGAGAGGAGGACTGCCTACCGCTGCCGTATGCGTGAGAAGAAGGGAAGCCAGACAGACTGGCGCCGTAACGCGTTACGTAACGAAGCAGTTTACCTCTCATAGTTTCAAAACACAACACCATCGTAAAAAGTAGTATTATTACACTGTAAGAAAAAACAACACTATCATAAGGTAAAAAGTTTGATTTCAATGTGTTTCCAAAGCGGAGCTTCCTTCCCCAGACAGACCCAGCCTTTCTTAAGGAGGTAGCAGACATATCAACTCGGTAAGGGATCGTCACTGTATCAACTCGAGCCGTTCAGTGTGCCTTTCTGTGTTCTGTGGTGAACTCGACTTTTCCAAACATAGGCTATATATACCTTAAGTAAACAGTGGTTAAAATACATATTGCAATAAACGGAATTCCTAATTGAATTCCCGTATGCATTTCACATGCGCATAATCGTGTAACTTCATTGCATATATTCGCGTAACTAACCCAATAATATGCAAATGACGCTGAACACAGAACGTGCATACGGCAATCAAGTCGACCGACGCCGGCAAATTAAATAATATTATTATACCATGACCAAGGTGAAATATTGCATTTTACTAATACACAGGAGGAGCTCGATGGCGCAAGTAGTTAGCGCGTTCGGCTGCGATCGTTGAAGTGAAGCAACTTTCGCAGTGGTCGGTCATTGGATGGGTGACCAAAAATTACTATCTCGAGCTCCTCCGTGCTTCGGAAGGCACGTTAAGCCGTTGGTCCCGGCTGCATCTGCAGTCGTTAGCACCCACCAATCCGCACTGGACTATCATTCTCATGGCTAGTGTTGCCAGGTGTGCCGATTTGCGCGGGACTTCCCGATTTTCAGGGGTCTGGGGACGCGTCCCGATTTTTACCTGATTGGGACGCTAAATGTCCCGATTAATCAAAAAAAATTAATTTAGGTAATTAATATAATACTGTACTTGCACTAGTACTTTAAACTCAATAAATTAAACCCATGCTTAAAAACCCCTTGTTTTTTGTTTACTGTCCCGATGTGCAACCCTAAATCCAGATTGTTTTGACCTCTTGTACCGATTTAAAACAAATCGGATCTGGCAACACTAGTCATGGCCCAAACTCCCTATTCCATCCACAGGGAAGGCCTGTGCCCCATCAGTGGGATCATAAATAGGCTGATGATGACTAGTAAACAGCAGTGCAAGCAGATATTATTTAACGGTACGAAATAATATCTTGATTTTTAAAGAAAGGAATATGTGTTGGTCGGGTATCTTTACATGCATTGCATTAAGTGACGTGGTACATTTTTGAGTTTCACTACGTGATAAGTTATTTTTTTTTTAAATAATTGATTACTCATGTAATCACTCAAAACTGGCTCTAATGAACCGTGAAATTTAAACTCATTAAATTTCACGGTTCATTAGAGCCAGCTGGCACCGCCTCGTCGCGCGACAACCACTCGCGGTCGACGAACAAAACCCAGGTGGACGCCGCGTTGTCAACCAGCTAACGTCGTATGGACTACGGCACGGTAATAATATCATACAGTATTCTATCTTCATACAAACGGTCGGAAAGCGAGTCATACCTACTCCACTCGAGTTCGATGTGCTCTCGGCGGGCACCCAGTCGCGAATGCGCCGCCGCGCCGCAACGACGACCGAACGGTCTGAATTGTTTTTTATGCAGTTAGCCGTGCTTAAACGTGCGTTTTGTATTGTAAATATTTGATTTAATTAGTAGATACCTACATAATTTAGTATGGAAAAGAACAAACGACGATCAATATCGTAAAACAGCACAATTGCTGTTTTTGGTTGCTTGAACTCTTCAATAACACA
The DNA here is from genome assembly GCA_902850365.2 of Chilo suppressalis. Taxonomy (NCBI): domain Eukaryota; kingdom Metazoa; phylum Arthropoda; class Insecta; order Lepidoptera; family Crambidae; genus Chilo; species Chilo suppressalis. Next base: position 15,362,151 of record OU963916.1, read on the forward strand.
CCCAGAGATATCATTTTTTAAATTACCTGAAATATTGGAAAGATAACCGGTAAAAGGTTGGAAAGGTAAAGGAACCTTTATAGAATATTTTTTATATACCTATCTACTAGTACGTAATTTGTTTCTAATATTTAGGTACTTCGGTTTTTCCACCGGGCAAAATATCTGGAATAATATATAAATAAGTGGTTAGGATGAAAAAAGAGACAAACGAGTAATCTACCTACACTCGCGTTAAAAACAAAACTACATAAAATACTGTAGGCGGGCGGCCCTACCGCGTGCTAACGCAGCGCTCGGCCGTAGGCATTTATTTTCAAGGACAGGGCGGAGTCACTGTATTGATAATATTACCGTGACTACGGGTAGACGCCTCGTTGTCAATCAGTGAACGTCATATGGTCGACAAGTGAAAGCTGCACCGCCGAGTTGTTGACTACGCGTAGTCAGCGAAAATAAGTACTTAGGCCCGTATTATAGAAAGATTCTCAGTGATTGATCTAGTCTTAAGCATAATTAGAAAGGGATGTCGCTATATATAGCACATAGCGACATCCCTTTCTTACTGCACTCAAGTAAAGATCAACACTTAGTTGTCTTTCCGGGCTTTAGTGTGTTAAATATCTTTACTACTTAACTAAACCTAAGAAACAAATATCTTTACTAGGTTAACACTTGTGTTTTCACAATGTTTAATTTTACAAACCGTGAATTGGTTCTGATAGCTGTCGCGATTGATGAAGAAGAATTTAAAATGCGTTGTCAACTCGCAGGCAGCGCGTGGTCTACTCAGGAGCCGCGCTTTATCTTCCAGCGGCCAGTAGTCCACCGGTGACGGTATGGAGCTGATGTAATGAGCTTATTACACATAGAAATGAATCGAGAATCAATCACACGAGTTGAGGCGGTACTGGAGCTCTATTTTTGAATCACTCGTCTTGCGTCGAACGCTCGATTACTACTAAATTTCATTCGACATAATTAATTTCGTATTTTTGAATCGCTCGAGTGCAACGAATGGGTGAGACCACTCGCTGCATGGCGAATGGTGGAGACGAATGATAGAATAATTGTCAAATTTTTGTGCTATTAGACGACGATAATCTATCATTGTCAAGCTTTATATGAAACGAAAACGAGATTTTTTTTAAAAAGCTTTTATTTTTCTGCATGAAATGAGTAAAATTTCATATTTCGTAATAAACAGGTAACACCGGTGACGAATGATTCAAAAATACGGAAAATCAGTATTATGCGACTTGAAAGTCGAAGGTGACTTATGTCGCATTTGACGATACTATGTCAGACGAGTGATTCAAAAATAGGGCACCTGGTCGTGTGCCGCGTGGATCTAATAAGCTTTGTCTTTAATAATGCCTGGTCGAGCGCCATAAGGATGGTTTTAGTTCAATTGGTAAAATTATGTTTCTATCTTATTATGTGTGGCGATATACCAGGAAAACTTCTCGTACCCACTTATCTGTGGGATTGATGTCGCCGTGGCTGAGGGCACTGGCTGGTTACCGGAACAAACATTGTTTATAGTGCCTTTCGTGTAAAAAAGTGATCTTACTCTCTTCCTTCAAAAAACTGTCAATACTTTTCTCTGTCGCTATGAAATTATTAAAATATTCGGGACAATCGTAAACACTATAATTGTGACGTGCGCTTTCTGGAATGCCGGCAAAGCATGGTCCAGCCGCCTCACATTACGCCCGTAGGAGACCACGCAACCCATCGTCCTGGAGGTAAGTGGGCGCTCCCTTTTTCCTGGTATTGAACTACATAATTTATAATTTCGGTGTAATCCACCCCAGGTGTGGGCTATTTACACGCGCCACACCATTGCCCGAGTCTCATGGTAGTTCACATCAGTTAAATTATTAGAAATCCACAGGTCAGTTTCTTTTGTGGGATTGATGTAATTTAACATATACCCATGTTCCTTTATTGTTGTAACTAGCTTTTGCCCGCGACTTCGTCCGCGTTATCGTCGTTTTTCGTAAAAAAGTAGCCTATGTCCTTCCTCAGGGTTCCGTGGTTTTGATGTGACAGACAGATTAACTTTCGTATTTTAGTAGGGAAATATAATACTGTTAAAAATATCGCAATAAGGAACCGCAGAATATTATTATTATCACTGTGCCCCGAGACCATCAGCGTGTAACTCCTTGTATGTTATTATGTTAATGTATTGGTAATATTGTTTAGATCGCTTTCACATGAGTCTTAAGTACATATAGAATGAAAATACTTCAGCGCAAAGCTTCCGGGTAGACTACGTTGAAATTTGACCCGTCCGGAACGTGAACATAAAAAATTCTAGGACTGCTAACCCGGGAAAGACCGACATAACTGACCATGTGAAAAACAACTGACACCGAGATCTACTCCAACAACACGAAAGGTCTGCCCTTGAGCCTTATTTATTGTCATTGCATAACACACCGATACTGGGAATTGCGTTCTTTTACATTGGAATGAAAAATTATTTGGTATTATGGGAATTCTGGGAATAAAGATGGTTTCTCCTGCACCGCAACCTATTAAAATTTGAGCCTCGATTACATTTTGTTGCAACTGGGTTACTTTAAGCCGAGTTCCATTGCAAATTTGTGGTGGTCTTAAATTTCGGAGCAGAATAATCGGAATGCCAATTTTTAAACAAATTTCATGAGAAGGAAGTACGGGCATATTTAAAGAATTTAAAAATTCTATCGGGTAATTAGTGGCTTCTTGTTCATCGGCCATTCTATTTATTGAACTATAAACTTTGCTTTCCCCCTGGATATTCGACAGTATTTTATTATTAATCTCAGATGCCTGGTCATTGCGAGGAGTTAAAATGGACCTTTCGCATAGCCAAGAATTGTTCTTATTTAATATATTTGTTACGTCACCGTAAACTGACGATGTAAGATGTTGTTGGGATTGCACTATACAACATAACTCAGGCGTCAGAATAAGTTTTCCTTGGTGTAGCAGTGGATAGGTATCTTTGGTGAAGGTATTTTCTTTAATAATATATCAGAAAATTCACGATCATCCGGGTTATCTACAGTTCTCACTCGCATGTTTATAGTCAAATGCACCGATTGTATATCACGCCACAAATAAGAGCTTTTCAGGCAAGCCCTAACCTCAGCAGCTCGGGTTCCCCGTGGTATTACCGAAATCACCACAAAATAAAACTGTGATACCGCCCATGGGTCGATCATTTTGTCTTATATCTCTTAAAGTTCTGTCTACCGCTTCTACTCCTTTTCGATGGGCCATCGTACATTCATCCTATATGATTAAATTACACTTTGGACGAATATTTAAACACTACCAAAACAACTAATACGTGGTCCTAACTTTAGCTACCTTACACATAAAATCTAAGTGACTATTTGAACTAAAATATTCTTATAGAATTATAACCAGAAATATATATAACTCACAACAAAAAAGAAATGAAAATAAAGCTGAAACGCCTGTGCAATACTATCTACCTATACCTCCTTCACTTAAAAATAAATACTTATAACTACTTTAATTAATAAAAGTACCTACGCTTAATAATTTTTAATTTGAACGAATATTTAAACACTACCAAAACAACTAATACCTGTTTTACAAAATAACAACAAAAGAAATTCAAACAAACTATTTAAAGACTAAAAGTCGCGCTGATAAGCACGGTTTCGGTCTCCCAGGCGGGGGAGCAGATGAGAAATCCTCATGGATACCCTACAGCCGGCTGCAAGGTTATGTCAGACTCGTACTGACTAAAAACACCCGTAGGGGCTGCCTCTGGCCGGGAAGGCCTCTAAGGCTTCATCGGAAGCGATCGTCCCCCAGGGGGAGAGCGACGCAGAAAACAGATTTAGACAGCTCGCTCTCGGACCTTTGATACCCTACCGCTGCCGCGACCCGTGTCGAGCGCGGCAACCGTTACACAAAAATAATCCTTATAGCATGATTCAGTATTCACGTGCGACGGCGCGATGGCTTATTTCATGTATAAGTTTGGTGTTTCTATACCGAGTATTATAAACGTAAGAGTAAACAAATATGATCAGAATGCTCCGAACTGCTAAGCTATCGGGAGTTACACGTGTTATTGTGAGTCAACCATAAAAGATAGACATATGCTGTTGCGGGATATTTTTTAGACAATTTTATGTAGAATATTTCCGTCATACATGATTTCTATGTAACTTTAATCATTAAGGCTGCACACGCGACGGAAGCTTAAAAAATGGAGTAACTTCTCCCGTTTTCCCAACATTTCCCTTCACTACTCTGCTCCTACTGATTGTAGCGTGATGAAAAGTATACTATAACCTGCCCAGGAGTATGAAAAATAATTGTACCAAGTTTCGTTAAAATCCGTCGAGTAGTTTTTGTTTCTATAAGGAACATACACACAGACAGACAGACAGACAAAAAATTTACTGATTGCATTTTTGGCATCAGTATCGATCACTAATCACCCCCTGATAGTTATTTTAAAAATATATTTCATGTACAGAATTGACATCTCTACAGATTTATTATAAGTATAGATAAGCACGGTTTCTCAATATCAATTATTGTCTGTCAATAAGGTCGAACGCTCTGAACGCATCAACAGCCAAATATTGAATGAAGCTCGCTTTCTTTTTTTTTGTTTCCTCCCAGAGCGGGTGTGAAATCCTCATGGATACCCTACAGCCGGCTGTAGAGTTATGTCAGACTCTTACTGACTAAAACACACCCGTGGGGGGTGCCTATGGCCTTAGGGGCCTTACAGGCTTCATCTGATGCGATCAACCCCTGAGAAGGGGATGATGCAGCGCTGCCTTAGTAAATACTACTGCATAGTGCGCTTAGAGGACGGATGCACCCTGATGTGCATCCGTATCGGTTTGGGACTGAGCGACTGAAGGTCTCTCAGGATCGGGGGGGCGGGGAAGCTCGCTTTCGGACCTCCCGCCTTTTTATACCCTACCGCGCCGCCACGACCCGTGTCGAGCGCGGCAGCCGTTACACAAAAATAATCCTTAAAGCATGATTCAGTATTCACGTGCGACGGCGCGATGGCTTATTTCATGTTTAAGTTTGGTGTTTCTATACCGATTTCTATGATTCTTTTTTTATTGAATAGGTAATAATGTTAACTTTTTTAAATTATGGATGAGTGAGAGTATTATAAACGTAAGAGTATACAAATATAATCAGAATGCTCCGAACTGCTAAGCTATCAGGAGTTACACGTGTTATTGTGAGTCAACCATAAAAGATAGACATATGCTGTTGCGGGATATTTTCTAGAAAATTTTATGTAGAATATTTCCGTCATACATGATTTCTATGTAACTTTAACCATTAAGGCTGCACACGTGACGGAAGCTTAAAAAATGGAGTAACTTCTCCCGTTTTCCCAACATTTCCCTTCACTACTCTGCTCCTATTGATTGTAGCGTGATGAAAAGTATACTATAACCTGCCCAGGAGTATGAAGAATAATTGTACCAAGCTTCGTTAAAATCCGTCTAGTAGTTTTTGTTTCTATAAGGAACAAACACACAGACAGACAGACAGACAGACAAAAATTTTACTGATTGCATTTTTGGCATCAGTATCGATCACTTATCACCCCCTGATAGTTATTTTGAAAATATATTTCATGTACAGAATTGACCTCTCTACAGATTTATTATAATAATTGTTGTAATTAGTACTATTTGTACTGCGGCGTGCTGCTAAACACTGCTATTTTAATTCAGTCTACTGAGAGCGTTTGATCTTAATATAACTTTTCTTCGTTTCGTTTCCTGGTAAACAAACATCTTAAACTGACTATGAAGTTGTCAATGGTCATTTTAAAGTATTAGAAGATTTTTAGGGTATTCTCTTAATCATCATCATCATTATCAGCCTATTAATGTTCCCACTGCTGGGGCACAGGCCTTCCCTATGGATGGAATAGGGAGATTGGGCCATGACCCACCACGCGTGCCCAGTGCGGATTGGTGGGTGCTAACGACTGCAGATGCAGTAGGGAACAACGGCTTAACGTGCCTTCCGAAGCACGGAGGAGCTCGAGATAGTAATTTTTGGTCACCCATCCAATGACCGACCACTGCGAAAGTTGCTGAAGTTCAACGATCGCAGCTGAACGAGCTAACTACTTGCGCCATCGAGCTCCTCAATACATTTGGTAAAATATACGTTTTATTAATCCTGAACATGACCTGTTTTATTCCTCTTTTTTTTTAATTTTGTAACATTAGTGTCTACGAAATCCGTTAATCCGTGTGCCGTGCACTGTAGATGCGAAATGCCGCTGCGGCCAAAAGCCCTATTTATTAATTTTATTTATTTATTCATTTATTGCATGTCACATAACATTCATGATGGTACAATAATTTATGTGAAGTAAATATGTGACGCCCTGCAAGGGCATAGCAAATATCAAGCCAGAGGGCTTGTTAAATAATTATATTATAACTAGCAAACCAGTGAACCAAATGTTCACTAAAAAAAAAAATATTATATAATTGAGAACTTCGGAGATTTTGTGTGGTTTCGTTTGAAATAGAAATCACGTGATTTCTCGAAAACCGGAAGTGCTACGTTACTCACATCCGGTTTGTAGTCTTATCAGACTATTCTCAACTTATAACGTAAACATTATCTTTATCTATCTCTTACGGTTTGGCCGCTGAAACAGCACCACGGACGGACGGACGGACGGACGGACTTGTCTAATAGATAAGAGATACTTAGCCCTAACGCACACCTAGGCTAAATCACGGCTTAAAATACTGAGATTTGCATGAAGATCTTCAGCCCAATTATCGTTTTATTTTCGTAAAAGACCCTCAGGTTAACAACTGTGAATTTCCTAATAAATGGAATAAGAAAAGAACAATGATATGTTAAGACACTTCCCATAAATCGTTAGCTTTGTTCACACATTTTCGTCACATGCGCGTCCTTTATACGGCTTGTTTACGACCTTTACCCGCAACTAATATATATGCCTGTGAAAATCGCATGTTTTTACGACTCCGCCTAATGCGCCATAAAATTATTCAAAGTCATGCCTAAGAAAATGGTTGTGTTGCTTTGGTAATTTCGTTCGGGTGGAATTTATGAGACACTGCGCTGAGTGGAGAACGCTAGTCTTCATATGAAGCTTCTAGATGTTAAAATGTACTTTACTTTACCTAAGGCTGTAATAAGCTTTTCATAAATAAACTCTTATTTGAATTAGCACCAACCAGATTTCCATCGAAGAAATTGAGATGATTTTAAGATAAAAAAAAATTGCAAACAATTTTGTTTTGACGTACAATGTACATTATATCTCAGACTTCAAACACGAGCAATTTTAATTAATTTCATCCCCATCGTCTTGATGCGTGGCTATCTACAACCGTGCGTTTTTGTCGAAATTTTTTACCACGTACGACAAAACTGTGGAATATATTGTCGCCAGCAGTGTTTTCGGACCAATACGACCCAAAAACCTTCAAAAAAAGAGCGTACTCCTTCCTTAAAAAGGCCGACATCGCATTTGTGATACTCCTGGTGTTGCAAGTGTCCATGGGCGACGGTGATCACTTACCATCAGGAGAGCCGTCTGCTCGTATGCCCCCTATAACATAAAAAAAAGCAGCAGACGGGACTCGAGCCCGTAACCTCCGCTATTCGCAATTTTTTCTAGTAAAAATAAAATTTAAACTACAACAAATTCGATACGGTCAAATTTTTTAAAGTTAGTAAAAGCTCGACAAACAAACTTAACATGAAAATTCGGAAATTATTAAATAAAATCTTCGTTAATTTTCTCTGTTTCACCTCCAGTGAGCTTTTTAACTTTTGTGGACTTTATAGCGCTTGTCGTTTAAGAATTGGCGCATTGCAGGTCAGTCTGTGCCAAATGCGACATTATATTAAACTAGCGAAAGTACATAAAGTTAGGTCAAGGTTATTTGCAAAATTTATCCATACTGATGTTTTACATAATTTCAAAACTCTCCTCTGTTATGTTTTACGCCTTCTTCGCTCCGAATTTTTATATTCTCTTATCTATTAGACAAGTCCGTCTGTCTGTGGTGGTGTTTCAGCGGCCAAACCGTAAGAGATAGATAAAGAGAATATTTAAGTTATAAGTTAAGAATAGTCTGATAAGACTACAAACCGGATTTGAGTAACGTAGCACTTCCGGTTTTCGAGAAATCAGGTTTTGGTGAACATTTGGTTCACTGGTTTGCTAGTCTGTTATAATAAGGCTGAAGACGGGGTACAGTAAACGAAATTCTATTTCATCCGTCAGTTAAATTATCACAAAATAATGAATACATATTTATTATTTTGTCAAGCAACCAAAAAATTACAAATATAAAGCCCGTCAAAGTTTGAGAGTGGCTGCTCGTGACGTCACTTCTAAGTAAAAATTGTACCAAGACATCTGTAATGTTTTGATTACGTGAAAAAGGAAAAATTACATGCCCACTACTTTTTTCAGGACGCTGCGCAACATATTCTTGACTCATCTAACACAGTGTCTCAAGACGAAAGTCTTTAATACATTTGTTATGTCAGTGATGTCTTTTGGAACTGAGACCTGACCGCTATCAATGGGCCTCGTAAGATGGCACAAAATCACCCAAAGGGCTATGGAGAAGGCTATGCTCGGGGTTTCTGTGTGCGGTCGAATCAGGAATGATGATATACGCAGAAGGAAATAGCCCAAAGAATTACGAGCCTTAAGTGGCAGTGGGCAGGGCACATTGTAAGGCCGTGATACCCCGGGAGACCTCTGCCGTGGAGCCCCGGCTAGGCCGGGAGGCTGCTAGGTGCGGTGACGCGTAAGAAGCCCTAAACGGGGATCTCGCGGCTTCGCGCTAAGCAGCTTAGAGGGTATTCGCAGGTCTTTTTAGCGGATATTAAGCCGTAAAGCGCCCGTAAGAGTTGCGGGATCCTCGGTGGACACCCACTGGGGGGTCCGTAAGACTTGCGGGAGCCAGGTGTGAGGTCCGTTCGGCGGTGTGCCTCTTAAAGGCGCCGTCGTCTGTAAATAGCATTTTTTACCTGCGTTATAAAAAAAAGGGCACATTGTAAGGAGGATTGAAGGTCGTTGGGGCGGAAAGGTCCTGGCACAGAACACAAAATAAGTTAGAAGGGCCTAGTGGGTGGGGCAGGCGCGCCACAGTTATGTGTGAGAAATGCTCATAAATTGACCAAAGTTTGGTTCTCATTGCGTCGTTGCTCTATGGTGTGAGCGCTGACTGGATCGATTGTGTGATGTCGCGTCGATTGATTGGCTATTATCTATTAGGTTAAGGTGTAGTGGGGTCGAGCCGGCGTGAGCGTCAGAATGGCCGGTCACTACCCATATTTTACATCGAAATAATTATAGGAAGTTGCTACATAGTTGCTTCTAGTTGCTACCAATCGTTAAATAGTTGCTACCCCCGATTCAAACAAAATGAACTACTTTTTAAGGTGACCAGCCATTCTGACGTCAGAATGGCTGGTCACCTATCCAGTGAGAACAAACTGCGTAACTAAATAGAGATTTTTTTAAAGCAATAGTTGCTACTAGGTTGCTACCTTAATATATATCGTTTTAGACCTCCCAGCTTTTAAGGATAAAGAGTTATAAGCAATTGAGCGTTCAGACATTATTTTAAAACTGTACGCCTGTAGAATTATACGAGCAAATTCGAAATCAAGTGCATAATGGGTACTGCATAAGCAGGCGCTGCGTAATAGAATTTATTTTAAAAGTTGTCTACTATACATTATGTAATTTATGTTTTTAGTTGTAATAATATAATGAATAATATTATTTTACCGTGCGAAACAAGACAAAATAATGTTAATTTCTGTATTGAGTTATTTTTGTTCGTTTGTAAAAAATATTTCTGCTGAGGGTAGGTAAATTTTGACTTTATTATGCAGAACAGTCTACTGTTATATCTGGTACAATTATCGCATTCAATGTCTGTATTGTTTTATTATAGTAAATTAATACCAATTACCAAGAGTTCGATGGCGCTAGCGCATTTGGCTGCGATTGTTGAAGTTAAGCAACATTCGCAATGGTCGATCATTGGATGGGTGACCGAAAATCTTCTATCTCGAGTTCCTCCGTGCTTCGAAAGGCACGTTAAGCTATTGGTCTCGGCTGCATCTGCAGTCGTTAGCACCCGCCAATCCGCACTGGGCCCGTGTGATGGGTCATGGCCCAATCTCCCTATTACATCCATAGGGAAGGCCTGTGCCCCAGCAGTGGGGACATTAATAGGCTGATGATGATGATGATAATGAATACCAATTGTGCGGCACGCCGGGCTGTCGTAGTAGCAAGAAGTTACCGACCCGCACTTATTAGGTGGAGGGTCGAACGGAGGTGTCTTGACGATGGAAGTGGATTGTAGCTGGCGAAATAAAACCTCTCAAGATTCGTTGTCGAAGAAAGTCGGTGTGCGCTGGTAATGGATGGCCGGTAAGAAGTCTTCAAGATCCAGGGAGAACCGCTAATTATTCCTTCTTCTTATTAGTAGGAGCGCATGTCGCTGAATGACATAAACAAATCTCAGTACCAAACAAATCGCAAAAGTAAAGTTAGTTTTAAACAATAATCACTATGAATTCATTTCAATTATTGAATTTGTTCCACCTGGATTTGGTGAAATGTGCCATTACAAGGCACATTGCAAACGTGGGAATATATGGCAGTGTTACAACGATCTGAATAATAGAATTACAAAAAGTAACAAGAAAGTTATGTGTTGTATAATATATTTAAAGAGAAGAAACACAACTTTATTTTAATAAATTATTATTGTTAGTCAATATTTGTGTTATTTATTGCATTAATCACTTTAAATAAGTTTAGGTATCGCATAAACAGGAAGTGGCGCCTGTACAAGCAATGCCCATTATGCACTTGATTTCGAATTTGCTCGTATAATTCTACAGGCGTACAGTTTTGAAATAATGTCTGAACGCTGAATTGCTTATAACTCTTTATCCTTAAAAGCTGGGAGGTCTAAAACGATATATATTAAGGTAGCAACCTAGTAGCAACTATTGCTTTAAAAAAATCTCTATTTAGTTACGCAGTTTGTTCTCACTGGATAGGTGACCAGCCATTCTGACGTCAGAATGGCTGGTCACCTTAAAAAGTAGTTTATTTTGTTTTAATCGGGGGTAGCAACTATTTAACGATTAGTAGCAACTAGAAGCAACTATGTAGCAACTTTCTATAATTATTTCGATGTAAAATATGGGTAGTGACCGGCCATTCTGACGCTCACGAGCCGGCGATATCGGCACCCGTACAAACGGTCTATGATCACCCTTCTAATCTGTGTTTTGTGGGACCTGAAGTGGAGGTCAAGTACGGAGACACGCAGTGTTGGTAGGCTCCACAAGACTGACGATCTGGTAAAGGTGGCGGGAAGCCGCTGGATGCGGGCAGCGCAAGACCGATAGGTTTGGAATGCCTTGGGGGAGGCCTATGGCCGGCAGAGGGCGTCTCTCGGCTGTGAGGATCATGATGAAGAGAAAATTCTTTCTATAATCTACCTGATAGACGAAGAAAAAAGTTAGTCATCGTCCCTATTTATTTGCCGCATGAACATATTGCTCATGCACTCTTCTCTTGAGGAAGACTGGGATAAACTCGCAGGAATTTATTTCTTAACTCAAACTAAATGTTATTTTCATATATTCAAATTCGGCTTCCAAGAGCACATTATGAATGCCCCATAACAAAGCTATAGGACACTCTCAGGTTCCAAATTCCAGGTGGTCTAGAGGCTCCAGAAGGTGAGGAGATTTGCCAATTCTCGGCTTGAGGTCCCCTTAGGATCTGGACGTCCCCAAGTCCGGTGACGCTGTAACAGTCATCTGCGACCAACAGACACTCAGAGAACACTCAAAAAAAGCCATAGATCTGCAAATCTACGGCAAGAGATCTTGTAGGTACTGAGAAGAACCGACAAGAAACTAAGCTCGGCTTCTCTGTTTTTCGTCAATTGAAAGATGACATCTGCTCTTTAGTATATCGAGAAAATAGGGATGATGACTAATTCTTTTTTCTTCGTTTATCAGGTAGATTATCAAAAAGTGTTGGACTTGTATTTTTTCTTTTTTCACATAATTTAAACATTGCAGATATATATTGATTTGAAAATTCGCATGACGTCACGTTTACAATTAAACAAGTACAATTTTCACTCAAAAGTGACGTCACGAGCCCCTACTCCCAAACTTTGTCGCGCTATAACTTTGTCATTTTTTGGTTGTGTGCCCAAAGAAAAAATACGTGTCCATTATTTTTTGATCATCTAACTGACGGACTAAATAGAATTTCGTTTTGTGTACCCCGTCATCACCCCTATCTTTATATATATAATTCTTCTGTGAGTGTGTATGTCACTGAACTTCTCTTAAACGACTGGACCGATTTTGATGAAATTTTTTGTGTGTGTTCAAGGGGATCTGAGAATGGTTTAGATTCACAAAGACGTGTAGACAGGACAACGTCTGTCGGGTCCGCTAGTTGTTAAATATAATACACACGATAATCTGGATTCTACATTTTTTTTGTATGTTAAAAGGGTGGCAAATAAGCTTATGGCCCGCCTGATGGTAAGCGGCCGTAAAAGCCTATAGACGTTGGCGATAAAATATGACTCGCGCTGTTGCCTACCCTGACCCAATCCCCTACCCCGTGGAGCCCTAGAACTTTACTCATCGACAGAAACACAACACCACCAAAAGGTAGTGTTATTTAAGTGTCGCCGCACACGGGCCACACGCCACAGCCACAAACGCCGCCACGAGAAGCTAAAAGCGGCCACTAAAGTGGCTGAAGCGCGCGACAGCGGCCGACTAAGGTAAGGGAGAGAGGGGTGGGGAATCGCGCGAGTGACATGTGGCGGCGTTTTGTATCAGCGCATTAAGTGGCCGGTGCGGGCCACAAGAAGCGGGCAACGACGATTTGTAGCGTTTGGCTGCCACCGGCGTACCGTGTGTGGCGAGTCCATATAAAATGTATGAAAACTTAATGTTTTGTAGTTGTGGTCGGTGGCCCGTTTCCGACATTTACTGTGATCTTTTGTAATCTTTTTAAGAAGGTAACAAACGTAAGCGGGCGCTCCAATTCGAGCGGGAAATCAGCTTTACCTTACCGTTCTTAATTATAAAGTATACCTAATCACCGGCAGATTTGTTTGTTGAATTGTCACATTTATGGTCACCCATCCAAAAACCAGACACACTCCAAGTTGCTCAACTTTATCTTTCGCGTCGTCGTCGATAACGATTTTTCTTTCCCTTCACAACAATATCGTTGGCAATTAATTCGGTATGGGCGGTTGGCAGTCTTGGCATTGGCACCGCCCGCATTGCGACAAAATAGTTATTCGACAATTCCCATTGTAAACAGACAATTATTTCGTACAATTACACAGATTGCGTTGCGACATGCGGCGATTAAAGTTATGGGGCTTCAGTAACATCCGGTGTAAAGTTACTCACATAGCTTTTTATGTGAAAAGTTTGGCATACACGCCCGGCTAATGGTTAGTGGTCCCTATAATTAACGAACTAATGTCACATTTTCATTTAATAACTTCACACCTAGACTTTAGGATTGTCCTAACCAATATTATAAAGGCGACAGTGAGCTTATTTGTTACACTTTCACGCAAAACCTGAACGGATTTGGATGAACTTTTTAGTCCGGTGAAATGTTAGGTTCCTTCTTAAAAAACTATAGTTAACGCGGAGAAAGTCGCGGGCGTCACTAGTTTCTTTATATATTGTGAAACAATAGTTCAAACGGGAAACACAAAGAAGCGGCTTTTTAGCTGCGGAGAAAAACGAGCGAAAAACCTCTACAACATTAAAAGAATAATGTAACAATATTTACAAATCATTATGTCGTTATAACGTCAATACAATCACGATTTATTCCATATAGAAAACCTGTTGAAAAAAAATTGGAACAGTTCAAACACAAGCATTTTTGTCTGTAATATATAATAAAATACTTTGTATTAAGTTTTTTTAATGAATGCTTTTTTATATATTCTTTGAATTTATTTATGGTTGACTATTGGGTATTGCTTGGAACTTTATTGTATATTGCAATCTATATTTTTGCTACAGACCGTTGAAACTTATAAAACTAAGTAAGCCGATACATGTGTCCGGAAGTATATAATCTCTTATCTATTAGACAAGTCCGTCCGTCTGTCTGTCTGTGGTGCTGTTTCAGCTGCCAAAACGTAAGAGATAGATAAAGAGAATATTTAAGTTATAAGTTAAGAATAGTCTGATAAGACTACAAACCGGATTTGAGGAACGTAGCACTTCCGGTTTTCGAGAAATCACGAATTTCAAACGAAACCACACAAAATCTCCGAAGTTCTCAATCAATTAAATACTTTTTTTTTAAATCAGGTTTTGGTGAACATTTGGTTCACTGGTTTGCTAGTTGTAAATAATAAACTGAATAACTCCACGAATAACGATTACGGTTACACTCAGTGACATCAATTAATAATAATAAATATTTCCAGCACTCACACCAATTAGCCTAGCCCCAAGGTAAACACTGTAAGGCTTATGTTATGGGATGCTAGTTTAACGGATAGAATACATATATTGTACATATATAAGTATATTTATATAGAAACACATGTCAAACATCCATGACTGGAGTACAAATGCTCGTATTCATCACAGAAACATCTGCCCCCACCGGGATTCGAACCCGAGACCTCTCGAGTCGGCGACACCATGAAACCCGGCGTACAAACCAGTAGGTCAGGTCGTAATAAATTCACTTTTAAGTTCGATTAAAGTCGGAAGAGCTCTATGGCACAGGTGTTTAGTGCGGTCGACCTGCGATCGCGGAAGTAAAGCGACCTTCGCAATGGTCGGTCATCGGATGAGTGACCAAAAACTTATTGTATCGAGTTCCATCGTGCTTCGAAAGACACATCCAGCCGTTGGTCCCGACTGTGTCTGCAATCTTTAACACCCACCAATACGCACTGGGCCCGCTTAGACGGCCCAATATTCTGCTCCATCTATAGGGGAGGCCTGTGCCCCAGCAGTGGCGATTTTAATAGGCTGGTGATGAGAGTTGGTTCTGTCTCCACGAAAAAAAACATTTTGTACCGTTAAATACGCCAACATTGCCTGTACCTGCCTTGCCTTACATAGAAATCTTTGATGTGCAAAAATATCATAATATTATGTTTTTATTTATTTTTAAGCATTTAACTGCTAGATGTTTAAATCTAAAGAAAAGTTTACTAGAAAAAAATCCACGCGGACCAGGCAACGGACGGGACTCGAACCCGCACCTTTCACAATCCGGGCGAACGCACTGACCATTATGCTACCACGGCCCTCGCCCGGATTGTGAAAGGTGCGGGTTCGAGTCCCGTCCGTTGCCTGGTCCGCGTGGATTTTTTTCTAGTAAACTTTCTTTAGATTTAAACATCTAGCAGATCATAATATTATGCAAAGATTGATTAACTTTGGGAAAAAGTAAGTTTTATTTCTGACATTACAATATATTCTGTGTATGGTTAGCTTCATATAATAATGTGTGGAAGCTCTTTAAATTAGGTGAGTGTTTTTGCGGCCAAATTATGGTACACTTTTAATAGTCAATGAAATAAAATGAAATGAAAAGTCATTTATTCAGTCTAGGCTGTTACAAGCACTTATGAAGGTCGAGAAGCTACGCCATCGGTTCGCAAAACTACGGCGGGAGACCTTGTACTGAGAAGAACCGGCAAGAAACTTAGCAAGGGCTGTTTTTTTCTCCCTGTATTGTTATATGCAGAGTCGTCAAGTTGAAAAATGACTTCAGAAATACGTCTGAAGTCACCTTCCAATCTTGCATAATGGTGAAAATATAGGTTTGCTTGCTTAATACCATGAAATAATAAACAATTTTCAGAACATTTTAGTTCTAGTGCAATCGTTGAGGGTTTAGTAAAACTAATTTTATGACGATGGGCAAAGTTATCCAGTATTGTTCTAATACTAAGATTGACAATATTGCCCGTCACCAAAAATTGTACTTACATCTTTATAAATAAAACTCAAAGGTGACTGACTGACATAGTGATCTATCAACGCACAGCCCAAACCACTAGACGGATCGGACTGAAATTTGGCATGCAGGTAGATGTTATGACGTAGACATCCGCTAAGAAAGGATTTTGATCAAATCTACCCCCAAGAGGATAAAATAGGGAATGAAAGTTTGTATGAAACTTTGTCAATTTTAAACCGATCGGGCAGAGACTTTGCATGCAGGTATAAGAAGAATCATAGATGAATGTCATTGTGTATAATACAAGCCTGAGAACAAAAACTGTAGTCTACACTTCAGCTCTACACCGAAGCGAAGCGAGGACAGCCGCTAGTCATGAATAAACAAATTCAAGAAAACATACAATCCTCTCATTTAAAGACATAACTTCTTAATAGGTACTTCATTCCGCTGGGGGCTTCCTTTAATTATATTGCCCGACTGAAATCCTTCTTCATTTCAAATTAAATTATGGAGAAAAGTGGATATACCAGAGTGGGTTTTAATTTAATATATTTTTCTTTGAAGTTTTTCTTTCAAAAACTAGGAAGGTAATAATTTGACTACTGTTGTAATGTTTTAGCTGAAAAAATATAAGAAAAGAAAGACTGGAAAGAGAGAGAGTGAGAGCATAGGAGATTCTCCACTCGGATTGTGACTTACATTTGTCTTATTTACAAACTAGTGGCCCGCCCTCGCTTCGCTTCGGGGTAGAATTGATCAAAATCCTTTCTTAGCGAATGCCTACGCCATAACATCTACCTGCATAGTTATGATTTTATTTATTTTTTAATCATTTAACTGCTAGATGTTTAAATCTAAAGAAAAGTTTACTAGAAAAAAATCCACGCGGACCAGGCAGCGGACGGGTTTTTTTCTAGTAAACTTTTCTTTAGATTTAAACATCTACCTGCATGCCAAATTTCAGCCCGATCCGTCTAGTGGTTTGGGCTGTGCGTTGATAGAACACTATGTCAGTCAGTCACCTTTGAGTTTTATATATATATATATATATATATATATATATATATAGATGATAACTATTTTAATTTTCATATCACGGTTCATGACCCAGCAATGGCACATTAAAACTTGTACTCATCAAAAAATTCTAAGCAACATGTACAGTATTGAATTTTTGGACAATCGAAGTTTATTTTTGAAGTGAAAACTTCTTTAGCGGCGTATTACACTTTTTTTGTATGGGTAAAAAATGTTAGGACGTCCACGTGGTAGCTTTATTGCGAAGAAACTGCATTTTTTTACAATTGATGTCGCTAGGTGCACTTAAATGTGATTCATGTAAGTTGATTTCTTTACAATAGATGTCGCTAAGTGCGCTTAAACGTGATTCATGTAAGTTGATTTTTCTGAGCGATATTTTTTTTTAATGTAATATAAATTGTCATGTTTGTGTACGATAGCGCAATAAATAAATATTTTATTCTACCACATAAATGATAGTACTTTTATACTGATAATTAAAGAAATTCGTGCAATATTATTCCCTAACCATTCCAAAATATCAAAAATGTACAACGTTAAAGGTCAAGTTTTCACTTCTTTTTTTCGGATGCTGATTCATTATGTTTCCATAGTATATAATACACTCGTGTGAAGCCGGGACGGGCCGCTAGTCTCAAATAAAAAGCTACCTGCAGCGTGAAAGTTTTGAATTTCTTCTTCCTCTTCTTTTATTAAGGCATGACGGCTAATGTTGCCATTTGCCATATGCAAGCTTCATTTCATGTAATTGGGTAGTATATCAATTAAACTTGATCGACTGAAGGAGAGGAATGTGGGTAGTTGGATATGAGGTCATTACAGATGGTAAAAAGTAGGAAACGATATGAACAAGAAAAAAGGGAGATTTGCGATGAATAACAAGGGAAAACAGGTGAGTAGGTAGGCGAATATCTATACTTATAATAAATCTGTAGACCTCTCTATTCAATTCAATTCTGTACATGAAATATATTTTCAAAATAACTATCAGGGGATGATTAGTGATTGATACTGATGCCGAAAATGCAATCAGTAAATTTTTTGTCTGTCTGTCTGTCTGTCTGTCTGTGTGTATGTTCCTTATAGAAACAAAAACTACTAGACGGATTTTAACGAAACTTGATACAATTATTCTCCTGGGCAGGTTATAGTATACTTTTCATCACGCTACAATCAATAGGAGCAGAGTAGTGAAGGGAAATGTTGGAAAAACGGGAGAAGTTACTCCATTTTTAAGCTTCCGTCGCGTGTGCAGCTTTAATGGTTAAAGTTACATAGAAATCATGTAGGACGGAAATATTCTACATAAAATTGTCTAAAAACTATCCCGCAACAGCATATGTCTATCTTTTATGATTGACTCACAATAACACGTGTAATTATAAAAATAAAGTCATTGTTTATAGCACAAGCTTGAAAACAAAAACTATAGTTTACATTACAGCTCTACACCGAAGAGAAGCGAGGGCGGGCCACTAGTAGGTAAATAAAGGGAGTCAGTGCATTCGCCCAGATAGCGAAGGGTGTGGGTTCGAATCCCGTCTGCTGCCTGGTCCGCGTGGTTTTTTTTCTCGTATAATTTTCTTTAAATATGGAGACTTCGAAAAAGCCCGTGTTGAAATAATTACGAATGATTGTAATAAAATGTTACATAATGTCAATGACATGTGTCGACATGGTGAAATAGGGCTCAGGGGGCCTTTTGCCTAACGGGATAGCTTTGGTTATCGCTTACGATTTAATTTTGGGTACGAACCAATATCGAATTCGAATAGTTTGCGAGTGCGAAATGTCATTGTCAAATATAGACTGCTTTTTAGTTCTCTTTACGTCCTTTATAAGGCTGCTGTTTAAATTTCCATACAAAATTTGACAATGACATAGCGAACTCTCAAACTATTCGAATTCTATATTGATTCGTGCTAAGGATACTTAAAACCCTTATTAATCAATACATCAATTAAAGTTAAAATGTAGATATGAAGATAAACTAAATTTTTATGTATTTTTTCTGATTAACTTGGATAAACATATGTATATATCAGGATTATTATTATATAGAACGGAAGGAATGGACGTAGGAAAAGGAATATTTGTTGTCTTCAATGAATCTAAAAAAGTTATGAATTTGTTCAACGTTTTCACTCAAATACTGTGACACCGATTTGTCGGCCATGAATGAAAACGAATATAAAAGCTATACAGCCATCCATTCGTCCCAAATCCAAGTTTTCGGACCCAGGGGCGTATTTGAAAACATTTCTCGATAAAAAAGAACTTTTCCGATTTGTCACTGTCACCATATTTATATATTAGGGGGGAAAGATGAGAGTGAGTGATTATTTTTCGATTTCAACGATTTTTGGGTACAATGTACCTATATATAATTATATTTTTGTTTATAGTATTATTTCTTTGTATTATTTATTTTTAGTACATGAAAGTACAGCAGGTGCTTGCAAGTGGTTGCAAGGAATCATCATCATCATCAACCTATTAATGTCCCCACTGCTGGGGCACAGGCCTTTCCTATGGATGGAATAGGGAGATTGGGCCATGACCCACCACGCGGGCCAGATGCTAATCGGTGGGTGCTAATGACCGCAGATGACAAACTACTTAACATGCCTTTCGAAGCACGGAGGAGCTCGAGATACGAACTTTTGGTCATCCATCCAATGACAGACCACTGCGAAAGTTGCTTAGCTTCAACGATCACAGCAGATCGCGTCAAACACTTGCGCCACCAAGCTCCTCAAAGTTGCAAAGAATAGTTAGCGACATTTTAAGTTACTCCCAGTTGCAAAGAATGGTTTGCATTATTTATTAAGTTACTCCCTTTAACTTCTTTAGATCTTATGAACTTGGGGCTTGGACACAATTACTAAGAAATGATCAATATAAAATCAAATGTCAAATATAAGACGGACAGAGCATTACAATTGGGCGTTTTGTTTGTATGAGAGAAAACTTTATTTTTTTGGAAAAACTAACAGAAAATTTAGAAATTTGGAATGGTGCATCCAATGATGTTGGTTGGAACCGTTGGTTCCATGTAAACCTAGGGCTGGATGCAAGTTTAAAGATTATACTTAGACACTTAAAGTGACTTAAATTCAAAGAGTCTTAGTTGTCAATTCAATAATACGTACTTAGAGTACCTATGTGCGGAAAAAGAATGGGCGTGGTGAAATACGGAACTAACATTAAGATTTTTATTTGGCAATCAAACTCAGCAATCTGTAAAACGTCAAAGTTTTGTATTGATAAGGATTTGTTTGTTGTTGTGATTTCTTGCGATTTTTTGTATTTAATCATGTCTAAAAGGGGTAAAAACCTTACAAATACGGTAGAAAAGCACTACAGCGCCCTCCAATCTAAATCCCATTCTCTTTCCGCACAGACTCTAAAATCCTGCATGAAAAAGGGTTTTATTAAAAGAACGGCAAAGCTAGTACAGAAAAACAAGAAACTTTTAATACAGTTTTCTGAAATAGTAAAAACAAATTTTCATAGATTTCAGTTGACACATAAAACCAAGTTCATATCTTTGCACACCAACATGGCTGTGCGGCCAATCTGTTTTTACTCTGAGCTACAAAAAAAAAAAGAAAAAGAGTAGCGTTGCTTTTTTAATTTCCGTGCGTTTTGTCACCGCAGAGTTTTGCTTCGAGTGAAATGTATCGCTAAAACGTTGCCGGTTGATATTCTCAACAAGTCATAATAACGAAACGGCGGCGCTAGGTACGTTAAATTGTGTGCTTTATTTTTTTATCTACTTCCTGTTCCTGTTGTGAGACGGTGGCTGTCCACCGAGTTTCCTTTGCGCGAAATTAATTAGAAATTATGAATGTTCTCCACTTTTTATTTTATTAACCATTCTGAAATTACTGTGAGTTGACACTCTAGAACAGTTAGAGTGCCGGTAACATGATTTTGGCAAATGTGTAATAAAATATATTTAAAATTAAGCGTTTAGCGTTTACTTAACACACAAGGCTTCCCACCTTATTTTCATATCTAGAAAAGGCGTTGCGCCTTACTGGACCCTTAGTAAGAGTTTTACAATTACGAAAACTATGATAGTTTATAGTTATCTGGTTTTTAAGTTTTTAGACATGAAGTAGTTTAAGCTTTTGTAATTTTAAATATCTATTTGTAAATATAAATAAATTAAGTCACGATAGTACAGAAGGTAATCTCATATAAGTTTGTACTGCACTTTTTATACAACGTTCGGTGGTCGCGCTAGGATTGCCAACTTTGTCGTGTCAAAAAAATCGTGGTGCACCCGTACACATCGAGTTGTTTGATTTATTGTTGAGAATGAAATCTGAAAAATGTAAATATGATAAACATATAATAACATTATTATTTCAATGTTAATATCAATTCACCGTTAAATGTTGAATTCAAACATCCGTCCACTGAACAGTTACAATATAAATTTATTTCAGATGTGACTCGTGCCCGTGCTGGCCCTCAGCGGTCCGAAACATTGTGTCCGTGAGCGATGTCTATGTGTGCGTTGCTCGACCATACTTTGTATGTAGATTATCTACTGTACTTTCTATTTTGTGGAATTATTTTTTGGAAATCGCATGAATGGCTGCAAACGCAATGTTAACATTCGTTTTTATAAAATTGCTGTTCTTTCTTTATTTAGGATCGAAATAAAATTAAAACACGTGGCCTAATGAAGCAGTTATAATTAATTACCTTACCTAATAACTTCCCTTAATGTAGCTGATATTAGAAAAGGGGAAATAAGTAATAACGAAGGATATAATATCCTTCAAATTAATAAATATTAATACTCAATAGGCTATCCTTAAATCCAATCGCATTAGTCGTACGTTTGACCGGGCCGGATAACCCGGTTCACCCGGCGAATTGTGCCGATACGAATCTGATTATAGAAGCCATACTAAAGTATGCCATGTCTCCCATGGTGGACTGGGAGCGTAAGGAAAATATAGAACCAGTCAGCTACTAAGTTTTCTGAGGATTGAGTTTTTTATAAAAAACTAGCGGGTTCGCGACTTCGACTGCGTGGAAAATTGGATTTCCTTACAAAACTCCACCTTACTTTTCACTCACTTAAAGTATGATTTCTGGGATATAAACTTTCTTTGAACTTAAATCTAAAAACAAAATTACTGGAAAAAAAAACAATCTGTCCAGCGGGAATATTCTGTAAAATTCTCACGCGCGGATCTATATGGAAAACGTGAGAATTTTACAGAATTCAGGCGAGATTCGAACCCACTTAAACAATACTTAGAACAACATCGATTTACTAAATTTTATCTAAATCGGTTAAGCGTGAAGAGTCACTTTCGCATTTATAATCTTCTATATATATAAAATTCTAAGGTTACTGACTGACTGACTGACATAGTGATCTATCAACGCACACCCCAAACCACTGGACGGATCGGGCTGAAATTTGGCATGCAAGTAGATGTTATGACGTAGGCATCCGCTAAGAAAGGATTTTGATCAATTCTACCCCCAAGGGGATAAAATAGGGAATGAAAGTTTGTATGAAACTTTGTCAATTTTAAACCGATCGGGCTGAGACTTTGCATGCAGGTATAAGAAGAATTTTTTATGGTAAGGAACTCTAAAATGTTTTATTGAAAAAAAAATCACTAAAATAATAATGAGAATGGCATGAAATAACCTCATATTACAACAAACACGATTTTAATCGTAGCTTTGAATCCTATGTAATACAGAAGGAACATTTATTTATTTAATACTAGCGGCCCGCCCTCGCTTCGCTTCGGTGTAGAGCTGAAGCGTAGACTACAGTTTTTGTTCTCGGGCTTGTTTTTATACACAATGACATTCATCTATGATTATTCTTATACCTGCATGCAAAGTCTCAGAACGTTCGGTTTTAAAATTGACAAAGTTTCATACAAACTTTCATTCCCTATTTTATCCCCTTGGGGGTAGAATTGATCAAAATCCTTTCTTAGCGGCTGCCTACGACATAACATCTACCTGCATGCCAAATTTCAGCCCGATCCGTCCAGTGTTTTGGGCTGGGAGTTGATAGATTACTACGTCAGTCAGTCACCTTTGAGTTTTATATATATAGATTATAAAAAAACTGAAGATGGTATATTTATCTTTTCCAAACTTCTATTGACATCACGTCGCTCAATTGTTTTGCCTTCCCAGAATCTCTCCACTAACATTTGAAATTTATGGTATGGTAATAAAGTTCAAATTGACTTTTAAGTATTATTACGAATCGTTTGTATGGGAGTAAAGAAAAGTTTTGTTTTTTGACATTTTCAGGCATTTTTTTAAATTTTTCTCTTCGTAAGAACCATCCTTGTACTTCAAGGAATATTCTAAAAAAAAATCAGCCAAATCGGTCAAGCCGTTTTCATGTTATGTAGTGACAACGGAAAACGGGTTTAATTTTTATATATATAGATTGTCCAAAGGCAAGAGTACCAGCACAACAATGTAGAAGATCAATGATCAGTTTCACCCCCATCGGTAACATTCGTTCACGAGCATGACGCCTAGGGCGCAGCGCACATCAGGAGAGACGCGATGAAGATACTACGCGTGCTGATACTTTAAACGCGGCCTAGAACCACGGAGCGGAGTAACCACAGAGCGAAGTAGCCACGGAGCGGAGTAGCCGCGTGCTGGTTCTCGTGGCCACTTCTATGCATTGTGCGCCACTTGCTCCATCTTATGATATGAAAAATAAGGTTTATCTTAAATAGGGTATTTGACAAGTTTAAGATAACGTTCTCAAGTTATTTACTAACTAGCAAACCAGTGAACCAAATGTTCACCAAAAAAAAAAAAAATTAATTGAGAACTTCGGAGATTTTGTGTGGTTACGTTTTAAATAGAAATCACGTGATTTCTCGAAAACCGGAAGTGCTACGTTACTCACATCCGGTTTGTAGTCTTATCAGACTATTCTCAACTTATAACTTAAACATTCTCTTTATCTATCTCTTACGGTTTGGCCGCTGAAACAGCACCACGGACGGACGGACGGACGGACGGACGGACGGACTTGTCTAATAGATAAGAGATGTTTATGGAGTCCTTAAAAAGAGGATATTATTAATTCTGTTGTATAATTCAGCAACAAAAACTAAATTAAAAAATCAATTTTCAAGTTTCCGCTAAAACGTTTCTCTGGACATTATGGCGTCTAACTAGTATGTGACGTCACACGACTGTCAATTACACGTCAAACGATATAATGTAATGTCACTTAAGCCGGAAGCTTACTAGCACGTGACGTCATTTTAGTATTGACCAATCCCAAGCGTTTTCGGTCACGTGACCATGGAGCGAAAAAATCATTTCCATTTAATGATTTTGTAGAAAATTTATTCACTATTTGTTCTATCAGAATAGTAAAATCGCTGTTAATATTCATGTTAAATACAAATGACAACAATTGGTACATTATATTATCTTACATACTGTCAAATAGCCTATTGTTAACTTCTCAGTATCTTCACTGCTCCTCTCCCAGTGTGAAACTGGCGAGAATTATTATAATACTGCTCTAGATAGTAAGATTAGCCTTCGCTGAGATGTAATCTGTTCCTATTCAAGAGTAGCTGTGAGACGTAGACAGCATTCAATTGAATATGCGACAACGCTAAACCTAATCTTGCATGCAGTTTCGGGAACTCGACACAGCCAGCTCATTCGATTACTCGCCCGGGCAGATATTACCGGATCAAACTGGATCTCTCATTAAACCTGTACGTGTTAATGTTCTCTCGGCCCAGATTTATCCGGATTTAACCAGTTTCACGAAACCGGATTTTATTCGGTACCTACTTTATTCGAAGTTAAAAGGGCTTTTAGCTTTGTAAGGATTTTTAAAATGGGATTGCGCCATTTTGTAGACAATGGAGGGCGTTACAGCCCACAGGTGCATTTTATAGGTTCAGACACTGAAAAATAAACATTATTGTGTTGTGGCGTGGGATAATGCTGAAATAGGTAAAATATATGAAGTAGAATATTCTGTCATGTTTCATGTCCTTTTTATATACTTCTAATTTTAGTTAAAATTTACAGGGTTATTGCGTAACTTTGAAGAATTCTGTCAAGTAAACAAAGGGGACCTTGGTGAAGAACATGGACTTTCATTTTATCGAGAAGCTTTAGCTTATATAGAGAATTGACGTTTTATCTAAAATGTCAATTCTTTATAAGCTAACTTGTTGGGTAATTATATAGGAGTAAATAAATAAATAAATATTTACAACACACACCAATTAGCCTAGCCCCAAAGTAAGCACTCTAGGCTTGTGTTATGTGATACTAGGGTTACGGATAGAATATATACACTGTACATATCGATACCTGTAATCTCAATTGACGTAAAGCACATTTTGGTCAAAATTGAGTTATGAATGCCATCTTACTTCATTTTTTTTCTCTTTTTTTCTGTCTAACTCTCATGGCAATGCGGCCATTAATAACGATTTTTAGACACATTGTAAATGTAACGTAAGAAATGTCATAATTTGATTCAGTTTTTAACAGCCCAACCATTTACTATATTTAAAGCTAAATGTGATTTAAGTCAAAGTTTTTGATCACTCTGTAAACATAAGGCGTAAAGCACACTTTTTTAAAATTATGTGTCTTTGTTTTTCTTAAATTTTGAGGGCATTAATATCTTTTAAAGTAGCTATTGTGTTTAACCTTATTATTATGATAAAAATGGACTTAAAGAACATTTTAATGATTTTGTCTAGACGTAAGGCACATCTATTTTCTAAAATAAAATAAAATAAAAAAATAAAAACTTAATATTTCATTGTCTGCATTTCAAGATTTTAGGTAGGTATATTTTGTCTAGATAACTTTTTTATAAGTTTATAAACAAAAGCGTTATGAATTTAAGTAATTTAAAAAAATCTTAATTTGGCTCTCCCGAAAAGTCGGGTTTTGTGCTTTACGTCAATTGAAATTACAAATATCGATATATAAGTATTTTTATGTCTGTCAATTCTCTATATAACCTTACTTAATAAATAAATAATAATAAATAAATATTTCCAACACTCACACCAATTAGCCTAGCCCCAAAGTAAGCACTGTAAGGCTTGTGTTATGGGATACTAGGGTAACGGATAAGAATACATATACATTACATATATAAGTATATTTTTATAGAAATATACTTATTAAACATCCATGACTGGAGTACAAATGCTCGTATTCATCACACAAACATCTGCCCCCACCGGGATTCGAACCCGGGACCTCTCGAGTCGGCGACACCATGAAACCCGGCGTACAAACCACTCGGCCACGGAGGTCGTCACTTGTTAGGTAATTATATAGGATTAAAAGTATTTTACCTATCTTTATATATATAATTCTTCTGTGAGTGTGTATGTCACTGAACTTCTCTTAAACGACTGGACCGATTTTGATGAAATTTTTTGTGTGTGTTCAAGGGGATCGGAGAATGGTTTAGATTCACAATTTTGTCCGCTGGACAACCCCTATTTTTTTAGGGCGGTACGAAGTTTGCTGGGTCAGCTAGTCCTGTATAAAAATCCAACTAAACACGGATATCCGGCTGATTTGTACCGGTTTCCTTTGCTATCCGGGTGAATAAACTAACCTCTAGGACGTATTGAATTTCTTCTAGCATAATAAAGGAACGCCAAGTAGATTAAATTTTCTAGTAAAATACTCTTCAAAGTGGTGTTTTTCAAGCGATCTTCTTTAAATGTGGCGAGGATATCACTGGATTGATCTTTGCATTTTCTCTACTCTGTTACCCTCCCAAGGGGTGTATAGCGTAAATATTTGTACTAACTCCTTGTTAGCGACTTCATCTGTAAGAAGCAAATATTGGCAACAAAAAAATTCTACCTCTGTTTTACTGTTTTTAATTTTTATTTTCGTGACAAAAATGAGGCAATGTTTTTCTCCGGGTACCTCTTTAGCTCTACACCAAAGCTAATTGAAATCGGTTCGCATTTTTGGGCCTGAAAACGTAACAGGCAGACAGAGAAAGATTTAAGATTTATAATAAGTACATACAATAAGAATTTCACGGCTGTTGACATATTTTCTTGCAAAAGTGAAGCATCTTTTAAAAAACAACTTTTAGGTCTGTTGGTTGATTGTAATATACAAACAAAAATGAAACACTTACACATGTATACATATATACACACAAACACACACACACACACACACACACACACACACACACACACTCACACACACACACACACACACACACACACACATACATACATGTACAATAGCGCGCGCGCATTGCACACATCTCGCCCTTGTTTGGTAGAGGGTTTTCTAAACTATTATGCTATAACTAAAAAATGAAAATCCGTAATTGGCATTAAGATAAACTATATTGTAAAACCTGTATTATATTAAGAAAATGCTGTGGATTTTGGTCTAGAATTAAATAAATAATAGGCTCCGCAGGGAGGAAGGAGGAAGTCACCTACCGCTTGACTCAGATACTCACCAGACATGGTTGTTTCGGTGAGTATCTGAGTCGAATAGGGAGAGAGGACACGGCACGATGTCACCACTGCGCATCCGAACTCGACTCGGCCCAGCATACGCTGGCGGATTGTCCCGCTTGGGACTCCGAACGTCGAGTCTTGGTCGGAGAAATCGGACAAGATCTGTCTCCGCCAGCATTGATTGCGGCAATACTGGCGGATGAGGGAGGTTGGAGGGCTGCGGCCTTCGGCCTTGCGGCTTCCTCCGTGAAGCGGTGATGGCCGGGGGGTGTCGTCGTAGGATGGTGGACGGGGGAGTTTGCGAACTCTCCCCCGAGAAGGGCTGTCCTGGTGGAAGCAGGGAAGCAAAGGCTGCGGGTCCTCAGATGCGATACTCGATCCTGAGGCCCCGTACAGTGCCTGATGGCGGCCATCGCTGGGGTTTTAGTGTGTAGGCCTCCCCTTTCTGGAGAGGAGAGCCCCACATAACCACCATGTGGTATGCAATTTCATGCATTTTTACCCAGCGTACCAAAACATAGAAAAGGCTCCGCAGGGATGGGATTAGGTTGAAGCCGGCAAGGTGAGCATGGCTGGAGCGGTACTCTTTCTGCCGCATCATCTATCTTGGCGACTGGACTTCACTTATACTTACAATGGGGCCTGAGCGTAAATTTCCTAAGGGTATTGCTATGGCTGGTGCTATCGCTTACAATGTCATTTTGTTATTTAGACCACCGAAGGTTTTCAAATAGCTTACGCTCATTTTCTTTAATATTGTTATTACTAATGCAAAAGAAAAAAAAGCGAGGCCTTTCAATACCTTCAGCGGTAATGAAATCGTAAGCGATAGCGATAACCATAGCAATCTCGTTAGGTATTTGGCCTCCAGGTTAGGTACGGTAATTTATTGAAATGAAATGAAATGAAAAGTCATTTATTTAGTTTAGGCTGTTACAAGCACTTATGAAGGTCAAGAAGCTACACCATCGATTCGCAAAACTACGGGAGACCTTGTACTGAGAAGAACCGGCAAGAAACTCAGCAAGGGCTGTTTTTTCTCCCTGTATTGTTATATACAGAGTCGTCAAGTTGAAAAATGACTTCAGAGATACGTCTGAAGTCACCTTCCATTACATCATCATCATTTTATCTTTAATAATTTGAATATTAATTCCCTATTATTATAATTTAATTAGATTTAATTTGGGTATTTTATTCCGCCTCGTATAAGAAAATATCTAGGTGTAATACATTATTTGACTGAATTTTATGCTACAAATCACGTGTGACATCGAATCGAATACTTCACGGGGAAAAGGTAGGTAATAATGCGATTTGTATTCCGTTTGAGTAAAACGATTTATTTACCACCGAGGTACATGGCATAGATATTAGCTTCGCTGAGGTTTGGTAGGGCGGCGAAAGTGAAAAAAAAACGAAAAAACAATTAATGGTTTAAAAAAAATGTTTTTTCAGAACTTTATTGCAAATAGCTGAAGTATGTAAGAGCATTTCTTTTTATAATCTTTATATATATAATTCTTCTGTGAGTGTGTATGTCACTGAACTTCTCTTAAACGACTGGACCGATTTTGATGAAATTTTTTGTGTGTGTTCAAGGGGATCTGAGAATGGTTTAGATTCACAATTTTGTCCGCTGGACAACCCCTATTTTTTTAGGGCGGTACGAAGTTCGCTGGGTCAGCTAGTCTATATATATAAAAATCGATTGCTGTTCGTTGGTCTCGCTAAAACTCGAGAACTCTGGGCTGATTTAGCTGATTTTCGTTTTAAAATGTTTGTCGTAGTCCAGGGAAGGTTTAATCGGTGAGAAAATATGGAAAAATTGCTAGGAAGATATAGTCCAGTTCCTGAGGCGTTAAATTCATAAAAAACCTCGGATTTCAGGTACAGTGAATGAAATTAAAAAATTCAAAATAGAGTGTTCAGCTAATGAAACATATAAAAAAGTTTACCTATTAAAATAATATTGAACTCAACTTTTTTTTTTAAATTTGAAACAAAAATTAAATAGCAATAATAATTGCTTTATCTTTTTATTTATTTTTAAACTTTATTTACCAAAATATATAAACATTGGTGCAAAAGGCGGACTTAATGCTAAAAGAATTCTCTCCTTATAAACCTTGGGGAAAATGTATATTATTAAATAATTTACTAAAAATATCCCTAATTAACCGCGGGTAACACCCGCGGGGCACAGCTAGTTTTATAAAAATTATAAATGAATACAGAACAGAGTAGTCTTACAAGTCACTGTTCTGTTACAAACTGCATTATATATTTTAACAAACTGAACTAAGCATTTAGGTTTTCTTAGTTATAGTACATGACCCTGTAAGGGTATTGCAAAATTAAGTTGATAAAATTATATAATAATAAAAATGTATTCAAAAGTACTTATAATATCGATTTTAATGCATATATCATTGTTGTTAACATTTCTGTAAGAATCTCGGTCATTACATTATGTCAATATATTAAATTATAATTTAATAAAGTTTTGTGTATTAATCCGTCAACGTCATGTTGACGGGTTAATGCACAAAACTTTATTTATTTATAGACCTTTCGCAGCCTTTTCAGGGGGCCAATCGCCTAACTGGATTGCTTTGGAAAACGCTATCGCTTACGATTTCATTTTGTTATTTCTAGCCCCCTGAGGTTTTCAAATGACTCGCGCTCTTTTTTTTTCTTTTGCATTGGTAATAACAATGTTAAAGAAAATGAGCGTGAGGTATTTCGGCGGTTAGAAATAACAAAATGAAATCGTAAGCGATAGCGTTTTCCAAAGCAATCCAGTTAGGCGATTGGCCCCCAGGTCTGCATCGTCAGAATACTGATTTTTTTATTTAATTTTGTCAAGCTTCCTTCGAAAGACTTTTATTGAGCGTTCGGTTATTTCATTGGAAGATTTTAAAAATTTTAAGGTCTATGAAATTATTAGTTAAGTAATTTAGTTTCTAACTACTTTATTAAAAATTCTTTTTTGTAATTTTGAGTTTATTTATACGACCCTAACTACCGTAAACTGAACTAACCTAAGAAACAAATAAATTATTACCTATAGTTAAATAGTGAATACTTTAGATTAAAACAGATAGTTAGTATTTGCTTTGTTATTGCGTTAAAAAATCATCTAGTGATTTGGATGTGGTTTCATTTCTTCTCTTTCGTGGTTTCTTGGATTATTTTTTTTATTTTAACGCAGTTTAGAAATAAGTACCTCATAGTAGGTACTGTCCTATCTCAAGTAGTCGGCCGAAATAGCAATCAACTGGGGTTTGGCTCGTCCTACCAAATCTTATTACTCGGGCTACAACTGCTCTATTTCAAGCCTGATGAAATTTATTTTCTTATCTGTATAAATCCATATATTTAAAAGCAAACGAGAAAGTCGTGGTACACTCGGTCAGAACAAAGTTAAAAATAAACATAAGAATAAGTATACAACTAGAAAAAAAAACGATTTAATATAAAAACACAATAAACACTAATGGACTCCCCATATAAATCTTTTTTTTTTAATTTAGAGAAACACGGGAATAATTTAGAAATAAGTAAGGAGAGGGGAGGGGTGGGGGGAGGGAATTGAATCTCCCCCCACTATTTCCGGTCGCCGGAAATACTTATTAACTTTAATAAGAAAAGGTCTCTTTTAAAAGAAAGTAAAAAAAGTCGTTTCGTTTCACGCATTTCTTTAATATTTTGCTTTAAAGACAACAATTATTCAAAACTAATATTAATATTACGTTCCATTCCACTCATTTACAATTTTTTTTACCAATTTTTAAATATGTATATATATATATATATATATATATATATATATATATATATATTTATTTTGTGGTGTAAAATAAAGAGTTTTTATTATTATTATTATATATACAGTCGTGGTCAACTAATTAGGGACTTTCAAGATAGTGAAGAGCAATAACCGGTTATGTACATATAAATATAAAACCCTATTAATTTCTCAGCACCAATTATTTGCATAATTTGGTCCGATTATTATGCTATAAATGGCTGTAAATAAAAGAATAAATAAATAGAAAAAAGTATTTAATATCAAAGGTTGAACATGTATTCAATTTTAAGGTATAATTCTGTAGCTGGACATTTAATTAAGGACAGTAAACTATAATGAAAAATAGAGTTAAACAAAACTGCAGTATTATAATATCTTTAACAGCTCCATTTTATTACGTGTAAAATCAGTACCCAGCAGCAAAACCTTTGTTAGTAATTACCGCTTGACAACGATGTGGCATAGACATTATCAGTTTCTGGCATATTTCGACAGGAATGTTTGCCCATGCCACACAAAAAGCTTCATTAAGTTCATCTAAAGTTGTGGTACGATAAGTGGCAACTTTTTTCTTGATTTCGTGCCAAAGGTGCTCGATTGGGTTAAGGTCCGGGCTATTTGCTGGCCAATCTAGCACCGATACTGACTGACTGGTAAGAAACGACTTGACTGAACGAGCGGTATGTCTCGGGTCGTTATCATGCTGAAACGTCCATATAATAGGGAGATGCTCCTCAGAATAGGAAAGCATCGTTTCCTCCAATATTGCCTTGTATTGATGTTGGTCTAAGTTACCCTGAACTTTCCTCACAGGTCCTACTCCACGTCCAGAAAATAAACCCCACATTTTAATGTTTCCACCGCCATGTTTCACCTGCTTTTTTGTGAATCTTGGATTCATTTCCGCTTTTACTGGACGCCGTACGTATTGCCTTCCATCTGAAGAAATCAAATTAACCTTGGTCTCGTCAGAGAATAATATATGTTGCCATTGGGCGTAGGTCCAATGTCCATATTTACGTGCAAACGCCAAACGAGCATTTCTATGTTCTTTCTTTAACAACGGTACTTTGCGAGCCACTCTTCCGAACAACCCTGCTTCTACCAGACGTCGTCGAACGGTCCTCGCTGAGACACCAGCTCTTTCGTCTGCCCCAAACACTTCGTGTTTAATTAAAATAGAGCTTAGAAACGGATCTTTCTTAGCTAACCTGGTTATCATTCTATCTTCTTGCGGAGTTGTTTTTCTCGATCTTTTCGTTCTGGGCACATTTAAAGCTGTGTTATTGCGTCTGACATGTTGCACTGCATTGTATACCATAGTTTTTGAACAATTTAAATGTTCTGCTATCCTTCGGTATGGCCAACCATGCTCGACAACAAACTTCATGATAATTTTTCGTAGTGTTGGATCGCAATTTTTATTTTTGCCCATTTTTCTTCAAAATATTTTTCAAACCTCAAAATAAAAATCGGGATTGCCGCCAAAACTACCACGAAACAATAAGAGAAGAAGTAAAAAAGTATTGAGATTCAAATTTTGAAAATAGAACGCAATATCTCATTGTCCCTAATTAAATGGCCAGCCAGCATTATTTGAACAAATAGCACTATGATAATCTATCAGCTATACTGTAAGGAGGTTTAATGTTTAAGAAGTTGTTATTGTTTGTATAATCGGGCACATCAATGACTAATTATACTTACATGTAAAAGATATGGAATATTTTAAAACTCGTTGAAAAAAATAAAAAAAAACACAATTTGGCTTAACTAGAGATTGTCCCTAATTAGTTGACCACGACTGTATATATGCAACTCCGGCAACCAAAGTTACTTTAGGGAGTCAAAAACTATATTACTTTAACCCCTTACACATCCAGTAGCCTCAAATTCAGGCGACTTGTTTCTAAATCCAACCCGAAACACGATATGATAGAGATTGCTCGGTATTTATAGAAATTAAAAGACATATAAATCTATGGGCTCTTTTCTATTGTTTTTTTTTCTTCCTACCCACGGACGCACTAAAATGTTCGGTCACTAAACAGAGTGATATGATAATTGAATTGATAAGTCATCTTATAAATAGTTTGTGATTTGTGCATTTGAAAAAAGTTTAATTAGTGCATGTGCAATTAGAGGGCTGAACTGTACTTCCAGGACCCAAGTGGTGATACTTCACACTAGGTTAGGTTAGGTTAGTGTTGTGACCATAACCAGCCAGAAAAAAAAATTTAAGAGACCTTTTCTACAAAAAAGTTCGAGTCATCACCTCTTGGGCCCTGGAAATACAGTTTTACCAATTAGAGTTTTAAAATTGCAAATATGGAGTTACCTACACATGTAAAATATTTTTAGTTCGTGTTTGTGCTACGCAGTGCGCTACTCATATAATAGTAACAGTTAGTGAGTGTTCTCTTTGTAAATGAACTTAATGTTTTTATGAGAATAAATTATTTAAACCTAACTACACATAATACGCTACGAAACAACAATGGCTGTGACGGTAAAATATTACACATTTTGTTTAGCCCCCATTATTTAATGAGAGTACTGGGAAGTACTTAAAAACTTATCTTACTAACTTAGATTAAAACAAAAGGGAAGCTCCCAGCTTAAAAGTGATCCGCTTAAATTGTGGTGCATGACCATAATTCGCTTCAGTCACAATTGGACATTCAAACACGCTGCATGTGCATTCAATATAACAATATTGCGTAAATTCTGTGTTATAAAGATAAATCGATGCCTTCGATTCTTTTATAAACAACACAAATAGTTAAAAATCAAATAACAAAAGCCTCGGCAACACTTTTCATTCCTAAAACTGTTAACACATATTTTCTCAAAAATCACGGTTTGTCGTGAATGTTATTAACGTAATCGCCATTTTGTTATCAAGAAAAGGACAACAATAAAGCTCAGCCGTTCGCACTCGGAAGCTGATTCGCCGCTTCGCTCGCTCTGCGTTGAAGCGTACAGTTCTGTCTCGCTCGATGTAATGTTACTCGTATTTACAGACGTGTGCGTCTGTGCGTATGTGAGAGTTGCTTATGTCGTTGAGTCGGATCATATTTTATTTGATGATAGTATGAGCGATTGTTTTAATCTAAGCTTACTAATTTTAAATAAAATGAACAAAATGAAAATATTATTTAAATTAAATAAATTATTTTCTCACACTTTTAGTGTCGCCGCACACGGGCCACCGACCACAACCACAAATCGCCGCCACCGGCATATTTCTTGTAGTTTTCATACATTTTATATGGACTCGCCACACACGGTACACGGGTGGCCGCCACACGCTACAAATCGTCGTTGCTCGCTTCTTGTGGCCCGCACCGGACCGGCCACTTAATGCGCCGATACAAAACGCCGCCACACGTCACTCACGCCCTCTCTCCCTTACCTTAGTCGGCCGCTGTCGCGCGCTTCAGCCACTTTAGTAGCCGCTTCTAGCTTCTCGTGGCGGCGTTTATGGCTGTGGCGTGTGGCCCGTGTGCGGCGACACTTATCCACTTCAATTTAAAAACATTTCTGTTTTCAACTGTATGTATTGGCTTAAGTTTCCTGTCAAAAACCGGGTGTTTTTAAACGGGATCATTTCGGACCGAGGCGATTACACCCCGGGCCGAAGTAATAAAAAATGTTATTATATTAATAATAACATTTTTTTTTACTGTGGGTGCCTTCCGGAAGGGTTGCTTAACGGCCAGACCCCATACGCCAAGTCCGTACCTAATTAATAGGTATAAGTAATCTCAATGAGAGACTAATAAAGAATAAACTTCAAATAAAGATAAAATAGCTTGATGGCGCAAGTGGTTAGCGCGTTCGGCTGCGATCGTTGAAGTTAAGCAACTTTCGCGGTGGTCGGTCATTTGATGGGTGACCAAAAATGCTTCTATCTCGAGTGCCGTGTACCGTTTTCGTGCTTCGGAAGGCACGTTGGTCCGGGATGTATTTGTAGTCGTTAGCACCCGCCAATCCGCACTGGGCCCGCGTGGCGGGTCATGACCCATTCTCCCTATTCCATCCATAGGGAAGGCCTGTGCCCCAGCAGTAGGGACTTTAATAGGCTGATGACGATGATGAAAGATAAACATTAAATTGTTTGTTTAGCCAAAATACTCTAATAACCTAAAAATATCGCAGATAATCAAAATCCTTCGTCCAAACAAAAAAATCTATATTTTGTAGACATCTAACACCGAAAAACAAATATAAACAATATTTTAATTCCTTTGACTGGTTTCACAATATTTGCCAGTACATTTAGTGATTCCACTTTCGTAATAAAAAATTCATTAACGAAAGACCGTCAAAAGTTCAAGTATCATTTCCATAAGCAGGTACACACTCACAAGTGAATGGAATGAACAAAATTAACTAAGCTATGCTAAAAAAGTACGTTAAAAAGACACTTTCATAAAACAAAAACCAGCTCATTAACATATCGGTGTGAATTTCGTTCTTTCTCACAGCAACATATGGTTGGTACTGTTGGTACTCCTTGTTTGTGTAAACTCTCAGTGTCGTCGCACACGGGCCACCGACCACAGCCACAAAACACCCGCCACCGGCATATTTCATGTAGTTTTCAGACATTTTATATGGACTCGCCACACACGGTACGCCGGTGGCCGCCACATTCTACAAATCGTCGTTGCTCGCTTCTTGTGGCCCGCACCGGCCACTTAATGCGCCTATACAAAACGCCGCCACACGTCACTCGCGCGATTCCCTACCCCTTTCTCCCTTACCTTAGTCGGCCGCTGTCGTGCGCTTCAGCCACTTTAGTAGCCGCTTCTAGCTTCTCGTGGCGCCGTTTGTGGCTGTGGCGTGTGGCCTGTGTGCGGCGACACTTAGTCGGCCGCTGTCGCGCGCTTCAGCCACTTTAGTAGCCGCTTCTAGTTTCTCGTGGCGGCGCGCGGCGTCTGTGGCTGTGGCGTGTGGCCCGTGTGCGGCGACACTTAGCTTATATAATTAGATATAATAAAGTTTTAATAAAAATTAGCTTTTATCTTTAGGGATCCGTGGTCCTGACAAGGTACCCAACATAGTTCGTCATAGCCGTCCCCAGTTTTGCTTGGAGACTGTTAGCACTAAAGAGCTATAATTTGTGGAGGTATATGTATATCAAATATCGGTAAACGTAGGCCCGTATTACAGAATGCTAACTAAGTGTTGATCTTTACTTGAGTACAGTTAGAAAGGGATGTCGCTATGTGCTACATATAGCGACATCCCTTTCTAATTATGCTCAAGACTAGATCAATCACTGAGAATCTTTCTTTAATACGGGCAGTAGTGTGGGACGCCCTGAAACAAGGTGGGATGATGACATTCGGCTGGCTGGAGTGGGCTGGAGGAGAGTGGCAGAAAATCGGGAACAGTGGCGTGCATTAGGGGAGACCTATGCCCAGCAGTGGACGAGCATGGGTCGGTGATGATGTATATCAAACATGCCGACAAAATCTATACTAATATTATAAAGCTGCAGAGTTTGTTTGTTTGTTTGTTTGAACGGGCTAATCTCTGGAACTCCTGGTCCGATTTGAATGATTCTTTCAGTGTTGGGTAGTCCATTTATCGAGAAAGGCTATATTTTTTTTTTCAATATTAGGGTTCCGTAATAAAGTTGCTATTTTGTCACACAAGGTGTAAAATCGAAAACATATTTTTGCGTGCGCTGCAAAAACTATTGACAATAGAACAAAATGATGTACTACGGATTTGTAGATCCTATTAAAACCTACAAAAAGTCTGCGAGAACATATATCTAGCTATCATGGTTTAATCACAATAACCGATTTATTGTTCAAAATAATTATTAAATCGTCTGAATAAAAAAAAACTACGTTAAATATAGTTATAATTTTTATTATTTTTAAAGCATGTAACTGCTTGATGTTTAAATCTAAAGAAAATATAACTAGAAAAAATTTCACGCGGACCAGGCAGCAGACGGGACTCGAACCCGCACCCTTCGCAATCCGGGCGAATGCACTGACCATTTTCTTTACGTTAAATATGTATCGTAATATTAAAAACACAAACAACCCTTAATTTTCACCCCTCTACCACCCATATTTTTATGGCGATACGAAGTTCGCTGGGTCAGCTAGTAGTAGAATAAAATTTAAAAAAATGTATTTTTTTAGGGTAGCTTAGCTTCCCGGGGGCGTCCCAGTGAAGTGGCGCACACTAAGGTGCGTCGATCCTAAGAAACCCCCAAATGGGCGTAGGAGGGTACCGGGGGGTTTCAGTGGAGTAGGATCAGTGTGGCCTTCCGCACTGGTCCTGCTTGAGTAGGGTCGGCACTGTTTCCCGTGCCGGCGAGTCCCACACACGCCGTGCGTCTAGTCAGCGTCACGGTATGGTGCGTAACAGAATTTCCCCTCGTCACAAAAAGAAAAAGGTAGCTTAGCTTAGGGTTTGTTTCAGCGTCTACCCCATCGTGTGAGGTATCGTTGTATTGAGCCTTTAAAATTACTTAGGGGTTTCTTAGACTATTTTTCAATTTAGGGATCCGTTTGAGAAATATTGAACTTTAAAGTGCTATTTTTAATTCGTGTAGGGCGTCCACACCCTCTCCTCTAAAAGCTATACTATAATATATGTTTCTTAAGTTTTCACGCACATCATTCATTAAATAGAACTAGTTTTAATGGGTTAATGCACGAACTTTATTTATTTATTGACTTTTCGGGGTATGATACATACAAACAAACACGTCAATAAATAAATAAAGTTCGTGCATTAACCCGTTAAAAGTAGTTTTATCTAAACTATAAGCTTTAAAAACCTCGAAAAAAATATGATGGTACTTTTCATGAACTTTAAATTAAAATTATAACTGTCAAAATAAATTTGTTACATTAAAAGCAATACTCGTTCCACTTATGTATTATTTGAAAATTTCTGTCCTTATAAAAAATCCGTTGGAGAAAATATGAAAAGTGACTTATACGAAGTAAAAAAAAGTAAAAATTGTCTTTAGCAGCTAAAAACACTTTTATTATGTGCATTAAAATTTACGATAAATTACCAGACAAGTTCAAAGAACTAAAACTTTTTAAAATAAAAAAAAAATACTTAAGGATTGGCTTGGCTAAAAATGTTTTTATAGTATCCAAGAGTATTTAGAATATAAGTAGAAATATTCAAATGGTTCCTTCTTTAGGCGCGTTATGAAAAAATGATGAGAGTGAAATTTTAAGATGCGCGCGCATCACTGTAACACAAAAAATTAACAGCATGAAGTTGGTCGCTTTAGCTTTAACAATATAAATGTGTATACACCTGAAAAGGTAGGATCAAATGGCACTGTACATTAGCTTTAAGACCTGTATTTTCATGTTACCTTGTTCCATACACAATAAAGATTTATTATTATTATTCTCTCTATTTATTTTATACCATATTAATTACATTTCTAAATATTGATATAAAAAAATGGGTGCGTGTACTTATGTAGGCGCGTGAGAAGTTATCCTTCTTTGGCATCGTTTAAAATTAGTTTTTAATTGCATGCAAATAATTAATTACAATAAATTAATAAAAAGTCTGGAAAAGGACACAGTCAATAAAGTTCAGTTTTAATTTGAAAAAATAAATAAATAATCAAAATATTCAATTAAAATCGCTACTGAATATAATTTATTAGAACATATGTGATTTGCACTTGTATGAAACTCAAACACGTATTCCGAATATACAAACTCGAAACATGTGGATAAATATTATAAATATGAGTACCTATAACTGTTACTTTATTACAAAAAATAAAGATGTGGTTTTTGGTTCTACTACACCAATGGTCAAGAGATGGCGCTGTAGTCTCCTGAATCGCGCTTTGGTTCCGTTGTTCCAGATTAATAAATACTTTTGATAGGCCTTCACAATCGACTGCATTGTGAAGGCCTATCAAAGCACCCACAAAATAGAGATTCTATTTCTATTTTGTTGGTAGATTTTCTTAATGTGCGGTAAACACAAAAGTAACAGCATGAAGTTGGTCGCTAAAGCGACCAACTTCATGCTGTTAATTTTTTGTGTTACAGTGATGCGCGCGCATCTTAAAATTTCACTCTCATCATTTTTTCATAACGCGCCTAAAGAAGTATAACTTCAATAAAAACATTTAAAAATATAAAAAGTAGAAGCCAGCCGGCAGCTGGAACAGGGTCCTAGCTACCGGTGGTTAGGGCCCCAGAGAGAGGAACCTCCTTACTATGCGAGCCGTGTCAAGAAGCACTGCCTTCTGTATCAGGCCCTTGATCCAGTCACCCAACTCGAGACGCAGATGACAGTCGAAGCTCTTAGCTATCAGGCCATTGACTGTCACAACTATCGGCACAATGACAGCCGAGTCAACATCCCACATGGCGACAACCTCATGAGCCAAGTCAAGATATTTTATTTGTTTATTTTTCTCGGCTTTCATGAGGTTCTCGTCATGAGGGATGGCCACATCAACTATCATTGCGAGGCGCTTTTCCCGATCTATCATCACTATATCAGGCTTATTAGCAACAATAGTCCTGTCAGTGATGATAGATCGGTCCCAGTACAGCGTGATATGACCACTTTCGAGAACTGGGTCGGGCACATACTTGTAATATGGCACCTCAGAAGCAACAAGGTTGTATTTCAGGGCAAGTTGCTGATGGATAATCCTGGACACTTGGTTGTGTCTGTGCAAGTACTCGCCGTTAGCTAGACGAGAACAACCCGAAAGAATATGCCTAATCGATTCACCAGGACAGTGACATGCCCGACATATGTCAACCGACCCATCTTTCAGGATATACTTTCGGTATATTATTATTATTATTAAAGTAATTGCTTAAAATATACTCTTTCCGAAATATATTGTTGTGAAGACGAGCAACTACGGAACCACTGCGCGTGGCACGACACGCGCTTGGCCAGTTTTTAATAGTAACTTCAAAAACGTTTACAGCTGTGTAAATATTAAATTACGAATTGACAACTGGTTTTCTATTTTAATGTTTCTATACAACAGCGTTGGTGGTGTAATGGTCAGCATAGTTGCCTTCCAAGCAGTTGATCCGGTTTCGATTCCCGGCCGACGCACACTTTATATTTTTTTTAAATATTATAATAACCATTTTTTTATCAAAGTATTTAATACTAGCGGCCCGATCTTGCTTCGCTTCCGTGTAGAGCTGAAGTGTAGACTACAGTTTTTGTTCCCAGGCTTGTATTATACACAATGACATTCATCTATGATTCTTCTTATACCTGCATGCAAAGTCTCAGCCCGATCGGTTTAAAATTGACAAAGTTTCATACAAACTTTCATTCCCTATTTTATCCCCATGGGGGTAGAATTGAGCAAAATCCTTTCTTAGCGGATGCTAACATCTACCTGTATGCCAAATTTCAGCCCGATCCGTCCAGTGGTTTGGGCTGTGCGTTGATAGATCACTATGTCAGTCAGTCACCTTTGAGTTTTATATATAAAGATTATCTCCCCCTAAAACTCAACAACTCAAACAAGTCGCAAATCACGGTGCCTTACACTTTCGCAAAATCCTTTGTGATTTCGAATTCTGTGTAAAGTCTGTATTAAAAAAATCTAATTTAAAATATTTTCTTTATAACCGACTTTAATTTAAACAAAAAATGCGTGTCCGTTTTGTTTTTCAACACAAGGTTTGACGCATTATGAACAAGCAATTACTTCATCTAAGTCACTTTTAATAAATAATAAATATTTCCAACACTCACACCAATTAGCCTAGCCCCAAAGTAAGCACTGCAGGTTTGTGTTATGGCACACTACGGTAACGGATAGAATACATACACTGTACTTACATGAGTATAATTATATAGAAATAAATATTAAACATCCATGACTGGAGTACAAATCTAAAGAAAATATAACTAGAAAAAATTCCACGCGGACCAGGCAGCAGACGAGACTCGAACCGTTATATTTTCTTTAGATTTAAACATCAAGCAGTTACATGCTTTAAAAAAAACACACTATCACACTAATATTATAAAGGCGAAAGTTTGTGAGTATGTGAGTGTGTATGTTTGTTACTTCTTCACGTCTAAACGGCTGGAACGATTTTTATAAAATTTGGTATGGAGTTAGCTGACACCCTAGATTAACACATAGGCTACGAGTACAAATGCTCGTATTCATCACACAAACATCTGCCCCCACCGGGATTTGAACCCAGGACCTCTCGAGGCGGCTACACCATGAAACCATGAAACCGGCGTACAAACCACGGAGGTCGTCAAAGTTAAATGTTTCAATATTTTCTTTAAAGGATTTCTTTTAAACAATCATTACATTAAATTGGTTATCTGTCCGTAAATCTCTACTGCTAAACGCTAAATTAGCGAAAATCACTACCTATTTCAACCCCCAAGTACCTGGAGCTGGGGTCAGGATTGGCCCAATCCATCATTATATTGTTTTAAACTTTCATGGTCACTAACATTATAGATATTAACGGGATTGTTACCATGTACCTTGTTTTTTATGAGTCTCCGATATTTCGGCACTGTTGCAAGCGCCATGATCACGGAGGGAATAAACAAGGTACATGGTAACAATCCCGTTAATATCTACAATCCATCATTGTCAGTCGCAGTCCGGAACAAGTACGTATTTGATTAACCGCCATATTTTCAGGTCCAATAATTTTGGTGTAATCAACAGCAATACTAGTCTGTAGCGACACTCAAAGATCCGCTATGGAGTATAGATGAAACATACAGTACAATTAAAAAAAAAAGATGTGGTTTTTGGTTCTACTACACCAATGGTCAAGAGATGGCGCTGTAGTCTCCTGAATCGCGCTTTGGTTCCGTTGTTCCAGATTAATAAATACTTTTGATAGGCCTTCACAATGCGGTCGTTAGCACCCACAAAATAGAGATTCTATTTCTATTTTGTTGGTAGATTTTCTTAATGTGCGGTAAACACAATAGTTATTTATTATACAAGAGTGGAAAGTTCCTTTTTAACCGCGTGCTCGATTTGGATGACCGAGCAAGCGAAGGATTCTAAAGTTGAATCACGAGCGCAGCGAGTGATTCTAAATTAGAATCCTGAGCGTCAGCGAGGGAAACAAACGAGCACAAGGTGAAAAATCTTTCCACTCGAGTGCAATACGTAACTTTTCATCCCACCTCAGCGAGGAAATGACAAAATGAAAAAGAAAACAATTTATAATGACAAAATATTTAAGCAATAAAACGTGAAAAACTAGAATGGCGCGAAGCACGCAAATAAAACAAAGAAACCAAGAAGGTTCCAAATTTAAATTTTTTCACAATTTAAAAAGTTCTAATCATAAATTTGGCACCATAGAGGTTACATTAAATAGGTTTAATGACGTTTTGAATTTACAATTATATTGAGTACTCATTATATGTGATGTTCTAAATTCAAATCTACTTTGCCGCTCAAGCGAATAAAATAGAATTTTCCAGCCAGATTTCGAAGCGCAAAATTACACTTTCCGAGGTGGTGGGATGAAAAAGTAATTTTTTGTGTTACAGTGATGCGCGCGCATCTTAAAATTTCACTCTCATCATTTTTTCATAACGCGCCTAAAGAAGTATAACTTCAATAACCGGCCAATTGCGAGTCGACCTCGCGCACCGAGGATTCCGTACAAACTCAATTTATTACCTCTACGAGTTCATGAGAAAAAAGGTAGTAACTTTGAAATTTTCAAAAAATATTTTTTATTATATGACGTAATTAAAAATTTACGGTTTTCGCGATTTCTCCTTTATCTTTACGTTAGGCGTTACTTCGTGCCAAATTTCAATTTCTAAGTTCACGAGAAGTACCCTGTAGGTTTCGATTCCCGTGCGAGTTTCGAAAATTTGCGGAAATTTGCGCCATAAACGGCTGTATGTTTTGATTGCTTTGGCTTAGAAATTTGATTTTTTCACAGCTCCAAGGGACAGTAGACATGAGTATTAGATATGAATTTCAGTTTGATACCTCCACGCGTTCCTGAGAAGAACGGTCTTTACAGACGGACGGACGGACAATTACTCGTAAGTCGGCATAAACGGCTGTATCTTTTGATTGCTTTGGCTTAGAAGTTTGATTTTTTTCACAGCTCCAAGGGACATAGACCTGACTATTAGATATGAATTACAGTTTGATACCTCCGCGCGTTCCTGAGAAAAACGGTCTTGACAGACGGACGGACAATTACTTGTAAGTGATCGTATAAGGGTTCCGTTATTTCCTTTTGAGGTACGGAATTCTAAAAACAGTATGAAGCCATTCACATTGTATATCACCCCATCCTTTCGCAAGGGGCGGCTCGAAGGCTTTGCGGAATCGCATCTGAATATTGAAAGTGTTCCCTTGGTATTCATAGATATTTATAGAAGGGATGAAGCCTGCTTTGAACCGGTCGCCATATTAAAACCACTCGCGCCGCCTCACGTGAAATTGGAAAGGATTTTTAAAGTGATCGGTTTACAGCCTCCGTGCTGGATTTAGTGCGATAGGAAAACTCGGTGACAGGTGCAGCTTTGCCGCCTAAAATCAAATGATTAAAAGATAAATCTTTATTATAATAGCTGTCCTGTCCCAGCAAACTTCGTACCGCCATAAAAAAAGGGGTTGGTGGTAGAACGGTGAAAATTTAGAGTTGTGTGTATTTTTGTATGATGTACCATAAAAACACACAACACTGAAAGCGTCGTTGCATTACACTTAGCACTTAAAAACACTAGCAAGAAACAATTTCGCACCATCAACTCTGGCCTCTTGTTATGTCAATAGCCCTAAATCATACAGAAACCAATAATGGCG
This sequence comes from Chilo suppressalis, assembly GCA_902850365.2. Lineage (NCBI taxonomy): Eukaryota > Metazoa > Arthropoda > Insecta > Lepidoptera > Crambidae > Chilo > Chilo suppressalis. Next base: position 15,406,454 of record OU963916.1, read on the forward strand.
GCTCGCAACATGAATTTATGGGGGTGAACGTTTTCCCCATCTTAAGTGAAGCATCATAAGGAATGACGTAATGTTTGTGTTAGATACTTTGTGGCTTTCAATTGACTTCGACTCCTTTTCATTGCAAAATTTTTGTCAAATACACTTTGAAACTTTTGCGATGCATTATACATATAACATTTCACGGGTTAAGAGAGGACGCGAGCTTAGCGACACCTCCTTGGCCGAGTGGTTTATACGCCGGGTATCATGGTGTCGCCGACTCGAGAGGTCCCGGGTTCGAATCCCGGTGGGGGCAGATGTTTGTGTGATGAATACGAGCATTTGTACTCCAGTCAGGGATTTTTAATATGTATTTCTATATAAATATACTTATATATGTACAGTGTACAGTATATGTATTCTATCCGTTACCCTAGCAACCCATAACACAAGCCTTACAGTGCTTACTTTGGGGCTAGGCTAATTGGTGTGAGTGTTGGAAATATTTATTTATTATTATTTGGGAGATAGGTATTTGAAAAACTATTGCTGTCACGTATTGGCAAATACCGTGTAAAAGGGACAACAATAGTTAATTGCGTAAAAAAAATCTAAATTTGAGTTTTGGCTGTCGACGATTTCCTCCTCTAAAATAAGATATATGTAAAAGAAATTTTACAATATTTAGAAATTTTTCGTATTCTTTTTATGTGTGGGCATTCAAATAATTTAAATTAAATTGTTAACTACTTAATTACGGCTTTGGTCAAGCATTTTACATACCTAAAATAGCAGTTTCAGTATCCTTAGCACGAACCAATTTCTAATTCGTAACGTTTGCGAGTCCGAAATGGTATTGTCCAATATGTACTGATTTTTAGTTCTTGTTATGTACTGTGTGGCGCTGCTGTTCAAGTTTCCATACTAAATTTGACATTGACATATCGCACTCGCAAACTATTCGAATTCGATAATGGTGCGTACTCGAGGTACTGTACCCCTAGCATGAACCATTATTAGTGCTAAGGGTACAGTTCTGTTCCATCATTAGTGCTAAGGGTACAATTCTGTACCATCATTAGTGCTAAGGGTACAGTTCTGTGACGCATTCCGTTCACGATCTAGACACCCGTGACGTACGGACAGGCGGACCGCCAGAATGACAGCAATACAGTTCGAATTTTACCCTTTGGGTACGAAACCACTAAATAACATTCCATTTTTCTAAAGACTAAAGTTGTTATTGTGATTTATATTCAACTACATAAAATTTCTCTGCTTAAATTGAGATGGTGGAAAAATTGCGATGTGTACATCTCAATTTTTTGAACACTTCTTTCTCCGACAATAAATTGTGACCAATAGGTAACAAATTCACCTTTTGCTTGACAAATTTCATGTCGCAGAGACACAAAGGGATTTACCGTGGCCGGTAATACCGAGGCAACCATTAAGGTTATTGTGCCAAGAAATATTATTATTGCGAAAGGAAGGGAACACCATTGTGACGCGTAAACTGTGCAAAATAATTCCCTCACAAAATTTACGGAACAGGTGAAATTTCGTTCAGTAAGGAGAGCGATAATTTGCCTTTCCATTTTGTTTCATTCGGTTCGTAGTTTAGTCGAGAGATGGCGTTTTCTGTGGATTAGAATTTAGATTTCTTGATAACTTTTTCATTTGGTGAGTTTGGTACTTACTTTGATTTCATTTTCTTTTGTATGTGAAATGGTGGATCATCCTTTCCCCTACCAAGTGGAATATTATGAACATAAGAGCAATACGGGAACCGATGTCGGTTCCGTATTATATTTATGGGTTCCGACATATTCTCAGATCGTGTTTCTCTATGATTGTGAATGACTCATGAAATAGAAACTTAAATATCAAACGGTATTTATTTATGGTTATATTGTAGCAAAATTAGAGTGCAAATTCAGGTCTGAATTTTGACAAATTAAAGTAGATATAAATATTAAGTCATCTTTTTAAGGAAATTTATAAATACTCCAGGAAAAACGTATATTCGGTTATTTACTCTATATCACCTTAATTTGTTTCTACCGAGCAGTCTTTCTCGTGTCTCTCTCACTACTGGACATTGTCAAAATTTCTGTGTAAACGGAGAAAGCCACAGAAACAAAAAAAAAAAGGAAATTCAAATTTTAAGCAAATCAAAAATTAAATCTGAAATACTTTTTGTTAAGTATTACATTTTTCATTTTTTTGACCTATGTCCAGCAGTGGACGAACATGGGTTGATGATGATGATGAACTTATAAGTAACAAGTATTGACATAATTAGAAAAATAATACTTAAAGGAACATTTATAGGTACCTACGATCTGTAAGCGTGTGTTAAATTGATAAGCCATAAATAGTTAAACAATTACTAACACTGTTCGAAGAATATGAGTTTAATGGATTTTGAAACCCTAATAAGCACAAAATATGTGAATAAGATACCATTATTCGATATATTGTTTTAAACTTTCATGATCACTAACATTATAACTATTAACGGGATTGATACCATGTACCTTGTTTTTTATGATTCTCCGATATTTCGGAACTGTTGAAAGCGCTATGTTCACGGAGTAACTGATCGGAGACTCATAAAAAACAAGGTACATGGTAACAATCCCGTTAATAGTTATAACATTTTTCGATAGTCCATGCCCACATGTCACACAAAAATACAAGTGTTTTATTCCAACGATAAAAATAAACGATTTATCCAAAGAACTGATGATTGATTTTATTCGAATTAAAAAATGTCGTGTCGTAATGATAGAATCGAAAAAATGGAATTATGTTTTAAAAAAAAAATAGTAGGAGAGGTTCAATAAAATTTTCTATTTAGTTAAAGTTGATAACGACTTCTATAATTTCAGGAATTTCCTCTTAATTATGATACAGCGGCGGTGCAGACCGAGAGCGAAGCGTGGCGTTTCCGTTTTGTAATGTAACGATACGAGTCTTTTACATCTAGTCACACAGAAATACGAAGGTGAATTCACAGAACACAGAAAGAGGTGAATTAATCAAATGAATAATACACCTGCAAGGAAAAAGTGACCAAAAGCGTTCGGTTTAGCTAAGGTCAGAGGTCAAAAGTAATATTTTCTTTTCAAAGTATTTCATTAACCGATAGGATCTCAAGGGATTACATACCTTACATGATCCTGACAAGCTAAGACCAGTGTGATGTATTGGCTATTGGACTATTCAGAAGAAATTATGGAGCTAAAAGGCTAATCTATCAAATATACAGTGGGCCAGCATAATTCTAATCCTCACTGAAAAGCTACAGTTATCTTTGGGCTCAGACGTAGCTACGCTGCGTAATGAAAGAGGGGTGACCCGCCCGAGGTCACAGCCTTGGTTAGGGATGGGAACATTGTAACGTTTTTGTATACGTATCCGATTTTTTTTGCAATGAAACTTCTTTTTGACGGGGTGTAAATCAAAAATTCCTATGGAAATGATGAAACGGAAATGCGTCACGAGCGTCACACGACTATATATATATATATATATATATATATGTGTGTGTGTGTGTGTGTGTGTGTGTGTGTGTGTGTGTGTGTGTGAGTGTGTATGTTAGATGCGTGGATGCGTGCGCAGCTGCATTCCCCTATGCCTTATGCACCGAATGTTAGGTAATTTAAGAAAAGAAGTTTCACTTCAGGTGTGTGGTCTGTTCACATAATCTATATATTATATAAAACTCAAAGGTGACTGACTGACATAGTGATCTATCAACGCACAGCCCAAACCACTGGACGGATCAGGCTGAAATTTGGCATGCAGGTAGATGTTATGACGTAGGCATCCGCTAAGAAAGGATTTTGATCAATTCTACCCCGAAGCGAAGCGAGGGCGGGCCACTAGTTTGTTTATAAGTAGATCCGATAAATGGAATCCGTCGCTATAGCATGAGCACAACCATTTAAAAACGTGATATAGTTTCTTATCGCGTCTTACTGTCGAAATCCATTGTAATTTGACAATTAAGTGTGATAAAAATGAGCTATATGACATCGCATTGAAATAGTGGTCATCAGCCCCGCAAGGCTGATGAAAAGTGATGGTGGAGTCTAGATGCGAAAGTAACTGGTACGGCAGTGTTACCTACCACACCAGCCATCCTCACCCTGCCGGTCTGCAAGCTGCTTCTTCACGCCGCTTTAAAAGATCCTGGGTTGTAGCAGGGAGGGAACACGTGAACGGGCAAAGCATTCCATTTGCGAAGCATGCGACAAAGGAATTAGTGACCAAATTTCTTTGTTCGCATTGAAATAGTGATCACAGTAAGTTGGTGAAAACATAGGCCAGCGCGCGTGGTCCTCTGAAGGAAAGGTAAAGGTGGGATAAGGAAGAATAACTGCTCAGAACACTCACCGAGGTAAAGACAATACATAAACGAATGATGCCGCAGTTGAAAAGGCAGAAGTAGATATTGACAATGAGCAAATTGATGAAAGTACATAAAAATAATCTTTATCCGAAATTATTTTTTATAACGAGCTGATGAAAGTAATAATAGTCTTTATTCAGATCAATGATATCATTGACGTTTCGAGGATGTTGCCAGGCATGTTTATTCCAACACTATTGATGCTGGATAGTACCTACTGTTTTACAAAAAAAAGACTGTGTTAGTATGCCTACATTTCATAGGATTTATTCTGAACTTAAATTCTTGTTAGAATACCCAAAATAACATTCATCTAAATTAATTGTTACACAGAATAATAGTAAAAAGCGAAGCTGAGTTATGAAGCAAAGACATTTTTTTTTTCACTAAATTAACGAAAGGAACTCTAATTCAAAATGTATCCGTCAAGAGTTACTGGTATCCGAAAAAGCCCCGTCGGGAACTCCCATCACTACCCAGGGGGGCCACAAACGCTGGCGAGGAGGGGGGGAGGTCTGTCGCGAAAAATTTGCGGTTCCCTTCGCTCGGCGGAGACCTACATTTTCTACATTGTAACATAATTATGGCCGGTCCGCTTGGTGCGTGGAAAAAACAAAGCTTTCGAAGAGGTTTTCTCTCTCCATACATAAGTACATCTGGAAGCACATATTGTAAACACTTGACACGCAACACTCAGCTAATATGACGCTCAATCGAACGAATGGAATATGTATAGGACTGTTATAATATAGGCTAAGTGCGAGACGGTCTTGGAGACGAGTGGACCCGTACAATTAAGGCCATCGCTCAATAAAGCAAGCTGGCACCCAAACAAAAATGGGAGTTCGTAATCAAGACTTTGCTGCCTCAATTTTCGACACACATTCGTGCTGGACAGGTGGTCCACGGCTTACAGAGCAATGTTGATGTGACCGTTCCCTGTAGCATGAGCTCCTCAATTTACATTAAACCACGTTTTCTATCGTGTCTGTCAAACTCCATAGTAATTTGACATTTAAGCGTGATACAAACGCGCTATATATCATATCGCGGTGCTTGTTGGAAAATAAAAAGGTGGATTCTTGCGGAATCGAATCTTTTAATAATTAGTACACAATTGACATTAAAAAAGGAAAATTGTAAACTACTTATTGCTAGGCAATAACGGATCATCCATGGTCAGGAACTATGGATATAGGTTTCATCACATACTCCGGGCCAGGAAAAACCGGGAGGTTACATTTGTTTAATTAATCTGGTAGGTGGTCTTACTACACTCCCTGACCTGGTCATTTGTTAATTGTCAGTGATTTGATCAGTCATACTGCCAATGTCATCTGGTTCAGATACTTCCAGAGGAAAGAGTCTCTGCACGGTACGTACCTTTACCCCGGACGCCGTGCGTACCTTAGTTACCCGTTTGACACCATCAGCCCCTTCATAAAGTTCTTCCATTATACATAAGGGCCACTTAATTCGCTTCTCATCAATCTCTAGTAAGGCTACGTCTCCTACAGGAGGTTGAAGAGAATCTGAACCACCTTTCGTCCGCTGACTCAACATACCTAAATATATATACATGCTAGGGGGGGCAAGCGTACGTAGAGTGTTCATAGAAGTCTGTATAAAGAGTACTGACTGTGAGGTTGTAAGCGAATGCTGGCCACTGAGTGGCTTTATTGGTTGTGGCCGTCGCCACGGCGGCTTTAAGGGAACGGGAGCCGCCGAAAAAAACAATCCCATTGCAGTGCAGTTGAGTGTAACAGCAGAAAATAGTAAGCGAAATAAGTCGAGTGTGATACGCGGCATCAGTGCTAGTACGGGCAATAGTGATCAAAGTGAGCTATGTGCGAAAAATAGCATCAATTATTCTCGGAAAAAGCATATTGATAAGAGCATGCCTCCCGTGCTCAGCTCAGTCATAGTAATATCAGATGACAGTCCATGATTTTGGTACCTTATTTAAGTTGATATATTATTAGTTTAATTATTATTAGTTTAGCTCATAATCAGCAGCATATTTATCTAAAAAGAAACTAGGAAAAATTCAGCCAGGCAGCAGACGGGACTCAAACCCGCACTCTTTGCTATCCGGGTGAATTTTTTCTTTACATTTAAACATCTAGCAGTTAAAATGCTTAAAAATTAAATAATATAGCATATTTATATTTTCTCTGGTTGCTCGTTTTATTAAAATTCTAATATAATTTTTCAGATCCAAGCCACTGCCTGACGGGCGGACAAAGTTTGACTACGGGACCCCTAAAAAGGGTAGAGAAACAATGCTTTTAATAAGAGTTTGAGGTCTTGTAAAGAAGCTTTTGAAAGCCCGACCGGTCGGATATTGTGAGTGGTCGGAATCGATATGGCTCTTTACCTAAGAACCTTAATTTCGTCAGCTTTCAAACCAGGATGAGAGAGTTTTTCTCATTTTCCTTCCCATTTTTTTGTTTTAGGGTACCGTTAATGGATAGCGCACATTATGCCGGGTTGCAGCGGGTCGGGTAGCAGCGCAAAAATCCGCTCAAATCAGTCATATATTATTATGTATTTTGTATGAACTATTGCGCACTCTGCCGGGGCGCAGCGGGCTGCATAATCCGCAGCGGATTTTAGTTGCGTACTATGCTATGCGCCCCGCCCCGCTGCGGTCTAACACAGTTTGCTATAGCAAGCGGATTGAAGCACGGACCAGTGTTGCCATCAAGTTTGAAAGAATTGCCGTATTCGATACATCAGATTGCCGTATTTTTAAATAAAAATCATGCTTTTGCCGTATTACCTAATTTTATTTATTAGAATTTATAGGTAGTTAGTATTATTATACGGCAATGACAAACCTTCCGTATGCCGTATAATCTGAAATTATGAGCTCAAATTGCCATATATTACGGTAATTGCTGTACAATGGCAACGCTGGCACGGACGTCTGGCAGGGTCCAAAAACCAATCTCTATTTTGACATAAGTTCCGTACATTTTATGTCAAAATTGAAACGACAGGGTAAAAAAATGCACTCAGAAAGTAGGTTTGAACATAGCCCAGTACCCCTAGCACGAACCATTATCGAATTCGAATAGTTTGCAAACCGAAATGTCAATGTCAAATTTTGTATGGAAACTTGAACAGCAGCGGCGAACGAGAACTAAAAATCAGTACACATTTGACAATGACTTTTCGGACTCCGCTGCGACTCGCAAACGTTACGAATACGATATTGGTTCGTGCTAAGGGTACAGTACACTAAAATCCGTCAATGCGATGCGACCCGGCCCGTCACGAATGTGCTAATTATGCATTTTGCGTGGCCCGCTCCGTTTGCGCTATACCTACATGTTGGCCAAACGAAGGCCAATACCAACGTATAAACAGATTTACTTGCCATGTTATCGCTCGGTATCGCTCTCTTAATTTGCAGAGTATAGGGAAGCGCCAACGTGTATAGACTTCATTGGGCGTCGCTAGTCGGCAATTTCTTTCCGTCGCCAACATTTGTCTCATGTACGGCCGACAGCAGCCTCTCTGGCTGTTGTAATGCCCACCCTATTGCGAGCGGCTTTCTGCAGCTCAACAAACCGATACGGGCGTGCTCCAATAGGGAGCCACTCGTCAAAGAAGCGCATATACGCTAGTATTTTTAACTAGGCAGTCGATCGCAACCGATGAAGCCTTAAAGGCCTTCCCGGCCAGAGGCAGTCCCAACGGGTGTTTTTTAGTCAGTAAGAGTCTTACATAACCTTGCAGCCGGCTGTAAGGTATCTATGAGGATTTCTCACCCATTCCCTCCTGGGAGGAAACAAAAAAGTCTCATGTAGTCCATAATAACTAATAACGCACCAACGTATGGGCAGCTGCACAAAGCTCGTTAATATTGGCCACTTGCATTGGTCTTCTGATCTTCTTGGAACTTGCCCAAAGTCTTAGATGGTAGCACTTGTCTTGTATCTGTTTGCCCATCCGCGCGTTGGGTTAAGCTCGGCCAACATGTATTGGCGTTACGCTCGCGTCCTTCTTGCCTTCTTGAGCTAATAGCTGGTATCAAATAAAGAAAATACATTACGAAACTGGATGCCCCTTAAAGGAAGATAGTTCAACGTGCGATCGCAAAAATTAAGCAACTTTCGCAATGGCTGGTCAATACGTTGACCAATTTATTATCTCAAACTCCTTTACGCTTCAGTAGACACAACGGTTAAACGTAAATCCCGGCTGCATTGTCTGCGTGGACGGCCATTCATAGGGAAGGCCTGCATCCCATCAGTGGCGATATTTATAGGCTGATGTTATTGAAGTTTCCGAATAAAGCGGTTTGAAAAGAGGTAGAACACAGCGGATTTTTCCGCCCCAACTGGAGCCCGTCGGGGGAAGTAACCTTACAGAAGATCACAATATCAGAGCACTACCTTTCGTGATGTTGTGATTCTGTCGGAGAGTAAGGTTCTAGGGCTCCACGGGTTAGGGTCTTTTTTTTTTTTTAATGTCTAGAAAATGCATTACGCATACTTCGCCAACCGAGGGTTAAGGACAAAGCCATCGGGGACTCCTCTCCGCCGCTTCAGGGAACACAAGTGCTCCGAGAAGCAAACGGGGCCCTACCTCGCCAAGAAGGCGACCGCCACAAGGGCGACCGTAAAAACTAGACAATACTCCTGCACCGGTCACCCGGCGCGCATTATGAGGGACCGCGGTCCCTCCTAGTCCGCCCACGGGTTAGGGTGTGGATCAGAGTAAGCAACGGTGCGGGTAATATTTTTAAGCTATTGTATAGCTTTTATCGCGGGCTTTGAGCGCGGCGACAGAATCAAGAAATTCCGTAACGATAAAACCTTACGAGAGTGCCTATACCACTACAACATAATTTTCGCCATTCCAGTATCGATCTAAACTTCGCAGTTTATTAAATTTTTGCCACGGGACCAGCGTTCGTCGCATCACCGCGATCGTCGGTTCAAATCCTGCACTCGAATTTTTTACGTTTTTTATAATTTTTGCCTTTTTTTTATATATTTGTTTTAGACCCCAGCACCTGTTCTTATTTTTATTTGTCTCCCTTTTATTTAGACTTTATAATTATAATTAAAATTTTTGGACTAAAGAACTGTGAAGCTTGTGGAAGTTTTTTGGCGCCGGGCAATGCTGTTGTTTGCTTTGCTTGCCCAGTAAAATATCATGAGGCCTGCCTCGCCTACTATTAATATCAAAAAAAAAAAAAAACTGCATAAATAAATAGTTAAAATTGCATAAGTTGATAAAAATACTATGCAATAGCTTTATCGCGGCAGTGCCCGAGTGCCACACGTATTTTTTTATACCACAAGCACCTACCATCAGGCGGGCCATAGGGATTTTCCACTGATTAGCCCGGCACCGGTACGGCACCGGTATGACCCTAATCTATGCCAGCGCCGGCGTTTAGTATTTCCACTGCGCCCCGTAGCCGGTTTATGCCCTGCTTACTCGCACAGACTTCAGCACGACGACAAGTTCAACGCGTATAAAACAGTCTCCTCAAGCCGTCGCGTCGCCTGTATTTGTTATATCATTTACATCTAAGACCAAAGCAGCTTCCACTAACTCGATAAGAGTTACGATGTCGTATTTACATGCCGTGACACCGCACTGAAAGTGAACCACAAAGCAAATACGAGTCTCCGCGTCCTCCTACCCGCTCCGCACACTCACACACGCACACACGGTTATAATATAATGCGATTCAACTAAGAATAGGACCGATTGGGCGCCATATTTTGACGCCATAGCTGTCAATTCAAACCAAATAGGTAGAGTGAGCAAAAAAATGTTGCTATTTAATAAAACTTATTTACTAAGATTAAGTGAGACAAAACATCAGTTTTTTTTTATAAAATCAATTTACTAAGGTTGAGAAAGAACATAACCGATTTATAATAGTATTTCTTTATTAAGACTGTGTGAAAAAAAAACATTAATCAGAATCTAGCTCTTCAATTTGGCTCATCTCTGCATTACCGCCGGAGAAGTTATGGATAATCATGCAAGTCACATACGAAGATGCATCCTATATGTAAACGAAAGTTTTAAATCGTATTTCTGAACGCAACATAAAGTGACATTTGGTTGACGATATAGGTTATCAACCATTCATAGCCTAAGCTCAATAATAGAAAAAAAAACAACTAATATTCATTATCAACATTTGTTATTGTTTCTTTACAAATGTTTGGTTTTTGTTCTAGAATCAGCCGAGTGCTAATAAAGTGTTCCGAGTTTTTTTTTTGCAAACCGTACTTTTCAAGCGACATTTGACATATGGAGGTCATTGGCTTTCCTATTCTTATTTGAATAGCATTATACATATAAGTACGGTAAAAAAATTACCGCACGCCCCGTTGCATGACCCATAATTTTGAATTTTCGAACAATGTTTATAACCTGCGTTAATTCCCTTTTTGAGCAAACGTGTTGAAGATGTAAACTAATTCATTATTTTTTATTATTTAGGTATTTTGAAGTTTACGTTCGATTAACCGAATAAAAAGAATGGAATTTGTCTATGCTCCCTGATAAAATAACTTAGGTACCGATCCACCTGCTGTAAGCGAACATTAACAAAAGTTACAAAAACCGATTGTTGATACAAGTGTGCTGATTTTACGGGCAACCATTAATGTATTTATTTACGCAGTACGTTTTTCCGATAACAAACGTATTTAAATCGATTTCTAACGACAAAAAATAAGTACGTCATGTTTCTTTAATACAGATGTTCAATTTCTTAACAAGGTATAGCAGCGTTGGTGGTGTAATGGTCAGCATAGTTGCCTTCCAAGCAGTTGATCCGGGTTCGATTCCCGGCCGACGCACACGCTTTTTTTTAATAAAATTAAGTATTAAAAGAAATTATAAAGAAAGAAAGTAGAATTTAAAATAAGGAGCTCGATGGTGCTGGTGGTTTGCTCGTTCGGTTGCGATCGTTGAAGTTAAGCAACTTTCGCAGTGGTCGGTCATTGGATTATTGGTGACAAAAAATCTCCTCCGTGCTTCGGAAGGCACGTTAAGCCGTTAGTTCCGGCTGCATCTGCAGTCGTTAGCACCCACCAATCCGCACTGGGCCGCGTGGTGCGTCATGGCCCAATCTCACTATTCCATCCATAGGAAAGGCCTGTGCCCCAGCAGTGGGGACATTAATAGGCTGATGATGAAGTATTTAAAAGAAACAGCGTCTACTTTTAATGGTAAAATTAAAGTAAACTAAGTTCTAAAATTAAGATCTAAGCTCCACTTGCTAATTTAGATTTAACTATAACTAGCTTTAACCCATAGAAAAAAAAAGATTAAGCAAAATTTCTGCAAATGGACCATAAAGAATATTTTTATTTTTCGATACGGTTTTACCAATCTCAAATCAGTTTTTTTTTTGAGTGTGTATGCTGTTGGTCGCACTTGACCTTTACAGCCTCACCGGGTTTGGGGACGGCGAGATCCTAAGGGAACCTCAAGCCGAGAATTAACGATTGCCTCTAGAGGTATTCCGGGTAGATGGCATCTTCCCACAGGGGGAGTCTCTCCTTCTAGAGCCTGGGTTCCGAACCCCGGAACCCAGGCTCTAGACGGAGGGGTAATAGGGATGATGACTATTTTTTTTTCTTCGTTTATCAGGTAGATTATCAAAAAGTATTGGACACGTTTTTTTTCTTTTTTCACCTAATATAAACATTGCAGAGATATATTGATTTGAAAAGTCGTATGACGTCACGTTTGAGTACACTTATAAGTGAAAATTCACTCAAAAGTGACGTCACGAGCCCCTACTCCCAAACTTTGACGCGCTATAACTTTGTCATTTTTTGGTTGATTGCCCAAAGAAAAAATACGTGTCCATTATTTTTTGATCATCTAACTGACGGACTAAATAGAATTTCGTTTACTGTACCCCGTCATCACCCCTATTACCCCTCCGGGGGTAACAAAGAACCTAATTGTTTGATCAAATACAAATAATAAGAAAATGCTATATAATGTACTACTAAATAGAGTATGCACTCCTTCTTGCTAGCGAGCCCGCGGGGTGCTGAGTGTGGGAAGCGGGGCGAGATTTTTTCCTGATTTTGACATTTATTTTAGTGATGTTACGGTCTTGAATTTTGACAAACCGGATTTGATCGGTTAGTAGTACATGCAAATCGGTTTCCGAACCGAACCGCCAAATTTTCAGTAAACCGCGGTTTGAACCGGTTTGAACCGTTTGACGAGTTGACGAATGAAACTTACGAAACAACAGGTGCTATTTTTTTTAATTCTACATATTTTATTGATATTACATCGTGCAAATATTTAAAGGTAATTAAAAAATAATAATTAAAATATGAAAACAAATAACAATAATCAGAATTAAAAATGTCAAAATAAAAATAAACAAATATCTATGTAATACCGTGTTTAAAAAATTACAAAAAAATATATAAACTCTATTAATTACATAAAACCGTACTTCTTAACTTTGAGAATAAAATACAATTTTAATAATCAACAGTATAATAAATACGTAACTTATTTTTGTAAAATCATTTGAGTCGTAGAAACTTTATTTGGTACAAACAACTTAATTAAAAAGTTTTCTTACAACTATTTAGGAATAATATTTGGTCTATTTTTTAGAAGCTGGGCAATTACGTCGCATATTACATAATAATGAAAACAAAATTACACCGTCAAGTCAGTCAAATCTACCAGAGTCCGTTTCATTTCGGTTCGGTCGGTAAGTCGGTTATGGCTGTTGTATTTAAATTGACGATGCGAGCGAACCGTATCCGCTGCTGTAAGTCGGTTCGTATTGGTCTGTCAAGTTTTATTAGGGTCGGTAAAGCACGTCAGGAGCCGCACGCGATTTATGGATGGCGGCATAAACAAGAATTGACAGGCGCGCATGCGCGCAGCGCGATACGAACGAATGCCACGGTAGAACCGGTTTATGAAGACGTTAACCGATTCAACTCGGTCCATGCTCAAACCGGTTTGAATCGGTTTGAAAAGTCGAGTCGTTACATCTCTAATTTATTTATTCTTTATTACCATAAAAACAGTAAATGGCGGACTTAATGCCATAGGAATTCTCTACCAGTCAACCAGTAAAGGTGTAGGAGATGAAATGTAATGGCGATAGAATATGAGCTACTTAGTGTGGATCATAAAAACTATCTACTATACCTAACTATTCTATAACAACAATAAATATAAAATACATATTATACCTACACATATATATATATGAATATATATAAATAAATACATAAATAACCATGCATCCACTAAATTAGTTAAAAAAATATATATAATGATATAAAATTAGGTTGACAGATAGTGAGCACGCACTAGTTTTTTGAATTGTAACTTATTACGTGCAAGGAACGACGTTAAGGAAATTTATAGAAGGGGGGCAGTAAACAACTCCCATGGCAATTTTGATACCTTTGACAGTGACTTCAAGGAGAAGATATTCCATAGAGTCGAGACGAAAGGAGGAAGAACATATAAGTTTGAAAGGTAAGACATTTGACAAATATATGGCAACCCCACCGCCACCTTTGCCAATATGATCGTTTCGAATAAGATTATACCCTGGGAGGTTGTATGAATTAGAATTTAGACATGGCTTAAGCCAACTTTCCGACACCAGGACGGCATGAAACGTATCCGAAGAGAATGCGTGAAGGAGGTCAGCATAGTGCCGTGACATTATTAGAGACATTATTAGAGACGAAGATGTAGCGGCCAAATTGGATTTCTTGGACTGATGATAACATTTTAAAGTCGGGGTAAAATCTGTTTTCGTAATAGGTTACAGGGGTAGCAGTATTGGAAAGGTTAGGAAACACTGCTCTAGAGCCTTTAGACCCCTCGAACCTAAGGAGGTCGGCTCAACTAGAGGGCGTCTCTGAGACTCGGACCTCGGCTCTAGTTAACCCTTGTCGTGGGGGGCGAAAAAAAAACAAGTCTCCTGCAATCCAGGTATATTATACTAATCACAATAGGGAAGATGACTAATTTTTTTTTCTTCTTTTTTTATCAGGTAGATTATCAAAAAATATTGGACACGTATATTTTCTTTTTTCACATAATATAAACATTGCAGAGATATATTGATTTGAAAAGTCGCATGACGTCACGTTTAAGTACACTTTTAAGTGAACATTCACTAAAAAGTGACGTCACGAGCCCCTACTCCCAAACTTTGATGCGCTATAACTTTGTCATTTTTTGGTTGATTGCCCAAAGAAAAAATACGTGTCTATTATTTTTTGATCATCTAACTGACGGACTAAAAAGAATTTCGTTTACTGTACCCCGTCATCACCCCAATTGCGCGGAGCAAACACTACAATGTACTCTTAACGGCTTGTTTAAGTCGGACCGGAGTTTCCTCTCAGTTAAATGTAACAGCGACGACTTATCCCCATCCCTTAGTAGGCCACGGCCGACAGCAGCCCCTCTGGCTGTTGTAATGCCCACCCTATTGCGAACGGCCTTCTGCAGCTCACAAACCGATACGGGCGTGACCAATAGGGAGCCGCTCGTCAAAGGAGCGCATATGTGGTAGTATCACTAGACAGCGCTGCATCGTCCCCTTCTCAGGGGACGATCGCATCCAATGAAGCCTTAAAAGATATCAAAATATACCTTTATTACGTTCGTATAAGTCATTAAGAAACAATTTTGTAGCATTACTTACCGATTAAAAACGTAAAATCTTATTAGTGAAAATTAATGCCGACTCGCGGTTACGCCGCTCGTGCGCCGCTGCTCCGTCCGACAAATATTGTTTTTTTATTTTCCCCTTTAGGGCAGGCAAAGGCAACAAAGACCATACGGCCTTGTTGATAATATTTTTTTTTCTGGTCTTTTGGACATAATTTAACTTTATAGTAAAGATCAAAATTTTAAGGGTTACAAGGCCTTCCCGGCCAGAGGCAGTACCAACGGGTGTTTTTTAGTCAGTAAGAGTCTGACATAACCCTGCAGCCGGCTGTAGGGTATCCATGAGGATTTCTCACGACGCTAGTTGGCCAAACTGAATACTTTCTATT
The DNA here is from genome assembly GCA_902850365.2 of Chilo suppressalis. Taxonomy (NCBI): domain Eukaryota; kingdom Metazoa; phylum Arthropoda; class Insecta; order Lepidoptera; family Crambidae; genus Chilo; species Chilo suppressalis. The sequence continues at coordinate 15,421,919 of OU963916.1, forward strand.
AAAGTTTACTTCAGTTTGTAAACAAATATTTTCAGTTCAGACTCAAGTTTTTGCAGCGTTTACTAACCAACTTTGCAGAAGTCTGTATTGTATAGGTTTCATAATAAAAATCTAGGTTTATACCAGACCAGCTTTAATAACGGGGTCAGATGGCTTGGCAGCCCGCCATACTGCCTGTGTTATGATACAGATTTATAAATGCAAAGTAAGACGATATTTTACTACACGTAGGCATTTTTTAACAATATGTCGATGTCGAACGGTTGCTAGCCTAGCGTTGTAACTTTTTAGGGTTCTTTACCCAAAGGGTGGCAAAAGGGGAGTTATTACAAAGCATCTGCTTTCAGTTCATCTATCAGAACAGTAATAGATAGCTGTAACTATGGACCGCCCGCGACTTCATCCGAACTTTAGTTTATTGAGAATTCCACAGTAACCTTTTAATTACACCTTAACATTTTTCCGGGATAAAATGTATTTTATATCTCATTCCAAGTCATAAACTATATGCGTACCAAAGGAGATTGCTCAGCTTCCATACATGTTTGGCCTAAAAACCAATAACCATGAAAAATTGTTTCCTACATTCGAAATTATATATAAATTACCGTAGAAACGAATATTATCGACGGCCACTCCTGAGAACTTCTATAAACCATATACACTGAATGATTTTGAGGTTATGTTTGCAAATAGGCACATAGGTATTAGAATAATAAAAACCAAATAACTTATATAGGAAAATAGGGCAATCAAGCCAAGTACCGATATTATGTATTAGATTCAGGTATATAGAGCATGTAAAATATCAGATATGTGCATGTTTTTAAAAACACGAACAGAAACTGTGTGATGATTGTGAATGAGCCACAGATTAGAGAGAATTTTTAAACTCTCGTTAATCAAAGAAAGCTAAGAGCTGTAGGTTATACAGCCATATCTTCAGCAGCTTCATTATTTTTGTTATGTTTTTATAATAACCATATTTTAGATTTTTAGTGTATCACACCTTATAATGTGTTTATTTAGGTGTTTGGCAAAAAATGTACGGCAATAGACTTTATGATGTCGCCTACCATCTATATTAATTGTCTTAGCACATTTGCAAGCAGTAAAAATGATAATAAAGTTGTGGATATTAATACCACCCGTGTAATAAAAAAAAATATATTTTATTAATCTTTACAAAATATGTAGATTTGTTTTGATGTTATATAAACAACCTCAATCAGTCTTTGTGAATGTTACTACACCCATAGCCAATAAAAATGATTCGTATGTTTTCCAAACCGGTAAAAATAGAAGTCCTTTTTTAAAATTAATATATTATTTAAAGGTGGCCGTTAAAATCTAATGACTGTAAAATAAAGTATAAATTACGCCAAGAATTACTGTATATGTCAATATTTTATTTGCATTTAGGCCAATTTGACCAATCTCCTTTCATAGAAATCCATTCAGTAATTTTTACGAGATTGAGTAACAAACTTTCACATTAATAATATAAAGTAGGATTCAAAATCCTACATAATGTGCGTTTCTATAACCTTTGTATCAATAATGAAAAAAACCGGCGAAATGCAAGTGGGACTCGCGCACCGAGGGTTCCGTATAAACTCAATTTAATACCTCTACGCTTTCATGAGAAAAGAGGTAATAACTTTAAAATTTGAAAAAAAAAATTTTATATATGATTTTACTAAAAATTTACTGTGTTCGGCATTTTGCCTTTATCTGTACAATATGATGTTACTTCGTACCGAATTTCAAGATTCTAAGTTCACTGGAAGTACCCTATAGGTTTTGGTTCCCGTGCGAGTTTCGAAAATTTGCGACATAAACGGCTGTATCTTTTTATTGCTTTGGCTTAGAAGTTTGATTTTTTTCACAGCTCCAAGGGACATAGACCTGACTATTAGATATGAATTTCAGTTTGATACCTCCACGCGTTCCTGAGAAAAATGGTCTTGACAGACGGACGGACGGACGGACAATTTACTCGTAAGTGATCGTATAAGGCTTCCGTTTTTTTCTTTTGAGGTACGGAACCCTAAAAATGAAGAAAAGTGACATTGTGCACGATTCTGGTATGATTCCCTAAAGTGCCTAAATCTAAAATGAATGAAATGAATTTATGTGTATCCTTGTTACGCTCAACACAGGAAAATAAATAAATAAATATTTCCAACACTCACACCAATTAGCCTAGCCCCAAAGTAAGGACTGTAAGGCTTCTATTATGGGATCCTAAGGTAACGATAACGGATAGAGTACATATATTGTACATATATAGGTAAGTATATTTACTATATATCTATATCCTAAATAATGTAATGGAAGGTGACTTCAGAAGTATCTCTGAAGTCGTTTTTCAACTTGACGACTCTTTATATATCAATACAGGGAGAAAAAAGCAGCCCTTGCTGAGTTTCTTGCCGGTTCTTCTCAGTACAAGGTCTCCCGCCGTAGTTTTGCGAACCGATGGCGTAGCTTCTTGACCTTCACAAGTGCTTGTAACAGCCTAGACTGAATGAATGACTTTTCATTTCATTTCTATTCATTTCATTTCTTTTAATTTCATTTCATTTCATATTTTACACTCGGAATGAGAAGGTGAGGCTGCTGTCAAAAGTAATTTTAGGATAAAAGTGAAATCAGCAGCCATTGTAGCAGACACATACAACAGCGGGACTATCACAAAACAGACGGTAAACCAATGACGTATAATAAATAGACAGGTTATTAACTAATGGCCAATATAATTGCATTTTAAAATGTCGCAAGTAGTCCCCGCCCCAACTTCCCATGGCAACAGACGCCAATAGTTTTTTTTTTTATTGAGTGTGTATGCTGTTGGTCGCAGATGACCTTGACAGCGTCACCGGGTTTGGGGACGGCGAGATCCTAAGGGGACCTCAAGCTGAGAATTGGCGAGTGCCTCTGGAGGTATTCCAGGCGGATGGCGTCTCCCCACGGGGGGAGTCTCCTCTCAGTCTGGAGCCTCTAGACCACTCGAACCTGAGGGGGTCGGCTCAACTGGAGGGCGTCTCTGAGACTCGGACCTCGGCTCTAGTTAGCCGTTGTCGTGGGTGTCGTTGTACGTACCTGTACCTGGTGTAGCGTGTCGTGTGTAGACCGGGTCTTCGCACTCTTATCCTACGGGTGCGGTGTCTGCCTAATGCTAAGCTAGTGTGCAAGTATTCTAGCTTTGTAGAATACTTGCACACTAGCTTAGCATTAGCCAGTTGGTGTTTGTGGCCTGTGTGGGAGGAATCGGAGGCGACGCTAATAGAGCGCACTAAAGTTGTCTCTTTCACTTTCATGCATAAAACAGATTACATCTCGCTCTTTAGCCTCCACTTGTCAACGGTGTCAGCAAATGTCAAAATAAGTGATCACTAAATATTTTAAACATTAATTTTTTTATAACTGTACTTACGAATGAAATGGCATGTTTTTCTTGTCTCTAATAGTTCCAGTGTAATTTGTGTACTATTTAAAAATAGACATAGGGCTTTTTGTTTGGAAAACGTAAAATATTGAAACGTTGTACCGAAGTGTAGCCATGGCGAGAGAGCGTGCCCGACTGAATGCAAGTCGGGCAATTACCTGACTTTCGTATTGCCAAATTAGAAGCGTGTACGACGTATCAATAATTATAAGACATCGTAGCAGTAAACGTATTTCTGGCAAATGTTTTAGTTTTTCTTATTTATTTAAAAGTAAAGCAAAGTAATCAACATATAGGTGAGACCAATCATTCATCTATTCATCTATGTTAATCAACATGTTTTTACAAGCTTACCTAACGATTTTTTTAAGTACAGCCGATGCGAAATTTGTGAAAAATTACGATTTCAGCTAAAACTAGCGATATTACATATTACAATAGTTCTGCTACCGAACCTAACCTATCCTACGACGAGTTCCATTGCACATCTCCGTAGTCCTTCATCAGATCATATTAATTTTTATATGGTTGCGACTACAAAACAAATTTTTAAAAGCGGCCTATAAAATACGGAGCAATCGCGTAACAAACAGACGAAAAAAAACATATAGACCAATTGAAAGCCGCAGTAATAGCGTTCCAAAACTTTGTAAAACGCAGAAAATTAACAAAATTGGTCACCCATCTTAGAAACGAACTTTGCGAACGTATCTTATTAAAATCGACAATCACCGAAGTAAAACTGTCCATGGAGCTTCTACGAATGTCTAATAGGGATTAATAAAATTTTGTTTCAGTTGCTTTTATCATAAAAGAGGATAACGAATCGTTTAAATCACAAAAGAATTAAATAAAGATCAGACTATATGGCAAAGTTTAATCTTTTGTACGATAAATTCATGAAGGAGGAGCTTCTTAGACATTCTATTCAAAATTAATAGAGAATAAGTTAAGCGAAAATAGAAACATTATCTCTTATCTATTAGACAAGTCCGTCCGTCCGTCTGTCTGTGGTGCTGTTTCAGCGGCCAAACCGTAAGAGATAGATAAAGAGAATGTTTAAGTTATAAGTTAAGAATAGTCTGATAAGACTACAAACCGGATTTGAGTAACGTAGCACTTCCGGTTTTCGAGAAATCACGAATTTCAAACGAAACCCCACAAAATCTCCGAAGTTCTCAATTAATTAAATACATTTTTTTTAAATCAGGTTTTGGTGAACATTTGGTTCACTGGTTTGCTAGTTGTTTCTTAATTGGCCATAAGTACCTAACAAAAAGTTCGGTCAAAATATTTTTTCAGGTCACATATTAAGTATTTTTAGTCTGTAGTTCAGTTTTCTCATCGCGAAAATGTTAGTTTAAATCTCTGTTATTAATAAAGATGTTCTACAATTGAATGAAAGGCGATCTGCAAAATATTTTACATATACTAGGCACACTGGCTGTTACACAATCAATAGGGTAACTTACTTGAAGCCAAACCGATCATAATCCACACAAAGGCATTCCAATTGACATAACTTCACAATTATCTAATCATAACTGAAACAAATTTGAAACAGTGTAATTCGGAACAAAAACAACAGTAAAAAAAGTATAAATAAAAAAAAACAAATGTCAAAAGTAACGCGCGTTTACGGTTGACATTTTAGAAAAAAGTTCCAGTTTTAACGCAGTAAAGAAAAAACAAAAAAGGTTGAAAATAAAAAGAAATAAATGGTGGGAAAACAAAGGAGTTTTAATAATGTGCCTACTTTTTAAAAAAAGAACGCGACGGCACCGCTACCTCGAGACCGTCCGCGGCGATTGTGCCGCTCCAACTGACTGGGCCACCTCGGGAGCGGGGGTGCCTTCTATACTTACTTGTTTACATCTTAAATGGGGTACACGTAGAGTAACATGGGAACAGAGGATGGCATTGGAAAGACCTAAAATTTAACTAAAACAAAATAAAACTGGTGTCGATTCTGGCATGTTTCTCAAAACCTAAACTTAAATTTGACAACAGTATATCCTAATCATTCTCTATACAGAATGAAAAGGACAGATTGACATTAAATTTAGTTTTTAGTTTAGAGAATCCTGCCAGAATCGATCACTGTCTATTTGAAAATATTCTGTAAGTGATGTTGTGTAGAATGTGTGTGTGTATCATTGCTCGTGAAAAAACCTAGGTAAGCGATCTTATTACCTTAAGAAAGGTAGGACATAGCGGATTTACAGCTCATATTGGAACGCGTGCAAAGAAATTTGGTGACTTATTTCTTTGTCGCACTATCCGTAAATGAAATGCTCTGCCTGCTCACGTGTTCCCTCCTTCTTACAACCTGGGATCCTTTAGCAGAGGCTTGAAGAAACAACGTGCAGGTGAGGGTGGCTGGTGTGGCAGGTAGAACCACTGTACCAGATATCTTCACGTCTGGACTTCACCGTCACTTAATAACAGGTGGGGCGGAGTCATTTGTCGGACCTATCTATAAAAATAATACGCTCATCTGGGGAAGTTACCTCCATTTCACAGAAGATCAGATTAATAGTTATTTTTGATATTAGTATGGTGAGTTGGTTATTACATACGAGTAGACCAATGTAAGCCCTTCGCCCTAAGGCTTACCAAAGTCACGAGTTTGTAAATAGCATTCATCGCAATTCGGCACGAATGTCATATGAGGAGCTGGCTAACAAAACGGTATAATTACGCATATTGTTTTGAAAAATATACTATTTTTTTTACAGCCCGGAGGTTTTGGGCCAGCTGAATTTGAATTTCAACTTATGTCAATCAAAACCGCCTAAAATGTTGTTAAAATTACTATATTAAAAATCTCGTCAAAGCTCACTGTAGGTATGTCATTCAGTTTTTTACTCCTGTAAAATTTAATTTTATGTAATTATACCGTTTTGTTCGCCAGCTCCTCATATCACGTTTTTCAACACATTTGCAAGAAAACAGTATCGAAGCAAACTTTTTGTAACAAAGAAAATGGCGCCACGTGTTAGTTAGAAGTACACCTTTCGCTTCTTTTTAATTTTAGTATTAAATTGAGACAAAGATATTGATTATAAGCGCTTCCAAGGAGTGTCGACCTGAAATTTAAAAAAATAATCCGCAAAGAATACGCACGGCGCCATGCATGGGAGCGTGCGGTAAAATGTTTTACCGCACGCTCCGTTATATAACCCGTAATTTTGAGCTTTCGAACAATGTATACAATCTCCGTAAATGTATATTTTGGGCAAATGTGTTGAAAAATAACATTACCTTTTGGTGGTGTTATCGCAAAGGTTTGTAGGCTAGGTGGCCGCTGGTAGCAAATTGAATGATTCCTATAAGTGAACAATTTATAAGTGTGTTCATAATTATCTCAAAATTATATTTTTAATAGGTTATTCTAATTTATGATGTAATATTTATAGTGTATAGTGTGTACACTTTTAAAGGCAATTAATTAGCCTGGAAAAGTAATGTACCTGAATGCATGTGTCAACATAAATATTGTAAGTAATACTCAATGTATTTATAGTTGTCATAATTAATTAAATAAACGCTTTTGAAATGAAAAAGAAAAAAATAATGAATGTTTCCTAGGAGCACTCTCACACTTGTATAGACTATACACTCTGTTCTGTTCATTACACTGTCCACAAAGCGTCTGCCTGCGTATACATACGAAATATAAATCGCCAGAACGGATGTTATTATTAGCGTAGTTTCCAATCATTGCGGCGATATTGATGGGAATATTGAGACGGTATTGATGTAGACTTACGAGATTTGAATGAATAGAGTAATTAATGATATGGGTTAGATGTTGAAGCCCCAACCGCGTTGCGTATTGGGAATTGATCGGGGTAGTTTAATTTGGGGGGAGTTTGTGTTCGTATATAATTTGGTTATCTTTCAGACGTTTTGTTAAATACCATAATACACTTCTGGACACATCTATTGGCCCACCTTAGAGTTTAGGTTTCGATGGCCCCTACCGAAATATGATTGCTAGATTGAACAAAAACTGTTGATGCAGTTTTAAACCTGATACATTTTACCATCTTTTTCGATCGTATTGTTTTAAATTTGAATTCAGAATACCATACGACATGGAGCTACGCCTAACAAGTCGGATATGCGCCTTGTTAAAGGCAATTGATTTTTGAATAAAAAACATGTTTTATCAAATAAAGGTTTAATTTAATAACGCGTGTTGCCTCCATGGGCATCTACCACAGCTCTCATACGATTAGGCATTAGAATTTATCAACCGCTCTATGAAATTTTGAGGGATCATCTCCCATTCCTCTTCTATAGCAGTTTTCAACTCCTGCATCGTATGGGCAACTGGCTGACGAGCCCTAACACGTCTTTTTAGCTCGTCCCACAAGTGCTCAATGGGGTTCATGTCTGGGCTTCTGGCTGGCCAGTCCATAACTGTGATGTTCACATCCCGAAGATATTCCTTGACGATGCCGGCCGCATCAGCTCTTGCATTATCATGCATAAAAAGGAAATTTGGGCCCACATAGTCCGCGTATGGTATCACGTGAGGTTCTAAGCACTCACGAATGTACCTTTCAGCATTTAATGTTGGCAGCCGTGGTCCTGTAACAACCTCAAGTTGAGTTTTGCCGCTTGCGGATATACCGCCCCAGACAGTCCATGAGCCACCGCCATAAGCAACCCTCTCTTCAAAGCAGCATTGTGCGAAACGCTCTCCCTTACGTCGGTAGACCTTGCTGTGTCCAATTTAAATGACTGCGTGCGAAATGAAGGCGCGCTGTTCGGTGGGCTCGCGTTAGTTTGGGCCCATTAGCTGGCTTGTGTGGTACCATATCGCGTTCTTTTAACCTTCTCCGAACAGTTCGAGCGCTCACAGATACTCCGTGGAAGTTGCGAATTTGTTTTTGTATCTCAATGGAGATAAGGTGACGATTTCTCAAGCTGGTCGTCACGATGAATCGATCCTGCCTTTCAGTTGTGACCCGAGATTGTGGCCTTCCTTGGCGACGAACAAAGCCGCCAGTCTCTAGGTACCTCCGATAAACATTTCGGACCGCAGATCGACTTAAATTAAGTTGAGCACTCACGTTTCTTTGGCTGTGTCTGGCCTGAATAAGTGCCACAGCTTGGGCGGCGACTTCAGGTGAAGTATCCATAGATTATTGATAGAACCTCACCTTAATGTTAAGAATAAGTTGTAAATGTTTGTTGCAAAACTAAAGATATCAATCACTTTTTAAATAATTAAATCCAAGTAAACCAATAAAACCAAGTTTTCTTAGTATTCGGTTGTTTGATATCAACAAACAGGCTCCAAATTGTCTTTTATTTCTTTAAATTCTGTGTTCAAATTTCAAAAAAAGATTATTGAATGAAATTGTGAATGTGCCAGGTTCAAAACTGCATAAAAACTTTTTGCTCGACCTAATATAAAATTTTAGCTAGGACCAAACGAAACTGAAAATACAAGGTGGGCCAATAGATGTGTCCAGAAGTGTATCATCATCATTAGCTTATTAATGTCCTAAGAGCTCGGGCACTTCACCTTAAAGAAGATCACAGTAAAATAACACTACGTGTCGCCGCACATGGGCCACACGCCACAGCCACAAACGCCGCCACGAGAAGCTAGAAGCGGCTACTAAAGTGGCTGAAGCGAGCGACAGCGGCCGACTAAGATAAGGGAGAGATGGGTGGGGAATCGCGCGAGTGACGTGTGGCGGCGTTTTGCGTCGGCGCATTAAGTGGCCGGTGCGGGCCACAAGAAGCGAGCAACGACGATTTGTAGCGTGTGGCGGCCACCGGCGTACCGTGCGTGGCGAGTCCGTATAAAATGTATGAAAGCTACAAGAAATATGCCGGTGGTGGCGTTTTGTGGTTGTGGTCGGTGGCCCGTGTGCGGCGACACTAAGGTAAGGGAGAGAGGGGTGGGGAATCGCGCGAGTGACATTTGGCGGCATTTTGTATCGGCGCATTAAGTGGCCGGTGCGGGTCACCAGAAGCGAGCAACGACCATTTGTAGCGTGTGGCGGCCACCGGCGTACCGTGCGTGGCGAGTCCGTATAAAATGTATGAAACTACAAGAAATATGCCGGTGGCGGCGTTTTGTGGTTGTGGTCGGTGGCCCGTGTGCGGCGACACTAAGGTAAGGGAGAGAGGGGTGGGGAATCGCGCGAGTGACGTGTGGCGGCGTTTTGTATCGGCGCATTAAGTGGCCGGTGCAGGCCACAAGAAGCGAGCAACGACGATTTGTAGCGTGTGGCGGCCACGCGGAGTGCCGTGTGTGGTGAGTCCATATAAAATGTATGAAAACTACAAGAAACACTCCGGTGGCGGCGTTTTGTGGATGTGGTCGGTGGCCAGTATGCGGCAACACTACGCTTTGGTGTTTTTGTGTTTCCGCCGATGAGTATGGTTCCAGGGCTCCACGGGGTAGACGATTAGGTCAGGGTAGGCAACGACGCGATACATAAGTACACGGAACCTTTTTTTTTTTGATTTTTCGAACAATGTATACAGTCTCTGTTAATGAGCAAATGTGATGAAAAAATAACATTACCTTTTCGTGCTGTTGTAGTTCTGTCGGTGAGTAAGGTTTCAGGGCTTCACGAGGTTGGGGATTAGTTTAATGTCGCCGCACACGGGCCACCGACCACAAACACAAAACGCCGCCACCGGCATATTTCTTGTAGTTTTCATACATTTTATATTGTACGCCGGTGGCCACCACACGCTACAAATCGTCATTGCTCGCTTCTTGTGGCCCGCACCGGCCACTTAATGCGCCGATACAAAACGCCGCCACACGTCACTCGCGTGATTCCCCACCCCTCTCTCCCTTACCTTAGTCGGCCGCTGTCGCGCGCTTCAGCTACTTTAGTAGCCGCTTCTAGCTTCTCGTGGAAGCTTCTCGTGGAAGCTTCTCGTGGCGGCGTTTGTGGCTGTGGCATGTGGCTCGTGTGCGGCGACACTTGGTATTGCCAACAGTGATATTTTTGGTAATGCAAGCGTCTACAGGCTATGATGGCCGCTTGCCATCAGGCGGGCCATACGTTTATCTGCCACTACTTTTAACAAAAAAAAGACTCCTTACAATGCCATTGCAAATTCCGCATCTCCATTACAAAAAAAAAGTCTCAATCAATTTATTCGTACTATTTGTAAATGAGAAATTGATTATCATATTTCGCTGAATAACTCCACTGAATTCATTAATAAACAAACAAAAGACAATCGAAATACCAGAGTTAATTAAGACAAATTGTTAACAAAGATAGCTTGGAAACAATCCGCACTTTTCGCAAGTTATTCGACAGGAATTCAATCGGGTTCAGTGTTAAATGAAGTTGGGCGGGCGGCTTCCTTTTATTTTTGGAAATTAATTTATATTGAACTATTTGGAGCTTGCGACTTCGTCTGCGTGGAAAAATTGCTTTCCTATACCACCTTCCATCCCCATTTTTAAACCTTTATCTATACCAATGTTTTCTGGGATGAAAACAACCATGTCGACTTAGCCGGGATTCAAAATGCTATCTCTATATATACAGGGCCTGATTTACCCACGGGCTAATAAGGCTTGAGCCTAGGGCGCAAGGACCAAGTGGGCGGCCAGCGGACGCGGCGCTGTGACTTACATAATAATATTTGGTAATTTTGGCAAAAATCGTGAGAATAAAATTCCTGCGTACGCTCTCACACAAACATAATAAAAAGTATAGATAGATACAATATCACGAACAAAATCGTTATTTACGGAGAACGTTTTTTTTTTGAGAATATAGTGCAATGATTCGCCAGCGTTTCTCGCAAGGATCAATTCTACAAATCGTCGTTGCTCGCTTCTTGTGGCCCGCACCGGCCACTTAATGCGCCGATACAAAACGCCGCCACACGTCACTCGCGCGATTCCCCACACTTACCTTAGTCGGCCGCTGTCGCGCGCTTCAGCCACTTTAGTAGCCGCTTCTAGCTTCTCGTGGCGGCGTTTGTGGCTGTGGCGTGTGGCTCGTGTGCGGCGACACTAAGAAGACGCAAATGATTTACTGATAGAATTTAAACACTGTTTATTTGTATTGAAACGAAAATCAGTACCCTTAGTACGAGTGCGAGCTCACGAAAACTATCATAGTTTTCGTAATTGTAAAACTCGTACTAAGGATACAGTACAGCCCTTTGACATACTTACGGACCGAGAGACGTACACTATACGATAGGAAACGTTTAAGAAAATTAAGAAAGTTGAGATGAAAATTCGATTCTTACGGAATATATGAAAACAAATCAGAAATAAAGATAAAATGTCCACTCATAGAGGAACACGGCCGTTGCGGCCAGGGCGAGAAGGTATACACAGCTTTTCCCTCTATTGCAGTGTTTCCTAACCTTTCCAATACTGCTACCCCTGTAACCTATTAGGAAAACAGATTTTACCCCGACTATAAAATGTTTTCATCAGTCTAAGAAATTCTAATTTGGCCGCTATATCTTCATCTCTAATAATGTCATCATCAGGAGAAAATCTCGCCCCGCTTCCCACACTCAGCACCCCGCGGGCTCGCTATCAAGAAGGAGCGCATGCTCTATTTAGTAGTATTATTATATATTTTCTTATTATTTAGATTTGACCAAATAATTAGGTTCTTTGTTACCCCCGAAGTGTGGCAGATTTACCCCCGGAGGGGTAATTACCCCCAGGTCGGGAACCCAGGCTCTATTGCATTGGGCATACAAACGATACATTACAGGATTTGGCAATGTGTTGCGTCTAGGGTTGCCCGATGCTGGCTAATTAGAACATCAAGCAGGTGTCATTCGTTATTAGTTTATTTTGTTACGAACCTAGCACGTTATCGGAATCCGCCTTAATATAATATTTTAAGGTCTTATTACTGGACACAGGACAACACGCAAAATTCCGGGACAATCCCGGAAATCCCGGCCACTGGAGACCTCAGTTGCGTCATTGATTATGTGTGAGTGTCCCAATTTCAGTTTTGTGTTTGTAGGTACGTGAAACTGTATTTTGTGCATATTGCACCGCGCCAAAAATGGCAAAATGATTTGAACCAACAACAGAGCTGGTGTGGCTTGTGAAGCGGCTGAAAAAGCTAAATCATGCAAATACAGGGGTCTAGGCTCCGAATATGATTATGTCCCATTCGGTGTCGAGACCCTTGGTCCGTGGGGTCCTAGAGCTATAAGGCTTTTTAAGGAAATATCAAAAAGGTTAGTCGACATCACAGGAGACCGAATAGCTGACAGCTACCTCGGACAAAGAATTAGTCTAGCTGTACAAAGGGGGAACGCTGCCAGTATCTTCGGAACCTTGCCTAAAAGGACTCCTTTTAATAATACATTTTAGCTACTATGCCTATATTATATTGTTTAAGGTTTTTAGTTTTAGGTTCATTGTTCTAGTATACAGGCTGTTACAAAAATACAAATAAAGCTTGAAGGGCGTTGAAGTACATCATATAAGGAGTCTCTTATTTTCTTAAAAAAATTGCATGAAGTTTTAACTTTTTATAAAAACAGTTATACCTATTTAATGATTAATAAAAATATCGATCATTTTAAGACACGTCACTAGTTCGCGGATCATTAAAAGGTTCAAGGTTTATTTGTATTTTTGTAACAGCCTGTAAATTTTTTTTTGTGTGTAATTATTATGTTTACTTAGGTTAAAATTGTTTTTGTTACTTCGTAACTTTATTGTTTTTGATTTGAAAAGTATTATGCCGCTATGGATACCTACTCACTTCCGTACTACTCAATATAGCTACCCTACAGATATAAAGCGAAAGTTCGTTAGCTCAATTATCCGTTGCCATTTCAACGCGTCACCTGTGCACTACATCTATCGATGCATTTCTGTATGTAACAGTTACAGCACTCAGCACGTTGCCATTTATCGATTGACAATACAATGTGAGATCTTTCTGGAGATACATCTGAGGATAAATAAATAAATATTTCCAACACTCACACCAATTAGCCTAGCCCCAAGCTAAGCACTATAAGGCTTGTGTAATGGGATACTAGGGTAACGGATAGAATACATATACTGTACATATATAAGTTTATTTACATAGAAATACATATTAAACATCCATGACTGGAGTACATATGCTCGTATTCATCACACAAACATCTGCCCCCATCGGGATTCGAACCCGGGACCTCTCGAGTCGGCGACACCATTAAACCCGGCGTACAAACCACTCGGCCACGGAGGTCGTCGATAATTTCCAAATGATGGCCGGCAAAATGTGGTTATAATTAAACTATTTTTCAAAGATTATAATATGAGGAGTTCGATGGCGCAGGTGGTTAGCGCGTTCGGCTGCGTTCGTTGAACTTAAGCAACTTTCGCAGTGGTCGGTCATGGGATGGGTGACCAAAAATCTTCTATCTCGAGCTCCTCGGTGCTTCAGAAGGCACGTTAAGCCGTTGGTCCCGGCTGCATCTGCAGTCGTTAGCACCCGCCAATCCGCACTGGGACCGCGTGGTGGATCATGGCCCAATCTCCCTATTCCATCCGTAGGGAAGGCCTGTGCCCCAGCATTGGGGGCATTAATAGGCTGATGATGATGAATATGTTTATATAGGCAAAGGAGCTGGCTGTCCACCTGATGGTTACTGGTCACTGCCGCCCTTAGACACTTGTAGCACCAAGGGTACCACTCATGCTTTGCCAGCTCTGAAGGAAAAGGTTTACCCGCCTTTTGAAGACCATCTTAGTTTTAATAGTACGGCGGGCTGTTTCCGCAACTTTACACCCAGTGCCTATTTTGCGTGGGGATTACCATCAGTCCTGCCATCCCAGTTCCTCCAAAAAGCTCAGCAGTCCCCGAATGTTGCTGCAGACCTCTACTACACTAGTAGACACCTCGGGCTTCCCATTAGAGAAGTCCTTTGTTTAGCAACGCCCCTGCACACCAGTAGAATATGGGCGCTCGTCTCCTCCTCCTCCAGATAGGCTCTGCACAGAGGGCTGTCAGAAATACCTATTTGAAGACCGTCATATCATAGCTGAGGGGAAAACCGCTGAAGGAAGTTCGTTCCAGATCTTGCTGGTACGCAAGAAACAGGAACGCGCGTACAGCATAGTGCTAAAACGTCCAGCGTCCAGATGGTGGGGATAAATAAAACTTCTCTCTGCGAGGTTCCTGAAAGAACGAGTTAAGAGAAACTTCGCAGGCTAGCGAGATGAGAATGCTTGGAGGCCAAATGCCTAACGGGATTTCTATGGCTATCGCCACAGAACACAGAAATATGTTAAAGGAAAACTGTGGCGCGCCTCACAATTACGTGTGACCAAATGCTCATAACTTGACCAAAACTTGGTTCTGATTGCGTCGTTGCTCACGGCTGTGAGCGCTAAATGGTTCGATAGTTTGATGTTACTTTCATCCAAAGTCATTCAGTAGTTTTTACGTGGTTGAGTAACAAACATACAAACTTTCACAGACTTCACTTTTGTGTGATTTCTTACTTTCTTGGGTTATCATGGCACCGCCAACAAATGTTAAAATTTGACTTTAAATGTACCAAAAAAATTGGTTGTCTGTAAAGTCGGTTTACGGACAATAGTTTTACGTGATAACGTTATAAAGAAACATTGATGAAAAATTGCATAATTGCTAGCTCTGACGTCAAGCGAGAAGAGAGATAAATGTGTACAAGCCGACCGACGCTTGGGCCGATCGTGCCTCTCTATCGCTTGTTCCGCGCTCTCAGTCTCAGGCGGAACGTGACACTTTTCCGTGCGTGCAGCCTGTGTTCATCTTTATATATAAAACTCAAAGGTGACTGACTGACTGGCATAGTGATCTATCAACGCACAGCCCAAACCACTGGACGGATCGGGCTGAAATTTGACATGCAGGTAGATGTTATGACGTAGGCATCCGCTAAGAAAGGATTTTGATCAATTCTACCCCGAAGCGAAGCGAGGGCGGGCCACCAGTCGATTTATAAGACGTAATCACGTCAATATAAATAAATAAATAGTAAAGAATATGTTACATTTCTTGCTTTTGAATAGCTTTATGTTTATGAATTGAATTTTTGTTCAAATGTTTTCTTAATAGCTTCAATGTATCTTCGAACAAATCTCGTGCTATATAGTCTCATGAACGTCAATAGTGTACCGAGCCTAAGCCCTAGGGCGTCGATCGCTTTCCTCTCGTTAGCAGCTACGACAGAAACGTGTAACCCGTCCCGCCAGGAATCGAATCTGGGACATCGATCGTGGGCGAAGGCTACGAAACCGCCAGATTTACTATTTGCTACCATAATAAAGGGATTGTTTCGTACATCTTTAGCATTTCGCATTGCATTTTATTAAAAATTCAGACCTTATCAACAGACATTGCTGGTTCCCCTACCCCGTGGAGCCCTTAAATCAAATCGAAATCAATTGAAATCCTTAAATCGTAACATAAATTATCCAATTATTTTCATGAATTTTCTATGTGATTATTTTTGCATAGTTGCTTAAAAAACTTAAGCGAATTTTGTAATAAGTTACTTATGAAAATGCTTGCCGGTGATTAGTACTTGTCGTGGCAGATTGTAATTAATTAAGTAAATGATTTTAACATATTTTAAAAAAGTGTTAGATTTTTTTTTAATAATTTTAAAAGTTTAACTCGCGTGGCATCCAGCTTGCGCAAATCGTCACTCCACCGTGCCTGAGGACGTCCTACACTACGTTTGCCTAGACGCAGTCTCCACTCCAGAACTCTTCTACCCCAACGGTTATCGGTTCTTCGGCAAATATGGCCAGCCCACTGCCACTTCAGCTTACTAATCCGGTGGGCTATGTCGATAACTCTGGTTCTCTGTCGGATTACCTCATTTCTGAGTTGGATGCGAGTAGCCCAAAATCGATCTGAGTGGCGTGCAATTGGAGAGGCCTATGTCCAGCAGTGGACTAGGATAGGCTATTGATGATGATGATGATGAACTCGCGTGGCATTGTTTTTAGTAAAATTTTCTTTAGATTTAAAAATAAATAGAATTTAAATTCTGAACGTATGCATGTTCAAAGAGCAGTACCACAGTACTTACTCAGGTACATTTACTGAAATTTCAAGAGTTCGATAGCAATGAATCAAGTGGAGTGGCGCTTGATCCGAAATTAAATTGAATTAATCACCAACGTAACTTACGCTAAGTGGTCGGTATTGATTCCGAGAAGCAATTGTATAATGTCTGATTGAGATAAATGATCGGAGAGTTGGGGTACTTATGTCCGTAGATATAGACTTTTCAGAAGCTCTACTCTCTTTCTACGAAACGAAATTTCGGCAACGAACGAATTTTAAACGAAATTTCGCCAGTGACTACTCTATTTCATCTTCGAACACGCACATAAAGTTCGGAATCACAGACAATTATCGTGAACGAATGGAATGAGTTATGTTTGTGAGTTCTTTTTGTCTACACTTTTTGAACATTTTTTTACTTCATAACAATATTACTTTATGACAACATTTTTGATTACATTAAAACAACCTCTTTTGACAGTGTTAGCCGCCTAATTTGTAGAGTTCATGCAATCGAATGTATGTCAACCTAAATTTGTCGTGTAACACTTTGAAGTATTGGTAATACTATAAATAAACAAAAATTAGATTATTTGTAAATTTTTCATACTCAAAAATGTTTCTCGCGCTAAGCAGCCTTATTTAAAAATACTCTAGTAGTAATTATAGGTTAATTTAAACAAAAATCTCAAAACGAAAATGAAAAGGTAACACTTTTCATTTCGTCAATCTGAGGTAAAATTTCGAACAATAATTATCTGTCAAATTCAATTTTTAGTTCAAAAGTTTTGTGAATTAGAGTAGGCCTAGAGAATTTAAATGTCAAACTATTTTCGGACGAACGAATTTTCGAAATGAAATAGAAACTTATATTTAAGAAAGAGTTTTTTTACATTTGGATACCCTTTCAAGGATTCTGAGGTATTGTCTTCATCTTTTAAATATTGTAGTGTTTCCAGGTCTATTGTAGTAGTATTATCGCTGGCTGCTGAAGAATCAGAGTCCTCAACAAACATATAATAAGATTCTGTCCTTTCCTTCTTTTTATCAGAGTGACTACCGGTGCCAAAATTACCTCACCGAAATGGGGTATTTGACAAAAATAAAAATTATGGCCATCCCATAAGATAATATTGGTTCATGCTAGGGTACAGTACCCCTAGCACGAACCAATATCGAATTCGTATCGTTTGCGAGCCCGAAATGTCATTGTCAAATGTGTACTGATTTTTAGTTCTCGTTACGTACTTTGTGCCGCTGCTGTTCAAGTTTCCATACAAAATTTGACATTGACATTTCGGTTTGCAAATTATTCGAATTCGATAATGGTTCGTGCTATGGGTACATTGCGTTCATAAATAAGGTAATCATGGATTTAAGAATGAAAAATAGGAATAATGAATTGACAATGTAACAAAACTATTTTGTATTTTATAAATACTAAATATTTATATAAAGTATTTCAAATAAAATACAAAATACATTTAGAGAAAAAAGTATTTCAAATATAAAATAAAAATAGGTATTTTGCATTTTGTATTTGCATTTCAAATAATTCACATCTCTGGAATTAACAAACATACAAACACACAAAAATACAAACTTTCACTTATTTATAATATTTGTAGGTTGGTAATACCAAGGTTATTTTGGTAATACCAATTGGTAATACCAAGGTTATTTTGGTAATACCAGTTGGTAATACCAACTTACAAATATTATAAATAAGTGAAAGTTTGTATTTTTGTGTGTTTGTATGTTTGTTAATTCATCACGCAAAAACTACTGAACGGATTTGGGTGCAACTTGGTACACATATGTTTTATGACTTGGGTTGAGATATAGGATACTTTAAAAATGTTAGGATCCTGAGGGATTTTCCAAAAACTAAGTTAACGCGGACGAAGTCGCCGGCGGCTAGTCACACTAATATTATAAAGGCGAAAGTTTGCGAGTGTGTATGTTTGTTACTTCTTCACGTCTAAACGGCTGGAGCGATTTTAATAAAATTTGGTATGAGTTAGCTGACATTCTGGTTTAACACATAGGCTACGTTTTACTGCGGGAAACCTATCTTTATCTCTAATAAACCGAGGGTAACACCGCTGAGCACAGCTAATTAAGTTATATATCTATGCAGTGCCGTCTTGGAGGGCCTGGGCATATTATGATAATGGGGCCCCTATGACTTCCATTTGGTGATTTAACAGGAACTAGGGACTTTGTATTAGATCTGAAGGGGTCCCCTATCGATCGCGGGGCCCTGAAAACTTGCCCAAAGTGCCCAATGGGAAAGACGGGCCTGTATCTATGCCAAGGGCGGATCCAGCTTTGGCGGCAGGGGAGGGTCATATAGTCGTGGTATATTAAATATTGCAAGTACTTAAATAAAATCCCCCTGGGTTTGGTCCATCTGTACCCAGCCCAGGGGGGGTCATGACCCCCATGACCCCCCCCCCCCCTGGATCCGCTATGCCTATTACCAGTAAATTACAGCCGTTGCGCCTATTAAATGTGAATAGCAAATTTAACGTTCTGTGGATTTTCCACTTTAATATAGCAGGCGCTGAAAGCCCCTAAGACACGAGTGCTTCATGGAATTTATTGAATTTAAGGGAGCACATCGGGGGTAGTTTTCACCACCTTCCAGAAGACGTAATAAAATAACACTACCTTTTGATGGTGTTGTGTTTCTGTCGGTGAGTAAGGCTCCAGGTTTCCACGGGGTAGGGGATCAGGTCAGGATAGCAAATCCTCAGATATCTATTGCAATGTTATGATGCACCTCTGATACTGAATCTCTTATCTATTAGACAAGTCCGTCCGTCCGTCCGTCTGTCTGTGGTGCTGTTTCAGCGGCCAAACCGTAAGAGATAGATAAAGAGAATGTTTAAGTTATAAGTTAAGAATAGTCTGATAAGACTACAAACCGGATTTGAGTAACGTAGCACTTCCGGTTTTCGAGAAATCACGAATTTCAAACGAAACCACACAAAATCTCCGAAGTTCTCAATTAATTAAATACATTTTTTTTTAAATCAGGTTTTGGTGAACATTTGGTTCACTGGTTTGCTAGATTACTATAGTTGTTATTACTGCTGTCGGGTTTGCAGGTGGCGCATGCGATTGGTCGTGTGAAGTACCAGCATTACAAGCCCTTTATTTTTTATAACGCAGGTAAAAAATCTTTTTACAGACGACGGCGCCTTTAAGAGGCACACCGCCGAACGGACCTCACACCTGGCTCCCGCAAGTCTGACGGATCTTTCAGTTGCCTTACGGGCGCTTTACAGCATAATATACGTTAAAAAAGTCCTGCGAATACCTTCTACACTGCTTAATGCGAAGCCGCGGGGTCCCCGTTTAGGGATTCTACCACGACTCCGCACCCAGCAGCTTCCCACTCTCTACGGCAGGGGTCTCCCGAGGTATTGCGGGGACCCCGCAGACGTGAGCATTACGTTTGGTGACATGTTGCACAAGGGCGGATCCAGCTTTAGCTCCAGGGGGGGTCATATACCCAGCTTTGGCCCAGGGGGGGGGGGGGGGGGTTCATATAGTCGTGGTATATTAAATATTGAAAGTACTTAAATAAAATCCCCCTGGGTTTGGTCCATCTGTACCCAGCCCGGGGGGGGTCATGACCCCCATGACCCCCCCCCCCCCCCTGGATCCGCGCTTGGTGTTGCAACAGCTTTATGCTGAGGCAGGGTCCTGATTGACCATTCAGGATAATAATGAAATCGTTTTTTTTTCTCTTTAAATTATGTTAAAAAAAATGTTTTGTAATTTGGCCAATAAAATGTTTCTCTCTCTGTCTCTTATAATATTATATTAAGCGATTGATTGGTGCAACGAAAGTCCTTCTGTCATGTGTGATGTGCTCTTAAAGTCGTGGGTTCGAATCCCGGGAATGACATATTTATTTATTTGTGTGTTAAGCACAAATATATATGCCTGAGACTTTTTTATTTGTATTCTTAGGGGAAAACCGGGAAAACTTGCCCAGGTTGGAGGGTGGAACTATCTTCAAAATTGTATTTAAAATTGAACGGAAACAACGTCGATTCATTATTTGTTTACGTTATGTTACGTTTTCGTCTCTTAAAGACGCCATTCACAACAAAACAGGCTCACGTGTGTCCAATGAACAAATTCTTTTTTCACACCAATTAGCCTATTCCCAAAGAAAGCACTATAAGGCTTGTGTTATGGGATACTAGGGTAACGGATAGAATACAAATACTGTACATTTATAAGTATATTTATATAGAAATACATATTAAACATCCATGACTGGAGTACAAATGCATGTATTCACACAAACATCTGCCCCCACCGGGATTCGAATCCGGGACCTCCATGAAACCCGGCGTACAAACCACTCGGCCACGGAGGTCGTCAAAATTAACGATGGTTCAACTCTCCCACCTGGGTAAGTTTTACCCTGTATACGTGATTTGGATACTGTAACGCCCGTAGCGTTACGGCCTCCTTGCTTGTATAAAGTCTTAGCTTAAGTAATTCCTACGGCTGGCAGTTGTATTAAAAAGTAAATGTCATTATTTTCAAGATTTGAATATGAGAACCTTCTGTCTCATACCGAATATTCTGGGAGATAGAATTCAGACACAGACTCTAGGTTGTTGATAGGAATATTATTGTACATAATTTCTCTGAGTTCAAATAAAAAAGTAAAATATCTCGAGTTATTGTAAGCTGCTAAGGGCTTTCCTTCAGGTTAAGCCCTACATCTAGCTCGATGGCGCAGAGAAGCTCGATGGCGCAGGTGGTTAGCGCGTTCGGCTGCGATTGTTGTAGTTAAGCAACTATCGCGGTGGTCGGTCATTGGATGGGTGACCAAAAATTTCTATCTCGAGTTCCTCCGTGCTTCGGAAGGCACGTTAAGCCGTTGGTCCCGGTTGCATCTGCAGTCGTTAGCACCCGCCAATCCGCACTGAACCCGCGTGGTGGGTCATGGTCATGGCCCAATCTCCCTATTCCATCCATAGGGACGGCCTGTGCCCCAGCAGTGGGGACATTAAGAGGCTGATGATGATGATGATGATGAAGCCCTACATGGCTTGTATGTCACATAACTGCGCAGGTTTCCACGCCTGTACAGGCAACTCGAAAACATATGAATTTTGATATTTTCTACCTGTGCAGTTTAACTGTGCAGGTAAAATTGAGCGTGTGTGGCGGTCGTTAGTTGTCATTCTGTAATACAGTTTAATTGTACAGGTAAACCTGTCAGGTAAACCCTAGCGTGTATGGCTTGCTTAAGTGTTGATCATTACTTGAGTACAATTAGAAAGGGATGTCGCTATGTGCTATATATAGCGACATCCCTTTCAACTATGCTCAAGACTAGATCAATCACTGAGATTCTTTCTATATTATGGGCCTTAGTCTTCATAGCACAAGGTCTACTTAGACTAATACTAAAATAATTCTACTGTTGTATTTTCAAGCCGTCTCGATTATTTGGTTATGTCAAAATGAAATACAGAAATAGTTTCGCAACATTTTAATTCAAACTTAAATTCGACATTTTAAGTACAATTAAGAATCTGTATTAATTAACATTAATTAACGCGAAATTTATGGCAATTATTAATTTGTAACAATTTTCACTTCCATCTAAAACATTAAATTAATTATTTTACAATCTTACTATAATACTGATTTTATTTACAGAAAGTGCACTAACTAAACGACTAAGTATATAATACAGTTATTATACATATAAAATATAATATTTATATTTGGGAAATGCAAGGCACCAATTGTAGCACCAACAGTATATCGGGATTTATATTTTACATTTAAAAATTAATTTAAATTTATATGACGTCACTGGTTTGTATAAGGATTTTTTTTTATATATAAATCAACTCTCAACTTTTTTAATTAACTCTTATCAATAATTTCATAATAAATTATATAAAAAAATGTAATACGCATAAATAGGTAATATTATCTTGTATAGTTCTTCATTCAGTGAATTTATTTATACTAAAAGTATACTGTGTAAGTTTGGATTATTTACTCTATGTTTTGTCTCTGTCCATTAAATGACAAATGGCATTTAAGTGATATGAATAAAACACGGCATAACTAGTCCAAGCTTATTCCTCGTTCACTAACAAGGTGGTATAAAGAAAATATAACTAGAAAAAATTCCACGCGGTCCAGGCAGCAGACGGGACTCGAACCCGCAACCTTCGCAATCCGGGCGAATGCACTGACCAATTATGCTACCGCAGCCCTCACGGACCGCGTTGAAATTCTTCTAGCCATTCTTAAGCTGCAAGACAGCGCCATCTCTTCGCATTATAGGTAACCTACAATGTCAAATGAGTACTTTTACAAGTATTAAACATTTGAAGAAATAGCAATTATAGTTATAATTTTTATTTTTTTTAAAGCATGTAACTGCGTGATTTTATAATTTCTCTAGTTATATTTTCTTTAGATTTAAACATCAAGCAGTTACATACTTTAAAAAAAATAAAAATTATAAGTTGGTATAAGTTGTGATAACGCTTAGCCTTATGTACACATAAAACAACAAAAAAAAAGTTTTAAAATCAGACTAATATTATCTTGTTTATCAGATATACCTACCTAAACTCAAATAACTGAGCCGAACTGTAATTTAGACTTTTGCTCTTTTGGGCTTTTTACTATTTTCCATCAATATTTTGCTGAAGTGATGCAACCGTCTCATATTTAATTAGAATTTTATATCAATTAAAAAAAATAAAAATATCTTTTTTTTTTTTAGTAAATCAGATCAGCAATTTTCCCATCTAAAACTAGATTTGAATTGTAAAGAATCTGTTCTGATGCTAATAAAATATGAGTTGGAAAAGTTCTTTGAGAAAAAGTCTAAAACATAAGGAACTTTTATTAACTACCTCCGCCTCCTACATACTTATTTAACGAAACATTCTTAAACATTTTAGATGCCTTTGTCGCTTCAATTGTTATTCGTACTTTAAAACTAACAATGCTCATATTACGTGGCAGTAAGTATCCGTAATGAAGAATACGATATATCCCTAAAATAATGGTATTTAATTGCTCTTCTGAATATTGTTTAAGAATGTTTCATTAAATTTTGAAACTGCCCAGATTTTCTATAAACTGTGTTAGTAGCAATGGCTCCATCGTGGAGTGTATTGAAATTATTACGTTTGCATCTGTAGCAAGCCATAATCAAATTGACTATTATACAATTACCCAACGGGACATTTCTTACAGGCATCACATTTTGAAATGTTGATCCATAAATAAAGAATCTACGTCTACATTATCCATTTAGGCGATTTTATCTAATTTGTCAATAGATAACATATTTTATATAAAAAAAATATTGGAAGACATCAATATTCCTGGCACTTTAACATATGGAAAATTTCAATCCACCTAAATTTCGAAAAAACAATTCTTTACAACAAAGTACATACTACTTTACAATACAATTTACAATAAATCATATCAAAACTACCTACTTCGCTAAGATTTGTTTTGTGTGATAGTTGCCAATTTTAACAATCGGCTCAAAAAAGGCACTTTACATCACTACTTGTGTATCTATAATACTGGACGCATACCATACTCCAAGCTGCCTCAGAAAAAAACCATTAAAAAAGTCTATAAAATACTATCGGTTAATGCAGAGTGACTCGACATACTTGGGGTCCATTTCATCAATCTCACGTCCTTTTGTTTCCGGCACAAAAAGCACAACAAACAGTAGACATAGCACCGCAATACCAGCGTACATCCAGAAAAGACCATATAGACCTATATGGTCCTGGAAATCTGCTGCGGTTTTCACGTTAACAAAACCACAAAGATGACTAAAGCTAGTTGCCAAAGCACTACCCAAGCTTCGGTACTCCAGAGGAAACAGCTCTCCAATCAGAAGTGCTGAAATGGGGCTGATGCCTAAAGAAAATGCTATCGTGAATGTAAGAACACACACTAAAGGAATCCAATCATATGCTCCGGCGTCATGAGCCGCACTCGCCGAATTCCTAATAACATCTTCGTAGTAAGCGTAAGATCCGAAGCCAGCTAACGCTATAGACATCATCACCCCGCTGGTCATCAGAAGAGGCAGTCTACCTACGTTGTCTATCAGCATGCCAGACAAGCAGGACGCTAAAAGTTGCACAACGCTTGTAGCGATCGCTCCTCCGTGTGGGTTCATCATTCTAAATGTCTTCTTGAACATCGACACAGCGTAGAAGTTAAAAACGTGGGCACCAGTGAATCTTTGGAAAAACATTAACCCGCACGTAATCAGAACAGGTCTTGTCAGTCTTTTTGATAGGAGAACTTGCAGTTTACAATTCCGTCCATCATTGTACTGCTTGCTGGCCAGAATGTTCGTGCGAATGGTTGCTAATTCCTGTCTTATATCCGCATCGGGACCTCGTAACCATTGTAAAGACTTTTCTGCTTCCTGCTCTCTCCCTCTGAGGAGTAAGGAGGATGGAGTTTCGGGGACGAATAATAGAGCGAAGAATAGCATGACAGGCGCCACTGCGACGACCAGGGCTAATTGGTACCAGTTGAGGTAAGCTCCGAGGGAAAAAGCTATGAGGATCCCAATCTGGCTGAGGATCTTGAGCACTGAACTGAGACAGCCCCGGATTTCTGGTACTGCAATTTCGGTGACGTATACCTGGAGACAAAAAAATAACCAGAATTAGAACTGATGAAGTAACGAATCTATAATTCTAGTAAGGTATTTTAAAGATGCTTATAAAACTTAACAATTTTTTCTCGTAGAATTCATTGCTATTGTGTTTTTTTTAACTTTACAGTTATTGTAATCTTTTAAATATCCGGTTAAATGTTGTATCTGCATCAAGACGTATTATTTATTGTACGTCAATCAAAAGAACGTCGGAATCTAATTAAAATGGGGAAAAGGCAATTTAGGCAGCTGCCTAAGTTGATTTATTTCTCTACATTACAATCTTTAAGGTTTAAAATAAATTCTTGTACGTTACAACAATAACATTTATAGTTAGTTGGAATGTTACGGAACCATAATAAAACTAGTGGATGGGTGTAACTTCGTCTGCGTGGTAATATTGGTTTCCCATACAAACTTTGAACCCCGTTTAACCCCTAGGGGGTGAGTTTTGTAAAATCCTTACTTAAAATAGCTACATCATAATAGGTATATGTGTGTCGAATTTCACCTCAATCCGATCAGTGGTTTGAGCTGTGCTTTGATAGATTAGTCACTAGCGATTGCCTTTACATATTTATTTATTTATTTTTAGGGAAATAACAGCATTAATTTTTACATAAAAAATATAACATTTAGTTTAAACAATTGCCTAGGTAATTTCCACTATTATTTATCTCACATAGTGTAATAAACATGAGAGAAAAAAGAAACAATTTTTGACATCATAATGAACATAAACAAAATAAAAAGAAATAAAAATGTTGTGCCTAAAACGAGTTACAAATTAGTTTTTTGAATTTCAAAGAATTAAGATTAAATATATCAATGTGACTATATTTAGAGTAGGGATGATGACTAATTTTTTTTCTTCGTTCATCAGGTAGATTATCAAAAAGTATTGGACACGTATTTTTTCTTTTTTCACATAATATAAACATTGCAGAGATATATTGATTTGAAAAGTCGCACGACGTCACGTTTGAGTACACTTATAAGTGAAAATTCACTCAAAAGTGACGACACGAACCCCTACTCCCAAACTTTGACGCGCCATAACTTTGTCATTTTTTGGTTGATTGCCCAAAGAAAAAATACGTGTCTATTATTTTTTGATCATCTTACTGACGGACTAAATATTTCGTTTACTGTACCCCGTCATCACCCCTGTTGTATGATTTCATAGCTCGCACAATGTAGCGATTACTTTCATATACAGATAAAGAACGAAATAAAGGATTTTTTTATGATTCGTGTGATAAATCTCACACTGGGAGATATAATATTGGTTTACAGGTAGTATTATGGAAATCAGAGACAACTATAAATACTGGAATTACCTATAAATACTTAATTTTCTATAATACCGACGTAGGAAAATGTAACCCCACAGGACCTTAATAGATTGCGGTCGCAAAATCCGGTATACTGACCCCAAAGCTGCAGAGGTCGCCGAATGTTGCTATTAGCAATATGTCCCGTACCTGTTAAACCGTAAACCAGCTGTGTACTAGTGTTGCCGATCGATAGTCGACTATCGATGATTAATCAATAGTCTATCGATAGCCAACCAATCGTATGACAATCGATCGGCTTATCGATAGCACAGAAA
Organism: Chilo suppressalis; assembly: GCA_902850365.2. Taxonomy (NCBI): domain Eukaryota; kingdom Metazoa; phylum Arthropoda; class Insecta; order Lepidoptera; family Crambidae; genus Chilo; species Chilo suppressalis. The sequence continues at coordinate 15,448,750 of OU963916.1, forward strand.
AAGCCAATACTATCGGATGAGTTAAATACTATCGATAGTATTGTAGTTCGTTAATAACAAACTATCGATACTGTCGATTTTATTTGCAACCATACTATCGATAGTTTAACAATATTATAGTCAATCACAACTTTTGTCTAAAACAATCGCTAGTATCGATACTATCGATAGTATTGTTGCAGATAAAATCAACACTATCGATAGTATCGATACTATCAATAGTTTGTTATTAACAAACTACAATAGTATCTATAGTATTGCACTCATTCGATAGTATTGCCTTGTTCTGAGCTATCGATAGTATCGATACTATCGGTTGTATCGATTATATCGATAGGCCTATCGATAGGGTACATGATTTTCGATGTAAACTATCGATAGTTTTAATATCGATAGTTCGGCAACACTACTGTGCACGCACTCGTATGTACACTATACAACGTAGAACATACGTTTCTCCAATTATGTGCACCATTGAAAGGGCACACGACGTATGCACTTTTCCCATTCATACAATTCCTCTCGATGATTATTATGCATTGCAGTGCAGTAGGTAGAGTTACCTGAAAACTTTTGAAGATTTTCGTATGATGCATGTGTCGTGGATTGTTGAACGGAACGTCAAGCCGGAACCGACTTGGGTCATCATCATCAGCCTATTAATGTCCCCACTGCTGGGGCACAGGCCTTCCCTATGGATGGAAAAGGGAGATTGGGCCATGACCCAGGAGGGCCTAGTGCCGATTGGTGAGTGCTAACGTGCCTAACGAAGCACGGAGCAGCACGAGATAAAAAATTTTGGTCACCCATCCAATAACCGACCACGGTGAAAGTTGCTTAACTTCAACGATCGCAGCCGAACGCGCAAACCCCTTGTGCCATCGTGCTTCTCGTAGGTACTAAAACTTCTAAATGAAATTTATTATAGCTACCTTAAAAGAACACAATTTTAAAGTTCATACAAAAAATGTCACACTAAATTAGTGTTGGGTAGGACACTACTTGAAAAAGAGTTTGTAAGAGTAGCCTCTTTTTTGTACTGAGCCAGTACAAAGTCCCACTTCAAATGAGGCGAGGCGTACTGAAGCTTGGCAATACATTTGAAGTGACGAGTACAAATATGACATTGAGGCGTACAGAAGCTCGACATTACGTTTGTGTGCACGAGTAGCACCTCCTCTACGCACTATCAATCTTGCTGGATCCAGCATGCAGGACAGCGCTATACACGTAAAAGAGATAGAGATACAGATGGATAGTGCGTAGAGGACTTAAATAAAATGTTATGTCTCGCTCTCTCTCTCAGACTTGAGTGAGAGAGAGACTTCAGTGAGTAACGAGACGCGACTATCGCGACATTTAATGTGAAGTAGTACATTTTAAAATTTTGAGTCCCTCTTACATTTTGACGTCATGTCCGGGACAAATGTACCGCCTCTTGTAAGTCCTACTCAACACTACACTAAATATCTGATTGAAGTAAGTTATGTTGAAATATTCAAACTACGCCATTCAGACAAAAGAATAGTTTGGAAACAATTCAAGCATTAAAATAGCGTTTAGAATTTGTCGGATATTTGTGGCAACACTTCATTATGTTATTGGCAGGCGTGATGATACGCCGGGCCTTTGAAATAGGTGAATAAGTTAAAATTGAAAATGTACAACACCACAATAGATCTAAACACATAATACAGCAGTATACTAAGTTCTGTTATAGAAATTACTTTTCATTTTCATCACAGCCTAAACTTTTTGATGACTTCTTTTCTGTAGTGGATACTATTAGTGAATCCAACTTTTCCGAGCTATAGTTTTTTAACTAGATGAAAGGCAAACATGTATTATCTTAAACAGTCATACTTTTAAGAATGTAAGAATAAACCGATATTTAAAATATAAATATGTAATATATATATCACACTAATATTATAAAGGCGAAAGTTTGTGAGTGTGTGAGTGTGTATATTTGTTAATTCTTCACGTCTAAACGGCTAGAGCGATTTTAATAAAATTTGGTATGGAATTAGCTGAACACATAGACTATGTTTTAGAACGGGAAAATATACCTAATAAACTGCGAGTAACACCGCGGGGAACAGCTAGTTCTACATATGTTTAAATAATGGACGTTGTATACCCTTTGTTGCAAAGAAATGGTACGATTAATTTTTAAAGTAAGCAAACGGCAATAACTTGGTAGGTATACTGTGTTTAATTTTGTTGTGTATGTTTTCATATCATACTAAGATCCATAGATAATCGAATTTGAAGCATAATTAGTATTGTCAGAAACATCGGCCATGTTATTGCGGCGTGATGTTGTTAACTACTAGTTAGTTATATGGTGATTAACTGTACTTTATAGCTATTAACAGGATTGTTACCATGTACCTACCTTGTTTTTTATGAGTCTCCGATATTTCGGCACTGTTGCAAGCGCCATGATCACGGAGTAACTGAAGTAATTGCGGGTAGATGTTATTGGCAGACATATCGGTCTACCGTCTGACGTCGTCCTTTACTGCGCTCACACTCCAGACATTTGACACTTGACAATTGTCAAATGTCAAATGTCTGGAATCCATTGGTTCGTATGTGTAAAAAATCGCAAAAATCTAAAAAGTGTCGTTCCGCGATCTGATGCTGTGAGTATTGTGTGGAGGGAACAAGTGCAAGTGAATAGTGAGAATGTGACCAGTGGTAGGGGTATCGAGATACAAGTTACATGGTAACAATCCCGTTAATAGCTATAATTTTAGTGACCATGAAAGTTTAAAACAATATAACTGTACTTTATTTTTTCGAGTCCCTGATATTTCGGCATATTTGCAAGAAGCGCTATACCGCATAAGGTGTATGTTAGCAATGTATTTCATAACTATAATGTTAGTAAACTGTACCGCGGTGCTCGATGGCGCAGGTGGTTAGAGCGTTCGGCTCCGATCGTTGAAGTTAAGCAACGGCAGTGGTCGGTCATTGGATGGGTGACCAAAAATCTTCTAACTCGAGCTCCTCCGTGCTTTGGAAGGCACGTTAAGTCGTTGGTCCCGACTGCATCTGCAGTCGTTAGCACCCGATAATCCGCACTGGGCCCGCGTGGTGGGTCATGGCCCAATCTTCCTATTCCATCCATAGGGAAGTTCTGTGCCCCAGCAGTGGGGACATTTATAGGCTGATGATGAAGTCACTATGAAAGTTGAGGACATTATACGAGATAGCTTCTCCACACCTAACAATATTTTATATATATTTTTTTTAAAAGTTGCCTCTCTAACCCAATCCCTTACCCCGTGGAGTCCTTAAACCTTACTCACGGACACAAACCCACCAGAAAGAAGCGATATTTCACTATTGTCTTCTGTAAGATGGAGGTTATTTCCCCAGAAGGGCACTCGAGTTCGTGCGGGAATTCCGCTATGCCTTACCTCTCTTGAACTTTTAAGAAACACCTCACTTGCGTTTCTATCGTCATCAAACACAGCAGCAGACCACCGCAGAACGAAATTTATATGATGTCCACACCAGTCGACAAAGCCCCGACCAGCCACACCAGTGAGTACGGCAGCGCTGCGGCGATCAACACCGTTCTCCTGCCCAGTCTCATAGCCATGCCATCGAGGATACTACTGACTATTGGACGAAATATCACACCTGCGTTTTCATCGTCATCGAGCACAGCAGTAGACCGCCGCAGAAGGAAGTAGCAGCCAGCATGTCCACTCCAGTTGACAGAGCTGTGACCAGCCACACCAGTGAGTACGGCAGCGCTGCGGCGATCAACACCGTTCTCCTGCCCAGTCTCATAGCCATGCCGCCGAGGATACTACTGACTTGTGGACGAAGTATCTTACCTGCGTTATCATTACCATCGAGCATAGCAGCAGACCGCTGCAGAATAACATGGCAGTTAACATGTCCACTCCAGTCGACTGATCCGTGACCAGCCACACCAGCGATTACGGCAACGCTGTGCTTATCAGCCTCATGCATGACCAGTGCACGAAATATCTCACCTGCGTTATCATCGTCATCGAGCACAGCAGTAGACCGCCGCAGAAGGAAGTTGCAGCCAGCATGTCCACTCCAGTCGACAGAGCTGTGACCAGCCACACCAATGAGTACGGCAACGCTGCGGCGATCAACACCGTCCTTCTGCCCAGCCTCATGGCCATGCCGCCGAGGATACCGCCGACTAGAGCACCTGAGGACAAGAAGGTTTGAATGTTAAATAAAACAAAACTTAATAGCCATACTTATGCCCTGAGGATAAATAGGTTGGGCTATTTAATAAAACATCATGATATGATTATGACGATAATTGATATATAATTTGACTACTTTTATTTTTTAATTTGATTTTTAATGTTGAAATTTGCTTGGATTTGATTTGATTTCATTGGAATTAACTTACAACATTTTTGCGCCGAAAAGTTTATGTAAGTATATCATGTTAAACTCATGTTTGTAGCAACACCCCAACGGGCCGTGTACCACTCACTATAGAAATACAAAGTAAGGATGGAGGGATAAGGGAGAATAACTCCTCAGAACACTCGCCGTGCCTTGATGATGCCACATCGCGGCGTAATTGTAGACTCGAGTTTATTAGTTACCTCTTCATCGCCAATGATGCGGGCCCAATTACCCAAAGGTTTAAATTGATAAAAGTTAGTTTTGTACAGAAAGATAGATATTTTTTTACTTAGCAAAGAACAGTCAGTTAAGCCTTATATGTTTAATATAAAGCACTCACGCGTTCTTAAGTATAATATGTCAATTTAATTTAATGATTCGTTAGATCACGTCATGATTCTCAAGAATGTAACAATATCAGTACCCCTAGCACGAACCAATATCGAATTCGAATAGTTTGCGAGTCCGAAATGCCATTGTCAAATTTTGTATGTTATCTTGGCTACAACTGATGTAACGAGAACTAAAAATCAGTACATATTTGATAATGATATTTTGCACTCGCAAACTATTCGAATTCGATATTGGTTCGTGCTAAGGCTATTGGAGGCTGTAGGTTTTCGTTCATTACACAAAAAAAAATATTTGAACTAAGTTAGTGTTAGCATTTTCAATCCTCCGATAAATAAACTCACAATCCAGGAATTCTTGAATTATAATAGCTAATATATAAATAATAGTAATTTTGGTGGATGACATTTTGAGTGACATCATCATCATCATCATCATCAGCCTGTTAATGTCCCCACTGTGGGGCACAGGCCTTCCCCATGGATGGAATAGGGAGATAGGGCCATGACCCACCACGCGGGCCCAGTGCGGATTGGTGGGTGCTAACGACTGCAGATGCAGCCGTATATAAGCACGAGTGACATATACTGATTTAATTATATTTTTGATTCACATTTTAATATGACCTGATTTTAATCGAATTTTTATATTTTTGACTATTTATTTTGTGACCTGTTAAGTAATTTTTATTCAATTATGTATTTTTTTATTTATTTATTTTCACTAAAAGTACAGGTATACAAAAAACAACTTATTTCGCCAAACTGTGACATAGTATTAATTAATTTTATAAAAAACTTAGGTAAATTTGCATGCTACGGTCTATAGCTGAATAGGTGAAACCTACAGTATAGTTATGTGTAACTATTTATGACCTTGATTACCCTGTTCAAACGCAAATAAATAATTATTCTATTCTATTCTAATATGGCTATTCTATTGTTCTATTCTATAAATACGGCTGCAGTGTATCCTGAACTTTCTTTTAGTATTTGCCACTGTTTATATCGGTGTACCGGCTGTCGAGAAGCGGTCTATTTTAATGAATTCACAAATCTTATATCGCGAGTATCAGACACCGCAGACGAATCTAAATCTGTTTGTGACATTTAAAAATCTGATAATTATAACCAAGAGTACGCAAAATGCAGACGGGGACGACGCGGACCAGGCAGCAGACGGGGCTCGCACCCGCACCCTTCGCAATCCGGGCGAATGCACTGACCAATTATGCTACCGCGGCCCTGACGGCCGCGTCGAAATTCTTCTAGCCATTCTTTAGCTGCAAGGCCGCTGCCTTGCCAATGCGAAGAAATGGCGCTGCCTTGCAGCTAAAGAATGGCTAGAGGAATTTCGACGCGGCCGTCAGCATAATTGGTCAGTGCATTCGCCCGAATTGCAAATGGTGTGGGTTCGAGTCCCGTCTGCTGCCTGGTCCGCGTGGAGTTTTTTCTAGTTATATTTTCTTTAAAATAATAAGTGTAAAGTGTAGCGTGTAGCGAGTGAAACCTCTCATGATGAGTGCCACTAAATCTGCTCCAAACCTAGATCTGGTATTCGTTGCGTCTTAAATTGCCGCAGCTTAAAATAATTCGCTTCCTGGCAATCTATGCAGAAGCAGAAATTGTTTCGTATCGCGCAACGAATTTAATAACAATTTATAACGCGCTGTCGCTTGTAACGGACAGTTTAGCTTAACCGCTGGATAGTACAACTAATAATAACCATCAATCGCTCCTGTCCTTACTGAGAGATGATAAAATGCTTCTGCATTCGGTGCACTTTGTGCTGTTATGATAAGATTTACTTTAGAACAATAAGCTTTGTTATTCCTACCGCCAGTGTTTGTGCGCGAAAAGATTTATGGCGAAGAATGAATAAATAAACCGACTCACGAGTAGGTATCATTGATGCACAATTGTACACCAATCTAATAGTTAGGTATTTATTTGTTTCTTAGATTTTCACGCACATCACTCATTAAATTAAACAAAATTCAACGGGTAAGATGCACTGATTTTATTTATTTATTGACCTGAAGTCTTTCGAAGGTAGCTCGACAAACTATGTATAAAAAATCATTATAGGGTATTTGACAAGTTTTAGAAAGCGATCTCACGTTATTGACTAATGTTTTTGGAGTCCGTAAAAAGTGGATATTCATCATTCTGTTGTGTATTTCAGTAAAAATAACCAAATCAAAAACACCATTTTCAAGTTGCCGCGAAAACGTTTCTCTGGACAATATGGCGTCTTACTAGTGTGTGACGTCACACGATTGTTACTAAAACATCAAACGATACAATGTAATGTCACTTTGTCCGGAAGTTTACTTGCGTGTGACGTCATTTTAGGCTCCGCCAATCCCAAGCGTTTTGGGTCACGTGACAATAGGTAAGAAAACTATTATCTTTTTTCGTGGGTTTTTAGTAAAATTATGAATATTTTTTTTGTAAAAATAGTAAAATCCTCTGCCAATATTCATTCTAAACACAGATGCTAACAATTGACACTTTATTTTTAATACTGTCAAATACCCTATTCTGAAAAGGCTGCGAAACGTCAATAAATATATAAAATCAGCGCATCTAATCCGTTGTAACTTGTTTTATTTATGATTTTTTTTTACTGCTAGATGTTTAAATCTAAAGAAAAGTTTACTAGAAAAAAAATCCACGCGGACCAGGCAGCGGACGGGACTCGAACCCGCATCCTTCGCAATCCGGGCGAATGCACTGACCATTATGCTACCACGGCCCTTAAGCTGCAAGGCAGGGCCATCTCTTCGCATTGTAGGTAACCCACAATTTATTGTTTTATTTAGTTAGTTATTTATTATTCATCAACTAGAAGTTACATTTCAATTCTGAAGCAATACGTTTATTGCTGATACAAGATAGCTGTAATTTTAGCCGTCTATCAATCAATTTCTCAGATCAATTAATGATTTTCGTGCTGTCCGCCCTATTCGTGGTTAGATAATTATTTCTTAATGTACCGCCTACTCTACTTGTTTCATGAAACAGTTTCGAATAGCTCTACACTTATGTCATTTAAATCTATTGGATTTAGTGCTTACTTAACTGAGAGCTGTTAGAGGAGACCATTAAAATATCATATATTGTTGTGTATGTATATCATGTATCACCTAAACTTGAAATAAGATATAATATTTTATTGTAAGTATTAATCTACTTAATTTTTTTTTCTAAATGGTTTCGCACGGCTTGTGCATTTAGCCAATGTCAAGTGTTAAATGTAGGTATACGAATACTATAGCACTCGTAGTCAAAGTAATAAGTCAAGTCAAAGTAAGTGGCAGTCAAGTCAATCCCCCTTTCCCTATGTTTCAGTAAACAGTGTGGGGATTTACTGGAACCTCCCCGTGGACTTCTTGAGGGAACGTCGAAAGCCACTTACCGCTATTTTGTTTCACTTGCTAACACTTGTGCATGTTCCCGAACGCTTAGTGGTTAATAATCAACCATTATTAGACACTAACATCCGCCACAACACGATTTTTAACAAGAAAAACAAAACTGCTAAAGTGACGCTTCCCGATCCCGCCAAAAAGTCATCTACTTACTTCATTTATAAATTGAAAGAATGTTTTTTTTTTATTTAAAATATTATATTCATAAATTCTAATAGTTTTAAAATAGAACGCAAAACAGTAATTAAAATTTTATAATAATAGCTGATTTTTAGGAGCACTAGGACAGAATACTATTTATTGATATATCGTGTGTTAAAATATCATTTCCAGTTCCAACTGTACCAAAAGCGAGATACATAGATACAAATCTCAGAACAAGATAGCATCTTAATGTGAACGATGTACCGCTTGCAGCAAACAAAAATAAACCAACGACGGACAGACAGAAATCCATTCTATATATAAAATCCCGTCTGTGATAACTCAAATGAGATTTAATACATGATTTACTTATGTTTCTATTAGGAAGGATTGTGCAGTGATTGTTTTATGCAAACCATTTCAAATGACTCAATCCCATTTGGTGTTGAGTGTGAATTGTGGCTGGATACCATTATAGCTAATGTAGCCGTTATGAATTGAAAATAAACTTTAATAGAATTTACTTTAAAAACTCTTTTGAATCGATAAATTGGTTTCAATTGTCAAAAGTCTGGAATCCTGTGGTTTATCTTGTGGTTGATATGTGTAAAAACCGGAATAAAAAAAAGAGTGTCGTGTCGCGATCCAATATTGTGAGTGTTGTGTGTCGAGAACAATTTCAATTGAATAGTGAGAATGTGAGCAGTGGTACGAGTATCGAACGCAATAAAAAGACTTCGTTGGAGGGTAGACCGATATGTCTATGCTAATAACAGCCTACCCGCAATGACTTCAGTTACTCCGTGATTATGGCGCTTGCAACAGTGCCTAAATGTCGGAAACTCGCTAAAAATAAGGAGCATGGTAACAATTCCGTAAATAACATAAATACTGTTTTGAATTCTTAGCTGAAAATAAGAAATGTAGAAAAGCGAAGAAGTAGAAACATCTTTAGTTTGATACGGAAGATTAATTGGGTTTGGGTTGTCAGTTTTTGGTTTAGCAATTGTGATTTGCTGGTGTTAAAATAAATGATATTGAATCAAAAAGTTTTATTTGTTATTGGCGCGTCCCTGACCCAGCACAATGGAAGGTGTAACAATAGATAATATGAAAAGAGCTAAAATATTTTTGGAATAAAAATAATATCAAATAAATTAATATCAAGTACAGTCAATAGATTGGCCATTTCTATGTATACATTTTGTAAACACTGAACAGTATTTTTGCGTACTAATAATATATGTATACTGTATATTTGTATACTAGCTGTGCCCCGCGCTATTACCCGCGGTTTATGAGGGAAAATAAATTGTGTGTTAACAGAAACCCTATGTGTTAATCCAGGGTGTCATCTAACTCCATACCAAATTTTATTAAAATCGCTCCAACCGTTTAGACGTGAAGAAATAACAAACGCCTTTATAACATTAGTGTGAATATTGTATTCTTCTACTCCAATCGCGCGCCTTAATCAATGTTTTTACATCATTTTATGATTTATTAAAAGCGCATTTTACGGTAAATTACTGTGATAGGTATCGTGATTGATCAATTTAATAATATTCGCCGCTGCAGGCATCGACACGCCCGATTTCTTGTCTTGAACTTGCATATAAAACTAATGCACCGATTTTCAACTTAATCTGCAGACTGTAGAGTGTGGTTTCCATTAAAAGAAAAATCAGGATATATAGGTAATGTTTCAGTGAAGGGTAAAGCCCTTCACTGAAACATTAAGCCTCTTTATTATAGAGGAAATGTTAATTCCCGTAAAACATTTTTCCTTATCGAATTCAATATGTCAATATAGTCAACATGTCAATAAGATCAAATTTACTGAATCAGTAAGTCTCATCACCTTCGCAACTAGTGTCACCACGGGCCACCGACCACAACCACAAAACGCCGCCACCGGCATATTTCGTGTAGTTTTCATACATTTTATATGAACTGGCCACACACGGTACGCCGGTGGCCGCCACACGCTACAAATCGTCGTAGCTCGCTTCTTGTGGCCCGCATCGGCCACTTAATGCGCCGATACAAAACGCCGCCACACGTTACTCGCGTGATTCCCCACCCCTCTCTCCCTTACCTTAGTGGGCCGCTGTCGCGCGCTTCAGCCACTTTAGTAGCCGCTTCTAGCTTCTCGTGGCGGCGTTTGTGGCTGTGGCGTGTGGCCCGTGTGCGGAGACACTAAGAGAAGCGTCAACGTGACATATTCTCTTTTTCCCGTGTATAAAATGTAACTGACCACGGAAGGATTAAAGCTTAGACAGTCATCATCATTATCAGCCTATTAATGTCCCCACTGCTGGGGCACAGGCCTTCCCTATGGATGGATTAGGGATATTGGGTCATCACCCACCACGCGGGCCCAGTGCTGATTCCGAAGTACGGAGGAGCTCGAGATAGTAAATTTTTGGTCACCCATCCAATGACCGACCACTGCGAAAGTTGGTTAACTTCAACGATCGCAGCCGAACGCGCTAACCACTTCCGCCATCGAGCTTCTCCAATATGGACAGTAACACAATAATCAACAAATTTATTAAAATTCAGGAAATGTCTATGTTTAGTATTAATAACACTCCTAAATTGTAACTTCATCATCATCATCAACATTTTTGACCACACTGCTGGGGCACAGCACGTGGCTTCCCTATGGATAGAATAGAGAGATTGAGCCATGACCCATGACCACATAACACAGAAAGAGGTTAGAAGGGTGATCATAAACCGTTTTTACGGAAAACGATGTCGCCGGCTCGCCCCCACTACACTCCCACCTAATAGATAATAGCCAATCAAACGACGCTTCATCAAACAATCGAATCAATCAGTGTATGAGCAAATGCTCATAACTTGACCAAAACTTGGTTGTGATTGCGTTGTTGCTCTCCGGTGTGGGCGTGGATTGGTTCAATTGTTTCGATGTCGCGTCATTTAATTAGCTATTATCCATTGGAGGAAGTGTAGTGGGGGTGAGCCGGCGACATCGTTTTCCGTAAAAGCGGTTTATGATCACTCTTCTAACCTCTTTCTGTGTTCTGTGGTCATGGCTCAATGTCTCTATTCTATCCACAGGGAAGCCACGTGCTGTGCCCCAGCAGTGTGGTCAAAGAGGCTGATGATGATGATGAAGTTACAATTTAGGAGTGTTATTAATGCTAAACATAGGCAATTCCTGCATCTTAATAAATTTGTTGATTATTGTGTTACTGTCAATATTGGAGGAGCTCGATGGCGCACGACATAGTTTCCCGTACAAACGGTCTATGATCATCCTTAACAGAATACAGAAAGAGTAACTCTTTCTGTAGCTGTGTGTGTTAGCTAATATTAACATACTCGTACCATTAACGTTCTTGACGAACGAACTAACATAAATTTTCAAAATTCTCCGTAGTTGTTTTCAGAGTTAACACAATACGCCACTAAATCTTATTCGAACTCAAACGCTCGGGGCGAAGCATATACATCTTTCAATGTCCAAATAAAATAAGTTAAGTGAAATTAACTGCCAGCGGACGAAAGCTCGGTGGCCTGTACTGTTAGGTAGGTATAACAAATCGTTTTGGGAAAATATCAGAGACTGTTTTAGATCTGCGATGTTTGGGAAGAAATTCTTTTTTTTTTTTTGAGAATGCTGGATTTTTCATTCCACGTTCCCTCAAGAAGTCCACGGGGAGGTTCCAGTAAATTCCCACACATTTACTGAAACATAGGGAAAGGGGGATTGATTTGACTGCCACTTACTTTGACTTGATTTATTACTTTGACCACGAGTGCTATAGAATTTGTATTTTTTTTTTTTTTTTTTTCCCATCTTGGGAAAGGCAAAGGCAGAGCCATGCAGCCATAGTATATAGAATTTGTAAACATTTTAACACTTGACATTGGCTAAATGCACAATCCGTGCAAAGCCATTTAGAAAAAAAAACTTAGTGCATCTAACCCGTCAAAAACGTGTTTTATTTAATGAGTGATGTGTGTGAAAATCTAAGAAACAAATAAATGTGTATTATCCCTAATGTTAGGTCATTTAAGAAAAGAAGTTTCACTTCAGATGTGTGGTCCGTGCACACTAATTTCAAGTTTGTAAGTACAGGAATTAATTCACACTTCATCATTTATACGAGTAACTTTATTCTTGCTGAAAATCAAAAATGGACGTCAAAGCAAAATGGCTAAGTACCGGAAATCACACTACGCGCCAATTTCTATAAAAGGTTATGCATAAGTTTTTAAACGTTAATAATTTAAAACATGATTAGGTTCTCAATTTATCACTTGTCATCGTCATTTCAGTTGATGTCATACAAATTGCGTCTACAAATACTATTTTATGTATTCCACTATAAACTTATAGCTTTCACCGTAATGAGATATCATAGAAAGTTTGTATTAAGCAAATTAAACTTCAGCTTACTTACACAAAACAATTTTCTCCTATTGATTTATAGCGATAATGTTCAAAACGACGTTATACTGACTGTACAAACCATTCAATCACTATTAGTGTCGCCGCACACGGGCCACCGACCACAACCACAAAACGCCGCCACCGGCATATTTCTTGTAGTTTTCATACATTTTATATGTACTCGCCACACACGGTACGCCGGTGGCCGCCACACGCTACAAATCGTCGTTGCTCCCTTCTTGTGGCCCGCACCGACCACTTAATGCGCCGATACAAAACGCCGCCACACGTCACTCGCGCGATTCCCCACACCTCTCTCCCTTACCTTAGTCGGCGGCTGTCGCGCGCTTCAGCCACTTTAGTAGCCGCTTCTAGCTAGCTTCTCGTGGCGGCATTTGTGGCTGTGGCGTGTGGCCCGTGTGCGGCGACACTTAAAAATGGAAAGTCGTAAATTTTCATCCACAAAGTTCCTTGTTTCATTTCATTCAACTCTCTATTCTGACAACTTCGTAAAATTGCGAAATTAATGTTCTCGGATATTCATTATATTGTGAATTTATAATTCACTATTTCAGTGGTCATATACCAACTAGTTATTTCATTACTGTAGTGTAGAAATGAAACAATTCCATAAGATACCTCTTACTTATCCAGAATCTTTTATCAATTTTTATGTTAAAATGGCTGCAAACAAGGGCATGACCCCCGTGGGGAGATGCCATCCGCCTGGAATACCTCTAGAGGCACTCGCCAATTCTCAGCTTGAGGTTCCCTTAGGATCTCGCCGTCCTCAAACCCGGTGACGCTGTAAAGGTCATCTACGACCAACAGCATACACACTCAAAAAAAAACTAGGTAAACATACTTCCTTTCAGCGCAGTCGGTAAATATTTTGAGATGGATTTCATACGAAAGCAAACCACTTAATGTTAAAATGCTATCAGAACTATTAATTATTAGAAATTTAGATTTCGAATACAATATGAGTGAATATTACCCATTCAAACATGGATAACTATGGTAAGGAATGGAATCGTATAAAATGAATTCATTGCCTCTTAAAACAGTTCATAGTGCATATAAAACAAGAATTCATTTACCATAAAATACTGAGTACAATTGTTTACTATAAATGAAAAGTGTCTGAATGAATTGAAGTTTTCACACTTCCGGACACATCTATCGGTCCACTTAAGTGTTAATAATTTTCAACAGTCTTTAACAAAAATATATGTTTACGGTGGAGCAATAATTTTAAAAACACATGTTAAATCAGCTTTTAAACTGCGTAGGTAACAACTTAATGCTCAATGTAGTATTTATTTTTAACTAGGGACCGTTAAAACTTAAAATGCTAGGTGGGCCAATAATGAAATTGTAGTCATATATACTACTAGCGGCCCGCCCTCGTTTCGCTTCGGTGTAGAGCTGAAGTGTAGACTACAGTTTTTGTTCTCAGGCTTGTATTATACACAATGAAATTCATCTATGATTCTTTTTATACCTGCATGCAAAGTCTCAGCCCGATCGATCGGTGTAAAATTGACAAAGTTTCATACAAATTTTCATTCCCTATTTTATCCCCTTGGGGGTAGAATACGTCAAAAAATCTACCTGCATACCAAATTTCAGCCCGATCCGTCCAGTGGTTTAGGCTGTGCGTTGATAGATCTCTATGTCAGTCAGTCACCTTTGAGTTTTATATATACTTTATATTGACTTCTGCTTTTTTGTGTTCAAATTAAATTGGCGATCTAAGAGCGACCGTCAATAATATTTATTTATTTATACTTTATTGCATAAATGAGTGTACAAATGACGAACTTAATGCCATTAGGCATTCTCTACCAGTCAACCGGAGAATTATAGCAAAGATCTTTAGAAGGTAGTGCAAAAAGAATTCATTAAATTATTTATTATAATTAAAGTAAATCTATAGAAACAAGATAATGGTGTCAATTCTGACACGATTCTCTAAACCTAAACTAAGATTTGACAACAGTGTATCCTTGTCATTCTCTATACGGAATGAAAAGGAGAGATTGATGTTAGTTTTAAGTTTAGAGAATCACGCCTGAATCGACACCATTATATATATAATAAAAAATATTAACTTAAATAGGTATATACATACAAATCTATATCATATCAGAGGAATCTAATAAATGATGACGTACGGAGCATTTAAAAGCTAGTTTGTTCAGAGCATCTTGAATATGAGGAGGCAGTGCGTTCCAGAGTCGTATAGCTTGATGAGAAAATGAGTTGAAAACAAAACCAGTATGGTTAGAGGGAATAGCTAGAGATTGTTTGCTGCTAGACCGAAGATTGAGATTATGGATACTACCAAGATATCGAAATTTACATTTCAAATATCCAAGAGCATAAGGATCATTAATGATTGAATATAGTGTAGAAAGTATTCTAAGATTTCGAAGTTTGCTGCCTTTTAAGAAGGTTAACACTTCCAAATTCCTTTTAAATCTAAATGTACTGTTGTGGTTAAAAAACGACATGAATATAATGAATAATAATAAATATTAATTGTTATATATACTACAACGGATAGCTCCGAACAAATTAAGCATAATGTTTACAAACATAACCGATGTTAAATTGAAATGCCACTTCGTCGATGCTAAACAATATTTCGTATCAAAGTGTTCTGTAAAACAAGTTTTATAACCCTATTCAATTAGCCTCGGAAGTTTGAAGTTAAAAGCGACCTAAATGCGAACACGATAAAACATGAAATTTATTGACTGAAACTGTTCGCCGCATCACTCCTCCAATTTGAACTTTGTTTGTATCGATACAGAGTAGCGATTCAATAGTTAGTTAATTTCTCAATGATAGATAAGAATTTCCTATACAGTGCTTAGGAAAATTCAGTTGACGAATTATTCTTATCATGTTGTTTAGAACAAGTGAAAGTTACTCGAGTAATATAAATTTCATAATTTACTACCATTCATTCATATGCCATGTTTGTGATTTTTTCAACTGCACCTAATGGGTTCGTCTCTGAAATATCAGTTGAAGAACCAAAGCTCTTAAGTCCTATCCAACTGCAACAAGACATGAGACAGTAGGAAGTTGTTATAATTATCTCCGAAACTGTTCACAGCTGCGTTCAACCATATAGAAGATATTTCATCAAGCTCCTGGATTGGAAGGGACGCGACATCAAAATCAGTGGAAATTACCTCTTATATCTTCGCCTAAAAAAGATGGGTAAGTACTTAAAACTGAAATCTTGGGAGACCCGAATGAAATGTTTGAAGATCTCGGCGTTGTTACTCAAAGAGTGGGTCTGAAGATGAACACGAATGAGACAAAAACCATGTCACAACACTACACTCGCAAATTGTTGACGATTACGTAAACCTTAGACAGACAGTCCGAATATCAGAGGCCCCCTTTTGAGAAAGAGATCTGAGGCGGCGACAACTATATGCCCCACATATATACAACGGATGGAGGAAATCATTACTCACCATCCTCAATGGATGGCATTACCTGCACTGCGATCATAATAGTATGGAAGCCTACATCGCGCAAATGAAATTCGGAGGCTAACTCTACATATATACGATGCCCGACCAACATCAGTCGGGCCGCGGCCTCCGAGCTACCATCACCCAGCTCGGAGGAAGATCTTCCCCTATGGCTTCCCTACAGATCTCTCGTCACATCCAGCTTGGGTGGGTATTGTTCAAAAAGCTACGTAAAATATTCATGTTCAAATTTTCTCAGTGTACCAAGACAAAAGTCAGATTGGATACAAACAGCTCAGGATGGATCAGTGAGGAGATCTTTGGTATACCTTCATGATGATGTTAATTAAACCAGATCGTGTCTGTTACAGATAGCTATAGTATATAGCTCTCTCTTCGGTGGTGTTGTGTGAGGCGGGTCGTTACGTTCCCTCAAATATGGTTGAGCGAAGCAATGGCTGGTTCATGCGTCATGCTCGTGAACGGGTGCTGCCAGCGGAGATGAGTCTGCCCTAACTACTTTGATATTTAAGATGTAAATGTTTAATTAGACCTATTATAAATAACTCTATTTGTATTTATACTGTATGGCACAGCAATCAAAATGCAGGTGAATAATTAATGTATAATTTCACATTGTATAATGAAAGGTGACTTCATGAATCATCTCTGAAGTCATTTTTCAACTTGACGACTCTGTAAATAATAAAACAGGGAGGAAAAAACAGCCCTTGCTGTGTTTCTTGCCGGTTCTTCTCAGTACAAGGTCTCCCGCCGTAGATTTACGAAGCGATGGCGTAGCTTCTTGACATTCATATGTTATTGTAACAGCCTAAACTGAATAAATGATTATGATTATGATTACTAAGCTTCCGATATTCTTGCTATCATCTCGTTTCATATCAGCAGCCTTCTAATGTCCCCATGGGCCTGTTATGCTGCAGGGCCATGGGCCATCCCTATAGATGGAATAGGGAGAACGCAGATGAGATAACAGGCCTTGGTCAATCAAATACTTTAAGAAGTACATATTTGTTCAAACACGTCTTGGCTAACTTCGAACCCGTTCGAGAGATCAACAAGCTCACTTGAAATTACCAACACAGACGATTCCTAACCAAATACAGCACAAAGAGTGTTTGTCTGCCTGTCTGCAATACCACTCGTGTTTAACTTTAAACCGCATGAGTAGAGAAGCCACAGAAGCAACTCAAAGCATTGTGCAGTACGCGCGCTCTGAGTGGGCACTGGCGCTTATCGCTGCCAATAGAAATAGTCTAAAATACGAACTAGGAACAACCTTTACTCATCTGTTCATTGGACGAAAAGTATTTTATATCAAAGGACGTGCTAAAATTTTGTATGAGCGACTGCGAATATTTATAATTTGTATGTTCAGGAACTTTTGATAAAGTCAAAATGTTGGATGAAATGAAAACTCCTACTACGTCATTACCTTATTTACAGAGCCACAAATTTCGCATTTTCTTCGAATTTTTCCTGTCATTTCTGGAGTTTGGAATTATAATTGTTTATTTCGATATAATTACACAAATATTATTTTGTGTACATTTAGTTTTGTAAAACGGAACATTTTCCTTTTGAAACCGATACGAAGTCAATTTTTATACTTTTAAATAATTGATTATTTCAAGTAAGTCGTATAAAAATAATAAACATGTATTAATTAATAACATTATATTACACTGTTACGGGTTAGAGCGAAATAATTATACACGTGAGGGGCAGTTTATTAGCTATGTCCTTTAATATATTCGAAAATATACCTCTATCTATTTTTCCAGAATAAAAAGTATGCTATGTCTCAATCCAGGTCATAAACTATAAGCGCAAAAAATTTCATCCAATTCCGTTCAGTAACTTTTGTGTGTATGCTATTGGTCGCAGATGACCTTTACACCGTCACCGGGTTTGGGTACGGCGAGATCCTAAGAGGACCTCAAGCCGAGAATTGGCAAGTCCCTCTAGAGGTGTTCCAGACGGATGGCATCTCCCCACGGGGGAGTCTCCTATCCGTCTGGAGCCTTTAAGCCACTCGAACCTGAGGAGGACAAGCTTCTGCGTGATTGAGTAACAAACATTTAACGTATTAAGTAAGATATTAATACGTTAAATGTTTGTTACTATTCAATACAAAACGTTTCTCTGTGTACCCGAAAAACACCAGTGCTCACTCACACACACGCAGTTGTTTCAACCTTTGTCTCTGCGCCTTCTTTACTCATGTGCTAAACCGTTGTTTGTACTCACAACAGGACATCGCAAATGACAGCTACCATAGCATTATAAACCATACGTAGCACACAATATGGGTGATAGTGCCTTTAACGGCTTCAGTTTCACTTTGAGAGTTCTGAAGGCATGTGTTTCCTTGGTAAATAACTATATAACTATATGTAAATAAATATAATATATGTCATTTTATACGCAGATGAATGGTTAAGCAGTTCGCTATGTGAACTGAGATTTTATTTCGATAAGGGTAAGAATATTTAAGAGAAATGTATTAAAAATCGTAATAAAATTGTCACACATGTATAGGAAAGCAAGTCAGAAGATAATACCACAGAACGCAGAAAGAGGTTAGAAGGACCTTGTGGGCTGGGCATCCGCGTCATAGTTATGTATGAGCAAATACTCATAACTTGACCAAAACCTGGTTCTGATTGCGACGTTGCTCTCGCGTGTGAGCGCTGATTGGTTCGATTGTTTGATGTCGCGTCGTTTGATTGGTTATCATCTATAAGTGTAGGGGGTGAGGCGGCGAGATCGGTTCCCGTTCAAACGGTCTCTGATCACCCTTCTGACCTCTTTCTGTACTCTGTGGTCAAAACGCAGTAATTATCAACAGCATTAGCCTATTTTTGGCCCTTGTCCCCACAGCTGGGGCACAGGCCTTCCCTATGGATGGTATAGAGAAATTAGGCAATGACCCGCCACGCGCCCGATTGCAGATTGGTGGATACTAACGACTGCAGATGCAGCCTGGATCAAACGCTTAAAGTATTTCAAGATCAACCGTTTTCATATTATTTGGATGTTCAATTATCCTATCAGCTATTCATAAAATAACATAGCATAATCAAAGCTAATTAATAAACAAAACAACGCCAATCTATATATATAAAACTCAAAGGTGACTGGCTGACATAGTGATATATCAACGCACAGCCCAAACCACTGGACGGATCGGGCTGAAATTTGGCATGCAGATAGATGTTATGACGTAGGCATCCGCTAAAAAAGGATTTTGATCAATTCTGCCCCCAAGGGGATAAAATACCGAAGCGAAGCGAGGGTGGGCCACTAGTTATTTTATAAATTCTCACTTCTCTATGCTTCTTGTGATTTCGTCAGCTGTGAGTCAGTGCGTCAATCAGTGGTGTATGAATATAATATTGACAATTACAATATTCAGTGTTGCCTAAATACAAAATATTATCTCGTAAGCCCAGGAACACGGCCACTCGAAAATCTTGAAATTGTTAGGCTCTGAAAATCGCGCAAAATTAAACCTTGCTCACTTAAACATAAGAGTCGTGTATATGATTTGAAAGTCATGTAATCTTATTAGTGTCCATATTGGGGACATAGATTTATATAATTTGACGTTATAATACTAATAAATGGTTATTTAACGGACACTACTTCATACCGGAGCCTAAATGATAGAGCTTATGTCATTTCGTAAGTGAATTTTGAAATGTAAGTAGCTAAATAGAGACATTTATTTAAACCCGCCAATCCGCACTGGGCCCGCGTGGTGCGTCATGGCCCAATCTCCCTATTCCAACCATAGGGAAGACCTGGGCCCCAGCAGTGGGGACATTAATAGAATGATGATGAAACAAGTAATTGTTAGTACTTATTGAAACAATATAAATTACCTATACTTAACATAATTAGTTCGATGGCGCAAGTGGTTAGCGCGTTCGGCTGCGATCGTTGAAGTTAAGCAACTTCCGCAGTGGTCGGTCATTGGATGGGTGACCAAAAATTTACTATCTAGAGCTCCTCCGTGCTTCGGAAGGCACGTTGAGCCGTTGATCCCGGCTGCATCTGTTTTCGTTAGCACCCACCAATCCACAATGGGCCCGCGTAGTGGGTTATGGCCCAATCTCCCTATTCCATCTATAGGGAAGGCTGTACCCCAGAAGTGGCGACATTAATCGGCTGATGATGATGATGATGAAGAACATAATTAGCAACGGCAACTTCTTAAGGAAAACCATAGACAAACTGCGCGGTAGACGTTATTGTTCGTAAATTGCTACTGAATAAACTGAAATATTTTTTCACAATGGGTGAAGCTATTGTGCGTATTACATCAGGTGGCGGGTACGAGTGACTAATTCAGAACGCAAAAACATAGCCAATTGGTAAGTAATGCCCAACAAGCTGAAAATGCTCGATTTTTAGTCCATGGCCTGCCCCCCTAGCATGACTAACAAAACGCGATATGATAAAGCGATTTATCGACATTAACTGTCAAACTACAATGGAGTGTCGATAAATCGCTTTATCATATCGCGTTTTGTTAGTCATGCTAGGGGGACTGGAGCCTTTTTTTTATCTAGGTAGGCAAATGACTCTCTGATGTCTAGTTAGTCTCGGTGCAAAGGCAACGGATTTACACAGCCTTGCCCCTTTTGTTATTTTTTCTTTTAAATTATATAATTATGCATATAAAAATCGTTAGTGTTTGGCATCCACTTGTCAGATAAAGGACCCAGCTTTAAACCAGCGCCAGTGCATACTGCACTGACATTATGCTGAACTGGGCCCTTTTCAGCGCAGCCGTGGATACGGAGTGGTATCAGTCATTTTGTAAATTTTAACTATAACAATTTATCTGTATCCGTGTACTGTGCTGAATAAACGATTTTGTTTGTTTGTTTGTTTGTTTGATGTTAAGTGGTGATAAAGTCCAAACACGAAGATAGCTGGTACAGCAGTTGTAAACTGCCACACCAACCATCCTCACCTTGCCGGCCTGCAAAAATGCTTCTTCTCGCCTTTAGTCATTCCTCTGATCAGGGATGTTAGGGAGCTCCATAACCGTAACCGGAACTATCGGATATCCGATATAAAAATTATCCTTAACCGGAACCGATTCCGAAATAAAAGTTTCGGATAATATCGGATAGGGCGAAGCCTAATTGAAACACGTTATCACACAGGCCGTGCGCATCTTTTTGCATAGTTTGTTTACTTATGTTGTCGTCTTATCATACTCGTAACAAACTTGTAAGCAATTAATAATACTAATAGTTATTTGTATTATATTTTTGAAATTCCTTAAAAATCTAATATCCGTAACCGAAATTACCCGAAACTAACAGATAATCCGAAATAATTTCATATCCGTAACCATGGACGTATAAAAAAGGTAACGTGTCGGATGCTTTGACGTTTACACGCGTAATGGCTGACTAATGTGTGAATGTGTGTGTGCTGGCTTGTTCGTATAGCGACCTGGCCGACTCTGAGCGACACAGTTTGTTGTTTACCGGGACTCTGTCCGCCTTTTTTATACGTCCTTGTTCGTAACCGTATCCATATCCGGTATAATAATCATTCCTATATCCGTATCTGATCCGTATCCGAAATTTCAAATCCATAACATCCTTGCCTCTGATTATTGATTTAGTCCCTCCGGCTAAGACGATCGTCTCCAAGGTCCCAGCACCGAGCAACCCAACCTCATGGTTTGTGGGTTCTTATAATGGCTGCACTGTAAAATGAGTTTTAAACAAAGCAGCTATTTCTTTGGCGTCCTGCACTCCTTTCCCACTCATACACAGAAAGGTTGTGTTTCAGATTAAATTTGTTTGTATTTTCCCGAAAGATTTTAAAGTCTTTTGTGCAAGGATTTTTTTGCAATTATGTGCATCTTAATCTTTTCTTGAATAAGACACCATTTTAATACAGATTTACAAAAATAAAATCAAGATTATTAGAAAATTAACATTTGAATATTTATCAAGCAAAATAATCTGTTAAAGTAGAATCTCTTTCACCCCACACAATTTGTTAAATGGGAATAACAGGTTTTGTTATTTTAGAGCGAATTTTTCCGAATCAAATCACAAATGTTTAAAATACGAAACAAAAGTCCATCCACAAAATGGCGGCATGAACTCTGTAAATAAAACTTCTTCGTGGTCGTATAAAATCACGATGTTCGAAATACGAATCCAAACCAGCCTTTACAAAATGGCGGCGAAAAACCCAAAAGCGCAACTTTTAAAAAGTATAAAACATACGACCAAAAAGTTCGGTAATACGGTGGTTACGACTAAAAAGGTTTAGTTCGTACTCGTGTTAAAAATCGCTCTTTGTTCGGATAACTGTGTTTATGCTCCACAGATTGTTGGTACGGGAAGGGTATCAGAATAATTGCTAAGGTAGGGCCAGTGATAATAACTTACAGCTACAATCGTTGCGGTTATGAAACGTTATAATCAACATATCGAGAGATAACTTTTCATTCAAAATTGCATTTCATTTCAAACAAAATCGTTATGAGATGTAGTATGTGGAGTGGGAGTTACGAAAAAAAATACAGCTCTTGAAAAGCGAAAATAGTAAAATGCAAGTACTTTTTGGCGGGATCGGAAAGCGTCACTTTAGTAGTTTTGTTTTTCTTTTTAAAAATTGTGTTGTGGCGGATGTTAGTGTCTTATAATCGTGGATTAATTATTAACCACTAAGTGTTCGGGAACATGTACAAGTGAAACAAATTAGCGGAAAGTGTCTTTCGACGTTCCCTCAAGCAGTCCACGGGAAGGTTCCAGTAAATCCCCACACATTTACTGAAACATAGGGAAAGGGGTATTGACTTGACTGCCACTTACTTTGACTTAATTTATTACTTTGACCACGAGTGCTATAGAATCTGTAACAATATTTAAAACTTGACATTGGCTAAATGCACAAGCCGTGCGAAGCCATTTAGGAAAAAAAAAGTAAAATGCAACGAGAGTTGTGGCTGTATTGGCAATTTAAATATCCTTGTAAGATCGTACAGAGCTCTAAGTATGCCAATTTCATTTGGTTGGTTTTTACGACTCACAATTTAGTAGACACATTCAAACCTGAAAAAAACTGAAATCTTGCCCATCATCATCAGCCTATTAATGTCCCCACTGCTGGGGCACAGGCCTTCCCTATGGTTGGAATAGGGAGATTGGGCCATGTCCCACCGCGCGGGCCCAGTGCGGATTGGTGGGTGCTAACGACTGCAGATGCAGCCGGGACCAACGGCTTAACGTGCCTTCCGAAGCACGGAGGAGCTCGAGATAGTAAATTTTTGGTCACCCATCCAATGACCGACCACTACGAAAGTTGCTTAACTTCAACGGACGCAGCCGAACGCGCTAACCACTTGGGCGAACTAGCTCCTCAATCATATCTTGCCCATCAAAACATAATAAAGAAAGTGTTACATAAAAGCCGAGATGCAAACGAAATCAAAATATTTACCGCGTAGGTACGTACCTATTTGATCAACAAAACGAATCCGTAAATTCCTGCTCACGAATACCGACAAAATTTATTCACAATCATTCATTTGTGTCTACATGTATGTAGGTTACGTCTGTATATTGTTCGTGTAGTGAGTGTGTAAAATAAACAATACATAATTTCTTGAGTTTTCGCGCCAACTGGGCCGATTTATTCGCGCCCCGCCGATATTTACGATTGCTGTTTGTTTTATTATCCACCCGACCGTGCGTTCTGAAAAGGCCGTGAATTTATTTTACCATAACGATTGTCGATACAGATGTGTATTGTTAACGGTCATTATTCATCGCAGGTGACATCAGTAGGGTTTTTTTTCAGTACTCATTCCCAAAGTTGGTAGCTCCAATGTGGAAATTTGGAATTTTAAAATTTCCTCCAAAATGGCATATCAATACCCCAATCTAACAATTTTGCCGTGACGGAAAAAAGTTACACTTTCTCTTGCCTAGCCCCCATTTCGTTCCAGTAGTGTCGTACGTCATTGTCCGAAATCGGTAGAGCTGTCCATTGAAAACGGTATATTTGTATCCAAAATCGTTATATGCCAAAAAATACGATACTAAATAAAATTCGTTTATTTATCAAACAAAACCTTACAGACTAATTTTCACGTATCTTTTTAACCGATTACAAGAAAGAGGAGGTTCTCAATTCGTCAGTATATATGTATATTTAATGTTGTTTGCGCATATTTCCGATAATCAATTGTCAGTTATAGTCCTTTATAATTTGTTGGTGTGTCATAATTATTATAGCAGAAAAATAACATAATAATTTATTATAGCATCGCGTTATGATACTATGTAAATATCTCACCTTTAGCAATAGACTAATCATCCATACTTACTGTTGAATGGTTCCCTGTAACGTTAAAAATAAATGGAGAGGTCTGCGCTGAAAGTTAAAATCGGTAGAATAATCGGGAGAATTTCCATGTATTATACGAGATTATATATACGAGACCACTACTTCGTGCCAAAAAAAAGATTGTCATGCAAACAAATCAGGTGAGTAAAATTTTGTAAGAGCACAAAAAATCTTAGAAAAACTGTAAAATCTGTATGTGCGCTAATAGCTTTGGATAAGGAATAACCATTAACACATTATTGAGTATTGTTGAGTTCATTTATGAGACATAAACTAGCTCGTAAGAAACATAATTAAATTTCTATCGATCATAAACATGGTTGGACACAAATTGGGTACAATTTCATTGCATTAACAAAATCGATCGAGTAGAATCATAACAACACTAAATTTAGAGGCAGGGCATAGCGGATTTCCCGCTCGAATAGGAGCTCCCGTCTGGGCAAGTAACCTTACAGAAGACCACACTAAAGGCGCCGTAGTATTTTTTGCCTGCGTATAAAAAAAGGGTCTAGTCTAGATGGGGTTACCAGGCCTAAAAATGCAAAATCCTGTCTAATATGTCTAAAAATCCTGATTTTGAAAAAAAAATGTCCAGTCACGCACCTGGATTAAATAAAAATCGTAGTATTTATGTACTTATATTATTTAGACCCATATTTTTGGTTGCTAGCAAAAATCAGAAAAAGTACGCCTCTGCATCTACTAGTGTTTCTTGTAGCTCTTTCCATACATATACTGCTTTTGCAGACGGGCCATTAGCTTGTTTGCCACACTTTTAACATTAAAAAGACTGTATTAAGCTTTTGATGCAATGACATTTAATGTATTTGCTCTGATCATGACATGTTTAACTGTAGCTTACTTTCTTTCAAGAATTCTTTGTTAAAAATTTGTGCTGAACACTAAAAATTATAAAACTAAAGTTATTCCCCTTCTCTGCAAAGCCAATATTGATTGAGGTGTTTGTGAAGTTAAAATATTTAACTCAGTTGTATATATATATTTTAAGATATTTTAATTTTTTGTTCGATGTCTATTTAAGTATGTAAATGTTATGCACAATTGTAATTGGGCACAGGCATGCCCACAGTTTTTTCATATTTTTTTTTGTCTGATGCCTGTTATTGTACCATTATAAAAAAAAATAGGCAAGTTATACGCCAACATTATTGCATTCTTAAAATGGCGAAGTATAGCCTTGGCGAGAGAGCGTGCCCGACTGACTGTAAGGCGTTGAGCAGACGACGGGGCGGGGCGGACATTTTGTCCGCGAAGCAATAAAGACCGCGTCTGCCCATCGATGTCTGCGGCTGCCCGCGCCGCGTACACAAAGCACACGACGGGCAGAGGCGGTCAGTTTAGGACGTTCGTTCTAGTGAATAGTCCATGACCGCCCCGCGCCGCCGTCTGCGTTACTGCATATAAACTGGTTTGTATGATCCACGGCGGGCAGCCGCGGTCATGCCGCGCCGCCACTGCCCGCCGGGCACCCAAGGCGCGGTCTTTTTGACCGCTGTGTGCGTTTGAAGTATAGGATTCACTTTGTGCTATTATTCGCGGCGAAATTGACCGGCCCGCCCCGCCCTGTCGTCTGCAAAGCGCCTAAGTCGGCAATAATACCTGATTCGTGTTGCCAAATTAGAAGCATGTATGACGTATCTATCATATGTCTTAGGATTCCACTTTTTAGCGAATATTCTATGCAAGAAAGCTTAAAAGACCTAAGGAGATTTGTTTATATTTTTTCTCTTTATATATCTCTTTAGTAGCACCAGTATGTTAACTTGAATTAACCACGTAAAGATTCTTATAATCGGCATCGTCTTATCTCTTATCTATTAGACAAGTCCGTCCGTCCGTCTGTCTGTGGTGCTGTTTCAGCGGCCAAACCGTAAGAGATAGATAAAGAGAATGTTTAAGTTATAAGTTAAGAATAGTCTGATAAGACTACAAACCGGATTTGAGTAACGTAGCACTTCCGGTTTTCGAGAAATCACGAATTTCAAACGAAACCACACAAAATCTCCGAAGTTCTCAAATAATTAAACTAAATAATTTCAAACGAAACCACACAAAATCTCCGAAGTTCTCAATTAATTAAATACATTTTTTAAATCAGGTTTTGGTGAACATTTGGTTCACTGGTTTGCTAGTTTTGAATTAATAGTCAAATTGGCCAACTATAAAACGTCATAGTTTTGATATATATAATGGAAGGTGATTTCAGAATTATCCATGAGGTCATTTTTCAACTTGACGAGTCTCTTTATAATAATACAGGGAGAAAAAAAACAGTCCATGCTGAGTTTCTTGCCGGTTCTTCTCAGTATAAGGTCTCCAGCAGTAGTTTTGCGAACCGATGGCATAGCTTCTCGACTTTCACAAGTGCTTGTAACAGCCTACACTGAATAAAAGATTTTTTATTTTGATATCTAATAGAAAGAGCCTGCCTGTCTGTTTGTATGGATGTTTACGATGATCTCAAAAACTATCGAACGGACTTTAATGTGGATTTCACCATTTCGCTTTCATTCGAGACCCATATCATGGAAGTGCATAATAATTACTAATCCGCCATCGTGGATCATCCGCCATTTTGGAATTAGAATGACGTCACTAAGATAACCTAACCTAACCTAACCATGCCACCGTTACCGTTAATTTTGAAATGCAATCACTTGTGCATGTAAAATTTCAAATCAACCGGTTGCGGATAACTGATAACTGCCTCAAAGCAGTTCTTTCTACATTGCAAGATTCCATACCAATAACTACATTAACAACCTTTAAATATAACTAGAATATTCCGCGTGGATTTTTTTTCTAGTTATATATTTTTTTAGATTTAAACATCAAGCAGTTACATGCTTTAAAAAGTAAAAATTATAACTACAATTGCTATTTCATCTTTCAAATGTTTAATACTTGTAAAAGTATTCATTTGACATTGTGGGTTACCTATAATGCGAAGGGATGGCACTGCCTTGCAGCTTAAGAATGGCTAGAGAAATTTCGACGCGGTCCGTGAGGGCCGCGGTAGCATAATTGGTCAGTGCATTCGCCCGGATTGCGAAGGGTCCCGTCTGCTGCCTGGTCCGCGTGGATTTTTTTCTAGTTATATTTTCTTTAGATTTCAACCTTTAAATACCTTATTGTTCGCGCCCGTATAAACCTCACATATACATACATATAAAAGAAAAGGAATATTACAAATCATAACGAAAAATTGCACTTATATAACGGATGGCGCCATCTATTGGATGTTACACCGGAGCGCTCTTAGCACGAGCGTCATTGGTTGTCGCCCGCAGATAGCAGATGTCGCTCGTGTTCGTGTGTTCGGCTGGTTTTTACCGACTATAATGTCATGACTTTGCTAAATTCATTCTGTCAAGAAAACTGTTACTGCTAAATTGTATCTATTGTAACATAAAGCGAAATTACTAAAAAACACCGAGTTTTTACTAAAGAAGACTCCATTCTATGCCCAAACACTTATAAATAAAGGAGAACACTTACCTAATAGACTAAGACTCGCGATCCAGCTGGCCTGCTGATCGCTGACCGGGAAACTTTCTGGCACGTTGGCCTCCTGCATCGACGATATAGCGGGCGACATGTAGCCTTTGCTCAGGCCCGCTGCGAATGGCCCCAGAGATACCGCTAGTGCTGCTAAGATCTGTTGAAAGAAAATGCTAATAATAGGGGTGATGACGGGGTACAGTAAACGAAATTCTATTTAGTCCGTCAGTTAGATGATCAAAAAATAATGGACACGTATTTTTTCTTTGGGCAATCAACCAAAAAATGACAAAGTTATAGCGCGTCAAAGTTTGGGAGTAGGGGCTGGTGACGTCACTTTTGAGTGAATTTTCCTTTATAAGTGTACTCAAACGTGACGTCATGCGACTTTTCAAATCAATATATCTCTGCAATGCTTATATTATGTGAAAAAAGAAAAAATACGTGTCCAATACTTTTTGATAATCTACCCGATAAACGAAGAAAAAAAAATTAGTCATCATCCCTATTACTATTATATTATTATCAACAAGCATCAGTGATTTGATACAGGCAGGCTGGACTCCCAGCCAAAGAAGGATGTTTCATTAATGATATTAAGTGATTGCATCGTAACTCTAAGTCTAACTCTTAAACATTCCTAAACTTTGTTAAACAAGTTTTTTATATTTTTTTATTTTATAGTCATAATTTTTATTACATTTTTAATGGAAAGTGACTTCATGAGTTACCTCATATTGAAGTCATTTTTCAATTTGACGACTCTGTATATAATACAGGGAGAAAAAAACAGCCCTGGCTGAGTTTCTTGCCGGTTCTTCTCAGTGCAAGGTCGCCCGCCGTAGATTTGCGAACCGATGGCGTAGCTTTTCGACATTCACAAGTGCTTGTAACAGCTTAGACTGAATAAACGATATTGATTTGATTTGATTTGAATTGATTTAAGTTCGGGAGTACGACGCATACTTGGCCGTTTTTTTTCAACAAGCTAACGCCACGCATTTTTATCTCTAAAAATGCATTTTTTATCTATTGTTGGTGGAAATTTTGCAGTCGTGCATATCAAATATCAATTAATATTGATATTGGTTTTAGATAAGATATCAGCATTAATTATAACTTCGATTAAAATCATGGTGAAAATAATAGGTAACACAGGGTTGCCAGAAGTCTGAACAGGAAAGTTAGTAGCTGTCGCATTCTATATATTTTCTTCCGTTCCGAATCCATCATGGTGGATCAAAAATAAACACGCTGTGCATACCCAAAAAGTGTTTCATTAGACTAATAATCTAAACAAAAAACGATAAAATTTTAACAGCTGCCGTAAATCGTAAATTAACACACCATCCAGCGGCAGGTACAAAGATATATGTCGCGGGAACATAGTACCTAATATGTTATATGAACAGGACGCAACATGTCCACAACACGAAATGTTCCGAATCGATCAATGTTACGAACACCATGTGCCTGTGTGAATGGTGGCTCAGTGCTGGGACACGCAAAGGGACTAGGATCTATCGATATCGATAGTTAGGGATAACTTCTTTTATTTAAAGTAAGATGCTATGTTTATGATACATATATGTATATTAAATTTTGTACGTCACTTTTTCTTAATCTCTTTACTAAACTCTCGAATAACTTTATGTGTTAAGCACAAAGTAGGTAGCTGCCGCGTCCAAACAGAGAGTCAGCTTAGAAGAAAACATTTGTTACGTTTACAGGCATTCTCACACAGTTTCAATCAGAAATAATTTGCGACTAGCGTGTCAAAATTAATAGCGTTAAGTTTGATGTCATTTCGAGGATGGCGGAAGCCGTCTGTCAGGCTACTTTCTATTCTGAGTTAAATTGAGTGAGATTTACACTACTATAAAACCGATTGTTAAATCTTTTCCAGTTCGATTAATTTAATGTTTCCTCGGTTAAATAATAAAATATGTTTTTAGACAATTCATATATGATAGAGTTCTAGTAGTTTAATTCCCACTTAGATTGAAACGCGCGCCCTCGGGAAACATCCTTCACCATACAAATAACTGGTAGCTATGAAACTTAGCTCACAGAGGCTTTCCATAAAAAGTTTGCAACTTTATTAACATAGACTTGACTATGTTGCACCTCCTAAAGGCCTAAACAGACTTTTGAAACGCTACGAGTGTTAAGTCAAATCAAATGTAATATTTTCTATGATCAGAAACAGAGAACAACTGACGCGACGCGATGCGCACACACTAATCATAAAAAATACGCGTGGCGTGGTATTGGGTGGCGTCGCTTTCAAAAGTCTGTTTCGGTCATAATTCGTCGCTGCCGTTGAAAAAAACATTCACAGAACGTAATCGACCGAAACATCGATAAAATGAACTGTTACATCAGTACCCACTCTATCCAAAAGCGCTCCCTAGATTGTATACAGCATTTCGGCTGGGGTCAGCGACCAGCACACTGCCTTACATTCCGACTTGGAAACAATCATATGTGTTTAAATAATCTTTCAACAATTCCGACCTTATTTCTCTCGTAACACGGATGATGTGATACGCAGAAAATTTTCTGGTACACAGTTCATATAATAGACTTTATGTCACACGGAAAATTAATGATAGTGAGGAGCTGTAAGAGTCATTTTGTATCCTGGTATGTAATGTGAGGAGTGATATATTAATGTCACTTTCAGTAGATAGGTAACTACTTTAAAAATATATATATATATAAGGAAACGACTCTTATTCGATGTGACTATAAGAGCGACCACATAACGCAGAAAGAGGTTCAAGGGGCCTTGTAGGCGCTATGCCCATAACTTGACCGAAGCTTGGTTCTGATTGCACCGTTGCTCTCGGGTATGAGCACTGATTGGTTCGATTGTTTATGGTCGCGTCATTTGATTGGCTATTATCTATTAGGTGCAAGTGTAGTGGGGGCGAGCCGGCGACATCGTTACCCGTTTAAACGGTTTATGATCACCCTACTAACCTCTTTCTGTGTAATGTGGTAATAAGCCTACCAAGCAGCCCTTGCTCAGTTTCTTGCCGGTTCTTCTCAGTACAAGGTCTAATAGAGAATGATTTTTTAAAGCTATGGTATAAGCTATGGTAGCCGCTTTCCATCAGGCGAGCTATAAGCTTATTTCCACCCTTTTAACTTAAAAACAAGATATCTTCAACTGACCTGTCTTCTGCAGCTGCCCCTCCCATCTGTGGGTCTCATCATCATAATCCTGGTCTCCGGAGTAATGTTCGTCATTTTACCACTAAGCACCGCCTTCTCACACATAAACACTGGTTTCTCCACAATTATACCACTGACAATAACACTCCTCGACGAATTATACTACCGCCGATTGGACTTGTCGCCGAATTATACATGCGACATTTCTTAGTACACAATTAAAATTTTAGATTTCTTTATAATTCAAAGACTAGAGGAAATACACTTCACTATTTCACTTTTATTTTGATGATGGCGACCATTGTTGTTACCTGTAACAATAAAAAAATATGCATCAGATTTTATCTTATCACTATAATAATATTACCCTACTTATGGCGCTTTTACACTTGGTCGCTAGCCCGAATACGATTGCCAATGGAATTAAACTGCATAGTTCCCCTATTTTATTTTATTTATTCGGTATACATAACATATTACAATCAACAAAGTACTGACTTATAAATAACTAATGGCCCGCCCTCGCTTCGCTTCGGTGTAGAGCTGTAGTGTAAACTATAGGTTTTTGTTCTCAGGCTTGTGCTATAAAGAATGACTTTATTTATATAATTACACGTGTTATTGTGAGTCAACCATAAAAGATAGACATATGCTGTTGCGGGATATTTTTTAGACAATTTTATGTAGAATATTTCCGTCATACATGATTTCTATGTAACTTTAACCATTAATGCTGCACACGCGACGGAAGCTTAAAAAATAGAGTAACTTCTCCCGTTTTCCCAACATTTCCCTTCACTACTCTGCTCCTATTGATTGTAGCGTGATGAAAAGTATACTATAACCTGTCCAGGAGTATGAAGAATAATTGTACCAAGTTTCGTTAAAATCCGTTGAGTAGTTTTTGTCTCTATAAGGAACATACACACAGACAGACAGACAGACAGACAGACAGACAGACAGACAGACAAAAAATTTACTGATTGCATTTTTGGCATCAGTATCGATCACTAATCACCCCCTGATAGTTATTTTAAAAATATATTTCATGTACAGAATTGACATCTCTACAGATTTATTATAAGTATAGATTGACGAATCGATCAAGATTGCAACACTTAACATGCATACACAAAAAAAAATAGTTATACCTATAAAACAAAGAACACTACATCGATATCAACTGTTACATTGCATTTAATTAAATTCATTCAAATAAAATCAAATTGAATACTATAAATTAGATAAAATTAATTACAATTGATTTAAATATATAACCACATTAAAGAAATTATATTATATTACAATAAAACCAAAACATTAGCAAATCAATCACTTTAAGTTTATGGAGCAGCGCACGCATCATTCATAATATATATATATATATATATATATATATATATATATATATATATATATACTAGCGGCCCCCAGCGGTCTCTAGTCTAAAGGTTTAAAATTGACAAAGTTTCATACAAACTTTCGTTCCCTATCAAATCATCATCCTTTCTTATCCTTTCCGATCAAAATCCTTTCTTAGCGGATGCCTACGTCATAACATCTACCTGCATGCCAAATTTCAGCCCGATCCGTCCAGTGGTTTGGGCTGTGCGTTGATAGATCACTATGTCAGTCAGTCACCTTTGAGTTATATATATATGTATTATCACGTGTGACGCTCATTACGCTCGTAGCGTTTCAGCCTTCGCCGAGTTACCCTCCAACTTTCATGCTCGTATGGAAGAGCTGCGCATGCATCCTACACACAAACACATATATATCGCTCGTGACGTATTACCGTTTCATCTTTACCATAGGATTTTTCCATTTACACCCCGTCCCAAAAGAAGTTTCAGTTCAAAAAGCATGTCGTGATTAATGGACGAATCCTAGATAGCTACATCGTCTTTAACTGTACTTTTAATCAAACACTTCTTTCTTTATTTTTGCTCCCAACTTACCACTCAAAATAATCATTAAACATAGGTGTCATTCGGGAGCACTAGCTTCGGTCCCGAATGCCGCCTCAAAATAATTTATTAATTCCATGTCCCCATCAGGACCAGTGGTCCCGGTCCCAAATGACTATCGACTCATCACATACAGCTGTCGCGAAAGATCATTCTCTCACTGTTGATGCCACACATGTTCAAAGCAGTTTTCGGCCCATTTAAAACCTAAAACGTCCAATCACACTAATAGTATAAAGGCGAAAGTTTTTGAGTGTGTATGTGTGTTACTTCTTCACGTCTAAACGGCTGATGCGATTTTAATAAAATTTGTTATGGAGTTAGCTGACTCCCTGGATTAACACATAGGGTACGTTTTACTGCGTGAAAATATCTCTAATAAACCGCAGGTAACACCGCGTGGCACAGCTAGTTGTAAATATATGGAAGAGGGTCAAATTTAAGAGCCTGTAAAGGCTACGAAACGTCAATAAATAAATAAAGTTTCGTGCATTAACCCGTAAAAAACTAGTTTCATTTAATGAGTGATGTGCGTGAAAACCTAAGAAACAAATATATGGAATATAGTGGTTATAAAATCCAATAAAAATTTAGAAACTGTCTCGTCGGTACGTTGAGGTATGTTATGACGCTGTCTTTCCTTTTATAATTTCCTCACAAAGAAAGGATTACTTTGTTTGTGGGATTGGCACCACCACAAATTGCAGTGTATTTAGTGCAAAGTTCTTTTGATTATTCCATTATTTACCACCTTAAGAAGAAAAAACCGGCCAAGTCGGACTCGCTTACCGAGGGTTCCGTACAAACTTGTAGGCATATTTTAATAATTATTTAAAAAATAATATTATATGTTGTAACTAAAAGTTAACGGTTTTCACATTTTTTCCTTTATCTATACAATAAGATGTTACTTCGTACCAAATTTCAAGATTCTAAGTTCACGGGAAGTACGATGTAGGTTTTGATTCCCATGCGAGTTTCGAAAATTTGCGGAAATTTGCGGCGTAAACGGTTGTATCTTTTGATTGCTTTGGCTTAGAAGTTTGATTTTTTCACAGCTCCAAGGGACAGTAGACATGAGTATTAGATATGAATTTCAGGTTGATACCTCCACGCGTTCCTGAGAAAAACGGTCTTGACAGACGGACGGACGGACGGACGGATGGACAACAAAGTGATCCTATAAGGGTTCCGTATTTTCCTTTTGAGGTACGGACCCCTAAAACTGAAAGTACAATACGAAAGTAAACATTGCGCACAACACAGCAGGAAAACTCAATTGACATTATTGCACTAGGGGTGGTCCCATAGTTCATCAAATATGATGGAGTTTATTTTCTCCGTAGCTGGTCCTATTATTTAACTGCTGGATATTTAAATCCAAAGAAAAATTTACAAATTTTCTTTGGATTTAAATATCCAGAATTTTGTCTAGTATTTCTGTCAGGCTGCAAGGCAGTGCCATCCCTTCGCATTGTACGTATATAATTAACAATCTATCTACACCCGAGACAAACTCTAAACTTAATCAACTAACACACCCACCCACACACATACAAACACACATACACACACACACACACACACACACACACACTAACACACACCCTCACATACATACACACAAATAAGACACAAACACGCAATCAATTTCTGTTTTAATATTAAATTAGGCCTAAGATTAAAATTAAAGTTATTGTAGCAAAAATTGTTTTCTGGAGGTGGGCGTTAATAACTGCGACGCAGTTTTATAACTAATGCAGTTATTATCGATCACTATTTTCATTGTATCTTTGTTATGGTTTTAATAAATATTTCATTTCATTAAAAAAACTTATAAAACGCATGTTAATTTATTAAACCTCAGCAAAGTCAGTAAACAAAAGAAAAGCCACAAGTACTAACCTCAAACTCAAAACCAATTTATATTTAGCGCTCTAACAAACCTTCACTTCAGTGTTCACACTAAATTATACTTATTTGAATATTGACCACCATATACTTTCGCTATGAAGCCAGAATACAGACTGAGATCATCGGAGATGTCATAGAAATACGTCAAAACAAGCAATCATGAAGATGATTACAGTTGAACGAATGACAGTAGAGCATATCGTGACAAATGTTGAGTTGCGTGTAAACAGAAGGGCCAATGCAGTGGTTAGAGGAGTTCGAATTTTAACCCAAATGTTATTGTGATAAGAATTTTAATCGGGTGGGGCAAATTTTATAACTGAATAAACTATATAATTAACGTGTATTGACTTTTTAAAATTATGTATTCATAAACAATGGATGGAGCATAAAACTAAAACAAAAATTTTTAGAAACCGGATATTATGAAGATGATCTCATTCTGTAAATGATTAATATTAGAATTACTGTTAGTTTTAATCAGAAATTTAGTTTTTCTTCTTCCTTAACCGAGTACTATTGCTAAGAATTTTGTGTACACCTATAAAAAGTATATATGTAAGAAAGCACCTAGTAATAGTGAAAAGTTTTATGTAATGTGATAATATATATACTGTTGGTGAACCTTTTTAAATAAATAAGATTGTTTGTGACATAAACCTTTATTAATTTTGTTTCAATAAATTCCAGGCGTAACGTAGCATAACCGATGTGTCAAAATTTATAAAAAAATTAATTTACACTAATAAATTATAATTTAAGCGCGTTATCGAGGTAAATTGTAATGTAAATCAACAACAACACATACACACAAAGTCAACAGTCCTTATCACGCTTTACAAGGAGTGAAAAGGACAGACAGGTGTCAAGTTTACAATAGCAAACAGCATTAACCCAGTGAAATCTCGACATTATGCGACTACCAACTTACAAAATATAACAGCTAAAGTACTTATATCGATATTTCAGTTATTAATATTGATAGAGTCTGTGCGGAAAGAGAATGGGATTTAGATTGGAGGGCGCTGTAGTGCTTTTCTACCGTATTTGTAAGGTTTTACCCCTTTTAGACATGATTAAATTCAAAAAACCGCAAGAAATCACAACAACAAACAAATCCGTATCAATACAAAACTTTGACGTTTTACAGATAGCTGGGTTTGATTGCCAAATAAAAATCTTAATGGTAGTTCCGTTTTTCGCCACGCCCATTCTCTACTTTATTATTAAATTTAAGGTTCTTTATAGCAATTAGCCTGATTTTTACCCGATTTTTTTCTACTTTGATAGACAAGGTCAAACACTTGGGTACCGCGGTGTAAACATTAGAACAGGCTTTTGAAAGTATTTTTAATCTCTGAAGCAAAAATTTAGTTTTTGCTCTACTGTTTACATTATGCACTGTGGTGAAAAAACACTAGCGAGCAGGCAGTAACACTCGACAAAGAACTCTTAACAATGGGACAATACCCTTAAGAATTTACTGCGCTAATTGTCGAATAGGTTTTGTGTTTTACATCGTTTCTAATGCGTCATAGATAATAACAGAGGCGAATGCCGACCTTTTTTTATTTGAATGTGTATGCTGTTGGTCGCAGATGACCTTTACAGCGTCACCAGGTTTGGGGACGGCGAGATCATAACAGGCCTCATCCTAAGGGGACCTCAAGCCGAGAATTGGCGAGTGCCTCTAGAGGTATTCCAGGCGGATGGCATCTTCCCACGGGGGAAGTCTCCTCTCCGTCTAGAGCCTCTCGACCACTCGAACCTGAGGGGTCGGCTCAACTGGAGGGTGTCTGTGAGACTTGAACCTCGGCTCTAGTTAGCCGTTGTCGTGAGGGGCGGGGAGTGAAAGCCGACCTGGGGGCTTTTATTTTGTTATTTCTGACCACAAAAGGTTTTGAAATACCTCACGCTCATTTTTTTTAATATTGTTATTACCAATGCAAAAGAAAAAAAAAGAGCGCGAGGCGTTTGAAAACCTCAGGCGGCAAGAAATAAATAAATGAAATCGTAAGCGTTAGCGTTTTCCAAAGCATTTCCGTTAGGCGAATGGTCCCCTGCTGTGGTGGTTTAAAGACTATTTTAATAGTTTTTTGTGGAATATTAGTGGCAAACAAAAAAAAAGCCACAATATACACTTGCGATATCGGAGTATTTACAGGAAACAGATGGAGGTTTGAAGGGTCTTGTGGGCGGGCGAGGCGCGGCACAGTTATGTGTGAGCAAATGCTCATAACTTGACCAAAACTTGATTCTGATTGCGTCGTTGCTCTCGGGTGTTAACGCTGATTGGTTACATTTTTTGATGTCGCGTCGTTTGATTGGCTATTATCGGTCAGAGACGAGACATGGAACAACTAGCCCAAGCTTATTCTTTGTTTATAAATAACTGTTACTCTGTTTAATTTGGGATTAAATTATTCGTTCATGTAGTCCGGAATTCATTATTATGATCACTTTCAGCATACGAAATTTACCAGCCGCCTGTGTGTATATTTTTTTATCTTCTACTCCATCATGGGAACTGATATTTAAATGTTTAAGTTATGAATAATTCGTACACTCTGTGCACCTGTTTGTAAAAATCAATAGTTAATTTTAACTGTTGTTGCTAGATTTGAAAAAACTTCTAAGTACAATACAATAGAGAGGTCCGCTATTGTGTGTTCCTCTTCAATGAATGGTTAAGTTAATGAGTTTTTGCTTATACTTGTCCCAGCTTGTCTTTTGAACCAAAAAAAGGTTTAAAATCCTTAATTCTTTGTATTTGGTGAGTTTAATTATTTATTTTTAATGCTGCGTGAGAAAAAAGGTTACCTACGTTAGTTGTAAAAAGAACAATAAATCGTATTGTTTTTATTTATTATGTATTTTAAGTTCAAGGTTCAGTACTTATCAATGATTGGTTTTTACAATGTTATCGCGATAGTTACAATGTTTATCAATATGATAAACTTTATGTTTCAAGTTTGTAATTTCAATAAAATGTAAACATTCTGCTTTAATGGTATGATTGCGCTTGGTCGGTAGCCCAAATACGAGTGCTAATAGAATCTATATATATAAAACTCAAAGGTGACTGACTGACATAGTGATCTATCAACGCACAGCCCAAACCACTGGACGGATCGGGCTGAAATTTTGCATGCAGGTAGATGTTATGACGTAGGCATCCGCTAAGAAAGGATTTTGATCAATTCCACCCCCAAGGGGATAAAATAGGGAATGAAAGTTTGTATGAAACTTTGTCAATTTTAAACTGATCGGGCTGAGACTTTGCATGCAGGTATAAGAAGAATCATAGATGAATGTCATTGTGTATAATACAAGCCTGAGAACAAAAACTGTAGTCTACACTTCAGCTCTACACCGAAACGAAGCGAGGGCGGGCCGCTAGTTCGGGTATGAATGAACGGAATCGATTTTACGTCGGTAATCGGGAAGATTTCCTTTTGTTAACCGGACACAGTCTTCTAGCTCGTATTCCAGTGTAAATATTGCTACGGGTGTAGGGTTACCATTTAGGAATTACAAAGGTCCTGACAAAAATCTTGACGTTTCGAAAGCAGTCCGGACTTTTTAGTCACAAAATGGTACCATTACACTCAGTTACAATGGTATGATATTTAAATCAATATGTACTTTTATTATTCATATTAAATGTAATTTAAAAATTCCGGACAAAGACCGGAAATGTCCGGACTAATCCGGAAGGATGGTAACCCTATTCGGGTGCCTATTTCGAGAAATGTCTTTCGTGCGCCCGAATAAGGGCTAACGATTAAATAACTCAAAAACAAATGTTTAAGCCAATTAATAATTAGATTTTTATTATGTTATCAAAACCTACCCTACTAAATAGTAACTACAAGTAATAACTTGTAGTTGGCTATTTTTACCTACATTATCTCTTATCTATTAGACAAGTCCGTCCGTCCGTCTGTGGTGCTGTTTCAGCGGTCAAACCGTAAGAGATAGATAAAGAGAATATTTAAGTTATAAGTTAAGAATAGTCTGATAAGACTACAAACCTGATTTGAGTAACGTAGCACTTCCGGTTTTCGAGAAATCACGAATTTCAAACGAAACCACACAAAATCTCCGAAGTTCTCAATTAATTAAATACATTTTTTTTTAAATCAGGTTTTGGTGAACATTTGGTTCACTGGTTTGCTAGTAGTTATTAATACATCCTATATTTTTTAAGAATATGAAATGACATAGTTCCTTCAAGTTTCCTGTAGGTAAAGCATATACAGACACAGGTATTCAGTACAAAAACTGTGACGTTTGAAATGTATTTTTGTATATCTAATTTTATGCAAAAGTAAGTGTTCTTCTTTACTAAAAGTAAGTCGACCAGATCAAAGCGAGATGGTTGCTATTTTCGTAGCTACTGTTATTAATATAGTGAGTTAGTCTTGTTTTTAACCTACTTCAAAAAGGAGAAAATTCTGAATTCGTCAATATGTTTTTTTTATTATTTTTTATTATTATTCGAGCATATCCGTATATATCTATGGCATGGCATATCGTCTGTACCACGGCGAGTGTTCTGAGGAGTTAATCTTTCTTATCCCACCTTCCCCTTTCCTTCAGAGGACCACGCGCGCTGGCCTAAGTTGTCACCGTATAACTATGGCCACAATTCCAACGCGTACAAAGAAATTTGGTGACTCATTTCTTTGTCGCACTATCCGTAAATGGAATGCTCTGCCCGCTCACGTGTTCCCTCCCTCTTACAACCTGGGATCCTTTAAAAGAGGCGTGAAGAAGCAACATGCAGGCCGTCAGGGTGAGGATGGCTGGTGTGGCAGATAGAACTGCTGTATCAGCTTTCTTCGCGTCTTGACTTCACCTTCACTTAACATCAGGTGGGGTGGAGTCATTTGTCGGACCTATCTATAAAAAAATAAAAAAATATCCTCAAGATTTGTGGACTACTTACATTTCGGGACAAAAAAAAATATTAAGTTAAACATTATGTTTCATTAATAAACAGAAGTGTAGCTTTCAGTATAATAAAATCTTTATAAATAGAAACCTTAAGTAGGTCAATGGCAAAGTGACAAAGAATAATTTTAAACTGTGCATGACCCCATCCAAGGTTTAAGACAAGAAATAGGTAAATTTTCAAGATCACTAATTTTTCAATAAACTTAGAAAAGACAAACCTATTCTAAACACCCAGAATCGAAAAAAAATAGAAAAAAAAGCTTTTCTTCTTAATTATCTGAACAGAAATGGAACTTCGAGATGTATTTTACGTCGTTCTGTCGCACATAGTCCAGCATGTAAGAACTAATTTTTGAAGTGAAAACTTCTTTAGCGGCGTTGTACACTATTTTTTGTAATGGTTAAAAATTGTTAAATTCGCTTCAGGACATGTGGCGGACACGTGACCTAATCGAAAATTCGTAAGACGAAAACAATAAAATTGGAAAGGTTGTTGACTTTCAGTATATTGGACGAAACATAGTAATATTTTATTTTATCGTATTATAATAATAAGTCTCTAGACGTCCAGGTGGCAGCTTTATTGCGAAGAAAATGCATTTTTGGAGTGAAAACTTCTTTAGCGGCGTTGTACCCTTTTTTTTGTATGGGTAATAAATGTTAAACTTGCGTCATGACACGTGAGCTGATCGTATCACGGGCCACGTGTCCTGATCGTAAGACGAAAACAATAAAATTGGAAAGGTTGTTGACTTTCAATATATTGGACGAAATGTAGTAATATTTAATTTAATCGTATTATAATAATAAGTTTCTATCTAGGACGTCCAGGTGGCAGCTTTATTGCGAAGAAAATGCATTTTTCTTTACAATAGATGTCGCTAGGTGCGCTTAAGTGTGATTCATGTAAGTTGATTTTTCTGGAAGCTAAACTTTTCAATGTAATATAAACTGTCATGTTTGTGTACGATAGCGCAATAAATAAATATTGTATTCTACCACATACATGATAGTACTTTTATACTGATAATTGAAACAATTCGTGCAAAATTATTCCCTAACCATTTCAAAATATCAAAAATGCACAACGTTAATATTCAAATTTTCACTTCTGAAGGCACTCCCGGAGTGCAACCCGTCCTTTTTTTTTAATCTTTAAATTGTAAAACCATAAATTCAGAAAATACTGATTTTGCCTACAATATATTTTTAAAAGCAGTAAGATCACAGTACTTGGCACATTAACATTTTAAGAACACTCGGTTTGAAAATAGAAAAAGCACAGAAAAAAATATTTTTAGAACCCTGCCTGATGATTTTAAGGTCATCAACATTACTATTGCCAACGTGTCGTTCTATTTGTCGACTGTTGACTCTGTGACGGATGCCATGGACACTGTTAAGTCTACTTTCTTCCGTTACAAAGAAAAGTATTTTTTAAATATATAATAATAATATTTCAAGTGTGTTGAGTGGTGATTTTTTTCATAAAGAACTTAGGTACCTATTTTGAGAGTTATTAATGGAAAACCGTGTGAAAACGTGTAATCATTGTCGTGTCGAATAAATCAAAAAGTATTAACTTTCAGTATGAAATTTACAGAATAAAAGTTGCTTACAATTAATCAGTGTATGCATTCCCATAGTCTTAATTCAATAAAATATTTTTCGTCCCCGAAAAATGAGTGCCATTCAATTTAATGACATCCTGGGAAATAGCCTCGACATATTGACGAAGCAGATGGTAATAAGAACCCAAATCCACATTTTGCTGCAGTTTGGCTGAACTGCCATTTTCCCCCGGTTATTCCGTGCATTGAATGTATTATTATATACTAGCAAACCAGTGAACCAAATGTTCACCAAAACCTGATTTAAAAAAAAATGTATTTAATTAATTGAGAACTTCGGAGATTTTGTGTGGTTTCGTTTGAAATTCGTGATTTCTCGAAAACCGGAAGTGCTACGTTACTCAAATACGGTTTGTAGTCTTATCAGACTATTCTTAACTTATAACTTAAACATTCTCTTTATCTATCTCTTACGGTTTGGCCGCTGAAACAGCACCACAGACGAACGGACGGACGGACTTGTCTAAAAGATAAGAGATTAGCGTCCCTAAGAATCTTATCTTATAAATAAATACATAAATAATAATTTATTTTTCTTTTACATTTTTTTTTATAGAAAGGTCCGACAAATGACTCCACCCCACAATAGCCTTGTTAACAAAATGATCAATTAGAATCTCCGTTAAAGCAAATATAGCCTGTGTTTGGAGGCTCCTCTCTTCCTTAACTAATAAAATATTTTACAATATGCAGTATAATATATATATATATATATTTCCAACACTCTCACCAATTAGCCTAGCTCCAAAGTAAGCACTGTAAGGCTTGTGTTATGGGATGCTAGGGTAACGGATAGAATACATAGATACGTATATTTATATAGAAATACATATTAAACATCCATGACTAGGGTACAAATGCTCGTATTCATCACACAAACACCTGCCCCCACTGGGATTCGAACCCGTGACCTCTCGAGTCGGCGACACCATGAACCACAAACCGCTCGGCCACGGAGGTCGTCTGGTATAGTTACAGTCATGCCATACTAACATGCAAAAAACAAAAACAAAACAATAAACAGACCATCTGAACGCTGAAAAATAATCTTATCACACCAGCAAAAGGATTAAAACCTCTGTAGTCTTTACACGAAGATTCTCCAAATCAGCGAACGACCTTCGCAAACGCGATGTTCTCAGAATTTTATAACACCAATTTGGCTTCAGAAAACGAGCTTGATAATACCAGCAAATTAGTGTTGAGTAGGACTAACAAGAGGCGGTACATTTGTCCCGGACATGACGTCAAAATGTAAGAGCGGCTCAAAATTTTAAAATGTAGTACTTCACATTAAATATCGCGATAGTCGCGTCTCGTTACTCACTCACTCTTCATAAGTCTGAGAGAGAGCGAGGCATGACATTTCATTTAAGTCCTCTACGCACTATCCATCTGTATCTCTATCTCTCCTTCCTAATCCTTGTCACTCGCACTGGGTTGCGTACAAAACCTACGCTCTAGGTGCAACAAATATCTAAGTTGACATTAGCTTCATATATTTTATGTCAAAATTTAAACATCAGGGTAAAAGTTGCACTCAGAGCGTAGGTATTGAACGCAGCGCAGGGTTGCGTTCAGAACTTACGCTCCAGGGGGCCAATCGCCTAACGGAAATGCTTTGGAAAACGCTAACGCTTACGATTTTATTTTGTTATTTCTAGCCGCCTGAGGTATTCAAATGCCTCGCGCTCTTTCTTTTTCTGTTGCATTGGTAATAACAATATTAAAAAAAATGAGCGTGAGGTATTTGAAAACCTTCGGCGGTCAGAAATAACAAAACAAAATCGAAAGCGTTAGCGTTTTCCAAAGCATTTCCGTTAGGCGAATGGCCCCCAGGTGCTACTCGTGCACACAAACGTAATGTCGAGCTTCTGTACGCCTCAATGTCATATTTGTACTCGTCACTTCAAATGTATTGCCGAGCTTCAGTACGCCTCGCCTCATTTGAAGTGGGACATTGTACTGGCTCAGTACGAAAAAGAGGCTACTCTTACAAACTCTTTTTCAAGTCGTGTCCTACCCAAAACTACAGCAAATGATTAAAAGAGGCACAGACACAAAGCTTCATGCTTTCTGACAATATGCAGTACTTATTGAAGTTATACTTCTTTAGGCGCGTTATGAAAAAATGATGAGAGTGAAATTTTAAGATGCGCGCGCATCACTGTAACACAAAATTTTAACAGCATGAAGTTGGTCGCTTTAGCGACCAACTTCATGCGTTACTTTTGTGTTTACCGCACATTAAGAAAATCTACCAACAAAATAGAAATAGAATCTCTATTTAGAGGGTGCTAACGACTGCATTGTGAAGGCCTATCAAAAGTATTTATTAATCTGGAACAACGGAACCAAAGCGCGATTCAGGAGACTACAGCGCCATCTCTTGACCATTGGTGTAGTAGAACCAAAAACCACATCTTTATTTAACCGACTTCAAAAAAGGAGGAGGTTCTCAATTCGTCTGTATGTATAATATTTTTTTTTTTTTTTTTTTTATGTATGTTCACCGATATTTTCGTCAATTATAGACGGATTTCAAAAAAATTTTTTTTGATGGATAGAGTTTACTTCTGAGGTGGTCCCATTTTCACCAGTCCAGGATCTGATGATGGGATCCAGGAGAAATCGAGGGCAATCACCGAAAATTGTATGCTCGTATGGTGTTTTTGTTACGTAATCACATCTTACTCAGGTATATGCTTCAGGGTGTCAACATCTGATGGTGCTGTGCTGATGATGAAGCTACAGTACTCCTCAACGGTTAGGAGTTTGAAGGCAGTACTGCAATTGGTCGATGGAAACTATTTAGTAGTATGTAGGGCTAACATGTTGCTTGTGAGGTATGCTTGAATCAACATCTGATGCTGCTGTGCTGATGATGAAGCTACAGTACTCCTCAACGGTTAGGAGTTGGGAGCAGTACTGCAATTGGTTGATCGAATGTATGTAGGGCTAACGGGATACTTGTAAAGGCGCATCCAGATTCACGCCGAGAACACGCGAGCACCTTGAATGAGATTCATTGCTCGCCCGTCTTGTTCTCGTGGTCGCCTATT
Source organism: Chilo suppressalis (assembly GCA_902850365.2). Taxonomy (NCBI): domain Eukaryota; kingdom Metazoa; phylum Arthropoda; class Insecta; order Lepidoptera; family Crambidae; genus Chilo; species Chilo suppressalis. The sequence continues at coordinate 15,493,676 of OU963916.1, forward strand.
CTCGGATCGGTGGCGGTATTTTGGCCCGAGTCAGAGTGTTTCGGGTGAGAAAAGAGAAGCGTATCACATTCTCGTTCGGTCTCAACTCAGATCAACGCATGTACTCGTACTGACTACGCGTAGATCGTGTTCATGTGCATGTACCTACTCTGTGGTATTTTATTTTTATTTTCTGCAATACTTTCCAGGTGACGATTTGCCCTCATTCGGGCTGCAGCCTTAGTGGGTCTACCCATGATAATAAAAAAAATTTTAATACCTAATAAGTATTATCAAACTCTTCAAAGTAAGTACGTATTAATAACAATTATAGCTTCCTAAAAAATATGAACGATTCGTCAAACGAACGTATTAATTAGTGACTATATATTAAATAAATTGAAACCCTAACCCTAAGTAAATGAACTAGCATCTATTTTTAGTTCAAAACGCATTAACACAACTAAAAATCGAGAAATAAATGGACTTTTTAAAAAAAAATCAAACCGACTTCAAAAAAAAAACACAAACGACAAAAACAGACAATAGCAGTATTTACATAACTAAAAAGCGATAAATAACCTAATTTATTCACTTAATGCATATTATATATCTACAATTATTTAAATATTTACAACTTAATACCTAATACTTTAACAAAGTCTTCTTTAACTATTTAAATATTTACAGTTATCACTTATTTTTGAAGTCGGTGCCAGCCAAACAAATAAATGTAATTAAGAAAACTGACCGACATTAAAATTCAAAGCAAAACTAAGAATAGGAAATTGCATAAGCGCGCTGAAATAATTTATTAATGGAAGCGACCGTCAACGACGTCTGCCCTCACGCGTCTGCCCGCGTTCGGGTGGCACACTCAACCGGCTGACCCCGCGCCCCGCGCCCCAGGCGCACCTTCTCCTTGGTGTGTGTGGTTTTGCGTTTGCTTACCGGCCCGGGGCCGCGCGCCTCAGTCAAACAGCACCACAGATATACTAACGGACTACGTTACCTAGGCTGCAGGCTGGCACCGACTTCAAAAATAAGTGATAACTGTAAATATTTAAATAGTTAAAGAAGACTTTGTTAAAGTATTAGGTATTAAGTTGTAAATATTTAAATAATTGTAGATATATAATATGCATTAAGTGAATAAATTAGGTTATTTATCGCTTTTTAGTTATGTAAATACTGCTATTGTCTGTTTTTGTCGTTTGTGTTTTTTTGTAATAAAGTAACAGTTATAGGTATTCATATTTATAATATTTATCCACATGTTTCTAGTTTGTATATTCGGAATACGTGTTTGAGTTTCATACAAGTGCAAATCACATATGTTCTAATAAATTATATTCAGTAGCGATTTTAATTGAATATATTGATTATTTATTTATTTTTTCAAATTAAAACTGAACTTTATTGACTGTGTCCTTTTCCAGACTTTTTATTAATTTATTGTAATTAATTATTTGCATGCAATTAAAAACTAATTTTAAACGATGCCAAAGAAGGATAACTTCTCACGCGCCTATATAAGTACACGCACCCATTTTTTTTATTGACATGTGTATTTAACATGTAAAATGTTTAACGCCAAAAGCATCGTGATGAGTAAAGGACTAGAGACAAAGCTTCATACAATGTGACGGTATGAAAAATTAAATACCAATTTTATTGATACGTGTATTTAACATGAATATTGGGAGCGATTTCACTATTCTGACAAAAAAGTAGTTAATATTTTTCTATTTTTTAAGGATTAACTTGCTACGTGTTTAAATCTAAAGAAAAACTATACTAGAAAAAAATCCACGCGGGCCAGGCAGCAGACGGGACGGGAGCCTGTTTTAATGCGAGCCGTGAAACGTCAATTGCCTTTAAAATGCCATATTGTCCTGAGAAACGTTACCGCGGCATATTTGAAAACATATTTTATATTTTCGCTTTTTACTGGTATACGCAACAGATTTATAAATATCCACTTTGTATGGATTCACTATACACTATTAAATAACGTATGAAGGTTTACAAAAACTTGTGCGCTTAGTGGATGCACTCTGATGTGCACCCGTATCGATTTGAGACTGAGCGACTGAAGGCCTCTCAGGAACGGCCCTCCCCGTTCCTGAGAGGCCTTCAGTCGCACAGGTCAGACTGTTGCGTAAGCAGAGAAACATTTATATCGGCGTTGACCGTCCGCCAGTGTTCATAGGATAAGAGTGCGAAGACCCGGTCTACACACGACATGCTATACCAGGTACCTGGGCGTTTTCCCACGAGATCCGAGTCTCAGAGACGCCCTCTAGTTGAGCCGACCCCCTCAGGTTCGAGTGGTATAGAGGCTCCAGACGGAGAGAAGACTCCCCCCGTAGGGAGATGCCATACGCCTGGAATACCTCTAGAGGCACTCGCCAATTCTCGGCTTGATGTCCTCTTGTCTCGCCGTCCCCAAACCCGGTGACTCTGTAAAGGTTATCTGCGGCCTACAACATACACTCAAAAAAAGCCAGTGCCCAGTGCCATACGAAAACTGCATGAAGCTTAACCTCTGTTTTACTTTACTCATGTGATATCAGAGCTCGTCTAGCCGTCTCATTACCGTCTCGATTCTGTAAAAGCATGCGTTTAGGCGTAAATTCTGCATAAAATATGAGCATTCTTTTTCCGTCTCTTTCCCTCTCTCTGTATAATATTCATCGGAACGTGTTTTTAACGAAGCCCCGAAGCCTCGAGTTATTAGCTACAACATGGAAAATTGCTGGCTATCGTCTGCTCACATCTTTATATAAGACCTTTTATACGTCACGACTGATTGACGATTTTTAAATCGTCGAACGAATTGGAAAATGTTAGTTTATATAATAAAACGGCATCCATTATATCGCTATAATATTTTAAATAGGTACTACAAATATTAAATTTACCAAAAACTGGAAAAAATATAGAAGGTATTACAGATTTTCTACATCTGTCACTGAGGTCACTTAGAACTTTAGGTATAAAATCACAACTTTGACGGATCTCCATTTCTTTGTTATTGAAAATAAAAATATACTTATGAATATCACATTTGAATCCTGCTTAACGAGCTGTAGACATTATACGTCACATGCTGGGGTAATAAGAAAAAAATATTTGTCTCCATTCCATGCAAAAAAATAACTGTTTTTTACACTAAATATTCGGCTTGGGGCAAGCATTCCACATAAAATACCAAAATTTCAATTCCTGTTTTTTTTCTGTGACATACGGACAGACAGATAGGCGACATAATGATAGCAATAGGGTTCCGTTTTTACTTTTTGGGTGCGAAACATTAAGAATAGACGTGTCAATTTGTTTGCTTGACAAGAAAAAAGATACATTAATTTCAAATAGGTAGAGTAATTAGTGTATATCAGATATGCGTAATTTTTAAAACATGTAAAAGACTTTTAACTTTAAGCCATATGCGGCTTTTATGCTCTCTTGTTAAAAATCTTCGGCAACATATATATTCGGCATTAAACATGTTTATAAACAGTGTTTGACAATGTTGCATCACAATATACAGTTTAGAAACCGTTTCTAAAACACATTGTTTTACAAACATGTTCCCGTGTTTGCACCTGCATTTTGAATAGAGAGCAACGATAAACATTTAGTCTATAAACAAAACTTGACAGAAGTTGCTACATGTTTATAGTTTATTCAAACATGGAACTAGTGTGATCTAATGACCAAGTCTCGATGCTCATAGAGCTTTTTCGATTTTGTACTCCTACTGTCATGAATTACTACGAAAGCAACACTACCGGGCGACATCCTAACAACAATTGACAAGTGTGGACGGCTGAGTATCAGAAACAGTGTTTACGGTAAACTTGCTTATAAACAAGGTGGTCAACTTTATAAACAGTTTAGAAAGAAATGTTGCCTTATGAATACGCTGCTGAAGTAGAATAAGTCATTAAACAAATTAACTTCGAAACAAGAACTGGGCCAAGTTTATGCATAAACTAAATGATATTTTCTTTGCTAATTGGTTTTGTGTGAGATGAAAAGAAAATAAGCCATCACAGCACGTCTGGATAATGTGAAACATTTCTTCTTATTATTTAAAAAGTAAAAAAAAAGTTATAAAATTATTTATAAAAGGAAATATAACTACCCTTGGAATCGATTAAACCTTTACTAATTTGACTAACGGAGTTCATATTGATGTTGATTAAAATACGAGCGTATCATAAGTTTACAGCACTAGTCAATCTTGTAGATATGATCTTAATAATAATGCAGTTCAAGATATGCCGCAATAACGACTGGTAGAGAATGCCTACGGTATTAAATCCGCCATTGTATACTTGTTCATGAATAATAAAATTAATAAATAAATGAAATTAGACAAACGTTGCTTTAAAAAAAATACTTAAGTACTCTTGCGAATAGTCAAAATAATCGGTAATTCAGGTAGTTTATCTTAAAGTTATTTAATACAAGAGGATTGAATATGCTGTAGGTATCTCAAATCAAATCAAATCAAATCAAATCATCTTTATTGCGAATACAGGTTGCAGAGTTGTTACATAGATACATGTTAATACAGTACAGCCATATTCTGCCTTATCGGCATGCAATATAATATTTCTATAAAACATTAATTATTTCAATGTCACATTAATAAATTTTACATAGTTAATTCAAAATGTCAATAAGTGATAAATATATGATTGAAATTATTTCATGCATGTCATTTTCTATATTAGTCTAAAAACTTTTGTCTTCCAAAAATTCACGCACCGTATAGTAACATTTTTCTATTAAAAAATGTTGTAATTTGTTTTTAAATAAATTGGTCACGGTATCTTGTTACAGAGCTTCTTTTACGTGCTCGTATTTGACTATCAAAAAAAACGGTAGACACTGGATTTGGAATTACGACGTGTAACAGTCTGTTTATTTATAAGATGTTAATTACTTATATTATGGTATGTCCTTTGTCATTTATGATAAATAAATAGTTTTTAAAACTGACTCTACCGGCTGATTATCTAAGCTTAAAACTAAATTTAACATCAGTCTCTCTTTTTCATTCCGTATAGAGAATGACAAGGATGCACTGTTGTCAAATTTAAGTTTAGGTTTAGAGAATCATGCCAGAATCGACTGCATTAGCATATATTCGCAACAAATTTATTTATTTATAAGTAAAAATCAACGACGCACAATATAGTATTTAGTTTACATTTTAGATAACATATCTTAATGACTACTGAAACCACGGTGATATTACGATTATGATAATTGCTGATATTCAAAATACCTTGAGAAGCTCGATGGAGCAAATGTTAAACGCGTTCGGCTGCGATCGTTGAAGTTAAGCAATTTTTTCAGTGGTCAGTCATTAGATGGGTTACCAAAAATTTAATATCTGGAACTCCTCCTTGCTTCGGAAGGCACTTTAAGCCGTTGGTCCCGGCTGCATTTACAGTCGTTGGCACCCAACAATCCGCGCTAGGCCCGCATAAAGCCTGGGCCCCAGCAGTGGGGACATTAATAGTCTTTTGATAACGATGATTCAAAATACCAACATCCTAAATCAAAGTCGAATGATTAATAAAATTGACCCATACGAAATAGACCGCATCGTAAGGTGTAAATGTCTGATTTTTTTAATCGAACAATCATTACCGGCAACAGCTCGCCATGATAATGAGATGAGACGAGCCAGGGGAATGATAAATGCGACACGCCGATTTTGATGGATATAAACATTTAATGGACCATTAAAAGCTATAAATAAGCGAATCGAACGTTTCATTCCCCATTTATAATCTTTATCGGAGTGATAAAGATTTCTACGATACCCATTCGGATGGGAACTTTCCCGCGCAAAATCTTTCAACTGATAGGGCAGTAGCGGAAACATTAAATTATTTCTGTTTAATGATACGGCATTCTTAAAAACTTGCAATGCACAGGTTTGTTATTATCTAATTCAAATTAAATATACCTACATATTTCCTGTATTCTTCCTATCCTCAGCAACAATGGGTCGTGCGATATGGAAGTACGCAGGAGAATTGGCATGGCTAAGAGCACCATGTCTCAGCTTGGCAAAATCTGGAGAGATTGCAACATATCCGTAAAGACCAAAACCAGACTGGCACGGACTCTAGTCTTCTCGATCTTTTCGTATGGCGCTGAGACCTTTTTTTTATGTTATAGGGGGCATACGAGCAGACGGCTCACCTGATGGTAAGTGATCACCGTCGCCCATGGACACTTGCAACACCAGGAGTATCATAAATGCGATGCCGGCCCTTAAGGAAGGAGTACGCTCTTTTTTTGAAGGTCCAGAAACACTGCTGGCGACAGTATATTCCACAGTTTTGTCGTACGTGGTAAACCTGGTAAGACTTGGACCCTGAAAACTGCAGATCGCAAACGCATTGACGCCTTCGATAGATGTGGTGCTGGAGAAAGGTGCTCCGTATCACTTGGACAGCATTCCGGACTAACGTCTCCATATTGCGTGAACTCAAAATCTCCTCACGCATATCATCAGACTGTTTGCACAGAGTCCTTGAATACTTCGGCCACATTGCTAGGAAATGCAGTGACAACCTCGAGAAACTGATTGTGACCGGCAAAGTAGAGGGAAAAAGACCGCGTGGACGCAACCCAATACGTTGTTCTGACCAGATTCGCACCGCTCTAGACTCGACAGTCCACAACGCCCTCCACACCGCCAAAGACAGGAACAGATGGAAAGACGGGGAAGAATCCCTAAACGGGGATGCCGCGGCTTCGCGCTAAGCAGCTTTGAGGGTATTCGCAGGGTTTTTTAGCGTATATTATGCCGTAAAGCGCCCGTAAGAGTTACGGGGTCCTCAGTGGGTAGCCACTGCTGGGGCTTATAAGGCTTGCGGGAGCCAGGTGTGAGGTCCGTTCGGCGGTGTGCCTCTTAAAGGCGCCGTCGTCTGTAAACAGCATTTTTTGCCTGCGTATAAAAAAAAGGAACTGATGGAAGACTATCATACGGAAGAAAGTGATGCAGAATGGAGGTCACGACCCTCAGTAATAAGGAACGCCTTCCTTTAATGTTTTTTTTATGTTAAAAAAGTGGCAAACAAGTTTGTGTCGAGCCTACCCTGATCCAGTCCCCTGCCCCGTGAATCCTTTAAGTGTCGCCGCACACGGGCCACAGCCACAAACGCCGCCACGAGAAGCTAGAAGCGGCTACTAATGTGGCTGAAGCGCGCGACAGCGGCCGACTAAGTCAAGGGAGAGAGGGGTGGGGAATCGCGCGAGTGACGTGTGGCGGTGTTTTGTATCGGCGCATTGAGCGGCCGGTGCGGACCACAAGAAGCGAGCAACGACGATTTGTAGCGTGTGACGGCCACCGGTGTACTGTGTGTAGCGAGTCCATATAAAATGTATGAAAACTATAAGAAATATGCCGGTGGCTTCGTTTTGTGGTTGTGGTCGGTGCCCGTGTGCGGCGACACTAAAAGATAATGTAGTGATATTTTAAAAAGCCATCTATCTAATGTCACAGATAAGACAGGGAAAAAATGGCGGAGTATTGGGGAGTTTCTTTCACCAAGTTCTTCGCCACAGCCAAAAGATATCTTGAAATAGTGGTATAAAAAGTCTTAAGCTATTCATTAAATGATTTTTTATTAATTTATGTGAATAATTGTATTTTTAGACTGACAAACTCGGACCCTATCATCAGGAAAACAACTCAAATGAGGTGAGGCTGCATGCTGAGATGTGACTTCATCAGTAAATATAATAACTTATTAACGGAATATTTTAATCTCAATCAAATATTAATATTCCGATTAAATTATTATTTTATAATATGTATCAAGCTTAAAATGTAAAAACTATTGAGGAAATACAACAGTTTGATATTTTTTTGTCCTTAATTGGCTGTTATATTACATAAGAGCATATAATATGATATATTATAATGACGTAAAATTTTATAAATACATAATTTTAAGCATATTAAATAATTGGAAGCTTCATAAAATTTAATGAAAATTAAATCTATTTATGTCGATGAAGCGAAAAAGAAAAAATACGTCGACCTTGAACTATAAACTTTTTTTTATTATAATTAAAAATAGATTTATTTTATATAAAGGTAAAACATTAATTGCATCACTATGTTTTTTGGATTATTTATTATTTTATCTTCCCCCGTGCTTTAAAACCTCTATTAAAGTTTCTGAAAAAGTTAGCATATTGCCAACATTAAAACATCCAATGACATACCTAACTAAAAAAAAACATTATAACACCCGTTTGGGTGTAATGTGCTGATAAGGTGTATGTTGGGTAGCCAAAACGAAAGTTATCCGAATATGGGCGTACTCGACTCCGTTCATTTACACTTAGTCGTTTACCCGAATTGCAATGGCACTCGTAGTCGAGCTGACGAACAAGTCAGACGTATCTCTGAAGTCATTTTTCAACTTGACGACTCTGTATTTAACAATACAGGGAGAAAAAAAATAGCCCTTGCTGAGTTTCTTGCCGGTTCTTCTCGGTACTAGGTCTCCCGCCGTAGTTTTGCGAACCGATGGCGTAGCTTCTTGACCTTCACAAGTGCTTGTAACAGCCTAGACTGAATAAATGACTTTTCATTTACAGTGTAATCGCGCCATCAAATGGTGTGTCGATTCTGACGACTGCAGCAGCATCTAGGACCATCGGCTAAGCCCACCGAACACAGCAAGAGATGAGAAGCAGTGTTGCCAACTCGGATTTTGAAAAAGGCGTAGGCTCGATGAGAAAATTACGTAGATTTAGTAATTTTTGCATATGAAAAGTACGTAGATCTACGTACTTTTTTCTGAGTGAAATGAAGAAGTCAGGTGAAACCGAATGAAACGAGTATTTTGTTATACAATTTCTTTAAAAACGGGAGATGGAACAAAGAGTTCTTGGAGAAATCGCTGCATTGGAAGCACTTACCATGCTGCGGTAGACCATGACCATGTGGTATTATAAAACCATGATTTCTCATAGATCACATGAAAAATAGAGTTAGTTATCATAATACACTTGGTAAAAGACTCTAGAAAGTTGTGGTTAAAATTGCCAAGAGAAATAATACATACTTACACATGAACACATGTTAAAAGCTTACTAATTCCTGTAACTTTATCGACTGAAAGACATTTCTTTTTGCAAACATCAATTCGATGTAAGTACTCATTGATGTCGATTCTGGCATGATTCTCTAAACCTAAACTTAAATTTGACAACAGTGCATCCTTGTCATTCACTATGCAGAATGACAAGGAGAGGCTGATGTTAAATTTAGTTTTAAGTTTAGAGAATCACGCCAGAATCGATACCATTGAATAATATTTAAAGTTTAAAAATTCAATTTTTAAGGTTACGAATGTACCTACTAAGTCAAAGAGTTTTGTCGTTTCTCCTTTCACAAATCCTGCGTCCAGAATTAATTTAGTCAACAAAACCAATGACGGGAACCTTTTCTACAAGATACAAGAGTTTTAAGATACATCTTAAAAGAAATAAACATTTTTATAGTTTTTAAGTAAAGTAACGGAAAATATTCTTCTTTATTCTAGTGAATTAAGTTATTTTACAAATTTGAAAAAAATTAAGAAAATGCGTAGATTCTGGGACTAAAGTTAGTAGGTTTGCAGAAAAGGCCTAAAATACGTAGATCTACGTAAAAAGACGTAGAGTTGGCAACACTGATGAGAAGGGCCTTTTGGGCGGGGCAGGCGCGCTACAGTCATGTGTGAGCAAAACTTGGTTCTGATTGCGTCGTTGCTCACCGCTGTGAGCGCTAATTGGTTCGATTGTTTGATGTCGCGTCGTTTGATTGGCTATTATCTATTAGGTGGAAGTGTAGTGGGGGCGAGCCGGCGCCATCGGTTGCCGTACAAACCGTGTAGTAAGTGTTCTGTGGCTTAACATTTTATAAAACATAGAAGCTCGAAATTGTACATCCATTAAAATACACAGCTAATACGAAAGTGGCTTAACTTTCACAATCACAGTCGAAACGCATTTGTTTATCACTTTGATATGGAACTCTTGAGATAAAAAAATTAACAAGCCTTATCTTAAGATAGTTTTAATGATCATAATTATAAGCCCGTACAATTGCTTTCTTTTGCGACAATTTAAGTGTTTACAAAGACGCGAGAGTAATCATAATAACCTAAGTTAGTGAAGATACTAAGTCGAGGAAAAAAACGTCGATAAAGTTATGTTTCTCTTATTTTTATCCTTGCAGCGGGAATATATGTATGTATATAAAGTACACAACATATTCGGACTCGCAAACTATTCGAATTCGATATTGGTTCGTGCTAAGGGTACTGATTGTAACTTTAGGACGCCAGAAATATGTGTTTAGGTGAGAACGCATGGCTTATCCTAACTTCTCTTAGTCATCTACTGCAGAAGATAAAATATAATAACTAAAATAATTATTTAAAGAATACTTCTTTTGCTTGAGCAGTTATCGTGAATCTTGGTTATTATTAATGTGTGTCCCAGCCTTGACTCCCGCTGATTGAACCGATCCTAAGCGACGTAAACATTAATGCCGTTTATCGTTGATTGCTATCTGAGATCTAAACTATCATTACATTGTTTCAAACCATATTCATTAAAGACGGGTTAAGATGGTATTGCTAAATAAATATACAATTATAAATGCTGAACTTATGGTAGCCAAGGTCATAGGTTCGAATCCTGCTATTGGTTAGTGTGATGAGTAAAATTTTTGTTCGCGTGTCATTGCTGTTTATATAATTATTTTATAAGTCATATCAGCCATACGACACCCATTGCTACGCATATCTAAGCCTTGCTATTCCAGGGATCACCCGAAATACCCCGGGTGATCCGTGCCGTGGAACCCGGCTAGGCTAGGAGGCTGTTGGGCGCGGAGGTTACAGCGGCGTGCAATCCGCATCATAGGCGATGAGGAGGTGACTAAACATCTCGAGCCTCTTCAATTACGCCGTGAAGTGGCGTCACTAAGCGCGTTCTATCGTCTGTACCACGGCGAGTGTTCTGAGGAGTTATTCTCTCTTATTCCACCTTCCTCTTTCCTTCAGAGGACTACGCGCGCTGGCTTACGTTGTCACCGTCTAACTGTGGCCACAATTCCAACGCGTTCTTTGTACGCGTTGGAATTGTGGCCACTGTGGTAATTTGGCGAGATCATTTCTTTGTCGTACTATCCGTAAATGGAATGCTTTGCCCGCTCACGTGTTCCCTCCCTCTTACAACCTGGGATCCTTTAAAAAAGGCGTGAAGAAGCAACATGCAGGCCGGCAGGGTGAGGATGGCTGGTGTGGCAGCAAAGAGTAAAGTAAGTATACCAAAGGAATGTGGCAGTTAGAACTGGTGTATCAGCTATCTTCGCGTCTGGACTTCACCTTCACTTAACATCAGGTGGGGTGGAGTCATTTGTTGGACCTATCTATAAAAAAAAGACGCGGTGAAGTCCCTCAACGAGGATCTTGCGGTTCCGCATTTAACAGCGTAGAGGGTATTCGCAGGGTTTTTTACGGATACTTAACGGCTTCTCCGTTTCGCACCCAGGAGTCTAGCGAGAGGTTAGGGGTGAGGTTCGTTCGTTGGTCTCCAACGTCTGTAAATACAGATTTGCCTGCGTCAAGGAAAAAAAGGCCTTGCTATAGCTATATTGTCAAATTTAGTATCATATAGAAGAATAATACACATACATTATTTAGTTTTCATAGGACAAGCAAGGCTTAAATTGGGATTTTAAAAAGTGGTGATTTGTCCAAATTTGATAGTACACTACCTTCTGTCCGCGACTTCATTCCCGTTAATTTTTTTCAGGGTAGAAAGTATCATATGTCTCTATTCAGGTTACAAACTATTTGTATGCCAAATTCCATTCAAATCCGTTCAGTCGCTTTTGCGGAATTCAGCAACAAATAGACAAACATACAGACCTTCAAATTTAGAATATTAGTGGGATTGCGAGACTTGTTTAACTTCAAAAGACCACACGCGCTTCCCTCTATAGCATCACAAATGCAATGACTCATTGAAATGCATCGTCCTATATCCCGGTGTCAACAGTTGTGACAGCGCAACAATCGGTAATTGAATCGTGCCAGTTATGTGCGCCAGCGCACCCGCGCAGGTCATCCGAACGAATTTATACTCCATACGAAATGGTTACATACGGTTGTTAGAATCACAGAACACAAAAAGAGGTTAGAAGGGAGTAAGGTGTTAGCAAATGCTCATAACTTGACCAAAACTTGGTTCTGATTGCGTAATTGGATTGGTGTGAGCGCTGATTGGTTCGATTGTTTGATGTCGCGTCGTTTGATTGGCTATTATCCATTAGGTGGAAGTGTAGTGGGAGGAGCCGACGACATCGGTTCCCGTTCCCGTACAAGCGGTCCTTGATGACCGATTCGATAATGTTGAGATTTAAACACTATTAAATTTTGTTATGCTTTTTTTATTGGCACTAAGAATTTTAATTGTTTATATTCAAATTCTATGAGGAGAAATAGTATGATTGTTGAACAATACAATTTGGTTAATATTTTTCACTGGTACATTTTATATTTCAAACACTGAAATGAAACACTGTTTTAACAGGTTTAAAATCCGATTTTAGTACTTTTATACATATCTCTGCATTTCAGACCCTTTCCGGTCTCCGTTTTCAAGAGTACGGAGCCTGAAAGTAAGGTATTGAAAAAATGCATTTGAAACCCGTTGAAATAGTATCTTATTTAATGATTGGTGTGCGTGAAAAATATGTTTTTTTTTACTTTTTTCACTATTGTCATCATCATAGGAAAATCTTAAAAGGCTTAAAAGGAGCTTAAGATTCAGCGTAATTAAATAATAATAATAATATTTTCAACACCCACACCAATTAGCCTGGTCCCAAAGTAAGCACTGTAAGGCCTGTGTTATGGGATACTAGGGTAACGGATAGAATACATATACTGTGCATACATATATAGGTATATTTATATATACATATAAAACATCCATGACTGGAGTACAAATGCTCGTATTCATCACACAAACATCTGCCCCCACCGGGATTCGAACCCGGGACCTCTCGAATCAGCGACAGCCATGAAACCCGGCGTAAAAACCACTCGGCCATGGAGGTCGTCAATTGAAATAAGCTTTAAATTTAAAAGGGGATTTTCGTTTCTTTTTTTTTTAACAGAAAGGTCAATGGCATTTCATGCAGCCTTAACCGCAACATTGTGTTGCTAGCGGGAAGTGAACATAACCGCGAGTGTGCGCTGTTACAGAATACGCGTTTGCGGTTGCGCAGAATCTTTCCTGGGTTCATTGGAGTTATGGTTTTTATGGACATTCCTCGAACTCACCTGGTATGGAGGTGGGACGACCTCCCTGCTATTTTCCTGATTGTAATAACTTGGATGTCTTTAAAACCAAACGCGTTTACTGTCTGCGCGTAATCTATATTAGTTCATATTATCAAATGACATCTTTTAAAAATTAGTGAAAAGAAAGAAAATAACCACAAAAAAAATAGTTATACTCCATCTTTAGAAAGGTCGTACATTATAATTCTGGTAAGGTCATCTACCCGTGTGATCATATGATCGTTTAACACACTTATCTAAATGTATATTTCGGTATAATTTATTAAATTTCCTAAATAAGTCTTGAACTAAATAAGTCTTGTGATTTGTTCGAAATTTATTTTTAACTAGCGGCCCGCCCTCGCTTCGCTTCGGTGTAGAGCTGAAGTGTAGACTACAGTTTTTGTTCTCAGGCTTATATTATACACAATGACATTCATTTATGATTCTTCTTATACCTGCATGCAAAGTCTCAGCCCGATCGGTTTAAAATTGACAAAGTTTCTCATACAAACTTTCATTCCATATTTTATCCCCTTGGGGGTAGAATTGATCAAAATCCTTTCGTAGCGGATGCCTTCGTCATAACATCTACCTGCATGCCAAATTTCAGCCCGATCCGTCCAGTGGTTTGGGCTGTGCGTTGATAGATCACTATGTCAGTCAGTCACCTTTGAGTTTTATATATATAGATATTGTTCAACAATAGCGATAAGAGATCAGCCAATTTCCGAAATTACTTAAGTTACTATCTGCGTGGCATAGTTTTGAATGTCTTTTTGTTTCCGGTACTGCATCGGAAGCTATTAAGATACGGGAATGACAAATAATGTCAAAATTTAATTATATATGTACTTCAAAATCCAAGATTTTTCATTTTGGGAAATATTAAAATGGTCCTCAAATAAAATCATCTAAAAATACAATTGGTAACCCCAAGGTAAGGTACCTACTACTTAGTTTTTTTATTCTAAATGGCTTCGCACGGCTTGTGCATTTAGGCAATGTCAAGTGTTAAAATGTTTACAAATTCTATAGCACTCGTGATCAAAGTAATGAATCAAGTCAAAGTAAGTGGCAGTCAAGTCAATAATCCCCCTTTCCCAATGTTTCAGTAAATGTGTGGGGATTTACTGGAACCTCCCCGTGGAATTCTTAAGGGAATGTCGAAAGACACTTTCCGCTATTTTGTTTCACTTGCCAGCACTAGTGCATGTTCCCGAACACTTAGTGGTTAATAATCCACCATTATTAGACACTAACATCCGCCACAACACAATTTTTAACAAGAGAAATAAAACTGCTAAAGTGACTCTTCCCGATCCCGCCAAAAAGTCCTACTACTTAGTAACCGACTATTTTTTGAAAAGCAAATTTTTTAATGATCATTTAAATTTGTTTTTAATTACACCTTCAATGCACATCAAATCTTTTGGTTTGAAACTACATATCTTCGATTTGTGCAAAGTAAATTATAACCATGTTATAAACTTAATTGGTAACTCGACACCGCATTTCATGGTGTCACTACCATGCTGTCATTACCATGGCAACCGCACTTTCTCATTCCCCTGGCTGAAATGACGCGACGTTGTGGAAAATCCGCGGCTACATTCTTGTTTACTATTGTAACTCGACACTACGAAGCCACGTGAGTCAAGAAGATACAGAGAGGTAAAGCTTTATGCAGTGCGTGTGTATGAGTGAGCACTGGCGTCTGTCGCAATAGAAACGTTTCTCAGCGTACGCCCCCGTCAGGTTCGAGTGGTTTAGAGGCTCCAGACGGAGAGGAGACTCCCCCCGTGGGGAGATGCCATCCACCTGGAATACTTCTAGAGGCACTCGCTAATTCTTTGCTTGTGGTGTCCTTAGGTCATCTACGACAAACAACAGACACACTAAAAAAAAACCGTCAGTGCTCATTCACTCACGCACAATAGGCAATATGACAAGATTTTAAAAATATTCACACGTTATTTATTAGTGACTCCACAAAAAATGGATATTTACTGCGGATCCTTTCTTAGCGGATGCCTACATCATAACATCTACCTGCATGCCAAATTTCAGCCCGATCCGTCCAGTGGTTTGGGCTGTGCGTTGATAGATCACTATGTCAGTCAGTCACCTTTGAGTTTTATATATATAGATAAAGACAGGTTATACACCAACATTATTGAATTTACAAATGGCACAAGTAGGCACCGCCTAGGATTACCATCCTAAAACATATATGACGAATATGACTTAAACTACTTATTTAGTTATATCAAATAAGTCCAACTATCTTTATTAAGTTCTCATTAATTTAAAAACTAAAAATATAAATTATCTTTAAAAATCGGCAAATCGCGATGCGAGCGGCTGTTACCACGCGTATAATATCACTGTTACTAAGTGGGTGTGTTTCCATTTTGAGACTAAAATGTCCGGAATTTTGTCGAAAAGTCCGGCTTTTAGTCGAGACTTTTCAAAATTTAAAAAAGTAACCCTAGCTTCGCCCCAACTTCTCTTGGCAACAGCCGCCAATAGAGCGCAATAAAGTAGTCTCTTTCACTCTCATTCATAAAGCAGATTACATCTCGCTCTTAAACCTCTATGTGTCAACGATGTCAGCAACTGTCAAAATAAGTAATCACTAAATATGTTTACATTAATTTCTTTAAAACTGTACTTACGAATGAAATGACACGTTTTCTTGCCTTTAATAGTTTCCGTGTATTTTGTGTACTATCGAAGAACACACATAAAGCTTTTTGTTTGGAAATACGAGCAAAGTGTTGCCGCGGCGAGAGAGCGTGCTCGGCTGAATGCAAGTCGGGCAATTACCTGACTATCGTATTGCCATATTAAAAGCATTTATGACGTATCTATAACTTTAAAACATCATAAGGCATAGCTTACGTTCCCATAGCTACAGGTTTTTTTAAAGCCAGTCCTAAGATGAGTTGTACTCCCAGAAACATTAAGAACAAATTTTGACTCCTTGAAATGGAAATATGTAGAGTAAAGTTAAACGTATATAAATAAATAATAAATAAATATTGCCAACGCTCACACCAATTAGCCTAGCCCAAAAGTAAGCACTGTAAGGCTTATGTTATGGGATGCTAGTAACGGATAGGATACATACACAGTACATATGTAAGTAAATTTATATAGAAATACATATTAAACATCCATGACTGGAGTACAAATGCTCGTGTTCATCACACAAACTCTGCCCCCACCGGGATTTGAACCCGGGACCTCTCGAGTCGACGACACCATGAAACCCGGCGTACAAACCACTCGGCCACGGAGGTCGTCAAACAAAACAAAAAAAATATGCTTGTAAATAAGTCCGTGAAAATGGCAGCCTTTACCTGCCGCTAGAGCCAACACGTGCATGGGAAAGGAATTTCCATGTACACGAGCCCTTATGATATAAGATGTCACAATGTTCCTAATATTTGGTCAAAGCTTGCTGTGCTTGTCAAAGGTAGCCCCAGCTGATAATAAAACGGAAGCCAAACATTCGACGTAAAAAGATAAGTATACGGATATTAAACCTACGATTTATTATTTTATTTTAAGAAAACCTTATTTAAACTACAAATTAGCTTTTTTTATTACTCTCTTTTATTTGAAGTCAAGGGGAACAATGCCATTACAGCCTGGTCTGTATTTATGTTATTGTAATTTATTTTACTTATTTGAATTTTGTTAATAAAGGTTTTGGAAGCATTTATTATAAGTCTTCTTGTTTTTCCTAAATTTTAGCGTAGGAAAACACAAAGGGTACTAAGTTCATACAGCCTAGTCATCGGTATTATTTTTTTTACTTTGTAATATGTTTAAATGCTTAATTTACTAACAATACCTTGGCACTGGAGGCTACATCTAACACATAATTCTGTGTTCTGTAGGTGGCACAAATGTATTCCATGCTGGTTCGTAAGAAGCTTACCTGAAACAGAAGAAATTTATAACGTCAGACTTGAAAATGTAACAAAAATCAGTAAAATGTTTAAAACAATCGAGATTACTCATTTTTTAAACAGATTTTCGCCTAGAAATTGACCCATCCCACATAATAATTTTCGCGTAAGTAAAGTCCAATTGGTAGGTATTGTGTGATACTTCTCCCACACATGCGAGAACAAACTTCGGGTAAGGACTTTTTGGCGGGCTCGGAAAGCGTCACTTTAGCAGTTTTGTTTTTCTTGTTTTGAAATTGTGTTTTAGCGGATGTTAGTGTCTAATAATGGTGGATTATTAACCACTAAGCGTTCGGGAACATGCACAAGTGTTGGCAAGTGAAACAAAATAGCGGAAAGTGTCTTTAGACGTTCCCTCAAGAAGTCCACGGGGAGGTTTCACTAAATCCCCACACATTTACTGAAACATAGGGGAAGGGGGATTGACTTGACTGCCACTTACTTTGACTTCATTTATTACTTTGACCACGAGTGCTATAGAATTTGTAAACATTTTTAACACTTGACATTTAGGAAAAAAAATTGCCCTAAAATTTGTATGCGAAATTTGAATTTGTTCTGTCGTAATGAATAAGCAAACTACGTTGAGACGATAGCTTGACTAGTAATATTGACACCGATAAAAGACAACCTGTTTGTGAGACGATAAATTCTTATGAGTTAGTTCAAACTTCGCACGCTAAATTTAGCGCATTTTAGTACCACAGCCTTCTTCGAAGAAGCTTCGTCACAAAGGTGTGATAAGCATGATGATACTTTCATTGCCACTTTCTTTAAGCAAATCGGGACAACAGATGGTTGCAACAACATGTATGTAGTCACGTATGGAATAGTGAATTGGTGATGCCTTGTCATTCGTATGGCAGGCCGCCAGCGCGTTCAATCAAATTAGACGTTAAAACAAATAAATGCATGTTTGTAACACCAACTAGAAGTATGTTAAGTAGTTTATTTGATCTGTGAGCGCTAAGTAACAAATAACAATGATATTTTTATTTTGTTAAGCATTTAACTACTACATGTTTTAAATCTAAAGAAAATTTGACTAGCAAAAATTCCAGGCGGACCAGGCAGCACACGGGTTTCGAACCCGCACCCTTCGCTATCCGGGCGAATGCACTGACCATTATACTACCGCTACTATAGTCTACTGCCTGCTCCACGTGGATTTTTTTCTAGTAAAATTTTCGTTCATCATCATCATCATCAGCCTTATAATATCCCCACTGCTGGGGCACAGGCCTTCCCTATGGATGGAATAGGGAGTTGGGGCAATGTCCCACCACGCGGGCCCAGTGCGGATTGGTGGGTGGTGCGAATTGTTCGGTGCGAATTTTCGTTACGAACAAATAATAACTTGTGCAACAAATAAATTGTTTTTTTATTTTTTAATATTATTCAAGTATGGAGCTTTTATCCAAGAGTTGGCTATCTCATCATCATCATCAGCCTATTAATGTCCCCACTGCTGGGGCACAGGCCTTCCCTATAGATGGAATAGGGAGATTTTGGCCATGACCCACCACACGGGCCCAGTGCGGATTGGTGAGTGCTAACGACTGCAGATGCAGCCGGCACCAACGGTCTAACGTGCCTTCCGAAACACGGAGGAGTTCGAGATAGTAAATTTTTGGTCACCCATCCAATGACCGACCACTGCGAAAGTTGCTTAACTTCAACGATCGCAGCCCAATGAGCTAACTAGTTGCGCCGTCGAGCTCCTCACACTACACTCTTTCTATGTTTGCTGACCTTCAACTTGATATTGGAATAACTTTTTGAGTGTCGCATTTTATTGTCTCAAGGAGTAATCAGCTGATATATTGAGATAAGCACTCGGGTCATTGACTGCAGAGCACGAGAGTGTTGTCGTATCTTACTGGTTCTAAGTCGATTGTGAGTGAAATTATTATTACAAGTCTGTACCCTTAGTACGAGTTTGAGCTCACGAAAACTATCATAGTTTTCGTTAGGGGTGATGACGGAGTATAGTAAACGAAATTCTGTTTAGTCCGTCAGTTAGATGATCAAAAAATAATGGACAGGTATTTTTTCTTTGGGCAATCAACCAAAAAATGACAAAGTTATACCGCGTCAAAGTTTGGAGTAGGGGCTCGTGACGTCACTTTTGAGTGAATTTTCACTTATAAGTGTACTCAAACGTGACGTCATGCGTCATGCGAAGTTTCAAAACAAAATATCTCTGCAATGTTTATATTATGTGAAAAAACAAAAAAATACGTGTCCAATACTTTTTGATAATCTACCCGATAAACCAAGAAAAAAAAACAGTCGTCATCCCTAATTTTGGTGAAAAGTAACCAAATATACTTTAAATTTGAGTCTTACAAATTATTTACTGATAGAATTTAAACACTGTTTATTTGTATTTGAAACCAAAACGATAAAATCAGTACCCTTAGTACGAGTGCGATAGAATTTAACGAAAACTACCATATGTATTGTAAAACTCGTACTAAGGGTACTGTTGTAATCATTATTAATTAGCCTTCATAGTTAACAATTTCTTTAAAAGTAATGTACTAATTGACGACCTCCGTGGCCGAATGGTTTATACGCCGGGTTTCATGATGTCGCCGACTCGAGAGGTTCCTGGTTCGAATCCCGGTGAGGCCAAATGCTTGTGTGATGAATACGAGCATTTGTACTCCAGTCATGGATGTTCAATAAGTATTTTTTTACATATAAATAAACTTATATATGTATTCTATCCGTTACCCTAGTATCCAATAACACAAGCCTTACAGTGCTTACTTTGGGGCTAGGCTAATTGGTGTGTGTTGGAAATATTTATTGAAGTTATACTTCTTTAGCCGCGTTATGAAAAAATTATGAGAGTGAAATTTTAAGATGCGCGCGCATCACTGTAACACAAAAGTAACATAATGAAGTTAGCCGCGGGCGCGTTATGAAAGAATGATGAGAGTGAAAATTTAAGATGCGCGCGCAACACTGTAACAGAAAAGTAACACCATGAAGTCGGCCGCTAAACCGCACATTACTCGTAAGTCTCGAAAAAAAGCTTCCAACAAAATAGTAATAGGATCTCTTAGTCGCACATGTTGGGACGCTCGTCGCCTCTGATCACTGTTTTCATATTTATAATATTTATCCACATGTTTCTAGTTTCTATATTCTTAACACGTGTTATAATGTTATACAAATGCGAAATTCATATGTGCTAATAAATTTTATTCAGTAGTGATTTAAATTGAATATTTTGATTATTTATTAAATTTTTCAAATTAAAACTGAACTTTATTGACTGCGTTGAATATCCTTTTCCAATCTTTTTATTATCTTATTGTAGTTAATTATCTGCATGCAATTAAAAACTATTTTTTAATAATTCCAAAAAGAAGTATTACTTCTCACGCGCGTACTTAAGTACACGCACCCATATTTTCTTTTTCTAATGTTGGCCCTCTTAAAATGATGATGCCTTTTTGCATTTACACTTAAATATAAAGAAAATACTGAACACGATATATCTTTATTGTTCTTTTATGGCAGTTCAGCAGAAATTTCTACAAAATGTATTTTTTTAGTTTGATTGTCGCTGGTTCGCATATGCTACGAAAAGGCAGATGTATAGCCTACCCTAGTCAGCGCAATACTTTTATTCTCGTCTTTGTGATGAGACGTCATTTTAAAATTCACTCCTTTCCTTGTCTTGTCACCTCATACACAGTCCATCCATTAACTAAACCTTACAACCGACCAATAAAACTTTACCCGGTATTATAAAAGGCGTCAAGAAAAGCTCAAACAATAAATTCCGTTACACGTAACATTACCGCTGCAATAGGTCTTTAAGCTATTATAAATTTTATAACCGTTGCGCAACTTTTGATGGAAGGCACACACAAAACGGAACGGTTTCGGTGATAAATAACGTTATTTTTGTACCGTTTTCCGTTTGACGGATCATTGCATTATGAGCCCTATAATAACAGCTATGATTTATGTGAAAATTAATGGTTGAAATTACGGCAGAAAATTTCGTCTGTTATAATAGTTTTAATAATAATAGTCTCGTGTTGTATAATGCTCGATGGCGCGGATGGTTAGTACGTTCGGCTGCGATCGTTGATGTTAAGCAACTTTCGCAATGGTCGGTCATTGGATGGGTGACCAAAAATTTACTATCACAAGCTCCTCCGTGCTTCAGAAGGCACGTTCAGCCGTTGGTCCCGGCTGCATCTGCAGTCATTAGCACCCACCAACCCGCACTGGGCCCGCGTGGTGGCTCATATCCCAATCTCCCTATTCCATCCATAAGGAATGCCTGTGCCCCAGCAGTAGGGACATTAATAGGATAGAGATGTATGTGATGTGATACAATGCTGTCTTAAATGTTTATATTAAAAAAAAAGTTAGAATTTCTGGATCAGCTCAATTTTCTTTCTACATACTCTTTTCTACATCTTTGCTGCTAATTCTGCGTCTACCTATCTGATAAAGGCAGTAAATTATCGCAACTTAAGTGATGTCAAATGTAAGTGGAGTTCAGTCGACAAAGATGCGGCAGAAAAGTGTGCCTCTTTACCAGCCTTCCATACCTTACTGGTCTTAACTCAATCCTCTACCCCATGGAGAACCAACAAAATCATATTAATTAAAAAAAATACCACACTCATCTAAATCGGTTCAGCCCTTTTTGTTTTAATCTAAGGATCAGGCGTTTAAAAATAATGTCGGAATAAAGAATTATACAGACATAAATGAACTCTGAATAGATTACACTCTTTTTTTGGGCAGTTATAATCCTATCATAAATATGTGTCGTTTATACGATAACCTGCATAAGGACATTCTTTCTTGGACATTTTTTATAGTCGGCTTCTTGAATTTAGGAAAAAAATGCAAAGATTAATAACTTCATTAACAAAAAAAAAACAGTTCATTCTTTATTTTGTTTTAGTGTTTTTTGTGAAATTCAATTTTATATTTTTTTTTTGTGTCAACTTCAGCCCATAAAATTTTAACATGTTATGCAACATAATATAATAATTAGAGTTACAGTTTGGTTTTATAATATTATAATTGCTTTGTTTTTTAATATTTCATTGTAATTTGTTTTTTGAGCTAATAAAAAAAGAGGGTATCGTAATTTTACTCTTGTCTTCTGTACGGTAGAACATTACTTTACCTTCTCAAAATTTGTGTCCGGATAAATTCTAACATGTTTATTTATACCCTACAGACTCTTATGTTATGCCAACAATAACCATTGTACAAACCAGAACTCTATAAAAAATCCTATAAAGATAGCTGACCACTTGATAAAAATAACGTATCTTGCATTACAATGGAAACACCGCGGTCTCAAGTATCAGGAACAAGGCATCCTCTCATCCCAAAAGACTGCATTTATAACATTAAACCCTTCCAAAATCAACCTTAACACTTTCCAATAAAGACTGTTCAAATATTTAATAAACCTCTATTTGTTTCGAACTCTGTAGCATAAAATCGTAATGCGTTAGAAGGCGCGGGTGATTTGAATCTTATTTCAAACAAAATAAGGTCGCGTTCTTCTCGAGTGTGTCTTAAATATTTAAACTCCACTCGAAATGCATTCGAGATTTATCAAAGAGTTTGATTTAATACCCATTGGCTATAATCCAGGGAATAGCTGCTTTAGTGAAAGTACAAAAACTGGTCCGTTGTACTGTATTAATTAGATGGATTGTCGATGTAGCTAGACCGACTCTTTATAACCATCGATTCCAAAACTGATAAATATATGCATTCACGCACGAGCGTAAAAGTAATCTCGTGAGCTTCAATGGCTCCAAGACGCAAGCATGTCTGTTCACCGCAAAAAAGGGTTCTTTCACCGTGTCTCCTACTTTCCGAGGTACGTCTGTCTCTGTTTTTTATGAGTACTAATTAAACAGGCTTCTTTATAGTAGCGTTATTCGCCTCTTAAAATCAAATTTACCTTCCAATAATGTTAAAAGGGTGGCAAAAGAAGCATATGGTCCGTCTGATGGTCAGCGACTACCATAACCTATAAACGCATGTGATACAAAAGTCTCACTCGCGCCGTTGCCTTCCCTGAACCAATCCTCTACCCCTTGATAGATAGTCTCGAGCTCCTTGGCATAAAGTTCTCTGATTACCTCAACTTCGACGCAAACATCGAATCCAAGGCGCAGATTGCAGCTAGAAAACTGTCCGTCCTAAACAGGGAAGCGATACTTCACGCCTGAACAGCTTATGACCCTATATTGTTTTAAACTTTCATGGTCACTAACATTATAGCTATTAATGGGATTGTTAATGAGAATGTGACCAGTGGTAGGGGTATCGAGCGCAGTAAAAGACGACGTCAGAGGGTAGAATGATATGTCTGCCAATAACATCTACCCGCAATTACTTCAGTTACTCCGTGATCATGGCGCTTGCAACAGTGCCGAAATATCGGCGACTCATAAAAAACAAGGTACATGGTAACGATCCCGTTAATAGCTATAATATAAAGCTTATGACCCTTTACAGAGCTCAGCGTTGCCGCGACCACACCTGCACACCCGGCGTGAATTGGAGGGACTGCGGTCCTCCGAATATACGCAGAAGTATTGTCAGGTTTTTAGTGGCCCTGTTCAGGGCATTAGTTAGGGCCCTGTTCATTTCATCCGGCCCAAGGGTTGGCTGAAATGAGCAAGGAGGAGTCCCACACATACCTTCTTCTCTCTTTCCTGGAAGTTGTAGGAAGGGAAGTAACGCATTTCTCAGATAAAGAAAGGTCCAATCATTTATGGAGTATTGCAGTCACCTTTGGTATGGCTCAGCCAAATACGAACTTACTCCTCTGTACTCGGTGGTACCCAGAGCCAGGAGAATATAGGCGACAGTAAATTGGTGGTAGCTAAGCTTCATATATTGGATCATCGCCGAAAGGTTGTCTGTCTTTCTGTTTTTTAAAGGCAGTAGTTCGGAAAGTGTGCTCAGGAGTTACACGTTCTCATTCTGCCTTCCCCCTTCTACCATCGTACGTCCAGACTCACGGCAGGTTACCATCCTTTCTTGGTTGCTGTTCCTCCCCTTCGCACTGAAAGCTTTTCAAATACTTCTATATGCGTGCTTTCCGAGTATCTACACATAATCTGACTCTTTTTAAAGACAGGGTGAATAACTACATAAGGTTTTGTAGGTAAATGTTACGATTTGTGTCATTATCATCATCATCTGCCTATTAATGCCCCCACTGCTGGGGCACAGGCCTTCCCTATAGATGGAGTAGGGAGATTGGGCCATGACCCACCACGCGGGGCTAGTGCGGATTGGTGGGCGCTAGCGACTGCATATGCAGCGGGATCAACGGCTTAACGTTCGTACCCAAGCACGGAGGAACTCGAGATAGAAGATTTTTGGTCACCCATCCAATGACCGACCACTGCGAAAGTTGCTTAACCTCAACGATCGCAGCCGTGCGCTAACCACCTGCGCCATCGAGCTCCTTGATTTGTGTACGTATCAAATAAATAAGATTAGACAGAGCGATGTTTATGTTTTAAGTGTCCATAATTTTCTTAATTTATTACTTGACGCTTGTTTTATTTATTTCCTCAGATTGCACAATGCTATTATTGTTATTATACTCGCGAGAGACGTTTAATGGCATACTTACTCAGGTACTGTACCTGAATGCAAAATATAGTGCTTGTGAAGGTCAAGAAGCTACACCATCGGTTCGCAAAAACTACGGCGGGAGACCTTGTACTGAGAAGAACTGGCAAGAAACTCAGCAAGGGCTGTTTTTTTCTCCCTGGATGTCACCAATACTAAATGTGAAGGTTTTTACTTGAGTAAACCTATTCATACGAATATTTTTTTTGTTTATGTTAAAAGGGCAAATAAGCATATGGCCCGCCTGATGGTAAACAGACACCTTAGCAAAGCTGAAAGATGCTTACGATACGCGTTACGCACTTTTATCTTTATATGGAACTAGCGGCCCACCCTTGCTTCGCTTCGGTGTAGAGCTGAAGTGTAGACTACAGTTTTTGTTTTCAGGCCTGTATTATACACAATGACATTCATCTATGATTCTTCTTATACCTGCATGCAAAGTCTCAGCCCGATCGGTTTAAAATTGACAAAGTTTCATACAAACTTTCATTCCATATTTTATCCCCTTGGGGAAAGAATTGATCAAAATCCTTTCTTAGCGGATGCCTACGTCATAACATCTACCTGCATGCCAAATTTCAGCCGGATCCGTCCAGTGGTTTGGGCTGTGCGTTGATAGATCACTATGTCAGTCAGTCACCTTTGAGTTTTATATATATGTATAGAAAATAGAAGATTTTATACAATTTCTTACACACAATAAAGTACTTATATCTCTTTGTTCAGTCACTTCTACATTGTCTTTTGAAGAATCTTTCAAACACTAACGTCAAATTATTCTGAATGCTTTTTCAAAATGACGTGTCTAATTTTATCGCTTTCTCAAAGCAGCTGACAGAACCATCGGGAATTAAACTTAAAAATTAGTAAGTACTGCTACGGGTGACAATTCAAGTATGAAATTGGCCATCAAATAATAATTACTACAAATTACTTATTTCGTTATTCCACGGCATATTTTAGAGAAGCGAAAGTGAAATGCCTAGTTTTCTCCACACGACAACAATGCAAAGATATACAATACTTAATGGTTTAACGCAGGACCGGATTTAGAGGTGTGGCTGTGTAAGGCCCTGGGGCAACGAAGGAGGCCGAAACGGGGGCGCATTTTATGTAAATTTGGTGACCTATCGAAATTTGATTAGTTTTTTTTATAGACAGGTCCGGCAAATGACTCCACACTAATTGATATTAAGAGACGGTGAAGTCCAGACGCGAAGATAGCTGGTACAGCAGTTCTACCCGCCACACCAGCCATCCCTACCCTGCCGACCCGCTTGTTGTTCCTTCACGCCTCTTTTAAAGGATCCCAGGTTGTAAGAAGGAGGGAACACGTGAGCTGGCAGAGTATTCTATTTACGGATAGTGAAATACAAAATTAGTCACCGAATTTCTCTGTACGCGTTGGAATAGTGGCCACAGTTAGTCGGTGATAACGTAGGCCAGCGCAGCGTAGTCCTCTGAAGGAAAAGGGAAGGTGGAATAAGGGAGAATAACTCCTCAGAACACTCGCCGTGGTATAGACGATAGAACGCTCTTAATGACGCCACATCACGGCGTAATTGAAGAGGCTCGAGTTGTTTAGTCACCTATGATGCGGATAGCGCGCTACTTTAACCTTTCAAAAGCATCGAGTAAGTACTTGGCGGAGCCATCCCAGAGGCGCGAGCTATATTCCACGATCGTACTTGCGTCTAAAACGCCACACCTTTGTCAGGACTACGAGTTTACGTGAGGCCGTTTTAACACGCTTTCGATGTAATTCTTTGATTTAAGTCAAAACGAATTTCCATACCGATCCAATTTTATATCTGTTGTGGAGGTCCCTGAGCCACGGCCCCCGCCTTAAATGCGGCCCTGGTTTAACGTGTTTCGTACGATAGGAAGAGTGTTGAATGAAACGTAATAATAATTATCTTCAGCCGCATAAAGCACAATTAAAATGTTTTCCTTGCACGAATACTCGCAAGGCGGAGTCGCGCAACCGGCAAGTCTATTTTTGTAGTTTTTTTTTTAATAGTGCATACTAGTGGTTAACTGCGACACCGTCAGCGTGGTAAAAATGGTTATTCATACAAACTTCCACCCTCTTTGCTCACCCTGAAAGGGTGATTTCCGTGATAAATTTTTTCTATATCCTTTCCTGGCACTCAACTCTCGGGGAATTCTCCCGACAACAATCTAAAAATCCCGACATTTTTAAATATTATCTAGATATTTTGACTTCTCGTTCTAGCAACCTTTATTTGAACCGCATCACGTGGCACCATGGAATCTTAGTCAACGTAGTCTTCTGTAAGATGAAGGTTGATTCCGTCTACTGGTGCTCTGGTTAATCAGTAAATCCATTATGATCCACCTCTCTTAATCAAACGGGAAAGAGTAAATTAATAGACCTACTTTTGAAAGTGGAAAAGATATAAAAGTTTAGCCATTATGACAAACATGTTATAAGATGCTAAGAGAGGTAGGTCATAGCGGATTTTCCTTTATACCTTACAGAAGATCACAGTACAATAACACTACCTTTTGGTAAGGTAAAATAAGGTTCCAGGGCTCCACGGGGTAGGGACTTAGCAAGGGTAGGCAACGAAAGGCTCGAGTGATATTTATGTATCACAAGCGTCTATAGGCTATGGTAGCCGTTTACCATGAGGCGGGCCATAAGCTTGTTTACCATCCTTTTAACATAATAAAGATTTCCTACGAAAGGCGCGAAGCTATTGATCATCCGCTTCCCTATAATCATACCTTCCATTCCATAGTCATCTCTATATCTCACAATAAAGAATGTGAATCTTTTCTGCACAATCACAAATCATCTAAGCTAACCCCATGTAAACATAACAACAAAATCGCCGGATAACTGGCGAAAGTGCGAATGTATACACGGGTTTAACAAAACGAGTATAGAAGGTATAGATACAACGCTTCTTACAACTGTGCGTGTACGAGCACTGGCGCTTGTCGCAGAGAACCGTTTCTATTGGCGGTGACAGGCAGCCAATGCGCACTCAAACATGGGCACTGTATGAATCCCGCACGACAACGGTTAACTAAAGCGCAGGTAAGAGTCTCGAAGACGCTTTGCAGTTGATCCGACCCCCTTAGGCTCGAGTTTTTTAGTGGCTCCAGACGGTAAAGAAACCCCTCTTAAGGGGAGATGCCATCCGCCAGGAATACTCGCTAATTCACGGCTTGAGAGCCCTTTAGGATCTCATCATCAGCCGACTAATGGGGACATTACATTGACTGCTGGGGCACAACCTTCCCTATGGATGGAATAGGGAGATTGGGCCATGACCCACCATGCGGGCCCAGTGCGGATTGGCGGGTGCTAACGAAGATGCAGCCGGGACCTACGGCTTAACGTGCCTTCCGAAACACGGAGGAAATCGAGATATACGATTTTTGGTCACTCGTCCAATCACCGACATCTGCGAAAGTTGCCGTCCCCAAACCGGGTGACGATGCGAAGGTCATCAGCAACAGCGTACATACTGAAAAAGCACTGCATGAATGAAGCTTAGCCTCTGCGACTTGGTTACTCATGTGGCTCAACCGCTACAAAATCATAGCAACACAACATGACACCGTCAGCTCTATGCAATTACAGTGTCGAGGTAATAGTTTACTCTCAGCTCGCTAGTTAATGTTTATATAGATTGTGGGCTGAGCACGTGCCCTTAAAAACAAATGAACATATTTCTAGATGTGCTTTGCTGATATGTTGATGAAAAACATCTACTGCGGTGAGTGTGAAAACTCGCACAAGCAAGCGCGTGTGACGTCATTCTTTTATGATCTCTTGGGGTTGATAGACTTAGGCTGAGCGCAGATTAGAGTCACGACAGTTGTTAGACAATCTTGTCTTACATAGACGAGACAGCTTTACAATTAAAAAGAAACAGTTGTGTCTACCACAAGGCGCACACAAAGACGAAACTGTTTTGTCTACGATGCGACACACACCATTTTCATCAGTATCAGAATAGATTTCACCGATTATTTATTTTATAGAAATTAAGGCACCAGCCCAGAAAGTTTTACCAGTAATTTCGAATGAATGTATCAATCTATCTTTGATAATTTGTCAAAATTTATGGACCCACATATTACTTATTTTATCGTATGTATTATACTTTCTTTCAGTATCGATTATCATCCTTAATCGCTAGACAATTTTGTCTTTGGTGTGCGCCCTCGCATACATTACAAAGGGAAGCGGACAATCGTTAGTCAGACTTGTCGCTTTGCAGTTCTTGTGTACATAAGACTTTTTTGTCTATGAGACGTCTCGTTTCGAATGTGCGCATCTTCATAATTTTTGTTGAGCAATAGTCTGTCTTGAGACTGTCGTGACTCTAATCTGCGCTCAGCCTTAGGCCCGTATTATAGAAAGATTCTCAGTAATGAATCTAGTCTTGAGCATAGTCAGAAAGAGATGTCGCTATATACAGCACATAGGGGCATCCCTCTCTAACGCTACTCAAGTAAAGATCAACACTTAGTTGTCATTCTGTAATACGGCCCTTGGACAGTAATCTGACAATTGGACGTGATAAAACTAGCGATATGTCATAAGGTGGTGCTACGGCGCGGGCAGAAAATAATAAAAAAAATCTATCAAAAATTGACAATTCTGCCGCCGGTCAGCGTATAGCTATTGTATTTTCTCTTCGCTGAGCAGAATAGCTCGATGGCTCGATGAATAGTAGTAGGAGCTCGATGGCGCAGGTGGCTAGCGCATTTCAGCTGCGATCGCTGAAGTTAAGCAACTTTCGCAATGGTCGGTCATTGGATGGGTGACCAAAAATCTTCTATCTCGAGTTCCTCCCTGGTTCGGGAGGCACGTTAAGCCGTTGGTCCTGGCTGCATCTGCAGTCATTAGCACCTGCCAATCCGCACTGGACCCGCGTGATTGGTCATGCCCAATCTCCCTATTCCATCCATAGGGAAGGCCTGTGCCCCAGCAGTGGGAACATAATAGGCTGATGATGAGTTGAGTAGGTAAATAATACAAAGCTGTTCGCCTACAGTCTTCTGCGAGGTGGTTTTACAAGACGCTTAAAAGCTTCTGTACTCTATAGATCTAAATGTCTACCTAGACAAATAAAGATCTATGAATACATTAGTCATGCTACGCTATAAATACAACAGGGCGACAAAAATAGCGGCTTTTTCTTAGTAGAAGAAGAGTTTTAAAAACCATATTAAACTGTGATTCATGGTGGTAGTTTTGAAATCCGTTAGAACAGCTACATTTTCAGAAATGCTTGAAATAGCCTGCACACAATAATACAAATCCAGGTTTCCAAAGAAAACTATGATTGGATATTAAAAAAAAAACATCATCATCATCATTACAGTCTATTAATGTCCCCACTGCTGGGGCACAGGACTTCTCTATGGATGGCATTGCGAGATAGGGCAAAGAGCCACCACGCGGCCCCAGTGCGCATTGGTGGGTGCTAACGACTGCAGATGCAGCCGAGACCAACGGCTTAACGTGCCTTAGGAAGCACGGAGGTGCTCGAAATAATAAATTTTTGGTCACCCATCCAATAACCGGCTACTGCGAAAGTTTCTTAACTTCAACGATCGCAGCCGAACAAGCTAACTACTTGCACCATCGAACTCCTCTTAAAATCACACTAAGGGGTACAGCTAGTATGTTATAATAAAAGGAAGATTTAATGAGAATGGAAGCATATACATTTGACGACCTCCGTGGCCGAGTGGTTTGAACGCCGGGTTTCATGGTGTCGCCGACTCGAGAGGTCCCGGGTTCGAATCCCGGTGGGGGCAGATGTTTGTGTGATGAATACGAGCATTTGTACTCCAGTCATGGATGTTTAATATGTACATCTTTCTATAAAAATATACTTATATATGTACAGTATATGTATTCTATCCGTTACCCTAGCATCCCATAACACAAGCCTTACAGTGCTTACTTTGGGGCTAGGCTAATTGGTGTGAGTGTTGGAAATATTTATTTATTTTATTTATTTATTTATTTATATCAGTTGAAGCCCTATCCAGTAATTTTACAAAGAGAGTAGGATAGAAAGCGCGTAGGTACTCGCCACGTGAGAAAACTAGTTGTTAAGCCCACTTCGAGCTTGTTGGAACATGGCCTGGAGCTCTATTTTTGAATCACTCGTCTGACATAGTATCGTCGTATGCGACATAAGTCACCTTCGACTTTCAAGTCGCATAATACTGATTTTCCGTATTTTTGAATCACTCGTCACCAGTGTTACCTGTTTGATACGAAATACGAAATTTTACTCATTTCACGCAGAAATAATAAAAACCGGTAATTACTACTACTCTTTGTCGTTTCATATAAAGCATGACAATGATAGATTATCGTCGTATAATAGCACAAAAGAATTGACAATTATTCTATCATTCGCCTCCACCATTCGCCATGCAGCGAGTGGTTTCACCCATTCGTTGCACTCGAGCGATTCAAAAATACGGAATTAATTATGTCGAATGAAATTAAGTAGAAATCGAGCGTTCGACGCAAGACGAGTGATTCAAAAATAGAGCTCCTGGTCTCGCCTGTGCCAACACTACTTTACTGATCAAACAATGATGACGTCACTTGTGGCAGTTCATGAATGTATGGTACCTATGGACCAATAATCTCTGCATTTTGAATTTAAATTATAACAAAAAAAATACTTGTTATTAAATGAATGATTGGTAAAATAAGAATACTGTAATATGACTTTAATATTTTAGATTTTTATTGCATGCTATTAATATGGCTAAATAGGTTTAAGATTCTTAGCTTTTAACATATGCTTTATATGCAAACACCTTTTGTCATCCGTATTTAATTCAAAAGAATAGTATTCTATTCTATTCCATTCCATTCCCTTCCATTCCATTCTATTCATAATAAAAGTTCCTCGTCGAGTCTGTCTGTCTGACTCTATGTCCGGGATGGTTTGAACTGAATGGAATTACATGATAGTTTTCACTATCATTTATAAAGTTCTTAAATTAAATTACGAAGCTAATCTTGCCAAGTCTCATTTTATTAGCCGTGTCGAATTTACTCTAGTATTTCTTAAGCTGCAACCACTACCTTGCAACCTAAGAAATACTAGAGAAAATTCGACACGGCTAATAAAATGAGCTTCGTAATTTAAGAACTGCGTGGATTTTTTTCGTCTAGTAAAATTTTCTTAATATTGAAACATGTAGCACTTAATGGCAAAAAAGTCTTAAATATAACTGTAGAGTACTTTTTAGATCATCATCAGCCTTTTAATGTCCCTACTGCTGGGGCACAGGCCTTCCCCATGGATGGGATCGGGAGCTTGGGCTATGACCCACCACACGGGCCCAGTGCGGATTGGCGGGTGCTAACAACTGCAGATGCAGCCGGGACGGCTTAAAGTGCCTTCCGAAGCACGGAGGAACTCGAGATAGTATATTTTTGGTCACCCATCCAATGACCGACCACTGCGAAAGTTGCTTAACTTCAACGATCGCAGTCGAACGCGCTAACCACCTGCGCCATCGAGCTCTTTTAACTTACTAACTTTTTAGCCGTAAGTGAGGGTTACTTTAGCTCGGGCGGGTAACTTTGTCCCAAATCAGAAAAAATATTGAACTTGCCGCCCCATCAGTATCTCTTGGGTGACCATAATAGTTCCAGTTGAAAATCACAGATAGCCATATAGGCGCGTAGTGTGGTGTTCTTTTACCGACATCGTTCCTGTATCAAGTTGTCATTGTAACGCGGGATTTTTTGTAACTGAAATAATTCGCAAGTTCATGCGCAAACTTTCTCAAAACTGTGGTTTTCGGTAAGTTTACTATTTTTTCTAAATTTAAAGTTATATTTTTTATTTAACTTAATTTGTGTATTAAGTTTGCTAATGGTGATCTGTTATAAGGGTATCCTTAACCCCAACATGGCTTAAAATGAGTTTTTTTCACAGAGAAAACTCAACGGGCTAAAGTAACCCTCTTCAAGGCCAACTTTGTCCCAAAATTAAAAAAATATATACTAACCCTTAAATATTTTTTTTTCCTATTTTTGTATGATAACTTTGTAACTTATACTTTAAAGTTCAAAATGGCTAGATATAAAAGTGACATATTGCGGCAATGCACCAAATATATATCTTTATATATATAATTCTTCTGTGAGTGTGTATGTCACTGAACTTCTCTTAAACGACTGGACCGATTTTGATGAAATTTTTTGTGTGTGTTCAAGGGGATCTGAGAATGGTTTAGATTCACAATTTTGTCCGCTGGACAACCCCTATTTTTTTAAGGGCGGTACGAAGTTCGCTGGGTCAGCTATCTTTATATATATAATTCTTCTGTGAGTGTGTATGTCACTGAACTTCTCTTAAACGACTGGACCGATTTTGATGAAATTTTTTGTGTGTGTTCAAGGGGATCTGAGAATGGTTTAGATTCACAATTTTGTCCGCTGGACAACCCCTATTTTTTTAGGGCGGTACGAAGTTCGCTGGGTCAGCTAGTACTTTATATACACACATCAAAAGTGTCTAGGGATCAACATATATTTTTGCAATAACTTTTCTCCTGATTGATATTAATTAAAATTTTCTTTAAGGATTCATCAAATAAAGTGTTTTCGTTTGTCACAGTAACGATAAA
Organism: Chilo suppressalis; assembly: GCA_902850365.2. Taxonomy (NCBI): domain Eukaryota; kingdom Metazoa; phylum Arthropoda; class Insecta; order Lepidoptera; family Crambidae; genus Chilo; species Chilo suppressalis. The sequence continues at coordinate 15,527,352 of OU963916.1, forward strand.
CCAAGTCACCTTTGCATTAATAAAGAAATTTGCCATTTTCCTAATAAAGGGATTTTTGACATTTGAACCACTAACACAAAAGTTCGAAAAAAAGACTGAAATAACAGTTTTCTCTAAAATTTTATTGGGTAACTTAAACAATTAATAATCCGTATTTCTACCGCGAACACTAACAACACAAGAACATCGGTTTGGCATACTCAAAATGAGTTCATCCAAATCACGCTGTGGAATGGCCGCCCATGTTCGTTGCAACAACAAAAAAAGGTCTTCTTGCGACTGGATACCCTCCATATTCGGCAGAGCTCTTCTCTGTAGCATATCCCATGCATGCTCAATCGGGTTCAAGTCTGGCGACTGAGCAGGCCAGGGCAGGACATTGATGTTAGCTGCGGCGAGAGTCTGTCTTACAACTCTTGCGGTGTGCGGTCGTGCATTATCATGCATTAACTGAAATAAGGGACCGATTTGCACTTGTAGAGGAACGATGACGTCTGATACAATCGTCTCAGCATAAATTTGAGCGTTGAGGTTGCCTCTGATCCAAATCAACTCAGTTCTTCCGCCGATCCAAATACCCGCCCATACCATGATGGTTCCACCACTATAAGGATGGACTTCCTGGCAGGATTTTAATCGCTGTTGGCGTCCAGGGGTTCTCCAGTGTCGTATACGTCTTGTATCCGGTCTCATACCAAAACGAGACTCATCAGAAAAGCACACGAAACGCCATTGTTCTTCTGCCCAATTTCTGTGTTCAAGAGCCCATTGATATCGAATCCTACGATTGTGCATTGCTATAGGTGGTACCCGTAGCGGTCTTCGGGAATGAAGGTTCACTTCAGGCAAGCGGTTTCTGACTGTTTGGTCGCTAATTAAGTTCCCTGAAGAGTGATGAAGCCTCACGGCTAACATCATGGCGGTTATTGTTGGAGCTCTTCGAGTTAAGATTTGAATGTATCGGTCTTGTCTCCGTGTGGTGCAGCGATACCGTCCTCCATGGCGCTCAGCCACGGTACCAGTGCTTCGGTATCGTGTCCAAAGTCGACTGATAACACTCTGACTTGTATTCAGAGCTAAAGCCACAGTACGTGGCCGGGAACCAGCTTCTATCATTCCCACGGCTCTGAGCATTTCTTCCCTGCTTAAATGACGTCGCCGCTCCATAATAACGTTGGTTTTAATCAGTAGTAGGGAAACAGTAGCACTAATAATGTCTTCAATGCGTTGTATGTTTTTATAGGGAAAATATTGACAGCTGATTTTCATCTTTTACTCGAATTTGATTCACAGTTCCTGATTCAAATTATGAAATGCACCAAAAAGGATCCATATAAATTTATAAAATCATAAATTTATTACAAAGCCACATCTCAATCTCAAGAAATCCGCATAAAAATGCTTGATCCCTAGACACTTTTGATGTGTGTATTTGGTGCATTGTGTCTATGAGATATAAGCTAGCAGACGGACACGGAAGATCATTGAAAGGGTTCTTTTGTCTTGTCACCCTATAAAAAGGAAAATTTACTTTACCGTTGTTAGTTTAGAAAATGTTAATTTCTAAACTTTTGAAATTACATCCTATCTAATCATTATTTATAGACGAAAGTTGTTGTTTATTTAAAATTAACCTTTCACAGAAGGCGAACCATACAATTCAAGTGTATTTATATAAACGTAAGAAATCTATAATAACATTAATTTTAATATCGTGAATTAAATAAAAGATGAAATCGATAAGTGAGCAACATTAAAAACAGGCTATTTACGGGTGAAAGACAAGTATTCTATATGACAACTGGTTGCATTGATGAATACAAATAAGTTTTATACGATCATAAATGAAATAATGGCCGGTAGAAAGCTTCTATTTAGCAAAAATTCATTACAGCTTGCAGTTTATATTCTGGGCTAACCAAAAAAGTACCTACGAAGAACTTGTAAAATTTAAAAATTAATCTTCAATCTTTTCGTGAAAATTATCTCGAAAAGCTGAAGTTTGTGGTAAATGATAAAAAAACTACTAACGCGAATTTACGTATAAAGATATTTTGGTTTAAAAAAATATTTACTATACTATAAAAAAAATACATTAAAGGCATCCAGACGACCTCCGTGGCCGAGTGGTTTGTACGCCGCGTTTCATGGCGTCGCCGACTCGAGAGGTCCCGGGTTCGAATCCCGGTGGGGGCAGGTGTTTGTGTGATGAATACGAGCATTTTTACTCCAGTCATGAATGTTTAATATGTGTTTCTATATAAATATACTTATATAAGTAAAGTATATATATTCTATCCGTTACCCTAGTATCCCACAACGCAAGCCTTACAGTGCTTACTTTGGGGCTAGGCTAATTGGTGTGAGTGTTGGAAATATTTATTTATTTATTATCCTAGGCCGCTGGCAGCGTATACGCATTGAAAATATCTTCTCTACGTGGTGCACCAACAATGATGGTGTTCCTCAGGGTGGTGTCTTATCTCCTCTTCTCTTCCCAATTCTTATAAATTCTATTACACAGTCACTTTTCAGTTCCTATCACCTTTATGCCGATGACCTCCAGATTTAATGCAGAACTATTTACTCATTTCTCACACAGACCGTTATCTCGCCCAAGCTGTATTTCACACATATAAGTAAAAGATAAATTCAGATTTAGATTTTAAGCCCCATTGCGACAGAGCGTGCACAAATGTCGTATCTTAGTTTACGACATCTAAACCTTAGAATATGCACGATAGCAAGCCTGTTAACCCTTTAATACTATGTCAAAGAGCAGTATGTAAACTCAGATCAGGTATTTATATAAATGACTCTACCCGCTCACGTGTTCCCTCCTTCTTACAATCTGGGCTCCTTTAAAAGAGGCGTGAAGAAGCAACATGCAGGCCGACAGGATGGGGATGGCTGTTGTGGCAGGTAGAACTGCTGTACCAGCTATCTTCACGTCTGGATTTCACCATCACTTAACCTTAGGTGGGGTGGAGTCATTTATTGGACCTACCTATAAAAAAAAAACGTAATTGCAGTTTTGTTATTTCTTCTTTCAAATGTTTAATACTTGTAAAGGTATTCCTTTGACATTGAGAGTTACCTACAATGCGAAGAGATGGCGCGCTGACCTAAGGGAAGTTAGTCCCCCACTTTTTAATTTTTTTTATTATCCAGGTTGTTTTGGATTGTTCTATGTTTGTTCTACATGGTTCCAGAGTTTTATTTGAAAAAAACAAAATTTGACGCTACTAGGAAAAACAATTGTAAGCCCCCATGTTTGGGAACTCAATATTATTTTAGTTGGTCCAAGTTGTTCTAGTAACTAGAACAACTTGGACCAACTAAAACTAGAATCTAGTTGTTCCTAACATTGTTCCAAAGTATTATTTTAAAAAACTCAAATATCATTCCAATTTCATTTAATCATTTTGAATAAAATTAATAGTTATCAGGCAAGAAAACATTTACAGCATATGGTAAATTACCCAATTGTTGGAACTTTAAGAGTAAGTTCCATGTCATTCTGATATTTAATAAGCATAATAATCTAAACGAGCTAGTACACAACACATGTAACAATTCAAAGAAAACAGTTTAATCTTTGTTTTCATAACTATTTGTATGTGATTAAATGGTAATAAATGTACATTTTTACTTTAAACCGGAAAAGACTACAGAAAATTCTATTATCGGTACAAAAATTCTCAATATTAGCATCTACTAAGGATGCTCGATGGCGCCAGTGGTTAGCGCGTTAAGCTGCGGTTGAAGTTGAGCAACTTTCGCAGTGGTCGGTCATTGGATGGGTGACCAAAAATTTCCTATCTCGAGCTCCTCCGTGCTTCGGAAGGCACGTTAAGCCGTTTTTCCCGGCTGCATCTGCAGTCGTTAGCACCCACCAACCCGCACTGGGCCCGCGTGGTGGGTCATAGCCCAATCTCCCTGATCCATCAATAGGGAAGGCCTGTGCCCCAGCAGTGGGGACATTAATAGGCTGATGATGATGAAGGATGCTACTAAGGATCCTTAATAGCAAAACTATAGCATAAAGTATTTTAAAAATGCACTAATATCCTATGTTAACTGTGTCCAGCATCTACACGTGTGCTAAATACCAGAAACATATTCGCACAGCTTATCTCCAAGCCACGCTGCAGCTGAAACTAGAATTCAACGTTACCAAGCCAACAGCCATTATGCTAATTTATTCTTGTAATTTGTCTCTCGTGGCGGTAATTTAAATTTATCACTTTTGTTTCTATCTATTAGATAGCTATTGTGTAAAGTTGTCTACTTTATTGCGTACCTATAAAACTTTAAATTCTACTAATTTTATGAACTTATGTTTTTTTAGGGTTCCGTCTGTCCGTATGTCTGTCATGTCAGTAAGAGTCTGACATATCCTTGCAGCCCGCTGTAGGGTATCCTTAAGGATTTCACATCCGCTCTCCCGCCTCGAAGGAAAGAAAAAAAATCGGCGGTATTCATAGGTATTTAAAATAAAATTAATATCGAATTGATTTTGAGTTTGAGACGCAGTTTTTGATTTATATCTATACTTATTGCGCACGATTTAATGAAATGTTTGACATCTTTCAAGGCTTAATTTACATTAAAAAATAGTTTATTTATCAAGTTATAATGGGTTTTGTTTGCGCAAAAATGACTTTATGCAACTTTGCGATACCAGGGCCGTAGAATTTGCGCTACTAATTTTACGCTACCAAATAAAGGAGCTTACACACATAGGCTTGCAAGTGTTTTTTTTAGCTTTTGTAATATTTTTGTTTTTTTTTGAGGTTTCGATTTTAGTTCCTGTGAAGGAATTGTATTTCTAGCAATAGAACTCTCCGCTTTTTTGTAACACCTTTTAAGACTTAAAGATAAGAGTAAAAGTTGACGTTTGTCATACTTACCTCTTAAAAGTGTGTTTTATTTTGTAGCACTGTCCTTACGTTACATATTTTGTATGCACTCCTTAACAATTTTGCGTTACCATTTTACGTCACTCTGCGCTACGGACTCGTTGAAATTTTTGCGACACCATTGCGCTATTTGTGGCAAAATCTACGGCCTGACCCATATATGTATGTACAAAAGTATTAAAAAAAACGCGTATTAAACCCGTTGAAACAGACTTTAATTTTTATTTCTCTACGGTTGAGAAAATGGTGCTAAAACATGACTTACTAATAGAGCATACCCTGGTTTAAAATTGTCTATAAGATACTTATTGAGGTTCCTTACCAAAACGACGAAAGCCTTTTACTAATTGATAAATTAGAAATACAGTTCAATTATCTCCATAAAGTTTAAAGGCCTCCCTACATAAAACTTTGCCATGGCAATTTGCAAACCAAACCCAGTGCTTTTGTCAATTGAAATGTCAGTATTATAAACACTAATAAATCACGGAGTCCTATATACCTTTTTATAATGCTGTAAAAGATTCCTCAAAAACAAAATTCATTAGTCCATGGAGTTCCAGTCCGAAGCAAAGGATCAATTTGTAAGCAAATCGTCTCTCCACGGCATTTGCTTTCCAAAGCGGGGTCACAGCCACATTAACTACGAGTATCTTAGATCTTGAGGAGCTCGATGGCGCAAGTGGTTAGCGCGTTCGGCTGCGATCGTTGAAGTTAAGAAACTTTCGCAGTGGTCGGTCATTGGATGGGTGACCAAAAATTACTATCTCGAGTTTCTCCGTGCTTCGGAAGGCACGTTAAGCCGTTGGTCCCGGCTGCATTTGCAGTCGTTAGCACCCACCAATCCGCACTGGGCCCGCGTGGTGGGTCATGGCCCAATCTCCCTATTCCATCCATAAGGAAGGCCTGTGCCCCAGCAGTGGGGCATTAATAGGCTGATGATGATGATGATCTTAGATCTCAGCAACTGAAATCGACTTACACTTAACAAGATAGGGCACAGTGGATTTTCCTCTCGAATCTTAGCTCCTCTGTGGAAGGAACCGCCATCTTACAGAAGATCACAGTAAAATAACTCTACCTATTGGTGGTGTTGTATTTCTGTCGCTGTGTATGGTTCCAGGGCTTAGATTAAAACAAAAAGGGAAGATACGGCATTCGCTGCTCAAAAGTGATCCGCTTAAATTGTGGTCCACGACCATAATTCGATTTATTCACAATTTTACATTCAAACACGCTGCATGTACACTCAATATAACAATATTGCGTATATTCTGTATTATGAAGATATAACAATGCATTCGATGCTTTTATAAAGAACACAAATAGTTCAAAATCAAATGCCCCGGCAACCTTTTCATTCGTAAAACTGTGAAAACATTTTTTCTCAAAAATCACGGTTTGTCGTGAATATTATTTACGTAATCGCCATTTTGTAAGCAAAAAAGGACAACAATACGCTGCTTTGAAGCGTATAGTTCTGTCTCGCTCGCTCGATTGATGTTTATATACAGACGTGTGCATGGCGAGAGTTGCTTATGTAGTTAAGTCGGATCATATTTTATTTGGTGCTAGTATAAGCATACCGTATCTACCCTTTTTGTTTTAATCTAAGTTCCAGGGCTCCCAAGGTAGGGGATTGGGACAGGGTAGGCAATGGTGCATGTGATATCTTTCCTATCTCAAGCGTCTATATGCTATGGTGGCCGTTTACCATCAGGCGGGTCATATGCTTATTTACCACCCTTTTAACATAAAAAAAACGACGGGTTGCACTCCGGGAGTGCCGGCAGAAGTGAAAACTTGAATATTAACGTTGTGCATTTTTAATTGCACGAATTGCTTTAATTATCCGTATAAAGTACATGATGTGTTAAATTACAATATTTATTTATTGCGCTATCGTACACAAACATGACAATTTATATTGCATTAAAAAAGTTTATCTCTCAGAAAAATCAACTTACATGAATCACATTTAAGCGCACCTAGCGACATCTATTGTAAAAAAATGCATTTTGTTCGCAATAAAGCTGCCACGTGGATGTCCTAGATAGAGACTTATTATAATAATACGATAAAATAAAATATTCCTATCTTTCGTCCAATATATTGAAAGTCAACAACCTTTCCAATTTTATTGTGTGTCATGATGCGATCAGTCCACGTGTTTGACCTGACGCGAGTTTAACATTTTTATCCATACAAAAAAAAGTGAACAACGCCGCTCTAAAGAAGTGATACGTTAGCTTCATTTTTTCTTCACGCAAAGTATTTAGCTCCACCTAACCTCCAATTCAACTACTTGTAATAAAACTTATTATGAAGGTTTCGTTCGACAGATTACGATCACAACAATAGAAACAAGGAAAACCATTTGTCGACGACAATTACCATAAAGTAGGTGCCCATATTGTAAAGTTGCAATACTGTCAATGTCATAGGAAAATGAGTGATGATGGAGCAAGGTTCCTAATCGCATTAGTTTCAAAGGCAGGCTGGATTGCACATTGGATAGAAAATCCAGGTAACGCATAACTGATTTCCCGTTCAGAAAGAGATCATAGGTATATCAAAAAGAGTATTTTAATGCGATTCTTTTTTGTTTTAGTGTTGGTCGCAGATGACGTTTACAGCGTCACTGGGGACGGCGAGATCTTAAGAGGACCTCAAGTTGAGAATTGGCGAGTGCCTCTAGAGGTATTCCAGGCAGATGGCATCTCCCCACGGGGGGAGTCTCCTCTTCGTCTGGAGCCTCTAGACCACTAGAACCTGAGCGGGTCGTCTCAACTAGAGGAGAACTAGGGTTTCTCTGAGACTCGGACCTCGGCTCTAGTTAGCCATTGTCGTGGGGGGCGAGGAAAAAATGACCCAGGTACGTACCTGTACCTTTTTTTTTGTGACGCAGGCAAAAACTTCACTACTACTACTAAACTAAACTAAATTTTGAATAGAAAAAGACAGTTTGTTCATTTACGTCCGATAAGGGGCGCAGTTTAGTTTTCATAGAATCCACGACGATGCGATACGTTACGGAGCTGTCAACATTCGTGCTTAGGCAACTGGATTCTATACGCTTACGCGCTAACCTCTCTCCACGTCATCGATTACTGATTTCTTCGAATCAATTAGATAACACAAGTTGCGCAACATTGGAATTTAGAATTTAATTTAGTCTAAGCGTCTGCCGACAGCGTGCGTTTATTTTCGGCAGCTGCTGATACAGATACGACGCGTTAACCTGCTGCAGAAACGAAACGCAGCAATGGTTTATTTATAATTCTAATTCGGTGAAAGCGGCCGATATATTGCCACCGTCCACTGTTAAGTTTTGGCATCGTCCTACGATTCTTGTCGTTCTTGATCGACATCAGAAGTACACCTGGTTGTCGCGTGGGAGGTTAGCGAAACTTGCGATGTTGTGTTGCATAAACAGAAAAGTATTTGCTGGAGATGAAACCTGTACACTTAGTGTTGCCGCACACGGGCCACACGCCACAGCCTCAAACGCCGCCACGAGAAGCTAGAAGCGGCTACTAAAGTGGCTGAAGCGCGCGACAGCGGCCGACTAAGGTAAGCGTCGCCGCATACGGGGCACCGACCACAACCACTAAACACCGCCACCGGCATATTTCTTGTAGTTTTCATACATTTTATATGGATTCGCCACACACGGTACGCCGGTGACCGCCACACGCTACAAATCGTCGTTGCTCGCTTCTTGTGGCCCGCACCTGCCACTTAATGCGCCGATACAAAACGCCGCCACACGACACTCGCGCCATTCCCCACCCCTCTCTCCCTTACCTTAGTCGGCCGTTGTCGCGCGCTTCAGCCACTTTAGTAGCCGCTTCTAGCTTCTCGTGGCGGCGATTGTGGCTGTGGCGTGCGGCTCGTGTGCGGCGACACTTAGTTATCGAATCCGAATAGTTTGCGAGTGCAAAATGTCATTGTCAAATATGTACTGATTTTTAGTTCTCGTTTCGTTTTTTGTGGAGCTGCTGTTCAAGTTTTCGAATGCAAAATGTCATCATCAACTCTTTTTTTCTAAATGGCTTCGCACGGCTTGTGCAATACTATAGCACTTGTGGTCAAAGTAAGTGGTAGTCAAGTCAATCCCCCTTTCCCTATGTTGCAGTAAAAGTGTGGGGATTTACTGAAACCTCCCCCCTGACAAAACTGCTAAAGTGACGCTTCCCGATCCCGCCAAAAAGTCCGTATGAAATCTTAAACAGCAGGCCGAAGGCACTAAACACCTGGGCCATCGAGATCCTCAATTTAAAGCATCATAAACATCGGGCATGTTCAATAACAACCTTGGTAAAGCTAAAGGTTGCTGGCATCATAAAACTAGGTATTTACGTTCGTAAAATATATATTTTTATTTAGCAAATCAATATTAATATTGAAAACTTACAGAGCACTTAAACTTTGTATTGGTTTTACGTTCACTACTAAGGGATGACTAAATTTGATTTTTGTGGAAATTATAAACAATAAACTCATAAATATTGAACTCTTGAAATTAACTCATATTTTTAGGGTTTCGTACCTCAGTAGGAAAATACGGAACCCTTTTAGGTTCACTTAGTTGTACGTCTGTTCGTCAGTCTGTCAGTGAGATAAAGGGATCTTATGAACACGTCGAGGTATCGTAATGAAGTTTAAAACTATTATACTCAAGTTTGCGCTCTCTTGAAGCTGTGAAAAACCAAAGTACTAAATTAAAGTGAAAAAGAAAGTCCGTTTATCTGCCTGTCTGTCAAGCAAGACTCTTTATCTCGAGAACGCATGGATATATTCAGCCTTATAACAAAACTTAGACTTAAGTTAAACCTGGACTAAAACTGTTGCGGTCACTTTTGTTTGTTAAAAAGAGAATAGAGACAACATTAGGTTTAAACAAAGACTAAAGTCATAATTTTCTAGGGGAGATGTCATCCGCCTGGAATACCTCTAGAGGCAATCGCCAATAGGGTATTTTCCAAATTTTTAAAAACTGCTTATATTTAAATATTGGCACAAACGATTTAACAGAAAAATAAAATAAAATTAATTAATGTCTTTTTTTTCTCCATTAGACTAATTAAAGTTGAATTTATTTTTAATGGTTTTGAATTTACCGCCGAAACAGTCGGTTCGATAACATCTACTGCGTGACGACAGCTTTGTGTATGCTATGTAATCATCTGAAGGTCAAATTGTTAACTTTTTATTTTTACGTTCGGGATAAAATTATAGTATAATATAACTTTGCAAATTTCTTCGCTACTAATCCTGTGCTGCGGTAATTTTTGTGCTACGGAGTTTCAAAACATAAAAAAAAATGTGTATTATACTATAAATTTATCCCGAACGTAAAAAAGTTCATAATTTGACTTTCAGATGATTACATAGCATAGACAAAGTTGACGTCACACAGTAGACGTCATCTAACCGAGCGTTTCGGCGGTAAATTTAAAACCATTAAAAATATATTCAACTTTAATTGGTTTATTGGAGAAAAAAGGACATTAATTAATTTATTATAATTTTTCTGTTAAATCGTTTGTAACCAATCTTTAAATATAAGCAGTTTTCAAAAATTTGGAAAATCTCTCAGGATCTCATCATCATCATCATCATCATCAGCATATCAATGTCCCCACTGCTGGGGCACAGGCCTTCCCTATGGATGGAATAGGGAGATTGGGGCATGACCCACCACGCGGGCCCAGTGCGGGTTGGTGGGTGCTAACTACTGCAGATGCAGCCGGGACCAATAGCTTAACGTGCCTTCCGAAGCACGGAGGAGCTCGAGATAGTAAATTTTCGGTCACCCATCCAATGACAGACCACTGTGAAAGTTGCTTTAATTCAACGATCGCAGAGGAACACGCTAACCATTGAGGATCTCGCCGTCCCCAAACCCGGGGACGCTGTAAAGGCCATCTGCGACAAACTGCATACGCACTAAAAAAAAAATTCTACTTTTCACGGTTGCGGACAGTGATCAATTTTCAAATTTGGTTAAATACGACATGGATATGAAGGTACGCCTACTACGAAATAGACAATACCAAAGCGAAATTAATTCCTTATGGTATGCAAGTAAACATTCCCATGTTAACTTAAACACGCATTCATAAATCCCAACTGATCTTGTTGTTAAGTTTCTCTACGGTTAGTTATTAAACATTTCTGGAGCCACCCAAGTCGTTCGCTCCACCCACACGGCAGGTTAAAATTAACTCGAACAGCTAATAACCAAACCATAAACGTTAGTTATTACTAATCTACGTAATCATCTTTAGGATTTCATTTTTTTCGAGATAGTTTTAAGTGTAAGTTATTAGAACTTAAAGTTTTAAGCAGGCAAAATATGTTATGAAGAAATGTTATTATTGCTTTTATGCTTCTCAAGATGGGATAAATATTTTAATAATTTTAATTTAGTCAATTAAATCTAAAGAAAATATAACTAGAAAAAAATTCCATGCTGACCAGGCAGCAGACGGGACCCTTCGCAATCCGGGCGAATGCACTGACCAATTATGCTACCACGGCCCTCACGGACCGCGTCGAAATTCTTCTAGCCATTATTAAGCTGCAAGGCAGCGTCATCTCTTCGCATTATAGGTAACCCATTATGTCAAATTAATACTTTTATAGGTATTAAACATTTGAAAGAAATCTTTAATTTTTTCTAGTTATATTTTCTTTAGATTTAAACATCAAGCAGTTACATACTTTAAAAAAAAATAAAAATTATAATTAGTCAATTAATTAAAAAAATGTCGTATGAAAAAGAAACTGTTGTTCTATCTATGTTTATGGTTTCTTAATTTCCAAATTTTAAGAGACAAAGGATTTCTAAACGCCTCCGTCTCGAAGCATTAAAGAAGACAGTGGCAGTTTTAAATAATAAAAAATAAAATAAATATTTCCAACACTCACACCAATTAGCCTAGCCCCAAAGTAAGCACTGTAGGCTTGTGATGATGGGATACTAGGGTAACGGATAGAATACATGTACTGATACATAAATAAGTATATTTACATAGAAATACATATTAAACATCCATGACTGGAGTACAAATGCTCGTAATCGTCACACAAACATCTGCCTCCACCGGGATTCGAACCCGGGACCTCTCGAGTAGACGCCACTTTGAAACCCGGCGTACAAACCCCTCGACCAAGGAGGTCGTCACCATAACCGTAAACCATGGTTACACAAACATTTTGTTGCTTTCCCGCGGAAAAACTGAATTAATGAAAAAGAACCTTAAAAAAATCTTATATGTAATTATTTTTCTCTCGCTTGGAAGTTGTCTTGTCAGCACCAAGTGTTTCATTTTCGATTCAGTTCTTTGTAGATTTTATTGTTCATCGGAATGAGGAAACAACGAATTCCAATGTAATTATTTTCGGTGTTTGCCACACGAATAATCGGGTCAGAATCAAAATAAACAAGAAAGAGTGCTTTGGACACACTAAAAGATCTTCTGGCGTATCCTAGTATTCTTTTTTAATTTTAACAACTTTAGAAATTCTTTTTACAGAATAAGCTCAATTAATCTGTATATTACCGATGGCGCTCGATACCTCAGGTGGTTAGCCCGTTCGTTCTGCGATCGTGAAAGTTAAGCAACTTTCGCCATGGCCGGTCATTGGATGGGTAGCCAAAAATTTATTATCTCGAGCTCCTCCGTGCTTCCAAAGGCACGCTAAGCCATTAGTCCTGGCAGCATCTGCAGTCGAAAGCACCAATCTAACCACATTGGGCCCACGTTGGTTATGGCCCTTTTTTTTGAGTGTGTATGCTGTTGGTCGCAGATGGCCTTTACAGCGTCACCGGTTTTGGGGACGGCGAGATCCTAAGGGGACCTCTAGTTGAGAATTGGCGAGTGCCTCTAGAGGTATTCCAGGCTAATGGCATCTCGCCACAGGGGGAGTCTCCTCTCCGTCTGAAGCCTCTAGACCACTGGAACCTGAGGGGGTCGACTCAACTAGAGGGCGTCTCTGAGACACGGACCTCAGCTCTAGTTAGCTCTAGGGCGGGGCAAAACGCCCAGGTACGTACCTGTACCTGGTATAGCGTGTCGTGTGTAGACCGGGTCTTCGCACTGTTATCCTACGGGTGCGGTGTCTGCCTAATGCTAAGCTAGTGTGCACGTTTGCTAGCTGTGTAGTGTTGGTGTTTGTGGCCTGTGTGGGAGAAATCGGAGGCGAGGGTTATGGTCCACTCTTCCTATTTTCCATTTATAGACAGAAGGTCATAGGGAAGACCTTTGCCCCAGCAGTGGGGGCATTAATAGGCTGATGTTGATGATATCAGCGAATAACGAGTAACATATTCTAATTTATTGTTTTAAACTTTCATGGTCACTAACATTATAGTAATATAAGTTACCGCCCTCGCTTCGCTTCGGTGTAGAGCTGAGGTGTAGACTACAGTTTTTGTTGTCTCAGGCTTGTATTATACACAATGACATTCATCTGTGATTCTTCTTATACCTACATGCAAAGTCTCAGCCCGATCGCTTTAAAATTGACAAAGTTTCATACAAACTCTCATTCCCTATTTTATCCCCTTGGGGGTAGAATTGATCAAAATCCTAATCCCTACGTCATAACATCTACCTGCATGCCAAATTTCAGCCCGATCCGTCCAGTGGTTTGGGCTATGCCTTGATAAATCACTATGTCAGTCACCTTTGAGTTTTATAAATACACACATCAAAAGTGTCTAGGGATCAACATATATTTTTGCAATAACTTTTCTCCTGATTGATATTAATTAAAATTTTCTTTAAGGATTCATCAAATAAAGTGTTTTCGTTTGTCACAGTAACGATAAACCAAGTCACCTTTGCATTAATAAAGAAATTTGCCATTTTCCTAATAAAGGGATTTTTGACATTTGAACCACTAACACAAAAGTTCGAAAAAAGACTGAAATAACAGTTTTCTCTAAAATTTTATTGGGTAACTTAAACAATTAATAATCCGTATTTCTACCGCGAACACTAACAACACAAGAACATCGGTTTGGCATACTCAAAATGAGTTCATCCAAATCACGCTGTGGAATGGCCGCCCATGTTCGTTGCAACACCAAAAAAAGGTCTTCTTGCGACTGGATACCCTCCATATTCGGCAGAGCTCTTCTCTGTAGCATATCCCATGCATGCTCAATCGGGTTCAAGTCTGGCGACTGAGCAGGCCAGGGCAGGACATTGATGTTAGCTGCGGCGAGAGTCTGTCTTACAACTCTTGCGGTGTGCGGTCGTGCATTATCATGCATTAACTGAAATAAGGGACCGATTTGCACTTGTAGAGGAACGATGACGTCTGATACAATCGTCTCAGCATAAATTTGAGCGTTGAGGTTGCCTCTGATCCAAATCAACTCAGTTCTTCCGCCGATCCAAATACCCGCCCATACCATGATGGTTCCACCACTATAAGGATGGACTTCCTGGCAGGATTTTAATCGCTGTTGGCGTCCAGGGGTTCTCCAGTGTCGTATACGTCTTGTATCCGGTCTCATACCAAAACGAGACTCATCAGAAAAGCACACGAAACGCCATTGTTCTTCTGCCCAATTTCTGTGTTCAAGAGCCCATTGATATCGAATCCTACGATTGTGCATTGCTATAGGTGGTACCCGTAGCGGTCTTCGGGAATGAAGGTTCACTTCATGCAAGCGGTTTCTGACTGTTTGGTCGCTAATTAAGTTCCCTGAAGAGTGATGAAGCCTCACGGCTAACATCATGGCGGTTATTGTTGGAGCTCTTCGAGTTAAGATTTGAATGTATCGGTCTTGTCTCCGTGTGGTGCAGCGATACCGTCCTCCATGGCGCTCAGCCACGGTACCAGTGCTTCGGTATCGTGTCCAAAGTCGACTGATAACACTCTGACTTGTATTCAGAGCTAAAGCCACAGTACGTTGCCGGGAACCAGCTTCTATCATTCCCACGGCTCTGAGCATTTCTTCCCTGCTTAAATGACGTCGCCGCTCCATAATAACGTTGGTTTTAATCAGTAGTAGGGAAACAGTAGCACTAATAATGTCTTCAACGCGTTGTATGTTTTTATAGGGAAAATATTGACAGCTGATTTTCATCTTTTACTCGAATTTGATTCACAGTTCCTGATTCAAATTATGAAATGCACCAAAAAGGATCCATATAAATTTATAAAATCATAAATTTATTACAAAGCCACATCTCAATCTCAAGAAATCCGCATAAAAATGCTTGATCCCTAGACACTTTTGATGTGTGTATATAGATAGATAAGTTATTTACGGGATTGTTACCATGTACCTGATCCATGTACTTGATCATGGCGCTTTGCAATAGTACCGAAATATCGGAAACTCGCTAAAAACAAGGTACATGGTAGCAATCCCGTAAATAACTTATATTACTATAATATATTCTAATATATACGCTCAGTTTCTTAGGTTGACACGCACATCACTCATTAAAATAAAACTAGTTTTAACGGGTTAATGCACGAACTTTATTTATTTATATAACGACGTTTCGCAGCCTTTTCTGACGATGCAGACCTGAAAAGGCTGCGAAACGTCAATAAATAAATAAAGTTCGCGCATTAACCCGTTAAAACTAGTTTCATTTTATATACGCTCAGCATTAAGTATTCGTAAAGTTACCAAAAAAAGGAGCTCCTTTATATTGTCGCCTTTTTAAACAACTTCCTAAACGTAGAGGTTCTGAATTTGTCATTATATTTGATTTTTTTTGTTGTTCGCGCATATCTCGGAGATTTCTTGTCTGATTTAGATTATTCCCTTTTTTTTTGTTTAAGGTTTGTTAGCGAGATGGTCCATATTAATGAGGTGAATATCTGATAAATGCTTTCGGAGATAAACAACGGAACTCCTCAAATACGAACTGTTCACATCTTGTGTTTGGTTACTTTACGAAATATGTAAGAGGTGTCAGGCCAGAGCGTGAAAAAGGCATTAAAGAAGACAGTGGCAGTTTTCCTAAATGTATTTAGGTATTTCTGTTGCCACTGTAACAACAAATAATTGTGGCCAAGTGAATCCCTGGAACTTTGCTCAGCGACAGAATCAAATCACTTCCAACATACATATGCTGAGGCTATAGGCTGAGGTATGAAATAAAACAGGGAGAAAAAAGCAGCCCTTGCTGAGTTTCTTGCCGGTTCTTCTCAGTACAAGGTCTCCCGCCATAGTTTTGCGAACCGATGGCGTAGTTTACGAACTTTTTTCTAAACTGAATAAATGATTTTTGAATTGAATTGAGGTATCTTCCCAATTTGACCGAAAATCACTAAAGATTAAGCAAAAATATTAATAATTATTATTATTAATAAAAAACATTATTTTGACTTTAACGTTACTTTAGGCTTAACGCAAAAGTATTATTTTTGTTTCTTAACTTTTACGCACAACACTCATTAAATTAAACAATTATCAACGGTATAGATGCACTGATTTATTTATTTATGACGCTTCGCATTATTTTGAGGCTGCGTCGTCAGAATTATGATTTTATTACGTCATAAATAAATAAATCAATACATAGACACACCGTTGAAACTTTTTTTATTAAATGTATTATTTATTTCTTAATTTTTACTGATTTTATATAAAATTACGAAGTATGTTTTTATTTTTTCGTCACTAGAAGATTTTTGTGTAAGTCGAGAATCTAAAAAATTTAACGCTCACATAAATAATTCAAAATGCTTCAAAAGAGAGAACTGATGGCACTACAAAAAAAAAACTTTGATTGACCGAGCATGGTAGCTACTAATGCAGACATTTTATTACAAATAAAAATAAAACACACATTTAAGATTGTCATCAAATCAAATAGCCCATGTTTCTATTGTTCTAACCCAAAAGTTATTTAAAAAAAATCTTTAACATCGACCACCAAAGTCGTACATAAAAAACAAGAAAAAAAAATCCTTCACATGAGATTCAACCTTATTGCTAATAAGATTAAATCACGAAATAGTTTAGTATAGACGAGTAGTATATTTTTATACTGAGCTTAATGATGTAGGCATCTATTAAAAAAATATGTTAACTCATTCGGTGAGAGTTACTTTTTAACTGACATATTTTATAAAAAGGTGACATTGCCGTGGAGCTTTGTGAAAAAATCTCTGGTTTTGTGAAGGTACAGGGGGAATTCTGCTATAAATGTAGATTGTTTTATGTTAAAATGGTGGAAAAACAAGCGTTGGTCCTCCTGATGGTAAGCTGCCACCATAGACTATAGAACAGGGTTTCCCAACCTTTTTATGTTGAGCTCCCCGGACTGTCAAGCACACTTATATTATAAAGGCGAAAATTTGTGAGTGTGAGTGTGTATGTTTGTTAGTTCTTCACGTCTAAACGGCTGGAGCGATTTTAATAAAATTTGGTGTGGAGTTAGCTGACACCCTGGATAAACACACAGGCTACGTTTTAGTGTGGGAAAATATCCCTAATAAACCACGGGTAACACCGCAAGGCACAGCCAACAGTTATATATATTGTTTTAACCACTACATACCAAGATTGGTCAGGGAAGCAATTGAAATAACCCAACACAAGAATTTCAATCGTGAGGATGGGTTTGAATTGTCAAATGTCTGGAATCCAGTGGTTCGTATGTGTCAAAACCGCAAAAATCAAAAAAGTGTCGTTCCGCGATCTGATACTGTGAGTATTGTGTGTCGGGAGCAAGTGCGAGTGAATAGTGAGAATGTGACTAGTGGTAAGGGTATCGAGCGCAGTAAAGGACGACGTCAGAGGGTAGACCGATATGTCTTCCAATAACATCTACCCGCAATTACTTCAGTTACTCCGTGATCATGGCGCTTGCAATAGTTCCGAAATATCGGAGACTCATAAAAAACAAGGTACATGGTAACAATCCCGTTAATAGCTTTAATGTAAATTATATTTTCATGCCCCCCCCCCTTTACTTTTTCAATAAATAAAAAAAAACACACTCATTATGGTACTTAAAAGACCATTTTATTTATATTTTAATAAACAAGCTCTAAAAGTTAAAATAAACTAAGAGTAGGTAGTAACTAATGACTAAAATGAGACACTTGAGATTGCATGTTCTGCACTAGTTGGTTGATTCTAGGTTCTGTTTTTGCCACAAACAAAAAATAGGACAGTAACGAATGCCCCTCACGCAGACGGCAGAGTGTGAATAGGGTATTTGTCGGACCATGTGATTGTACTTTTTTTATGTTATCCTACAAAAAAAAAATGATTTAATTAAAAAAATCTATGGTCACTTGGTCCGCCAAAGATTCTAGATTGCCCATCTCTGCTAGGGCATACAGAGGGGTGTTTATTTCTCCCTACCTAGGCATTATTAATCCACTCTTAAAATCTGACGGAAAATACCACTTCGAAACACGAACGTACCCGTGTGTGGTCCTTTTTTACGAGTCTCTTTTTTTTCTTTCTCGGATGAGAGAGATTTTGATTAAGTCGTTACAATAAAATGAATCGGAGGAGTGATGTTATTTTGACCGATGACATTCGTTAAGGCGATTCTTTAATAGAAAAACTTTAGCTTGTCATTTGAAGATTTTTTTAGTTATTTATTGTTTTAAGTATTTTTTGTTTTGTTAACGGAACAGTATAAAGAGTGTGAAGAATGTAAATTAAAGAACTAAAACAAACAATTATTACGAAAATCAAATAAAATGTACTATAGTAATATTTCCAGTATATTATTTTTAGATAAACAGGCGCACAAACAAAAGGAATTCAATGGCGCAAGTGGTTAGCGCGTTCGGCTGCGATCGTTGAATTTAAGCAACTTTCGCAGTGGTCGGTCATTGGATGGGTGACCAAAAATCTTCTATCTCGAGCTCCTTCGTGCTTCGGAAGGCACGTTAAGCCGTTGGCCCCGGCTGCATCTGCAGTCGTTAGCACCCTGGCACCCATGGCCCACTCTCCCTATTCCATCCATAGGGAAGGCCTGTGCCTCAGCAGTGGGAACATTAATAGGTTGATGATGATGATGATGATGAAACTGTAAGACTTTACATTCTGTAAAATAATATCTCACATCCGGTTTCGATAGCTGCTATTTTAGACATTAATATGATATGCATAACGCCATTACACGACAGAATGTCGCTATTTCTGTAGAAGCAGCCTGTATTAGAAATTTGACATTGGTCAGAAATCCGAATTAATAAGATCGTAAGTGATAATGCATCTTACAGAATACCTATGTAGGAGTCAAGTTTCTGCAACGAATGCAAAATATTTATCAAAATCAAATAAGTTAATATTTCGATTAAGCTTAAAACAAGGTACTTTTATTTGAATCAATTTGCGTGGCAGTTTCAATTTGTCACTTCCTCCGAATAGATAATTTCTATTTTTAAAAGTAATTTCATGGTAAAGTCGATGGGTAAATCGGAACGTCTCACGCCCCGCGAGCACTGTCAACCTTCATGCTCTGATAGTGTAAAAGTCTTACTTTGGTTAAGGCGACGCCTACTTTTTTAGTTTCACAATAGGGGTGATGACGGGGTACAGTAAACGAAATTCTATTTAGTCCGTCAGTTAAATGATCAAAAAATAATGGACACGTATTTTTTCTTTGGGCAATCAACCAAAAAATGACAAAGTTATGGCGCGTCAAAGTTTGGGAGTAGGGGCTCGTGACGTCACTTTTGAGTGAATTTTCGCTTATAAGTGTACTCAAACGTGATGTCATGTGACTTTTCAAATCAATATACTTATCTCTGCAATGTTTATATTATGTAAAAAAAGAAAAAATACGTGTCCAATACTTTTTGCTAATCTACCTGATAAACGAAGAAAAAAAAAATAGTCATCATCCCTATTTAACTGTTTTGTGTATCTTTCAAAGAGCAAGGTTACCTTGGAATACTGCTATGAGTTCAGCTAGGTAATCCGCGAGTGACCCCTGCGACGGTGGGGTGTCCGTGGAATGCCCCATGCCTCTGGCACGTAGATGAGCCCGCGTAGACTTCTGTGCGGGCACCGCCTACACGAGCCAGCTTGTGCTCATGGAAGCGACCTGGGAGGGACGACACCCCCGCATGTCCGGGGGGTGTCGTCGTAGGAGGGTAGATGGGGGAGGTTGTGAACACTCCCCCGAGAAGGGCTACCCTGGAGGAAGCAGGGGAACAAAGGCTGCGGGTCCTCAGATGCGATACTCGATCCTGAGGCCCCGTACAATGCCTGATGGCGACCATCGCTGGGGTTTTAGTGGGTAGGCCTCCCCCTTCTGGGGAGGAGAGCCCCACATAACCACCATGTGGTATGCAATTTAAGGCCTACACGAGCCAGCGCCCTGCGCATGCTCGTGGCCCACTCAATTATGGCGAGGCGAAGTTGAAGTTCCCGGGGAGTTTAGTGGAGTATTCCCGGCTATCTTTTTAGTCGGGAGAGTCCCACACACCCCCGCTCAGTAGCCCAGTGGGCGGGGATGATGCGTTTATGCACAGTCCAAAAAGTTCAAAAAAGGTAATCCGCGAGTGGCTGCGATACTAAAAGGTTTTCTTAACCGTTTATTTGTGCATACGAATCATGCTTTATACAAAAAAAACTATATTTTCAGTAAAATAACTCCAATATATTGACCTGCCCAAATGCTGGAGGTATAATAAATTGTACTTACCAAACTTATTTAGGTACAAATATTAACGAAAGTAGCAAAATCTTTGTTAAATTAATACACATGTCAAATAATTTATGTAATTATTCACTTACAGTAAATTATGCTTAACTCTAGACTTTCAAGCTTGTCAGATTTCAGTACAATGATTTGAATAAAAATTAAACTATTGTTAAGTGGTCTTTTTTCTTAAATTGAAGAACACTACCTAATACGTAATAGGCTTTTACTATAGCCATTGTAATAACAGTCTTTTTTTCTTAGAATGCCGTCCTTTTATCGTAGGTTAGCAATCATGTATACTAGTTCATGGAACAAAGACAGCAATGAAGAAAAACCAGTAGAAATAAAAACACTAATAATATTAAATTATGAAAGCGCTTGACCTTAAACGAGTCGTGCTGACGAATTTCAAGCTTGTCAACTCCCGCGCAAGCATGACAGAAACTTACCACAGTTTATTTTTCTTCAAGATATATCTTAATAATTTAAAGTTGCAATACCATTTATGATCACCACATATGTATTGATTAAAAGCGAAAGTGTATATGTCAAAATCTGGAATATTTTAGAAGGGAAATAAAAATATAGTATGCGGCAGAACTTAACTATTTTGAGCGAATTGTAAAGGCATTGTTTTTAGTTAGAAAGGGATGTCGCTATGTGCTATATATAGCGACATCCCTTTCTAACTATGCTCAAGACTAGATCAATCACTGAGAATCTTTCTATAATACGGGCCTAAGAGTGTCAAGTGTCAAATTTTTTTTGGACTTCGACTTGCCTTATAATGTCTTACTACTTGTGGTGTCCTTTATAGGTTGTCTGGTACATAAAGTTAAATTAACGATACACATTCACATTTGTGTTTTTTTAAGTAAAATCATCTGTGTATTAGAAGCAAAAAAGTATAATACGTAATAGGCATTTACTAGAGAAATTTCGACACGGTCCGTGAGGGCCGCGGTAGCATAATTGCTCAGTGCATTCGCCCGGATTGCGAAGGGTGCGGTTCGAGTCCCGTCTGCTGCCAGGTCCGCGTGGATTTTTTTCTAGTAAACTTTTCTTTAGATTTAAACATCTAGCAGTTAAATGCTTAAAAATAAATAAAAACATAACTATAATTGCTATTTCTTCTTTCAAATATTTAATACTTGAAAAAGTATTCATTTGACATTGTGGATTACCTACAATGCGAAGAGATGGCGCTGCCTTGCCAATTAAGGCTAGGAAAATTTCGACGCGGCGAAAAGGGCCGTGGTATTATGGTCAGTGCATTCGCCCGGATAGCGAAGGGTGCGGGTTCGAGTCCCGTCCGCTGCCTGGTCCGCGTGGATTTTTTTCTAGTAAACTTTTCTTTAGTTATATTTTCTTTAGTTTTAAACATCAAGCAGTTACATGCTTTAAAAAAAATAAAAATTATAAGTATAATATGTTTAGCAATGAGTTAGAAAACATAATTCGTTAAATTAAAGATGTTGTAGGATAATTTTTTAAATCGATTGGCGATGATATTGCTCAATCTTACTGTTAACGGGATATTTTTCAGGCACCTGTCTTGGCACGCCCGCTACGCTCGCTCGGCTCGCGCGCAATGGTCACAACACTAACCTAAAGAACCCATTCACCAACGAACATTTATAACAAGCTAGCAATTCATTTTGCAATCTTATATATTGTTGTAAGATTGAGAAATGTAATCGCCGTTGTCTAAATATTCTCGTTTCCATCGCAAAATCCCAAGAATTTTCGAAATTCGTTCTATCAAATCGTCCTACGGCAAAGATATCTTAAGAATCGTATCGCCAAGATTGCGGAAACACTCAAAATCGGCAAGCTATTTTTGCCAAGAGGAGTTGACAATATAAAAATAACACTTGAAACTGAAACTCAGGAACAACAGAAATGTGTGTTACATTGAAATTCCAATGCACCATAAGTCAGCGACAAATTTCACGGTTGCCAGTTGCGGCGCGCGGAGTGTGACGAATGGCAACACCTTTTATGTTTGTTTTAATTCATTAAGTTGTCCACACCTTGATATATTACGAGAGGGAAAGCTTAATTTATTATGTGTATTGTATTAATTTCGGAAGACACTGCAACGTATGGTAGAAGAAATAAAAATATTGCACCCAAAATATTTAATACTCGTGACCCGCCTTCGCTTCGCTTCGGTGTAGAGCTGTAGTGTAGACTATAGTTTTTGTTCTCAGACTTGTATTAGGGATACAGAACGGCTTTCTTCATAATATAATTTATAAACCTTCCGTAAAGTTTTTTAACTGATAGTGAACATTTTGTTTCGTTATTTCCTAATGACCTAATGACTGACCCGTCGTACCTAATGCACTTATTTGAACGTATCTAGTGACGCAGTGGTTTTTACACATCCATCACTTTTATCACTCATAATTATTGCACTCATGATAACATTTGAATGGTATAAAACCTGGGACTGGTCTAATACATAAAGTAATTTAAAAAAATATTTAAGACTAAATCATCTACCTAGTCTTGATTATGAAGTGATTTGTTTGGATAAGAATTATTAATACCCGGGTACGAATAATGTGGCCTAGTTTGTACCGCGTGAAACTGCAGGGGGACCTCTAGTTGTGACATAACTGTAAAAGTTAGACAATAGTTAGTCTATATTGCGGACTTTTTTGTAGATATCGATATCCTCCATAAATCTGTTGTACATCACTTTGCTGTATTCTCAATGAAATCCGCAGCGTATCCCATATAAGATTTTTTTTGGTAATTTTTCACAAACTGGGTTACAATTATCAAAGTTTTCATACGGAATTCTTACTTTTAAAAAAATACTCTATAGCCTATGCTCATCAGGGATAATGTTGGATTCTAAATAAGAAATCATTTTTCAAAGCGGTCCAGGAGTTTCGGTGCCTATTCAATACAAACAAAGAAACAAACAATCAAATATTTCCTCTTTATAATATTATAATAGTATAGAAAATACTACAAATTATTGCATTCGGTCCAGTTTCAGATAGGGTTCGAACCCGGATCTTCCTCTAATCGGGAAGACGCTAATAAAATCGACTTTAGATTTAAACATAAGCATTTTAATGATTAAAATTAATGTAGTAATCTACGAATTGTAATGTAGTTGAAAAGTATTGAGGAGCTCGATGGCGCAAGTGGTTAGCGCGTTCGGCTGCGATCGTTGAAGTTAAGCAACTGTCGCAGTGGTCGGTCATAGGATGGGTGACCAAAAATTCACTATCTCGAGCTCCTCCGTGCTTCGGAAGGCACGTTAAGCCGTTGGTCCCGGCTGCATCTGCAACCGTTAGCACCCACCAATCCACACTTGGCCCGCGTGGTGGGTCATGGCCCAATCTCCCTATTCCATCCATAAGGAAGGCCTGTGCCCCAGCAGTGGGGACATTAATAGGCTAATGATGATGATGAATCTACGAATATTTGTAATCACCATCGTCATCAGCTAATTTATATCCCCACAGATGGGATACAGGTCTTCTCTATGGATGAAACAGGGGCCACTGACGAAGTACGTCGGCTCGGTGCATTTGGGTGAGCGCCAATGACTGCAGATGCAGCAGGGACCAACGGCTTAATGTGCCTACCGAAGCCTTCTCCCTCGGTCACCCATCCAGTATGACCGGCTATTGTGTCTACTACTTGTCATTAACTTGAATATTGGTTCAAGTAAACAAATCTTCACTCGGTATGATATTTCTAAATAATATTAACTTAAACTATAT
Organism: Chilo suppressalis; assembly: GCA_902850365.2. NCBI lineage: Eukaryota > Metazoa > Arthropoda > Insecta > Lepidoptera > Crambidae > Chilo > Chilo suppressalis. The sequence goes on from OU963916.1 coordinate 15,551,688, forward strand.
ACCATTATATCGCAAAAAAAAATACTTACATATCTCCGTTTAACGTTAAATAACTTGACAGACGAGTGAGGATTGTAAAAATATATTTACCTGAAACAAACATTAATTTTATTAATATTTGCAAAATTAAATAATATTGTATGAGCAAAACCAGTTAAAAATGATAAAGTAAATATTATTGAATCATCGTGTGTGTTATGTGAGCTTTAAATCGCGCAGAAAAACAGAACTCAGTTTTTTAAAGGCAATGGATTTTGAGATTTACACGAGTGCAGCAGAATAACATAAGGGACGCAACCTTGCACCTTGTGAAATACTCCCATACCATACCAGCCCCCCTGGCATGAGCACCTCGATATGATATATTATTCGTTTTTAACACGCTCAAGTGTCAAATTACTATGGAGTTTGAAAGTTAGACGCGATAAAAAACGTGATATAATATAAATTGAGGTGATCATGCTACGGGGACAGAGCCCTGTATAAGGAGTGGAACGTCTAAGACAGTAAAATAAAATTCAACAACTGGCCATGACTTTTGATTGGGTCCAAATCGTCAATCTTTAGAATAGGAGCTACTGGAGGGTTCACATCGCGTCCCTTCTCAATGTCCGACTCGCTCAAAATACGAGCGATAATTTTCCTATTTTCAACTTGCAGATTTATATTTTTCCGTCATAAGAAACATTACACGTGATTGTGTAACAAATATACAAACTTTCACTTTATAATATAAGTAGGATACATTTTAAGATTAAGCCACTTAATTCAAACAGAAAATCGGTACAGTTATACCAGTATACCTATAATTTCTAAGCGCCATCTAACGTCATAAGAGTGAGATAACTAAACGATCCGGCGTCCGAGTCCATTTGAAACCGATTTAAATTCATCTTAAGTTGTTAAACTGCAATTTGTGAGAGATAACATTTAACATGCAAAGTGATTTTGTTATATTCGCTTACGTCAAAACTTACCACACGCGCCTCGCTTTAAACTGGTGTGATTGTGAGTAATTCTATAATAATTATACTTGTTAGTGAGGAACAAGCGTGTGAATAAAAGTGCTTGCAATTAAATATACATATATAGGTACTAGCTGTCCCAGCGAACTTCGTACCGCCATAAAAAAATAGGGGTTGGTGGTAGAAGGGTGAAAATTTGGGGTTGTATGTATTTTTGTGTGATGTATCAAAAAAAAAATCTAAAATTGAAACAAAAAATTTAGGGGTGGATTACCCTTAACATTTAGGGGGATGAAAAATAGATGTTGTTCGATTCTCAGACCTACCCAATATGCACACAAAATTTCATGAGAATCGGGAAAGCCGTTTCGGAGGAGTTTAACCACAAACACCGCGACACGAGAATTTTATATATTAGATATACAGTCTACAATTAATCACAAAGAAAGTCTATTTGGTCCGTCAGTAAGATTACCAAAAAATATTAAAGTATTTTTTCCCTTGCCTATCAACGAAGGCCTTTACAAAACTGAAGCTCGTCAAGGTTTGAGATTGGGGGCTCGAGACGACACTTATTCTAAGTAAAATTGGACCAATACGTGGCGTCATACCTCTTTTCAATCAATTTCAATCAAAAAGAAATCTATTTCAATATAGCTTTGTAGTGATTCGATTAGGCAATTAAAAACAAAACGTGTCCTATAGTTTTTGGTAAACCTGAACTTAGTCATCATCCATAATCCCTATTTGCATAATCGAATGTGTATTTTGGTCAAGCGAGATTAAACTAAAAAGTCATCTAAAGAAGTTTGAGAGTTAGAAAGCTTGACACATTTGTTGAGTTCATTTTATTTGATGTCCGTAAGTATTCATTTATTGCATTCTTGCTGTTTACATGCTGTTACAAAAATATATATATATATCATTCCAAACAAGAACCCAGTTAGGGTATTGCAATAATCCTAAACTAAATAGATCTCAAATTAATCTCAAATTATGCATAAATGTCATCTGATTCCATTTGTATCTATACAATGAGTCGATTTTAGATTAATGTTCCCAACTCCCCAATTCGGAACAGGAAAATGGTAAGAACTTTTTGACTTTTATTTATTTCATTGTCTCAAGGAGTAAATTGTCAGCTGATTATTTGGTGAGGGACTCGGGGCAATGACACGATGATATCGTCGAATTACTATTGGTTAGAGTCAGTTTCGACTTTCCTTGTACCGTTTTTTAAATAACAGAGGAGCTTGATGGCGCATATGGTTAGCGCGTTCGACTGCGATCGTTGAAGTTAAGCAAGTTTCGCAGTGATCAGTCATTAGATGGGTGATTTACTATCTCTCACTCCTCCGTGCTTCGGAAAATACGTTACGTACGAGTATGTTAAGCCGTTGGTCCCAGCTTCGTTTGCAAGCGTTAGCACTCACCAATCCGCACTGCTCCCGCGTGGTGGGTCATGGTCTAATCTCCCTATTTCATCCATAGAGAAGGCTTGTGCCCCAACAGTTAGGAGATTAATAGGCTAAAAAATAATAAATTTAAAAATCAATAAACCCGACTGTTAAAATATTGCTTCATATAAAAACTGAAAATAAAAAAAACAAGCCCAGTAGTCTATAATTCTGTTAAGTAAGGAACAATGCTACTTTAACAGTCGGGACCCATTAGATATTCAGGAATGGATAATTTTTTTCAATAATGGGTCCCGACTGTTACAGTACCTTTGTCGCGCTTCGCGCTCTTGCATTGCGCAGTCGGGTAAAAAAGATACGGGCGTTTATCTGTCTGCCTGACTGTCAAGACCCATTCCCATCACATCTTGGGAACGCGTGGAGGTATCGAATTGACATTTAAACCATAATTATACCAAGTCTTTGGACTTTTGAACCTGAGAAAAAATCAAACTTCTAAGTTAGCATAACAAAGAGATATCAACATTTTTGTTGCGTACCTACGAATTCGTACGGAGCCCTTGGTGGTGTAGTCTGACTCTCACTTGTACGGTTTTTGTAATTTATGTTTGAAAATTGCTTAGTTAAAATATGTATTCGAAATAAGTTTACTCTCATTTCGTTTCATAAAATACTATAGGCAGATGGAATTACAACAATCTTCGCCTCATAACGTGACACATCAGCGTCAAATTACAATCCGTATAGCTCAAGTCTTTAAGCGGGCGCGTTTTTATTAGACGAAATTGCTTCAAACGATCTAATGGGCAGCGTAACTGTTGTCGAAATTAGGTAATTGTGTGTCATGCTAACTGCTCCGACAGTTCCTTCACGAGAATTAGAATTATCTCAGCTTTTTTTTTGAGTGTGTATGTTGGTGGTCGCACAGATGACCTTTACAGCGTCACCGGGTTTGGGGACGGCGAGATCCTAAGGGGATCTCCAGCCGAGAATTGGCGAATGCCTCTAGAGGTATTCTATGCGCATGGCATCTCCCCACGGGGGGAGTCTCCTCTTTGTTTGGAGCCTCTAGACCACTCGAACCTCCGCTTTCGGATCAGTTGTAACGTAATGATAAATTACAAAATGATGGATTCGATAATTAGATGACTCGATGTGGAGCTGTCTGTACATTTGATGACTAGTTAAAGGCCCATATTACAGAAAGCTTCTCAGTGATTGATCTAGTCTTGAGCATAGTTAGAAAGGGATGTCGCTATATATAGCACATAGCGATATCCCTTTCTAACTGTACCCAAGTAAAGATCAACACTTAGTTGTTATTCTGTAATATGGACCTAAGACTAATAAATGCATCCATTTCGCACAATTTTAAGAAAAAAATACTATTTACGAACTAGACCTCTTGGGCATCATTAATTTTCTTTATGATTTTATTTATTTTTTAAGCATTTAACTGCTAGATGTTTAAATCTAAAGAAAAGTTTACTAGAAAAAAGTTTTCTTTTTAGAAAAAGGGGTTTGACCTGGTCTCCTATATCTCTTTCACACTCTTCTAACTCTGTATACACCTTTCATTTATTTCCTGTTTCGCGTACTCTCTTAATTTTCTCTTTCCTTTTCTTGCGTTACTGTTACTGATCCGTCCTCTCGACTTTCTCTTCTTCCTCACCCATACGGCCACCCTGGTTACATCTCGACGCGGCCTCGGATTCCGAAGAGCCCATTCCACTTGTATCACTATCTCTTCGCATTATTCTGATCAGCAACCAAATTTTATTATTTACTTAACAATAGTTATAGAAATAAAATGCAGAGGAATATATTTCATAATGAAAATGAATTTATTTTAAGGAGACAACTTATAACACAGATTTCTTGGTATAAACAAGACGGAAGCGGAAGTTGTTACAATCGTCTAAGACCTATAATTTAATGTTGCAATAACAGAAAGTGGTTTATGTTAACTTATAATATTTTGATCTAGGAAGTTATTTATATTATTTTTTTACAAAAGTTATTAAAAATAACTATATTATTTTGTGAGTAAAGGTCACTAAACATCGTCGAGGATTCTTCAGGAATATAATAAAGAAGGTCATCCATTTTATCATTTGTTGGGATAATATCAAAGATCACAATAAAAATTTTAGCATTCCTGCTAAATATATAATCCTGCTAATATTAATATCAATGTAAAAGATTTTATTTTGGATTTTTGTAGCGTCGGGATTGAACCCAAAGCTAAATTTTTATTTACTGTTTTACACATATACTAGCTGACCCAGCGAACTTCGTACCGCCCTAAAAAACTAGGGGTTGTCCAGCGGACAAAATTGTGAATCTAAACCGTTCTCAGATCCCCTTGAACACACACAAAAAATTTCATCAAAATCGGTCCAGTCGTTTAAGAGAAGTTCAGTGACATACACACTCACAGAAGAATTATATATATATAGATAAAACATATCGGTAAGATGACAGTTATTGAAAGATTCACATAATTCGGGCACAAAACCGAATTTAACCTTACAATCCGGATAACTGCCTAACCACTGAACAACCATGACCTCCTCCTACAGATAAAACCATTTTTAACAACTCTTACAACACTTGATCATCGTAAAAGAATGTTATGATTTAGGCAATTCTTACACTGCCCCGCTCCGCACGCGCGTCGTTGCGGAAGTGCCATAGCAATACGGTCGACGTGGCTAGGATAGCAGTAGGCATACACAGCTTTTCCTTCTATCGCATTGGGCATACAAATCGGGCATACAAACGGTAACATGTGAGCAGGATTTGGCGGAGTGTTGCGTCATTGTTTATATGTGAGTGTCATAATTTCATTTTTGTTTTTTACGCATGTAAAAAACCTGCATATGTGTGGGTAGTAACCCCCGCCAAAAATGGCAGAATGATATGAATTATATTATGTAGCTATGGCTATGGCTACCCCGTGTTGCTCAATGGGAAATGCAAACCTGCATCATCGTGCAGATTTCGTCGCTGTATGTAGGCGCAAGATCTGCGCCACAACCACGTGTTTTAATTTTCAAACAACTTAGCACATGCACTCCCGCGTTACGAATCGAAAAAAGTGCGTGCGAAAAGTGTGCGAATCGCCTAAGTCAGTGGTTGGACACATGCAATCATTTGTTTAACAATATCTAAAACCAGCATTTACGCAATATTGATTTATTCGGTTGGCATTGAATCGCCAAGTTTTTACTGCAGTAGAATTAGTGCAAATCGTTTATTAATAGAGGCTTGAGTCACAGAAATATTCTTATAAAAACAATGCCATGCTGGGTTTAATCTATTTACACTAATATTATAAAGAGGAAAGATTTTAAATTTTGTATGTTTGTAACAATTAAACTTAACTACTGGACCGATAAAAAATCTTACACCATCAGAAAGTTGTATCATTTTATCATGTTAAAATATATTTCGCCCGTGCAAATCGCTAGTCTAATATACATATATCGAATCTTCTTTCTTATATTTCATATTCTTCAAACTGGGAATTAGAATCAATATGGAACCAATAAAACCCAAGTCCTTTCTTGAGAAATTAAAAAATACTGCAATGACCATTATTTATTTAATTTTTTTGAAAAATAGTCCTATCTCTGAAATAAGTACTTATTTTTGTCATAACATCGTGATACTTTTTTTGGTTTTCTAGTATTATGCACGATTTAACATACTAACCTCAGAATTTGTAGCCAAATATATCGACCCAAATTTTCCTAGTGACACCTCAACGTTGCCACATTCATTAGCATTGGCTGGACCTAGAAGTCTGTCAGGAAAAATTTATGACTGTTTGCCAGTAATTAAGTAAGTGGCACATTCTATTTATGGTTTTGTTTCAGACGTAGAGATCGGAAAAAATCTGTTAAAATCGGCCACCTTACGTACTTTGTGTTTATTAGGTAGGTACTATGCCTCGTCTTCACCTGCTTGGAAAAAATGGTTACCTTAAAGAATGATACCTATCCGGAATAAAAACTATTCAATGTCCTTTCTCTGAATAGCTATAAAAATGTTCGCCCATATTTTTAGACTAAGCGAAGGCTTTTGACACTGTTTCCGTCCCAATTTTACTAAGTAAATTTGAAGCTATACGTGTAAGAGGCACAGAACTAACACTTTATAATAGTTACCTCGGAAATCGTTTACAGGCAACCCTCATTGGGGAGTAAACTAGTGATTATTTGCCGGTGACTTATGGTGTCCCACAAGGCAGTGAGCAAGATGAAGGCGTGTTTCATTTTCTAAATATAAGGGGAAGTACCTACTGTCTGAGTTGAATGTGATCTCATATCTTTCGGCTTGTGAAAGCTGTGGGTGTTATGCGTCAGCTATTAGATACACATAAGCGTGTTTTTACTCATAATGCGTTGCAATACGAGCGATATCGAGGCAATTGTCGAATTAAATGCATGTGTGTCCTAAAAGAGCGATGCGATGCAACTCAGCCGATTTGCGTCGCCTTGGCCTTCTATACTTTGTTATTCGTAATACTGTCCAGTGACGAGGACAACCTAATTTTGTCTTTAGGATCTCGCAGGCGCCGTAAAGGTTATTTGATCCATCAATATATAAAAACAAAGCAATAATTTAACACAACTTTTTAATGCCGTAACAGAATTACATATTGACGTCCCCTCAGGTTCGAGTGGTCTAGCTAGTGGCTCCAGACGGAGAGGAGATTCCCTAGTGGGGAGATACCACCCGCCTGGAATACCTCTAGAGGCACTCGCCAATTCTCGGCTTGAGGTCCCCTTAGGATCTCGCCGTCCCCAAACCCGGTGACGCTGCAAAGGTCATCTGCCAACAGCATACACACTAACAAAAAACATATTGACGTAGATCGATTTAAAAGATTTTACACTATGAGCGCAGTCTACTCTACATATTTCCTACAGTCGGCCAACGAACACGTCTAGTCAGAGCAATCGTGCGGGGTTTGCGGGGCAAGGGAGGTGAGGTGGTGAGCCCCAAATCCCATACTTTGACTGGGGAGACGACACTCAGGAGTGCTACATTTTATGATGCTAGAATATACAAACAAATATTAAATTAAATATTTTAGGACGTGACTTTTGAATAAATCAACCTAAGTAACTAATTTTATGTAAATGTTGTAGAAGATATTTTTTATTTTACTCATAAAAAGATTAATTATTAATATGAACTGGACTGGAAGCAAAAGAAAATACAGAATGCACCGGATAAATTTAATAGAAAAGAATACTAACACTGCGTTATGATGGAAATTATACAAATTAAAGGATAGGCAAAAGGAAATTCCCTTTGCCCTTCTTGTCTTAGATATAAAAATATATACTCAAAATCGTCTAGCGCGGTACGGTATTTATTTTTCGAATTTACTCGAAAACCATTACTAAACTTGTGTCAGAAATCTAAGGATATATCGTTGTAAAAAACGGCAATCCTTAAACAAATACGAATGAAACAGCTAAACATGGGTAATACAGTTTAAAAATCCATAATAATAAAAAATCAATAAAACTTCCTTTTGCAGCCAGACTTTGCCTTAAGCATGAGAAAGCTGAATTTATTATGTTTTTGCTTTGGCCCGTTAGATGGCGTTGTCTCATCAAAACGGTTCTTTTCCATGTCTCCACCCGTTGTCACTGGAAATTAGCTGTTTATTGTGAGATTATGTGTTTTTTCGTAAGAATGTGGCTTCACACGCTATTGAATTAATATTCAATAAAGAACTTTGTAAATTGGAACCCACGTTGAGGAAATACATTTTGACAACGCAGTGATAGCAATCACGACAATAGTTTTTAATTAGTATAAAAATACAACATGCTTATTTTAATATAGTCTTTCAGAGAACCCCTACATTTTGTAAAAGTAGCTATAGTAGTAGTATTTCAAGTAAATCAATTTCAAGACGTGCATACATTTCAGAAACTATGTAACTATCGCATTCACCCTTTTCATAGCGCTCCCATTTCACTGAACGACAACATTTAACAAAAGTTTAAAACAAACACTCATAACACATTCAACCTGAGCACGCACGTAATATTTACAGCTATGTTACAAAGCGATAAAGTCATATTTAACACTTCTAAATAACTTCAGAGAATTCCTAAAAGTAACGTGCGTTACATTTTTATTTTCTCCGTCCATCGTAAGCGTAACTTTGGCTTCGACCGGTGCATTTCTCAAAGTAGGTCTTATAGAAATGGTATTTATATAACATTTTTCTATTGATGCAACCGGAATATCGGAGCAGATATCTTTATAATTAAGTCATTTACACCTAGCTCTTCTTGAATTGGCTGTTAGCACGTACGGACTATGAGGGTCCCTATTATCAACTATTTTAGCGTTTCTGCTTCGCCTATGAGCAACATTGAAATTAGCTCTAGAAATTCAAGTAGGAAAATAAAGATTTTTATACATTTTTCATTCCAATATTGAACTCGATGTGAAAAGAAAGGAAAGGCATAAGATAGGTCGGCAGCTAACTTTTCAATGGAATTTGTTTAAAAATAAACCAATCATCAATGGGGAGAGAAATATTGTTTTCGTAATTACAAATTGTCAGTATTTATATTTATTATGTGGGTAGCAAACTTGTGAAATTAATAAACCAGTCTTTATCTCTCATAACGCCACAGACCCACAAACAAATTATAAGCAACTAATGCCAATAATGACAGTGATAGAAGTTAAGTAAGTTATGGAGTAGTGGCGATTATTAGCAAAAAGGTGATGGCTGAAAATCGGTATTTTGCCTTAAAACTGGCAAATGTTTAGCCGAGCCTTGGCCTTTTGCTTTCTGCAACATACATATAGATATTTCATAGCTGATTTCTTGTATCTTTTTTTTTATTGTATTACTCTGTCTGTAAATGTATATGTATGTTGAAGAAAAAAAAAAACGCATTATCTATCTATAAAAACAAATTATAATGTGGGTGAGAAAACTCGGTTATTACTACGTAGTAAGTATCTGAGTTTTATTATATCGTAAAATCGGAACAAAGACAAAAACAAACAAATATAATATATTTTACACCAATGCAGGATGAAAGTCATAAAATTTGAATGTAACACTTCTTCAATATCTCATAGTAGGACCCCAACCATTGTACAAAAATGTCCGTTTGGTTAACTGCACAGAGCTGGTTAACTGTAAGCAATGCTGCATACAACGTCGAGTGTAACGATAACTATTGAACGAGTCAACAACAGACGAAAACTGGTTAAGGAATAGGTACTCCAATGGTCACTTTCAAATTTTGAACTGTATTCTAAACTAATATTATAATGAGAAAGGCTTTGCTACAAACAAACTCAAAAACTATTGGACCGATTTCTAAAATTCTTTCACCATTAGAAAGCCTTATTATTCCTGAGACAAACAAATATTTTTTTTAAGCGATGAAATAAATGTAACCTGTGCAAAGCCGGAGCAAATCGCTAGTTAAAAAGGTAATATGCTAGAGTTTGTATGGACCTATTTCACTTGCCAAATAATAGAAGACTAGCAAACCAGTGAACCAAATGTTCACCAAAACCTGATTTAAAAAAAAAATGTATTTAATTAATTGAGAACTTCGGAGATTTTGTGTGGTTTCGTTTGAAATTCGTGATATCTCGAAAACCGGAAGTGCTACGTTACTCAAATCCGGTTTGTAGTCTTATCAGACTATTCTTAACTTATAACTTAAATATTCTCTTTATCTATCTCTTACGGTTTGGCCGCTGAAACAGCACCACAGACAGACGGACGGACTTGTCTAATAGATAAGAGATGCTTAAAAAAATCGAACATTTGAATTCCTTCTAAATTCAATCTGACATAATAACGTAAATCTATGAATGATCTGTCAGAAAAGGCTGGCTGTTTCTTTTTTATTTTAATGAGTGATGTAAAAAAGAGGTTTTCGGTCACATTAAATTAACCTCATTTTAAAGCAAGGTTGTATAAAAATTTGGTATGCTGCTCGTAGAGTATAATAGGTAAATTATTATATAACTAAACAATTTAAGACAAATATTTTAAAATTTAAAGCATAATGCGTGCCCGATTACGGTAACAGCATAAGTAGGCAGAGGAGGCCCAAATCTGATATTTTTTATATAATAATTCGTTAGAAATACATAGGTATAATCATTATTTAAATGAATTACGTTTATAGCCTGCGTTTCGTGTCTATAATATACTAATGATTTAAGAGAAGTCAACTCTTTTATCTGACCTCAAAAACGTATTTCAAACTTAAAATGGTCCAATTTTAGTCAATATTCGACCATTATACTCTATGAACTTTCTATGACACAAAATTTGAAATAGGTCGAATTTTACAAGCATTTAAAGCCGCATTGATTTGCTCAAAATCTGCTTTGACAAAGAAGCTTTGTTTAATAACTACTTTTACGCTACTTTGATTGATCGCGTGAAACAGTAATCACAGCGCACTTTCATGTTGGCGTCCAAAGTCAAAGTTGGACCGTACTCAACTTTCGTCAAAGCTACTTTGTCAAACTTGACTTTGAATAAGTCATCTCGGCTTTACGTCCGAATCCGATACGCGCGCTTAGTTTTCATCATGGACCAATAATATATATACTACTTTGTCAAAGCAGACTTTGAGCATGTCAAGGAGGCTTAATTGGAAAAAGTGAAATTAAAGAGACCAAAGACTGTAGCTATTGCCAAACTTTGAACGCATTATAATACTACTAAATTGAATAGTAGTGATCAAGCAAATAATTTACCACATTTGCTACGGCCATCTGTACTCTTAGTCCAGTCAGTATTGTCGCGAAATCCGTTTTTCCTCAAACAGCTGGAACTATGCTAAAAAGTTTCTTAAGATAGTAAAGAACACTTTACATAGAGAAAAAAATGTTTCCAACCCCGGGCAAGGGTGAAAACCACCCTTAATAATCTATTTTTCCAATTATCTCAAAAAGTATACGAGATACGGAAAAAAACTTCAAATGAAAATTGTAGATCTTTTTGAAATCTACAAAACATTATTCCACCCTCTTGCCCCTATTTTCAATAGGGGAGCCAATAATCGAAGTCAAAGATTCAATACTTAAAAAGTTAAAGTTAGTTAAAAAAGTTATCTTTGACTTCGATTATTGGCTCCCCTATTGAAAATAGGGGCAAGAGGGTGGAATAATGTTTTGTAGATTTCAAAAAGATCTACAATTTTCATTTGAAGTTTTTTTCCGTATCTCGTATACTTTTTGAGATAATTGGAAAAATAGATTATTAAGGGTGGTTTTCACCCTTGCCCGGGGTTGGAAACATTTTTTTCTCTATGTAAAGTGTTCTTTACTATCTTAAGAAACTTTTTAGCATAGTTCCAGCTGTTTGAGGAAAAACGGATTTCGCGACAATACTGACTGGACTATCTCTTTAAAAAATGTTCTAGAAACATTGGTTTATGTGTTACATTTGGCTCAGAGCAAATTTAATACAGTATAGTTACCAATTATGCCTTCTATGATTTCCTATTTCTTCCTGTCTGTCTCGTGCTATACGATTAAATGTTTACTTAGACATCGCAAATAAATTCGAAAACAATCCACCGCTAATCTAATCTTTTTAAGTATATTATCACTATTAACGATAATTTTAATCCTTTAAATGTAAATAATACCGATAAACAACATTATCACGATAAAATTTGGAAGATAATTATAATTCTTATTATTAAAAAAAAACACATATTTCATTTGCGTAATATTGGATACCTACATTTTAATTATATCCATAATTTGTTTTGGAATATATAAAAAAAAATGTATTGAAGCATTAAATAAAAAAATATACTCTACCACAAAAAAACGGTTAACTTAGAATTCTGATACGATTTTCTCAAAAAGTGCTATCATAGTTATACCTACAGAAAGTGCGGCTGATGATGATTAAGGGCCTATTTTTCAAAACTCGGATAAAACTTAACTGATCATTAAATGAATACCCAATCAAATAGAGAGATGTCATCCGTCACATAACATTACACCAATTTACACAAGTCAACTCTTTATTTTGTCCGTATAGGTAATAAGATATCAGACAGATAAATTTTATCCAGTGTTCGAGAAATCAGCCCTTAAATGAGTAATAATTTAATTCATATATTTCCAATACTCACACATCAAAGGAAGCACTGTAAGGCTTGTGCAATGGGAAAGATAAGTTATTTTTCAAGACATTATTATAAACAGCCCTGACTTAGGTACAAATGCTCGTATTCATCATACAAAAATTTGCCCCACCGGGATTCTGGTCCTGGAGCTCTGTGTAGGTGACACCTTGAAAATTGGTGTACCTACCACTCCACCAAGAATGAAAGAGTTCGTCATTATTATTAAGTGCAACATTCCTTATTTTTTGCTTAAGAATACCTCCTATTCTTAAGCCAAAAATAAGGAAGTTTCCAAAGGCACTACCTGTCAATATTGTTCCCTAACAACAAATTATGCATGCTAAAATGCCTTTGCCATTTGTTACTACTGTAAGTAAAACAGACCGAAGTCTGCGGTTTTTTTCTATACAATACATACCACCCTATCTGATATTAAATAGAAGTGAATTTCAGTAGTGAAGATCACAATTCAGTATGTTAATTTAAGCATACTGTATGTTGTTAAGGACCTAAAACATGGCTTGTAAAATTACAAATAAAATAATCCTAAATAACGTTCCTGTTTGAACATTTAGGATTATTTTATTTGTGATTTTACAAGCCATGTTTTAGGTCCTTAACAACAGATACTATACCTAAATTAATAAACTGAATTATGAGCAAACAATATTACATATTTATCGACATTAATATTTACCATTATTCATTTATTTTAATCCCGAAGCGTGTTACATCATTCAGCATTAGGTGGATAGAGGATGTAGTAGGTGGTGTTAAAAACTTAAATTGTCTCAAGATCAATAAAAACAGAACACATTATTTTAGTCAATAATTAATGCACTAGCACTATGCATCCATGCCAAGTGGCGGCAAGTTACTAATCCCTTATTAACAGTAACAACTTCGTAATGGTAGGGTTCACTTCGGCAGCCAATTAAAAAACCGCAAGAGAAACCGCATTTACTTAAAATGTTACTGACGTCTAATAATATACTTAATAAATCATAGTTCAGACATTACTCGTAACGGTAACTCATTAACAGAATGTGTTTACCGCAAACAGTTAAATTGTCCTATAAATTTCGGAACTTTGGTAATTACAATAACATAAATAACTCGATGAAAGGGCAATGTTAAAGTTTATTCGAATGAAGAACTATAAAATTAAAATAATAACTACCAAAGACATAAGAAAACATATTTTTGATCACATTAAAAAAACCCTAACGCAATATAGCAATATACCTAGGTACTGCTTAATCAATTATTTATGTAGAAAAACTTCCTAAGGAAATTATATACATCTTAAAGAAATCAATGACTCATTGGTTATCTCAGAAAAACCGCAAAGTACAGACGCCGGCAGAAATCGTAATGAAATGTAAACAACGACCAGCAAGTTCAAGCGCAATCCTCTACAAAAACAATTACACGTGAAACATTACTATCAGCGACAGTAAAATTAACATTTCAAGCGAAAACTCGTAAAGCGTTTACAGCTAAACATTAAACGTCCCTTACTTGCCTCTCCTTAATTAGAAATTAGATTGGTTGTTAAAACAAAACACGAGATGTAAGTGCCAGCAACACTTATAGAAAAAAAGACCACCGAGCCTAAACAATGCTCCCATACAAACGGATCGTATGCACATTTCAAAATCACTCACCATGCAACTCAGCATCTGGATGGACCAAGATAGCGATTTCAAAACACTGCAACACTGTTTAGTTTTCTGACAAACTTTATCACAAAAATTCGGATTATTTCAAAAACCGGCCCGAAATCACTTCCTTGTGTAACTCCGAAAAACCGAGTATTTTTTATTCGTATTTTCGATCGACGCGTGCGCGAGAGTAACGCGTGCCGTTCAATGGCAGCCTGCTCACAATACTGATCGCCGACTGAATGCGCCGGCGCGGCCCCTCTGTTTACTACACCATGTGCAAGCTTATCAGACGCTTTAGTCGAAATATGAACTTTAAACCCTCAAAAATAGAGTACCATCTCGGACGGCTACTTAAATTCTTATCTGTGTTAGTAAGTCGGACACATGTATTTGTCATCCAGATGAATGAAATATAAACTCTACGCATAGAGCTTTTACTCTCCGCGTTCATAATAACCTTAATTAATATTTATTACCGCACGATATGTTTGAGTCCTTGCTTAGTTTTTTCGTTCTCATGTAACAAGTGATTCACGGTTGTTTATATTCGGGCCTTTTTGATTTTATCGTTAAACTTTAAAAGAGATAAAGTTTCATGGAATGTGAGGGAGTATTGTAAGATTTCGTTTACCGATTCAAACTATGCCATATGAGTAAATAATCCACTTCTCTTACTCGGAAGTGATCTCATGGCATTATTCCAAAGTACAATGGCATCATTTAAAACATCCACTCAAAAGTCTCATTATTTTCGACTCATTAATGCAGGTGGGTGTATTGACATTTGATTTGAGTCGATGTTCAACGACTAAAATACAGAGAATTCCACAAATAGATCGATGAACAAAATTAGATCTCAATTATGTCAGTTCAGTAACCTCCGGTTTTCCTCTTGTATCATTTTCTGTAGAGTTTTTTGACGCTGTTTTTCTAGTTCCTACAAATTTCTGTAGTAAATATAAATATTCCAAACATTATAAAAAACTAAATAGAATATTTTTGGTATGAGCCGATACATCAAAGTTCAAATTCCATAAAATTACAAATACCGTAGAATGCACTCTGATTTATACCTATTATTTTCGGTAAACCAACCGTGAGTCCATTAAAGCAACAAATTTAAACTTTGTTGTTCTAAGAATAAAGTCCATAACTGAGTCTCTTTTGTAACATATAGAATCTTTTGTCATATCCCAGTTCTTTGAAAAGATTGAATATGTCATATTTTATTGTTGAGCTCTGAATGGATATAATTTGGTAGGCCCGAATTATGTCACGTAATCGTGCTAAATTTATAAACCCCAAGCAGGAGGATCGTAATATTGAATGCCTCTGGTGATTGTTATTTGATAAGTTTATTACTATGCACTGCGCATCTACACGAAAGATATTGCGGCTAAGATAAGGAAAAATAGTAAAGAATTTCTTAAGCTGTGACGGGGATTTACAAAACATGAATTAGGTGCTTTCACTTTCTCGAAGGACCAATTATACCTATCACCTTTTCGGATTTTTTATTGAATATTCATAGATACAAATACATATTGAGCACCTACAGCTTTTCTCTACAACAACTTAAAAACCTAACTCGTTAAACAAGCAAGGAGTAGAACATAATTTTTGGCTAGAAATTTGTAACTGACATAGGTAATTATATATTTTATCACTTTTACTCCTATATTAGAAAGTAATAGAGTTAAATAAGTTACTATTTAATTACTTAAACTACATTCCAAACTGAAATAACCCAATAACCTAAATAAATGTAGATAGATATTTAGGGCTGTAAGACAAATAATTCCTTGTTCCATCCAGTCCAGGAATTTTGGAATTCAATTGCAAAGACAGTCAAAATTGCATCCACCTAAATCCTGCCTTTATGCGACAGAGCTCCAAAATTAAACTCACTACAGAAACATCAATTATAACATTGGCAAATTAGATATAATTTGTGTGTTTTCCCATTTTATTAAGTATCGACTAATTGGCTAAGAGAGTGTAGGACGTAATAAAACCTCATAAGTCGAAGAAATTTAAATAACTTAGGCCGGAGAAAATTATCATTCAAGAACGCCTGCTAGCTGAGTTTTCTACGCAACTCGTGACACCAGAATTTAATAAATCTATAGGACAAGACTTCCTATTCAGTTGGCTATCGTGATCGATGAATACCTCTGTAGTCGAGAGGGTTGTAACACCGGTTTTTATCGTATCGACAATTCTCAGATTCCTAGTTTGATCCTCCATCGAGACAAATGACTAAATTACTACATTGAAATCGGCCGGTGTTTATTACCCTCCGATTTCTGTAATATTCCCCATCTCCCTATTCCATCCATAGGGAAGGTCTGTGCCCCAGCAGTGGGGACATTAATAGGCTGATGATGATGATTTCTATAACACAAGTATTTCAGCTATATCTTTAAAGTAATATTTTAAAACGGCATCAGTCTTTGGCAATACTTAACAGGCAACCCTTTGGTTTGAAAGATGATAAGAAACATCTAATATATGTATTGAGGAAAGTTCAACTTTTTCTTTAGCTATTATCGCGATATGATAACTGCAAATTTATAGTGTCACAAATAAAACAATTAATTAAATATGTATTAGTCATTCGATATATTAACATATAATCATTTATATTCATCCATATAAAGGTTAATATTTTTAAAATAGCGTTAGCATAGGTCGTTAAAGTTATAATTTTAATGTACTCGTAATTAATGCGTTGTAATAAGATTGGCATGCTATTGTAGATGGCAAAAATGACCTTTGTAATTGTTAAATCTCTAGTGTATCATTCTAATGCAAATAAATAAATTCTAATTCTTAATAATATGAAAAGACAACATAAAAATGAATAAGTATGAGCAAATAATAATGTACATGTAAAACTAATACCTAAAAACACTTGCCCCTTATAAATAAACGAAGAATTAGCTTGAATTAGTTACTCCATGTTTTGTTTCTGTTCATTGATTGACAAACGGCATTTGAGTGATGATATAAACAAAGCACGGCGTAACTAGTCTGAGCTTATTCCTCGGTTATTAAAAAACGAGTGTAATTATAACCACACGACTGAAGTGAAACTTCTTTAGCTCCATCTGTACGTATATTTAAGTGTAAGTGTACAATATATACATGTATGTACATATACATACTTCATTTACTAGCTATAAAAGAAAGGGAGAAAGAAAATGAGCGCGCGCTGCTTTCTCTTGCTTAGATCCCACACTCAACTCCCGTTCGCCTCGCCCGAACACACTTTTCCTAACGCGTAACCAGTGTTGCCAATTACTAGCATTGCCCAGTTGCTAGACATCTTACAAAATGTTGTTAGATTGTCAGTTTTTATTACCGAAAAAGTTGCTAGAAATAGCTAAATCTTCCAGTAGGTAAAAAAGATACTATATTACAAGAAGGGATATCAACACTGACCGTAGATGCATAAAATGTGGTTGAAACCTTTATTTTAAAAAGAAAATGTTAAAAACTAAAATTATCATACTAATTTTTCCCGTCGCAAAAGTCTACTTTCAACAAAACGAGATTTAAATTCACGTACCCGTTTGGAACTCTACTTTCTGTCTAAGTTTTTTGTCCTAGTATGTTTCTTTATGACCAATAGCTTAAAAAAAGAATTTCCGTAGAACAATCAGTACGGGTTGGACTTTGAATCGAGTCGCCTGAATCTGGAAGCTCCATAAAAGGCGACAAAGAGTTTTGTACTAATGGTAAAAATTTTGAATCGTTTTTACCATTAGTACAAAACTCTTTGCTTGAGTCTCAACTTGCTGCTTTTAACCAACCTGTCTGTATTTCTGTGCGTATGTTTTTTTTTCCATTAAATCCATTTTCACATTAAATTAAAACAGCGAGCATAAGTTTTATATGGATAAAACAAAAAAACACTGGGTAGAATACGAGTGGTGCGTACTACTTTGGTTTAGTAAATAAGTACCCACGTTCTGTCATAGTGCATTCTGTCGTAGCGCAACATTAAATGGGGAATTCCCGAAAAAGGCCGACCTGCGACCGATACCATACTATCTTTAATTTATATAGAGTCACTTCAGTTTTTAGTTTTTCGTTAAAGATTTGGTACCCTACTTACTCTATGAATCTCTCATGAAAAGTTGCTAGGAAAAAATAGCTAAATAGTTTAGCTACAAATTTTATTAAATTGTACCTGTGTGATACCAAATAATAGGTAGATCTAGCTATAAAGTTGCTAAGTTGGCATCACTGCGCGTAACGCATTCATCAGCTTACCCCCTAAGTCAAGCTTGCGTAGAGAAGTTTCACTTCAATAAGGGGGTTTATGTCTTAGTAAAAGAAGACAGTTAATGATTAATTTGCCCACATCAGGGTGTGAAGCGCAGGATACAGACAGAAATGATGACGTCAATGTCGACATCAAGGCCTTTTCTTAAAAATGTCGTTATTCTTCATAGCCTCTTTTAATAAAAAAAAGTGACTACAGCTGAATGAATCACTACCAAAGCGTTCCACATCATTGGCGATGTAGAGGTCACTAGCATCAAGCTTCTTTAATCACATAGAGAGGGCTTGTATTCTTACATTGTAATTATTTTAATTTGTGTTTTTACTGTAAAATAGTTAGTACAGTGTGTATAATAAAGATACATCATCATTATCATCAGCCCATTTATGTTCCCACTGCTGGGGCATAGTTCTTTCCTATTCGTTCGCAGACCAAATACGCTTTCAAACTTCACGTTACAACAATTACGTTTTTTTGATTGAATATAGTAATGAAGGAAAATGCAAAGCTCAGTGGCGCAGATAATAAGCACATTCGCCCTGCAATCTCAGGAGTTATTCTCTCTTATCCTACCCTCCCCTTTCCTTCAGAGGACCACGCGCGCTGGCCTACGTTGTCACCGTCTAACTGTGGCCACAATTCCAACGCGAAACGAAACGAAATTTGGTGACACATTTCTTTGTCGCACTATCCGTAAATGGAATGCTCTGCCCGCTCACGTATTCCGTCCCTCTTACAACCTGGGATCCTTTAAATGAGACGTGAAGAAGCAACATGCAGGCCGGCAGGGTGAGGATGGCTGGTATGGCAGGTACAACTGCTGTATCAGCTATCTTCTCGTCTGGACTTCACCTTCACTTAACATCAGACAGGGTGGAGTAATTTGTCGGACCTATCTGTAAAAAAAAACGAGAAAATTAAGCAACGTTTGGAACGGTTGGTCATTGAATGGGTGACCAAAACTTACTATCCCGAGTTCCCTCATGATTCCGAAGGCACGTTAAGCCGTTCGTCCAGGCTCCATCTGCAGTCGTTAGCATCCACTAATCTGCACTGGATTCGCACGTGTCACGGTTTAATCTCTTCATTCCATCCGTAGGGAAAGCCTGTGCCCATGCAGTGTGGACATTAATAGGCTGATGATGATGATATTATATGAGGAGCTCGATGGCGCAGGTGGTTAGCTCGTTCGGCTGCGATCGCTGAAGTTAAGCAACTTTCGGAGTGGTCGGTCATTGGATGGGCGACCTAAAATCTTCTATCTCGAGTTCCTTCGTGCTTCGGAAGGGACGCTAAGCCGTTAGTCATAGCTGCATCTACAGTCGTTAGCACCCGCCAATCCGCACTGGGCCCCCGTGGTGGGTCATGGCCTAATCTCCCTATTCCATCCATAGGGAAAGCCTGTGCCCCAGCAATCTAATGATGATGATTATGTAGGAAAGTCCTACGAATCCATGAAGCATAGTCAATAGAGGACAGTAAACAAACATAGAGCTATATAAACAACTATCGATGCAACGGGAAGTGGCATACTTCCTACCATCTCTACTGGCAGCCAGCTTTTTTAATTACATGCCTAAGCCTAACAAAGAAAGTTCACATACACTGCGACCGTAATACATTGTAATAAGAACTATGTTTGCAACGCTGTGTCCTTTAATGCCATTTTCCGTATTGTTTTTTTTCTTCAACGAGAATGAGGAGAAATCCATAATTATGGGAATTATGTTTGTGATTTTCTAAAGTTTTTGTCAACTTTTCAACTATTGGCTTGTGAAATCGCATCGCCGTATAAGGAAGTCGTAAAGGAAATCATAAATGTTTAATGATGAAAGTTAACATAGTTTGGTTATAAAAACATAAGAAAAAAAAACAAAGACGTCAAGAAAAATAACCAAGCATCCTGCTGTGCCATAATATAGAAAACAAAGATTGCACCCAAAAAAAAACGACCAAGTACGAGTCGGACTCGAGCACCAAGGGTTCCGTACAAACTCAATTAAATATCTCTACGCGTTCATGAGAAAGAGGTAGTAACTTTAAAATTTTCAAAAATATATATGTAACTAAAAATTTATGGTTTTCGCTATTTATCCTTTATCTGCACTATAAGACGTTACTTCGTACCAAATTTCAAGATTCTAAGTTCACGGGAAGTACCCTGTAGGTTTAGATTCCCGTGCGAGTTTCGAAAATTTGCGGAAATTTGCGGCATAAACGGCTGTATCTTTTGATTGCTTTAGCTTAGAAGTTTGATTTTTTCACAGCTCCAAAGGACTGTAGACATGAGTATTAGAAATGTATTTCAGTTTGATACCTCCACGCGTTTCTGAGAAAAACGGTCTTGACGGACGGACGGACGGACAACAAAGTGATCTGAGGTACGGAACCCTAAAAAGTATTTTTGGACGTTTTTTCTTTGATTGTCAGTTTGAAATAGAAGTTCTCAAATTGTCAGCCAGCATTGTTCTTCATCATTCATTGTTCAGTCAGCATTAATCTTCGCGCCATTTTCTAAAGAGATGCTAAATTCGAAAAAGGTTTAACTCCTTTAGAGTTTCATGCTTCTTGTAAGCTATGCTCAGCAGGGTACCAAATTATAATCTGTGTAAAGAAAGCAAAAAAGCTTGGGCTTGTTACGCAGCTTCTTATTCACTCCACCCAACTAATATCTTCCATTGATTGAACAGAAACGAACCACATTTTCTATATATATAAAACTCAAAGGTCCAAGCCCAAACCACAGGACGGATCGGGCTGAAATTTGGCATGCAGGTAGATGTTATGACGTAGGCATCTGCTAAGAAAGGATTTCCCCAAGGGGATAAAATAGGGAATGAAAGTTTGTATGAAACTTTGTCAATTTTAAACCGAGCGGGCTGAGATTTTGCATGTAGGAATAAGAAGAATCATAGATGAATGTCATTGTGCATAATACAAGCCTGAGAACAAAAACTGTAGTCTACACTTCAGCTCTACGCCGAAGCGAAGCGAGGGCGGGCCGCTAGTTTTACCTATAAAATTCACAAAACCAACAATTCAGCATTTTCTCCTTGCACAGGAAATCTTGACTTCCTACAGTTACATACGAGCTGGCGGACATAACGATGTAATTACATAAAATTAAATTTTACAGGAGCAGTAAAAACTTAATGACATACCTACAGTGAGCTTTTGGTGTGGTACTTAATCTGATAATTTAGTAATTTAAACACTATTTTTGAAGGTTTTGATTAAAAATGCGTTCAAATTCAAATTCAGCGGGCTCAAAACCTCCGGACTGTAAAAAAAATAATTTTGATCATATGCGTAATTCTACGGTTTTGTTCACCAGCTCCTCATATTAAAACCTATTCAAAGTCTCGATAAGTTTTCTAAATATAAACGGACACAGTCAAACGGCAGACGTCAAAACTGATAAAGTATAATCTGTCCTTTACTACGTCAAACCTACAAGGGATAACAATTTAAGTACCTACCGTTACATTATCCCTTTCGTAGAAAACACTATCTTGTTATCGCCACTAAGAAGCGAGAGTATACTTGACTTCGATACTGATATGACACTCCGAGGATTGTACTATCGACATGGTTTTAAAATTATCTGGAAGAGAGTTTACCTATGACAGTATTGGTTCAGTAGAATATTTTAGAACTAATTCAATCGGAGCGCTAATAAATAAAAAAGATATGGCAAGGTGTTATAACCTTTGCTTCCTATTTCTTACTTGCAAGTAAATATAATAAGCTGGACGGAGTGAAAATAAAACTACTCGAGCTCCTAATCTAGAGCTTACAGAAGTTAAAAATATTATCCTGGAAATATTGCAGGCAATTATTTTGGCAACCACACTAAAATCGTTGGTGTGTCAGTTCCAATAGATAAATAGTTTTTGTCATAATTAGCACGTAAATAGCGTTTGTTTCAAAAGAGATGCTTACAAATAATAATAATAATAAGCCTCTTATCCTGAACTACTTTCTTCTTTCTTTGTACTGTGTTTGTCTCTTTAGTTATAAAATATCCCTGAGTTCAGTATACCTCTTGGCAAAGGCCTCCTCTAACAGTTTCCATTGCACTCTGTGTCTAGCAACCCTTCTCCATTTTGGGCCTGCCGTCAGTTTTAGTTCGTCCTCCCACCTCTTGCTTTGTCTTCCTCTGTTCCTTCTCCCATCTCTAGGGTACCAGTCTGTTATAATATTGCTCCACTTCTCTTGTGTACCGCGCAGCATGTGCCCAGTCCATCTCCACTTCAAACTATCTATTCTAGTAAGTACGTCTGTGACTTTTGTATTACTTCTTATGACGGTGTTTCGTATTTTATCTTGTTTCTTAATACCTATCATACTTCGTTCCATAGCTCTTTGGCAGTGTAACAGCATCTTTCTGTGATGTTTCGTAAGAGCCCAGGTTTCGCATCCATATGTAATACATGGGAGAACGCAGGTATTGAAGACCTTCCTTTTGATACCAACACTAAGAAATTAGCTTACAAATAGAAACGTTTAAAGAAACTTTAAAAAAGTATGTATTCGTTTAAAATAGTATCTATTCGTTTAAAACAGTATCAATGCATTTAAAAAAAATATTCGTTTAAAAAAGTATCTATTCGTTAAAAAAAACTATTCCATTTTTTTTAATTGAAACTCACTAGAACAAACATTTGATTTTCAGCATAAACAGGTACCTAACTAACCCTCCAATCCACACTGGGCCTGCGTGGTGGGTCATTGCCCATCTTCCTATCCCATCCATAGGGAAGGCCTGTGCCCCAGCAGTAAGGACATTAATAGGCAAATCATAAGATGATGTTGAGGTAACTACTCGTAACTCGCTATAACTAACTAGATCCGATGCATACTCGATTTTTTCTTTTTGTTTTATACACAGATCCCTGATGAATGATTCAAGATGAATTCCAATAGTGTCACGGGTCCTTGTACGGTCCATTACCGTCAAGACTTCCTGTGGGGAATGCCTGTTGACACCGCGTCTCGTTCCCGTTGACCCCGCGTTTAATTCCTGTTGACCCGATCTCTTTTTGGCTAAATAGAGACTTTCACTAACAATCTAATGTCGACCAACGGTTTGTTATTAAGTTCAAAAGAATGACATTGGAACTGGCACTACTTTTGTGGACTTTCTGAATATCTATCTATATATAAAAAACTGAAAGGTGACTGACTGACTGGCATAGTGATCTATCAAAACACAGCCCTAACCACTGTACGGATCGGGCCGAAATTTGGCATGCAGGTAGATGTTATGACGTAGGCATCCGCTAAGAAAGGATTTTGATCAATTCTACCCCCAAATGGATAAAATAGGGAATGAAAGTTTGTATGAAACTTTGTCAATTTTAAACTGATCGGGCTGAGACTGCATGCAGGTATAAGAAGAATCATAGATGAATGTCATTGTGTATAATACAAGCCTGAGAACAATGACTGTAGTCTACACTTCAGCTCTACACCGCCGCCGCTAGTTCTGAATAACTTATAAAATGAAAAAATATATATATATTAGAATATTGTTTTTATCGATGTATTTGATAAGGTTTTGCCGACAGTTCGGCGCAACAGCATTAATCCAACTTACCACTCCGACCACCTTATTAATAAACGAAAAATAAGCTTGGATTAGTTACTCAATGTTTTCTCTCTATTCATTGAATGACAAATGGCATTTGAGTGATATGAACAAAACACGGTATAACTAGTCTAATCTTATTCCTTGTTTATAAATAAGGGGAGCAAAATCCGGGGTTTGTGTTAGAGTGTAGTTTGAACAGCACAACCAACATATTAGGTACTAGCGGCCCGCCCTCGCTTCGCTACGGTGTAGAGCTGAAGTGTAGTGTAGTACAGTTTTTGTTCTCAGGCTTGTATTATACACAATGACATTCATCTATGATTCTTCTTATACCTGCATGCTAAGTCTCAGCCCGATCGGTTTAAAATTGACAAAGTTTCATACAGAGTTTCATTCCCTATTTTGTCCCCTAGGGGGTAGAATTGATCAAAACCCTTTCTTTGCGGATGCCTACGTCATAACATCTACCTGCATGCCAAATTTCAGCCCGATCCATCCAGTGGTTTGGGCTGTGCGTTGATCGATCAATATGTCAGTTAGTCAGTCACCTTTGAGTTTTATACATTAAAAGGTATTTTGTACGCAAATTTACTGTACCTATATGTGAAAATGTATGTAACATATTCATCATCATCATCAGCCTATTAATGCCCCCGCTGCTGGTGCACAATCCTTCCCTATGGATGGAAAAGGAGATTGGGCCATGACCCACCACGCGAGCCCAGTGCGGATTGGTGCTAACGACTGCAGATGCAGCCGGGACCAACGGTTTAACGTGCCTTCCGAAGCACGGAGGAACTCGAGATAGAATATTTTTGGTCACCCCTCCAATGACCGACCACTGCGAAAGTTGCTTAACTTCAACGATCGCAGCCGAACGCGCTAACCACCTGCGCCATCGAGCCCTACATTAGTAACACATTAGTGATTCAATATCCATATTAGAAGATTTTGGACTGAAAACATTATTATTTTCAATACAAAGCCGATTTTTTAAGGCTTCAATGCTCTATAACATTTATTTAAGGAATAGATACTTAATCACATTATCATACTGAAACTTTAGGATGTGAGCTTATTTATATGTTTTATATATTTTTTAAGCATTTAACTGCTTCATGCTTAAATCTTAAGTATAATTTTACTAGAAAACAAGTTCTTTGTTTTATTTTTAAATACTGCATAAAATTTGTCTTTGAAAATATTGTAATAACTGATATACAAAACCTGATAAATATGATATAGCACACTGTATTGCTTCCAACCTGACATCCATAAAATTTGATAACAATATATGTAATTGTAGGCACTCAAGGTCTAAAACCTACGTATTACTTTAAGATGATGTAAACATAGATGTACATGACTGTATGTTGCCAAAATAAATAAATAAATAATTAAAACAAACAATCCACACGGACCAGGCAGCAGACGGGACTCGAACCCGCACCCTTCGCTATCCGAGCGAATGCCCTGACCATTATTATTTGGACCGCGGTAGCATTTTTTCTAGGAAAGATTACTTAAAACATCAACAATTTATTTGAAAACATGTGTTCGAATTTTTGCACTTTCGTTCAAAATCACCAATTTAAAACTGAACTTTCTTTTAAATTCACAGGCGGCACACAACAAAAGAGTCTTTCTAAAAGTCATTTAAAATAAAAAAAATATAAATGACTTTTTTCACTTTCAAAACAATAGTATTTTGCTATTGTTTAGAACGTATTATTTTTAAAATTAACACAATGTAAAAAGGTCATGATACCTTAGTCAAACCTTTTCTTCGTTGACACGAAACCATAAAATACAGGTAGGCTCTTAGAACTGTTTGCAAATTTCATCATGAATAATACGTATTAAACTCCGGGAGATAGAGTCCAACATCGCGTAATTCAGTGTGGATACGGGAAACGCAACATAATATTTAAACTGCATTGCAAATTGTTGCATTCTTCATTTTTATTTCAACATACCTGTATAAAAATAAGGAAGTGGTCAAAACTGCCTTTTTAATGTGCCAGATGTCAATGTTTATGATGACATTTTACAATATCGGCAGTTTTGTTCCGTTTAAAAATAACTGGGGTTAGTAATAAAAAAGCTATTCATTTAATAAAACTCTTTCTGAACAGGTATACTCGTAAGTTTTATTACATTTCCTAATTTCTTTTAAGTTTTTTGATGTTTTGGACACTATCCACTCGGAAAAAAAAATTAAGAGTCCTTTTACAAAATTGCGCCGATCGCTGCCGTACTGATCGGCGCAATTTATTATAATATATTGCATTTTACAGGTGATGTTTCGAGTCCTATAAAATAATTATTAATGAACTAATTATAAAAATATATACATATTTCAGTAGTTCAATGATGGAAGATTAGTTTTTGATAGTAATTCTATTTAATTCAATATCAAAATACGAGGTGAACCTGCATTATTTTTTGGGAAAACTCACGGAGGTTAGATGTTTTTTTTTTTTGATTTTAATGAGATGGAAAATCAAAATTGTAATACATTATGTTACAACAAAAACATACTTCTGATGTCGTAGTAATTAATTTGATCTAATTTATTGAACATTATTGAGAGGTTGAGGCGTTTGAAGTTGTACATATTATCGTTTTTTCCGTAAACTAGCTGCGGTAAAATGATCAGTACAAAAAAAGGAAAATAGTATTTAAAAATATTCTACATTAACTTATAATAGGAAGAATAAATCTACTGTTTACTTCTATTGGAAATAGTCAAAATCTTTTCTAAGGGGGGAAACGAGGCGCTCAAAAATTACGTTTTTTTTTGCATAAAATGTGAAAGGGCTCTTAATGACAAAAGGTGGCAAACAGGCTTATGGCTAGTGTTGACAGGTGTCCCGATTTTCAGGGATCTAGCGACGCGTTTTGTACCTGACCGGGACGCTAAATGTCCCGTTTAAACAAAAAAAAATGAAAAAGTTAAAAAGTAAACGCAATAAATTAAAACCAAGACTTAAAAACCCTTTGTTTTTTTGTTTACTGTCCCGATCTGCAGCCCTAAATCCCGATTTTTTTGACCTCATGTACCGATATAAAACAAGTCTGACCTAGCAACACTACTTACGGCCTGCCTGATGTTACTTTCTTTCTTTCTGTCGCTGTCAATGTCAGTGTCTAAATTTTAGTTGTCAGTAATCTGTTTTACGCATCTCACGTTTGTATTTTATTTAAGTTTGTGTTTGTACTATGTGTTCGGCTTTATGGATTTGTATCCTGGCTATGTCTCTTGCTAATAAAAAAAAACCTGCCTGATGGTAAGCGCCCACCATAGCCTATAGACGCTTGCGATCACTCGCACCGTTGGCTACCCTGACCGAATCCCCTACCCCGTGGAGCCCTGGAACCTTACTCACCAACAGAAACACAACAACACCAAAAATAAAGTGTTATTTTACTGTAATCTTCTGTAAGGTGGAGGTTACTTCCCCAGACGGACGCTCCAATTCGAGTGGAATAACAGTCCGTCCGTGACTGCTTCTATGAAAATATGTATGGTATATTATACCTAAACCTTTATATATTGTATGATGTAATCCGACAGAGATTAGGTAATTACAACTAATTCTTGTAAATAAATATGAATATGAGAACCAAAGTCACCGACATAGCCCACCGAATTAGCAAACTGAAGTGGCAGTGGACTGGTCACATTAGCCGCAGAACTGACGGCCGTTGGAGCCGGAAAGTTCTTGAGTGGAGACCGCGACTCGGTAAACGTAGTGTGGGACGCCCTGTCACATGGGATGATGACATTCGTAGGCTGGCTGGAGTGAGCTGGATGAGAGTGGCAGAAAATCGGGAGCAGTGGCGTGCATTAGGGGAGACCTATATCCAGTGTTGCCAGGTCCGATATTAAAAAATCGGGAAGCGTTATAGATAAAAAAAACAGTAGATTTATGGAAAGAGCTACAAGAAAAAGAGTAGAATGCAGAGGCGTACTTTTTCCAATTTGCACCCTCCCCCCCCCCCCCTTCCCCCAGAATTCGTAAATCAAATAAAGTCAATCAAGATAAAGACCAATAACGAATGTGTTTCTGTGGCTTCTGCCGCTCCTTAATAAGGTTACCTACATTATTAATGACTGATAATGCAACACAACATGCAATTTAAAAAAGATAATCGTATTAAGAAAAACAGGAGATTCATGTAGAGAAACAGTAGAACAGGATAAATTTCAGCAAAACAGGAGATCTCCTGTAAAATCTGGAGACCTGGCAACACTGCCTATGTCCAACGACGGACGAGCATGGGTTGATGATGATGATGATAATATACCTAAACAAAGATTAGCAAGCAATTACTGCAGCAATTTAATATACCTCGATATGGATAAACGATCTAAGTATTAAGACATTACAGTTGCCGAGAAGCTAAGTGTCACGTAGCTCTAACTTAATTACGTCAATTAGTCGAGTTATAACAGTGCGCCTAACGCAATAGTGCAAGGGATAGTCTTCTAACAATTCTGCCTTTAGATGCATACTTTGCTTTGTTTTTCCCCCCGCTTAAATTACTCCATTGAATTTGATGATTTTATACTTTGCCGCTTGACTTGGTTTCAATATTTTGCCGCTGGACAAGCTCCACCGAAGATACTTAAGAAAAGACAAATCTGGCTAAGTTTATGATATTGTAAAGATTTTTTTACGACAAAAAAATCACATGCTCAGTCCCAAATGAAAGTGGCGTTAGGTTTAACTGTTTTTTTTTAAATTAATGATAATTTATTTATTTGCACAAAGTAACTATACGTACTGCAGATAAAATATGGACCATTTGTGCATTGGAAGAATGCATAATCGAATACACAGAGGTTACCAAATTAAGCTGAGCCTGTATCTTGGAGAGGGAAAAATATTTACTTTCCAGGCTTTCTTGCTTTTTCCAGATAAACATTTAATAAAACAAGATTTTTCAATAAATTTAACTAGTTCGACCTCCGTGGCCGAGTGGTTTGTACGGCAGATTTCATGGTGTCGCCGACTCGAGAGGTCCCGGGTTCTTATCCCGGTGGGGGCAGATGTTTGTGTGATGAATACGCGAATTTGTACTCCAGACATGGATGCTTAATATGTATTACTATATAAAAATACTTATAAACGTATTAGTGCCCGGTGATTTCCTCTTTTTGAAGAAAGTGGTTTTCCGAACAAGTTCCAAAAAATAACCTAAAATCTTTCTTTGGACTTAAACTATCTATACCAGATTTCATAGGTATTCGGTTCAGCGCTTTAAGCGTGATGAGGTAACGGACAGACAGACAAACTTTCGCATTTATGGTGTTAGTATGGATTTTACTAGGAAAAAGTCCAGTCGGCCCAGGTGATTCGAACTAGCAGCGCCTTTGACCGCTTTCCTACTGAGACCCTAGTGGACGTGACGAATTTCTTTCAGTAGGTACTTCTTAAGCTATAAGACAGCGTTATTTCTATATATTCAAAGTAAGCATAAAAAAATAGAATAGAAATATACCTAGGTATTTGTTATTCTACAGCGGAATTTCTATGTTGATGTTTAATGTATATCTAATAAATAATAAACAAATATTTCCAACGCCCACACAAATATATAAGACTAACAAATACAAGCATTAAAATTGAAATATATATCTTTGCATACAAAAGACTCATTCCTATAAGACTCTTATCCCCTACGCTACGCGTCTAGTCGTCGCCATCACATGAAATTATCCCACTATTTTTTAAGCGCGGGCCCTTTTAAAATTCCTCCTTTATCTCGGTTTAGGGGATCAACAGACAGACAGACATTGGATCCCTTTCTGAGAACAACCCGGTTCTGATAACGATTCTAACATATATGACGACAGGCGAAGCCGCTCTACTGATATGAGATAATAAAAAATTTACGGATAACTTTATTTATTTGAAGTTTGAACTAGTGGGTGCTAACGACTGCGTCTTCGTGGCATATAACTAGTTACTTTATTAAACAAACTTTCACTTCGTATTTCAGCCTCTTAAATTAATAACGGCGAGTTCGATGGCGCAAGTGGTTAGCGCGTTCGGCTGCGATCGTTGAAGTTGAGCAACTTTCGCAGTGGTCGGTCATTGGATGGGTGACCAAGAATCTTCTATCTCCAGTTCCTCCATGCTTCGGAAGGCACGTTAAGCCGTTGGTCCCGGTTGCATCTGCAGTCGTTAGCACCCACCAATCCGCATTAGGCCTGCGTGGTGGGTCATGGCCCAATCTCCCTATTCCATCCATAGGGAAGGCCTGTGCCCCAGCAGTGGGGACATTAATAACCTGGTGATGAAATTAATACCTATTGACTTATATGCCTACACTTGAAAGTATTATTTTCGTGACAAGAAGTAGACCTCTATGTCCTTCTTCTAGGTTCTGTTTTCACTATTTCAAAATTTGTCCAAGTTGGTTTAGTCATTTTATAGACTAAATACCGTAGTGCCATTACAAGTTAGTTACAATATTAGTAGCATTATAGCTAGCTATTCATAATAATAATAATAAAACTCTTTATTTTACACCATAAAAAATATAAAACGTTATACATAATGGCTGCTTACAGTGTAAAAATGGGCGGTCTTATCACTAAGAGCGATCTCTTCCAGACAACCTTGGGATGGAGAGGACAAGAAAGAAGAAAGAAGCTGGAAAGACGGCGGTATAATTAACTGCATTAATACGCGAGAAAATCTTTATAAAAACCGAGTATGTAAAACAAATAAACACAAATTAATACATACCTATAGAGTTACATACATACATAGGTAAATACAACGGGATTTCTTACCATAAATCTTGTTTATTATGAGTACCCGATATTTCGGCACTGTTGCAAGCGCCATGATCACGGAGTAACTGAAGTAATTGCGGGTAGATGTTATTGGCAGACATATCTGTCTACGCGCTCGAAACCCCTACCACTGGTCACATTCTCACTATTCACTTGCACCTGTTCCCGACACACAATACTCCCAGTATCAGTACCCCTAGCACGAACCAATATCGAATTCGTATCGTTTGCGAGTCCGAAATGTCATTGTCAAATGTGTACTGATTTTTAGTTCTCGATACGTACTTTGTGCCGCTGCTGTTCAAGTTTCCATACAAAATTTGACATTGAAATTTCGGTTTGCAAACTATTCGAATCCGATAATGGTTCGTGCTAGGGGTACTGATCGCGGAATGACACTTATTCGATTTTTGCGGTTTTTACACATACGAACAAGGTACATAGTAACAATCCCGTTAAAAGCTATAATGTTAGTAATGAACAATGAAAGTTTAAAACAATATTAGTAAGTTTGGATTATAAAGAAGCACAACTTAATTCAAAAGTTTTTGATGATGCAAGCGGTTTTTTCCACTTAATAAGAAAGATAACTTATCATAACATAACACAACACCTGTCTCTTAAAACAAACGCGGTCAAAACACCATTAAAAAGTCTTAACCATGAACGAAATTTCTTACTTCCGCACATCTGCTCTTAGGACCCCTAAGGTTCCCACAAAAATCGGCCATACGGAACCGATAGCTCCTCCAATTCAAAACTATAGGAATCTTAAGACAAGGGGTCGTGGCAGTTTAACAAAAATAAACCGTGTATCTTAATAAATAACATTCATTTCGCTTTGAATTTAAAATCTAAATATCGACATTAATAAAATTACGAAGCGTAAAACTGGACCTTATTATAAAATGTAAAATCCATACTTCCGTACCAATATTGCGAATAGGAAAGTGTCTGTCTCTCTGTCTGTTACCTCTTCACGCTTTAACCGCTGAACCAAATTACATGTTTGTTATATAGATAGTTTGTGTCACGGAAAAGGACAAAGGATAGATTTTTTCCAGATATCATTCTTCAAGAAAGTGAAAAGGGCGGAAATTTGTATGGGAAACCATTATTTCGCAAGAAAAGCATTATTTGGTAAACAATGAATAAGTATTATAACTACTGTATGAACAAAGAGTTTTTTTTTATAATATTTTTTAATATTAATATGTAAAATACAGCCTTTAGACATAATTTATCGACCAAAAAGTAAATACATTAAGTACTTAATATAGGTTAGGTTGTTTAATTAAAACAACAACATTAAATAATTTATTGATCACGCACGCCCTTGTAATTAATATTATAAAACCGCAAGATTGAAAAAAAGAACTGTTAAATACATTAAACTTATACCGAATCCAAATAAATGGTGATTCATTTCACAATCACAACACAACAAAACAGGTTGAACGAACATCATTTGAAAGTGATACGTCACGCACGACGAGTCAACGCCCGATAATAACAATATACGAATGTAATTTAGTATTTCAATCACCCAGACAGCGGCGTCGGTGGTGTAATGGTCAGCATAGTTGCCTTCCAAGCAGTTGATCCGGGTTCGATTCCCGGCCGACGCACACTTTTTTGTAATTTTTTTAGTTCTTATAATGATTTTTTAACATAGTTAAAAAGTTCAGTATAAAAGCACTTATAAATAGGCTATAGACATACATCTTTAATTTTAAATTTGTAGTACGTTACACAAAACTATTTTCTATACACTATTCTACACACATTTATTAATAAATTAAATTATTAAATGTATTTATAAATCCATAGACTAATGTTAGCGATTACAACATTAATTGTTATTTACGAACATAGGTAGAACAGTATTTAAAATACGATGACTTAGTTGAAACGAAACGAAATCTGAGTATCGTAGACAATATTCGAACATCTGTGACCGGGCTAATCTGTGGACAGGCTAATCTGTGATCATCAATGCTTCAGAAAAGCGCGAAATACCCGCCGGGTGCGGCCAGAGTGCACTCAGATTCAGATTTACACACTACGATAAATCGTTACGATTAGACTGTACAGTCCGAACGGTACCGATAAATCGTAGCGTGTATGTAACAATAAACATTATAACAATAAAACTGCACAGTTTCCTATACTAAACGAAATCGTATAAACTGTACCGTTCGAACTGTACAGTCTGATCGTAACGATTTATCGTAGTGTGTATGGCGGGTATAAGAGTGGATAGCGAAAAAGTTATGAGATAAAGTATTTTGTAATGTGAATTGTACAGTTAGTTAAAGTGATGATAACCCTTGAGAGTTGCTTGATTTTTAATTACCTACATAATTACGGTTGCGTAACGGTAATGCGATTCACCGTATTATTATCATATGTCTCGACTGGCATCAAGGTCTTTAATTTATTGACTTGCAAATATTTAGTTCAAAGTCAATAGTGGAGTTATATAATTAAATATTAGTGTCGGTCCTAACAGACCATAATTTTCTATCTTATCATTTGAGTTATATGGAAATTATACTGCCGAAGGAGTTTCACTCATTGAAAACATTCTAAATAGTTACTACAGCCAATGCCTTTGTTACTTAAAAGAATAGGGTATTTGGCAGTATTAAAAATAAAGTGCCAATTGATAGCATCTGTGTTTAGAATGAATATTGGCAGGGGTTTTTATCATTTTTACAAAAAAAAATTTAATAATTTTACTAAAAACCCACGAAAAAGATAATAGTTTTCTTATCTATTGTCACGTGACCCAAAACGCTTGGGATTGGCGGAGCCTAAAATGACGTCACACGCAAGTAAACTTCTGGTTAAAGTGACATTACATTGTATCGTTTGACGTTTTAATAACAGCCGTGTGACGTCACACACTAGTAAGACGGCATATTGTCGAGAAAAACGAAAATGGAGTTTTTGATTTGGTTATTTGTACTGAAATATACAACAGAATGATAAATATCCACTTTTTACGGACTCCATAAACATTAGTCAATAATGTGAGATCGTTTTCTAAAACTTGTAAAATACCCTATTATAGACATTGCCTTGATCTGTGGTTGTTGAAATTTTATCACTACGAATTGATGTAAAACACAAAAATAAACTATTGAACATAGACATAGTCGAAAATTCTTCATCAATGCTATTGAATAAATTTAACTGTTTATTATGAAAGTTAAAATGATTTTTTTTTCTCACTGGGATAGAAGGCAGCCAGAAAATATAAAAAGTTTTCTAATATTTATTTATTTATTCATCTTTAACAAAGTTTCTTTACCGATTTTTGTAGATTTAATACAATTAAACTTATTAAGTACACATTAGATATTAACAGCTTTACTATTTATCAATATCACATTCAATTTTAAAAAACATATTATAGTTTCATCATCATCATCATCAGGCTATTAATGTCCCCACTGCTGGGGCACAGGCCTTCCCTATGGATGGAATAGGGAGATTGGGCCATGACCCACCACGCGGGCCCAGTGCGGATTGGCGGGTGCTAACGACTGCAGATGCAGCCGGGACCAACGGCTTAACGTGCCTAATGATAATAATAGTTTACTAACATAAAATTTAATTAAGATTGGATAAGACCATACCAAATGACAAAAAAAACACTAAATTAAATAGGTACCCATTTATAAGAGTTTTCAGGAATTTGTTACATGATAAGTTTTTGAGGTATGTGTGTGTGCATGTATGTATGTGTGTGTGTCCATAATATAAGTATGCAGTAGTGAAAAGTTTCGTTGTGCCTGTGCTACTGCTTCTTGCAACAAATGCATTATACGCCTTATTCCAAAACGCGAAATAAAGTTAGTCTTGGTTTACACCTAGTTAAAAAGAATTAAACCGACGAAAAAACCGGAGGAAGTTCTCAAGTCGACGCGCATATTTCTTTTCTTTATGTATAACCACGCATAACTTTTTAAATGGTAATCCGATTTGATAATTCTTTTTTTATTGGAAAGGGTATACCCCGAAGTTGGTCCTATATTAATTTGGAAAAAGAAAACCAAACCTAAGGATATGAAAACAGGGAATTATTGATTGTTCACTCACTGATTGTAATGTATGACCACACATAATAAAAATAATAGAGTAATAGCAAAAAAAATTAAAAGGAAAAAATAAAAAAAATAATAATAAAAAATAAATAAAATAATAATAATAAATGCGAATGAAAAAAAAAATAAAAAAACATTTACCCCTTAGTAATAAAATTCAAATAAAATCTTTTAATTTTATGCTCGCGCAATAAGTTTAAATATACGTATCTTTCATATTATTGTTATTTATTTATTTCTACTAACCAAATAAATAACAAATCTATGAATCATCACTTTTCAGTGCTATCCAAGTTACCCTAGTATCCCATCCTATAACTCAAGCCTTACAATGCTTTGGGGCAAGGCTAAATGCTGTGAGTGTTATTAACATTTTTATATTTATACTGTGTGACACAGCAATCAAAATGCAGGTGAACAATTAATGTATAATTTCACATTATGTAATGAAGGGTGACTTCATGAATCATCTCTGAAGTCATTTTTCAACTTGACGACTGTTTAAATGATAAAACAGGGAGAAAAATCAGCCCTTTGCTGAGTTTCTTGCCGGTTCTTCTCAGTACAAGGTCTCCCGCGGTAGATTTACGAACCGATGGCGTAGCTTCTAGACATTCATGAGTGCTTGTAACAGCCTAAACTGAATAAATGATTTTGATTATTATGATTATGATTAGTGCTATCCAAGTTACCCTAGTATCCCATCCCATAACACAAGCCTTACGGTGCTTTGGGGCTAGGCTAAATGCTGTGAGTGTTATTAACCTTTTTATAAGTATTTCACTTTACAAGGAAGATTTCATTAAATTAGATCTACTCAACGGAATTCCCTATCAATGAAAGAATGGTCCTCCTACGATTGGTTATCATTAATTTTACGTATGACTAAGCTGGATCTTGTATGTTTACAAATTGATACATATGCTCGGGATTCCCAATTGCTCTGTTAACATCCAGAGATGTAGCTTCCCAAGAAACGTTCCGTCAGACAAACTATTAATATTGCTTCCCAAGAAACGTTCCGTCAGACAATCTATTTTATTTTTCCACAACATTACACATGTTAACACTATGTATACATCTGCCAAACTGTGTAACAGTTTGTCGGCAGCAGCTCCCGTGATAATCTTTATATATATAATTCTTCTGTGAGTGTGTATGTCACTGAACTTCTCTTAAATGACTGGACCGATTTTGATGAAATTTTTTGTGTGTGTTCAAGGGGATCTGAGAATGGTTTAGATTCACAATTTTGTCCGCTGGACAACCCCTATTTTTTTAGGGCGGTACGAAGTTCGCTGGGTCAGCTAGTCTTTTATATGTATAAAAACCTATCTAGTTCAACAAAAAAATAAAAACACATGCACAAACACACAGACACACTTAACTTACATACACACGTGTGCGCACACAGTAAGATACTTTTACTTTTTTTTTATTAAAAAATGTAAAAGCTTCCCAATGTATCATGAATTGGGGATGGTATGTCCGTCCGTCTCTCAGAGGGTCTTATATTATGAATTGTAACAAGTACACAGTTTCTTATATTTTTTTATCGCTGCTATAAAAACAATAGATAAAATAAACTTATATAACAAAATGGTGGTGGCTTAATAGAAGAATTAAACGTTACTAGAACGATTGAAAAAACGGGTATTTTTGCAAATATGTAGACCGTCTGAATATCTCTGAGACCTGAAACCTTTCTTGTCTAAAGAATGACGATATTGATCCCCCTACAGCTTTACATATATTTATTTTTATTGTTGTAGTCGCATTATATTATTTTAATAAAGACATACGACATATTAACTCTTAAAAGAAAAAAAGAAGATACTAATTAGATTTTTAAAAATCCCCCAAATATTCATTAGTGCTTGTTGATATTTTATGCAAGTATAAATGGTGATGGTAGATGATAGTCGTTGAATCATGTGGAATTGGTTTCGCCGATTTTTTCTTTTAACCGAAACACACTAAGAATATATTAATATTCTATATATTAATATTAATATATTCTTAGTGTGTTTCGGTTAGTATACTAAACACACTGTTCTTAGTGTGTTTCGGTTAAAAGAAAAAATCGGTGAAACCAATTCCACTTGATTCAACGACTATCATCTACCATCACCATTTATACTTGCATAATTTAAATATCAACAAGCACTAATGAATATTTGGGGGAAAAAATAGGTATCGAATCGCATCTCTGAGTAAAAGATTATTATAAAACATAACTGGGCGATACGAATTCTTCGTCACACACATGACATTGTCTTCCTTGAATTTCAAGATCTTTGATAGCAGCAAAGCCAAAACTAATTAGTCACGGCATTTTGTGAGCACTACATCTTCATTAACATCTACCCTGGTTAGTCATTGTACTCATTGTGCGAGTGCACACACGCGTTGATGATGACAAAGAGATTTTCCTGAATGACGTTTATCGATTTCGAGAACCACCAAAAAAATGCCGTACATACTTGCCTTGTTATGTTACCTTTTGTTTACCATCTCGTAAAACAAAAGTAAACATTTCAAATGGCTGTTAAAAGTCTTTAAACCGTACTCAGAAACGTCAAATTAATTTAATGGCATAATTCATTAGGACCCGTTGTTATCTCATTCTTCAAAGAAGAAGTATTTCAACCTTTGTTGATGTACTTCTTCTCAGCTAAACCCAATTTGTTTTTTAATAAATTAAAATCACCTATATTATTAATTTTTTATTGATTTATTTATTCTTTGGTTGTTCTCCCGCCGTAGTTTTGCGAACCGATGGCGTAGCTTCTTGACCTTCACAAGTGCTTGTAACAGCCTAGACTGAATAAATGACATTTCATTTCATTTCATATCGCAAAATGACAGCTGTAGTCAAACTTAAAATTTAATTGATTTATGTTTTTATTTATTTTTAAGCATTTAACTGCTAGATGTTTAAATCTAAAGAAAAGTTTACTAGAAAAAAATCCACGCGGACCCGTCCGCTGCCTGGTCCGCGTGGTTTTTTTTTCTAGTAAATTTTTCTTTAGATTTAATTGATTTTCCTGAGTGCGGCCGTGTAAGCCTCATTTGTTTAGTTCGTTTATGTTAAATAAATCCTCTTAAATGAAAATAGAAACATTATTTTTTTCACTGTTGTAAATAAGTAGTTAAAATTAAGGAATATCTCTCCAAGGACTCTTTGGGGATAAAAATTAAGAAATATGTCCTCTACCTGAAATTCTCCTCCTGATCTATTAATAACTCTAAATAAAGAAAAGAGGATCAAGTACAGATCCCTGTGAAACTCCCACCTCTACTTATTTCATATGAAAGCGTTACGTACTCGCGCGGATTGTTAAAACACACGCGTGACGTCATTACCTTCTAACAGCTACAATCTACAAACAATCGTACAGTTCATTGGAAACATTAAGATCTGCACCTCTATTCTGTAAGCAAATATCCTCGATATCAACGCTGCGGCAGAAATACTCCAAATAGATTAGATATTTATTTTTATCAGTTGACTTATGCTACGAGAATAATTAAAAACGATAAAAATGGTAATTATTGTTTTCAGAAATCATCTTGTCATTATTACAAAATATTAGTCCTAAAAGATACATAGTTACAATGGAATCATAATATTGTTTTTTTGCGATACCTTATTTTTGTTATGAATACCTAAAGCTTATAGGTAGAACACAGCAAAATTAGAAAAGAAATAAAAGAGAAAGATAATAAATTATAAAAGTATTATAATACCAACAGATCATTATGCTACTTAATTAAAAATATAAAAGCTATCTGAATAGGGTATTTGACAACTTTTAGAAAACGATCTCACGTTATTGACTAATGTTTGTGGAGTCCGTAAAAAGTGGATATTCATCATTCTGTTGTGTATTTCAGTAAAAATAGCCAAATCAAAAACTCCATTTTCAAGTTGCTGCGAAAACGTTTCTCTGGACAATATGGCGTCATACTAGTGTGTGACGTCACACGACTGTTGTTAAAAGTCAAACGATGCAATGTAATGTCACTTTAACCGGAAATATGCGTGTGACGTCATTTTAGGCTTTTTGGGTCCTGTGACAATAGATAAGAAAACTATTATCTTTTTCGTAGGTTTTTAGTAAAATTATAAATATTTTTTTTGTAAAAATAGTAAAAACCCCTGCCAATATTCATTCTAAACACAGATGCTAACAATTGGCACTTTATTTTTAACATTGTCAAATACCCTATTGAAGAGATCCGGGCAAAAAGCTTATAACGTAACTTATAATCCTTTGATTATAAACACGCCTAGATAGAGAAATCTCAATAAACCAAGCAAAGAAAACTGCTCATGTTACACGCAATGTGTGCGTGATTCTGATGTCAGATTATTTGAAATCAGTCAATGTACGCATGTTTAACGACGGGCTTATCTACCATATGTAGTAGATATTTTTGAGGCGCTTCCGTATATAGTTAATATAAGAAACAAAACCTAAATAAAAAATTGTGTGTGTGTGTGTGCGTGTGTGTGTGTGTGTTATGTGTGTGGATATTAAATTATGTATAGATCTAAGACAAGCTAGTAATTCTTTGCACTAATTGTTCAAGATTGTCATAGTTAAATTGTTCCAACCATTTTATAACTAATTGCTTAATTTTTTTTTACTTATGTTGTATACAGTATTTGAATCACCGTAGCACTTTGTTATAAATGTACGGTATCAAAGGTATAATCATATCATCCGTCGCGTCGCTCTCTATTCACTCTCGCGGTTGAACTCAACGTTGAATTATATTACAGAATTATGACGACAGCTTCATTTTAAATAGCGCAGCACAAGGCAGACGGACTGCCGATGCCGCGCGGGAAAACCCATTCGTACGATGCGA
This sequence comes from Chilo suppressalis, assembly GCA_902850365.2. Taxonomy (NCBI): domain Eukaryota; kingdom Metazoa; phylum Arthropoda; class Insecta; order Lepidoptera; family Crambidae; genus Chilo; species Chilo suppressalis. Next base: position 15,591,592 of record OU963916.1, read on the forward strand.
TTCTTGAAACTACTTGTGTTTATTTTAACGACTCATTGTGTGCGCCTTATACTGCTTATAATACATCTTGATATTGCGCACAGAGAGATAACATTATCATTATATAATTTCTATAATGAGTATCGCGTACACATAGGATTCGTATATTTTCTAATCAGATATTCGCCTGCGGCTTTACCCGCGTGGACTACAACTTTTATCACTCACTAGCGGCCTGCCCTCGCTTCGCTTCGGTGTAGAGCTGAAGTGTAGACTACAGTTTTTGTTCTCAGGCTTGTATTATACACAATGACATTCATCTATGATTCTTCTTATACCAGCATGCAAAGTCTCAGCCCGATCGGTTTAAAATTGACAAAGTTTCATACAAACTTTCATTACCTATTTTATCCCCTTAGGGGTAGAATTGATCAAAATCCTTTCTTAGCGGATGTCTTCGTCATAACATCTACCTGCATGCCAAATTTCAGCCCGATCCGTCTAGTGGTTTGGGCTGTGCGTTGATAGATCACTATGTCAGTCAGTCACCTTTGAGTTTTAGATATATAGATAGGTACATATTTATTTTCTTTATTCTATAAACTAGATTATCATAATCAGATACATATAAAAGGTTTCGTGGTTCTTTAAACATGAGGGCTACAATAGAAAAACACTCTTTTATTATTGTAATCAATTTATTTCCTTCATACCGATTTTCGTACTTCTAAATCTAGGAATAATGAAATTCCATACAAACTTTAACCCGATAATTTTAAAACGTAATATTAAACTTGTATCATTATAAAGTAATTTAACAAACATATTTTTATCTCATTTTATTTATAAGCATTTAACTGCTCAAAGTTGAAATATAAGGAAAATGAGACTAGAAAAATAAAATCTAACTTGAAGACTGAAGAAGTTTCTAACTTCGTTCATCTAAGGCCGTATACAGAAAGAAAGCCGAAAGCCGATCGGCGCCGATCAGCGCCGATCGGCGCTTATCGGCGCCTATGGGTGCGGCCAGAGTGCACTCAGATTCAGAGTCAGATTCAGATTCTGAAAACAAGCGCGAGAAATAAACAGTGTAGTCTAAGCAGGTTGCCTGCTTTTTCTCGCGCTTTGTTTTCTGAGTCTGAATCTGAATCTAAATCAGGAGTGCACTCTGGCCGTACCCTTCGACTACACTGTTTATTTCTCGCGCTTGTTTTCGAAATCTGAATCTGAGTGCACTCTGGCCGCACCCTATTGGCGCTGATCCTTTTTCTATGGACCGACCGGACCAGCGCGTGTCGGCGCTGGTCCGAATAATAAATAATTTGTATTTGAATTATTATCCTTACATTAAATCAATGTAGTTATAATCTTTTTATAAATCTAATAACTTTATCTTTTATTAACTAAGCGCTAAAATTATTTGTTTCGTACTTACCGAATGGTGACAACAAGTCTTTCTTCTGGAAGGATTGGTTGTTTATGCCAATTGCACCAATTTTTCATCAAACGGCTTTTCACTAAATCCAAAATATAATAAAATGTTTCTTGAATCATTCTTGTATATGTATAAAATCTTTGATCATCAAATTTCAATTTTTTTACAAATAAATGATGGTATTCTCCGAAACGTTTCCTTTCTCTATTTATAGGATGTATAGCTTTTTTTCGTATTTTTAAATACACATTTTCTAACATAACCAGATCATCGTCCGATGAGTCCGACATTTTGCTTGATCTGCTTTCATCGGCTTCCTTTATGTAGGAAGGATTCTTTCTGTATACGGCCTAAGTCATCTATGTAAGTTAACGCCTTATATTAGGAGATGAATTTATTAAAGTTCCCTTCTTTAAGGCTAATTAAGTTCTGTGCGGTTAATTTTTTACTCTGTGTCACAGATTACTTAATAGTTTATATAAGTAAGCTGTGTTAAGTTCTGTGGGTGTTCTCTTATTCCGTGCATATTGCCCTGTCACCATCACAATTCACAACCCATCCCAGTGACTCACTTTTCGCCCATATCATCATCTTAAAGCCCTTCGAATTCCGTGTCTTTTTAAGCTCTCATAAGTCCTCTTGGTTCCTCCCTAATGTGGGGGGGGGGGGGGCGAAGGCGTTGGCACTATACGGAGCCCCGGTCTGGACTGGGTGCCTGTCGTCCCGCACGAGGGCCCCTATTGCGCAGGCCGCATAGGGTCATCGCGGTCCGGGCCGTGTGGGCTTACCGCACGGTCAGCCACGGGGCTGTCTGCGTCCTGGCAGGTACGCTCCCGTGGGAAGTTGATGCACTGGTTCTGTCCCAGGTGCATCAACACAGAGCCGCGGCGAGAATGTGAGGCGAGCTGCCCGTTCTGGACGAGGTAGAACGGGTCCGCACCGAGGCGTAGAGAGAGGCTCTGCGCCGATGGGGCGAGGCACTCGCCAACCCAGCCGCTAGCCACCGGACGAGAGGCAATCCGTCCGGTGTTGGAGGAGTGGGTAGGGCGCCAGCGGGGCAGTCTCACCTACCGCCTGGTGCAGGTACTGATCGGCCATGGGTGCTTCGGTCACTACCTGTACCGTGTCGCCCATCGGGAGGAGTCGCTGCACTGCGCCTCTCCCAACGACACGGCCGAGCACACACTAATCGTGTGCCTGGCCTGGTGAGTTTTAGTGGCCGCCGAGCGCCGCACTATGATTGCGGCGCTCGGCGGTTGATATCTTTCGTTGCCAAGCATGGTTAGAGCCATGCTTGGTAGCGAGAGGCCCTGGAAGGCTGCCGCCTCCTTCTGTGAATCGGTGATGACGCAGAAGGAGGCCGCGGAGAGGGAGCGGGCGAAGGACGCTCTAGCCGCTCCCCTTCGACGTAGACGGGTGGGCCGAAGAAGGCAGGCAGCCATGACTGCCGGTCTTCGTCGGCCCTAAGGTGGTCTGGGCGCGGCATGGCCACCGCGTGCTCTAGGTGCGATTCGGCATAGGCCACCCCGTCAGGGGATTGGCTAGTATCCTAGCGTAATCCCCCAGAGCCGTGTCGCCCGGTCCACTCTTTGGGCCGGGCCGGCCCGGGGTCTTCTCAGTGAAGTGGCGCACACAAAGGTGCGCCGATCCTGAGATGCTCCCACATGGGCGTAGGAGGGTACCGGTGAGTTTTAGTGGGTAGAACCGGCGCTGCGTCCCGCGCCGGGTGAGTCCCACACACGCCGTGCTCCTCGCCAGCGCATGGTACGGTCTGTCAAGGCACGGTAATATTATCTAATATTACAGTGGTCAAGGGATTTCTCATCGACAAAAAAAAGTCCTCTCGGCTACGCACGAGCCGCCCGCCGCGTGATATCGCACCTCGCGCCGCGCAAAACTCGCGGCCAAGGGCATCTCAGCCTCAACCGTCACCAATATCGAAAAAAGTGGAATGACCTAAAATGTTCCTTGGTTCAATACCGCGGTGCTTTTTTCATATATTTTAAATTTGGCCCCATTCTCAAGATATGGGGAATTTTCTGTGAAAACACACGACTATTCGGTCGAAAACATCGTTTTTGAAGTTATACTTCTTTAGGCGCGTTATGAAAAAATGATGAGAGTGAAATTTTTAGATGCGCGCGCATCACTGTAACCCAAAAGTAACAGCATGAAGTTGGCCGCGGGCGCGTTATGAAAAAATCATGTGAGTGAAATTTCGAGATGCGCGCGCATCACTGTAACACAATAGTAACACCATGAAGTTGGCCGCGGGCGCGTTATGAATGTTAGTGTCTAATAATGGTGAATTATTAACCACTTAGTGGTTAATAATCCACCATTATTAGACATCTGTTCGAAAGGTACTTTGAACGATCCACGGAGCTCCATAAGATGATCGCGTTGTCAAAAACAATGTTGGCACGCTCGTCGCCTCTGATCACTGTTTTCATATTTATAATATTTATCCACGTGTTTCTAGTTTCTATATAGACACAACGTGTTCTAGTTACTTACAAGTGCTAATTACATATGGACTAATAACTTAAATTCAGTAGTGATTTTAATTGAATATTTATTTAATTTTTCAAATTAAAACTGAACTTAATTGACTGTGTTAACTATCCTTTTCCAGTCCTTTTATTATTTTATTGTAATTATTAATTATTTGCATGCAATTAAAAAATATTTTTAATGATGACTCACGCGCGTACATAAGTTACGCATCCATTTTTTTTTTGATATCCAATTTTTTTTTTATTTTTCCATAATATTTTTTACATCTTCTTAAAGCCCTTCAAAATCTGCATCTTATGAGCCCTCATACAACCTCGCGGCCCTAAACCTCGGGGTATCACGGGTGAGTCGCACTTTCAGCGAAAATGGGGGCCCACTGGAGCGAACGAAAAAACATTTTCAATGTTAAAGATCTTTGTAGGATATGTGTGAAACTACATATGTGTTGTTGACGTCTAACAGGCTATTTATTTTAACTAGAACTTTACTGTACTGTATTCCGATTCTTAAAAAAGCTCATTAAAATTCTAAACTAGTAATCTATTGTCATTTAGGATTTCTCAGTAAGTGTGATACGACAATGTCAATGATAGGAATCACACGCTGGAATTCTTTAGAACCATGAGTATGGAGGTTTTGTTAATTTTTTTTTCGTTTTTCTTTCGAGAATTATTTGCGTCATTGTACACATTGAACCTCTATCACTTCTTTATGGTTTCGTATTTCATATTGACGAAATAGAAATGAGTTGATCCCTTAGATTAAAACAAAAAGGGGTTGATCCAGTTGATCAATTCTCGTGTAGCTTCATGAGCAATTTTTATATCTGTTTAGGAACTTAAAGACAAAGAAGAGTAGATACGAATTGTACCTACTAAAAACACGCGACCTCGAAATATCAGGAGATACTGTTTAAAAAATATCTTTAGATAGATTAACTTAATATATTCACAAATCCAGCGGTTAAATGCTTAAAATTAAAGACAATAGATTTCGTTGAATTTCTATAAACCAAATTATTTTAAGTTATTAACTGTAACATTTATAAATCTAAAAAAAATTTTACAATTTTTAAATATAGAAAATGATAAAATATTTTAATGTCAATAGATACTTCAAAGGAATAGAAGGTACTTCTGCGCTTTAATAATAAATAAACTTGATTTCACATTTGATATTTGTTAGGACTTAATAAGAAGCTGTATCAATATTATCACATATGGCGAAAGATAAGAACACTTTACCATAATCTAGTATAAAAAACAAGAAGATCAAAGGAAGAAAATTTTACCTTTAGTCTTAGCTAACACGGTTCTTGAGATAAAGCATGTTGATAAACAGACAGATAAACAGAGGGACAGACATACATACGGTGATACGGAAGCCTAAAAAAAAAGATCCTTAAAAAGAAAAGTCTTGTCACCCTTGTTCGTGCACATCAAATAACAGAACTGTGCACCTTAAATTAAGTAATTACAAAAACAATTTAAATAATTATATCTCCATTATCATTGGAGGTGGTCCCAGGTTACGAAATAAGGCTTTCACGCCAGCCCCACAATTTAAAGTTAAAGTGACTCCTATGGTAATGGTTTATTACCAACAGCCTAATAATTTTATGAAAAGCTTTTTAGTTTTGCAATAAATTACGGTCTATTCTGTCAGAGTTTCTCTAAAATTAAAACTATATTGGCCGAGTGGTTTGTACGCCGGGTTTTAGGGTGTCGCCGACTCGAGAGGTCCCGGGTTCAAATCCCGGTGGGGGCAGATGTTTGTGTGATGAATACGTGCATTTGTACTCCATGGAGTGGATGTTTAATATGTATTTCTATATAAATATACTTATATATGTACAGTATATGTATTCTATCCTTTACCCTAGTATCCCATAACACAAGCCTTATAGTGCTTACTTTGGGGCTAGGCTAATTGGTGTGTATGTTGGAAATATTTATTTTATTTAATTATCTAAAGAAAAGTTTACTAGAAAAAAAAACCACGCGGACCAGGCAGCGGACGGGACTTGAACCCGCATCCTTCGCTATCCGGGCGAATGCACTGACCATTATGCTACCACGGTCCTATTAGCCGCGTCGAAATTTTCCTAGCCTTAAGCTGCAAGGCAGCGCCATCTCTTCGCATTTTTTTCTAGTAAACTTTTCTTTAGATTTAAACATCTAGCAGTTAAATGCTTAAAAAATAAATAAAATCATAACTATAATTGCTATTTCTTCTTTCAAATGTTTAATACTTGAAAAAGTATTCATTTGACATTGTGGGTTACCTACAATGCGAAGAGATGGCGCTCCCTTGCAGCTTAAGGCTAGGAAAATTTCGACGCGGCTAATAGGGCCGTGGTAGCATAATGGTCAGTGCATTCGCCCGGATAGCGAAGGATGCGGGTTCGAGTCCCGTCCGCTGCCTGGTCCGCGTGGATTTTTTTCTAGTAAACTTTTCTTTAGATTTAAACATCTAGCAGTTAAATGCTTAAAATAGTTATTTATTATACAAGAGTGGAAAGTTCCTTTTTAACCGCGTGCTCGATTTGGATGACCGAGCAAGCGAAGGATTCTAAAGTTGAATCACGAGCGCAGCGAGTGATTCTAAATTAGAATCCTGAGCGTCAGCGAGGGAAACAAACGAGCACAAGGTGAAAAATCTTTCCACTCGAGTGCAATACGTAACTTTTCATCCCACCTCAGCGAGGAAATGACAAAATGAAAAAGAAAACAATTTATAATGACAAAATATTTTTATTTCAATTAAAACACATTAAGATAATCTATAAATTGAAGAAAATAATAAGAAGTAGAAAATAATTAAGAAATATTAAATGTAACGTTGCTACAGTTACTTATGTTAAGTTTAATATTTTTGTTAGGTAATGTTATGTTGGTGTTTGTGAATTGTGCGCTGTTTTGTGGTAAACTACTCGTATCAGTAATTTTAAATAGTTGTGCCGATTCATTGGATTCTATTGGCGTAAATGTTGGCGAGAGAGGGCTATTGTTTCCAATCTTATGGGGGCTCATTTTAGATGTAGAAGGGCGAGACCAAGAATCTGACAGAGGTTCTTTCAGCGTTATGGCCTCCACGATACTATTACAAATTTTTGATTTACTTTGGATTGAATCCTCTATGTATCCCTCTACAACCGAATTAGACTTCCAGCCTCCATGGCGCTTAAGCGATAGAAGATCAGCCCCTGATTCGGCCAAAAGTGTGGCTGAGGTTCTTCTAAAACAGTGACCGGTGTATAACGGGGGTTCTAAAAGTCCGAGAAAAGTTGCTATTTCTCGTGGAATACTGCCAATTTTATTCTGACCCATAGGTTGTCGGATACACTTTCCGTTGCGATATTGTAGAAAAAATCGTTCAATTGGGGTGTTAGAAGGACGTAAAGCTTGATATTTCTGAACAATGTTTACATATTCCTTGCGAATAACGAAGTTGCGGTCTTTTTTTGTCTTGGTATTTAGTACATTAATTAATAGCAATTCATCAGAATTATGAGAATATTTTGATACGTTATTGACATTAAGTAGTGTAAGTTCATTTGTTCGACATGCTCCGGTTATATCAATAATAAGAACAACCTGTAACAAAAGAAGTATTTATAATCGTAAATAAATTAATCAAATTAAAAATATTGTAAGTACTATGTACAATTTTATCAACAACAAAAAATTACACGTATTGACTTACTTTTGCCGCTAAATATACGGAATCAGGTGCTTCATTAATAAACTTTGCAATTTCAGATGCTGTGAAAACCTTCGATTTTTTTGGTTTATAACCAGATGAGGCTCTTTTTAAAAATGCCACTAATTTATGATAGGTGTCGATATGAACGTCTTTCTTCATCTTAATTGTTAATTTTAGCATTGAATACGTACTCCATAGCGTGCTTGCTTTCTTGGTCTCAGATAATTCTATAAAATATGCCAGCAAAACGTTTTCGGAGAAAGTTTTTGCTCCTTTAGCTAGTCGCCACATGTTAAATATATCGTACTGTTTCAAATACTTCTCTCGTGATTGCTGAGGGAGAAGGCTCATTTGCGCATTATTAACTGTTTCAGTTAACTCAGTTGGCGTTAGATAAACTTCATCGTCGCTAATGTCACTCATTTTAGTTGATTTTTTTGTACAGTTTTTAGGTTATGTTAATTATATTAAGCAATAAAACGTGAAAAACTAGAATGGCGCGAAGCACGCAAATAAAACAAAGAAACCAAGAAGGTTCCAAATTTAAATTTTTTCACAATTTAAAAAGTTCTAATCATAAATTTGGCACCATAGAGGTTACATTAAATAGGTTTAATGACGTTTTGAATTTACAATTATATTGAGTACTCATTATATGTGATGTTCTAAATTCAAATCTACTTTGCCGCTCAAGCGAATAAAATAGAATTTTCCAGCCAGATTTCGAAGCGCAAAATTACACTTTCCGAGGTGGTGGGATGAAAAATAAATAAAATCATAATTATTTAATTATTATTAGTATATTTGACAGTACGTCTATTTTTTGTAGTCTTTAGAGTAATAAGGTTTAAATTTGTTGATAATCGTGTGACAATTAAACCAAGTAATAGTCAAACTGTGATATTCTCTAACTGAAATATTTTAACTTGCGTTAAGTTCCAAATCAAAAATTATTACAAAACATTAACTTAATTTGATAGACAATACTTATACAAAAAAAAAGTTTCTATGCCCACAGCGCCGACCATTGAATTACATTTAGTGATAACTTTGCCAAACTTAATCATGTTGACATTTTCAGAATACATAAATTGATATGGTATTAGATAATGTTAAGAATATCTAAAATTTGATTATTATCGTAACTACAGTATTTATTATATTATATTAGGTCAAAATAACGAATATTAAAAGTAAGCCGCTTGAAGCGAGTTTATGCGAAAATATAAATCAGTTAACTAATTTTGGTAAACCCAATAAATTATATAACAATTGAATTTTTAAATAAAAAGATACAAGGAAACAAAAAATTTCACAAACTTCAAAAGAGCTTTTAATTAGTCAACTTAATTTTATTTCATTCATTTCATATCAAAATCTTTAATAATTTAGGTATGTAATCTTTGTCGTACTATTCGTTAGTGGAATTCTTTACCCGCGCACGTGTTCCCTCCTTCCTATAATCTGGGGTCCTTTAAGAGAGGCGTGAAGAAGCATTTTTGCAACCCGGCAAGGTGAGGATGGTTGGTGTAGCAGTTTATAACTGTTGTACTAGCTATCTTCGCGTTTGGACTTTATCACAACTTAACATCAGGTGGGGTGAGCCAACCTCGCTATAAAAAAAAACGACGGATTGTACTCCAGGAGTGCCGGCAGAAGTGAAAACTTAAATATTAACGTTATGCATTTTTGATATTTTGTAACGGTTAGGGAAATAAATTGCACGAATTGCTTTAATTATCAGTATAAAAGTACTATCATGTATGTGGTAGAATACAATATTTATTTATTGCGCTATCGTACACAAACATGACAATTTATATTACATTAAAAAAGTTTATCTCTCAGAAAAATCAACTTACATGAATCACGTTTAAGCGCACTTAGCGACATCTATTGTAAAGAAATCAACTTACATGAATCACATTTAAGCGCACCTAGCGACATCTATTGTAAAAAAATGCATTTTTTTACAATAGATGTCGCTAGGTGCGGTTAAATGTGATTCATGTAAGTTGATTTGTACGGACGTCCTAGATAGAGATTTATTACCATAATACGATAAAATAAAATATTACTATGTAATGTTTCGTCCAATATATTGAAAGTCTACAACCTTTTCAATTTTATTGTGTGTCATAATGTGATCAGCCCTCATGTTTAACCTGACGCGAGTTTAACATTTTTACCCATACAAAGAAAACAACGCCGCTAAAGAAGTTTTCACTTCAAAAAGGTACAAGCGTCAGATGTTTCGCGGGAGTAAACCACAAGGCGTCCATTACGACAAATTAGGGGACATGCGTGAAAGAAGGCACCTCGGGTGATTTTTTGAGGAAAGCCGTCCATCTTGGTGGTCCGACGATTTGATTTGTGGACCACCAGAGAAGCGTGCTTCATTAGGGTTTATTGTTATTTTTTTTACATATTTTTTTTGCCAAAAATTTCAATTTAACGTAATCTTTTGTTTTTAAGCATTTAACTTCTAGATGTTTAATTCTAAAGATAATTTTACTATAAAAAATCCACGCGGACCAGGTAGCAGACGGGACTCGAACCCGCACCTTTCGCTATCCGGGCGAATGTACTGACCATTATCATGATCATCATCAGCCTATTAATGTCCCCACTGCTGGGGCACAGGCCTTCCCTATGGATGGAATAGGGAGATTGGGCCATGACCCACCGCACAGGCCCAGTTCGGATTGGTGGGTGCTAACGACTGCAGATGCAGCCGGGACCAACGGCTTAACGTGCCTTCCGAAGCACGGAGGAGCTCAAGATAGTAAATTTTCAGTCACCCATCTAATGACCGACCACTGCGAAAGTTGCTTAACTTAAGCGAAGCGAGGGCTGGCCACTAGTACTAAATATAAAGTCAACTATAAAATCATTGTAATATCTATATCCTTAATGATGTAATGGAAGGTGACTTCAGAAGTATCTCTGAAGTCATTTTTCAACTTGACGACTCTGTGTATAATAAATACAGGGAGAAAAAAACAGCCCTTGCTGTGTTTCTTGCCGGTTCTTCTCAGTACAAGGTCTCCCGCCGTAGTTTTGCGAACCGCGATGGCGTAGTTTCCTGAACTTCACAAGTGTTTGTAACAGCCTAGACTGAATAAATAATTTTTGATTTTGGATGAGTTATCAAAATTACGTCGAACTCACAACCAAACCAAAAGCTAAATGATTTATATCGAAGCAAACAAGTCACCTAGTTCACACTAAAACAATACACACAAAAAAGGTCCTAAATCCTTAGAAGAACTCCAAAAAAAACATGATTCATCGTTACAGTTCCGACAAATGGTTTTTGTCATTAAACACTCGACTCGGCCTTAGAACGTGCTTGCCACATGCTCGCGCGCACGTATGCGTTTTTATAGTTCACAAAGATCGTTTACAGATAAAGCTCGAATGAATTCAATGCCATTATACTTTGTACTTTAAAAGTTGCCATCGGAACAACAATTGTGCATTTCGTGTTTTAAAAATAACCCGCATTTCTCCCCTACCTAGGGTTAACATATCTCAGGATTGTCCTGAGATTTTAGGATTTTTGGACTCTTCTCAGGATTGCGGCTGGATTTCGCAAATCTCTTGAAACCTCAGGATTTTTTGATTTTTCAATAAAGTACAACTAACGTTTTAAAGATCTGTTTAATAAAAACTTAAATAAACTAAAAATAATCTTCCTTTGATAATATTTGCACAGTTAACCTCAGCTTATTCCATTAAGCTGCACACCCACAATCACACACAATCACACTCACACTCTCACACACACACACATACACACACACATACCCATGCGCACACGCATAAAATGCATTTAAATGATTTGTTAATTTAAGTACGTTAAATTAAATTTAAATCATTCATAATATTTATTGTTACTTTGTTATATATATATGTAAGGAAATCCAATGCACTCTCAGAGGTGGGCGATAATAGTTGCGACACAGTTTTTATAACTAATGCAATTATTATCGTACACATTTATTGTATTCTCTGTTTTTGTTCCAATAAAATATATTTCATTTCATTTCAGTTAAGATCAGTTCTTATTGATCCAAGAAGGTACTTGATCAGTTTTATCATACTTAATATGTGATGATACATTTTTAAGTAAGGTTTTTTTCTATAATTATGGATTTATAAAAGGCCCCACAAGTTAAGCTCTTCAAATAATATTGAATTAAAAGTATAAGCAGCACGTATATAAACGATAATATCAGGTCTTTTCTAAATTGTTAAGTACGTTTGAGAGAAAATTCTCAGACTGTAAAAATCTCAGGATTTATCAAAGGAAATCAAGCCTTTTATCCGGACTTTTGATTTTTTCATCTGGTAACCCAACAAAGCCAAATCGCATAAAGTGGCGTTTATGCGATTTGACTTTTCCACTGTCATTTATTTAGAGTAAACTCCCATCGAAGAAAATCCCTCAATTACTTAAGGAAATAACAATGTTTAAAAACAAACTTGAGGAAAGTAGAGTATCGAGTGTCTAATCTAGATAACCTTTAACCGTCCAACGATGATAATGGATTGAAGAGTTAACCTCCCTTATCTGACCTTGGACCGGTGACAAACGATGAGATAACAATAAATAATAATAATAAATAAATATTTGCAACACTCACACCAATAAGCCTAGCCCCAAAGTAAGCACTGTAAGGCTTGTGTTATGGGATACTAGGGTAACGGATAGAGTACATGTACTGTAGATATATAAGTAAATATATATTAAATGTCCATGACTGGAGTACAAAAATGCTCGTATTCATCACACAAACATCTGCCCCCACCGAGATTCGAACCTCTCGAGTCGGTGACACCATGAAACCCGGCGTATAAACCACTCGGCCACGGAGGTCGTCACAATAATAATAATAATTTCTTCATGTGCTTAAAACATGCTATAAAAAGATCTTACAATACGTAAAATAAAGTGCACATGTTTTGCTAAATTATTGTAGCATGCTTACAAAGCCTTAGTCAATATTGTAGTACGTACTTAAATCTTAATATTAACTGTCAAGAATAATTCTTTTATTCTGTAAATCGTATTTTCACAAAGCCATGAATACAGCTTTTGCTGATACAATCGTATATTATTAAGCCGTTTTATTTCTTTAGGTATATTGTTATTAATATGACCACACATGCTGGGATTATTATTGCTGTACTTAGCCGATTTTGCAACATGTTCTATTAATGTCCCCACTGCTGGGACACAGGCCTTCCTTATGAATGGAATAGGGAGATTGGGCCATGACCGACCACGCGTGCCCAGTGCGGATTGTTAAGTGCTAACGACTGCAGATGCAGCCGGGACCAACGGCTTAACGTGCCTTCCGAAGCACGGATGAGCTCGAGATAGTGATTTTTTTTGTCACCCATCCAATGACCGACCACTGCGAAAGTTGCTTAACTTCAACGATCGCAGTCGTACGTGCTAACCACTTGCGCCATCGAGCTCCTCACTCATTCATTCAGCTCATTTGAAGTACACGCAGCGTCTATTTGAATCTAGATCTGTGGTTACGACGGAGATTTGATCATAGACTGAGCACCGATTGATTAATTATTGATGGAAAGATGAACTTTTTATAGGAGAAACTAATCATTTACTGACAAACAAACTTGATAATGGTAAAGAAAATATTACTAGAAAAAAAAAACAACGGGTTGCACTCCGGGAGTGCCGGCAGAAGAAGATATTTTGAATAATTTTGCACGAATTGCTTTAATTATCAGTGTAAAAGTACTATCGTGTATGTGGTAGAATACAATATTTATTTATTGCGCTATCGTACACAAACATGACAATTTATATTACATTAAAAAAGTTTATCTCTCGGAAAAATCAACTTACATGAATCACGTTTAAGCGCACTTAGCGACATCTATTGTAAAGAAATCAACTTACATGAATCACATTTAAGCGCACCTAGCGACATCTACTGTAACAAAATGCATTTTCTTCGCAATAATGCTGCCACGTGGACGTCATAGATAGAGACTTATTATTATTATACGATAAAATAAAATATTACTATGTCTACCCACGTGTTTATCCTGACGCGAGTTTAACATTTTTTATCCATACAAAGATAAGTGTACAACGCCGCTAAAGATGTTTTCACTTCAATAAATCCACGCTGACCAAGCATTTGACGGGACTCGAACCCGCACCCTTCGCTATCCGGGCGAATACACTGATCATTATGCTACCGCGGCCTTGATGGCAGTATCCATATTCTTTATAGACTTTCTTAAGCTGCAAGACAGTGCCCTCTCTTCGCATTGTAGATAAACCACAATGTCAGGTATACCTTTACAAGTATTAAACATTTGAAAGAAGAAATAGCAATTATAGTTATAATTTTTATTTTTTCTGCATTTATCTGCTCGATGTTTAAATCTAAAGAATCTGATAATGGTGTAAAGAAGGTCAGTGCATTCGCTCTGATAGCGAAGGGTGCGGGTTCGAGTGCCGTCTGCTGCCTGGTCCGCGTCAAATTTTTTCCAGAAATATTTTCTTTACATTTAAACACCGAACAAACAAATGCTGAAAAAATTATAACTATGATTATGGTATTTCCTCACAACTTGTGTTGTTTACTAGGCGTCCATTTCCGACCTACAAAAAATTATCGAAAGCAGATGAGGAACGGAGGATATGAATTCATTTATCATAGTTCGTAGTTTGGTGGCCAAATTAAAAGTGTATCAATGGTTGGTTGCGACAGTTTCCTTCCTGCTGTACTGTTAGTTGCATTACGGAGATTTATAACTATTTTTATCTACACTCATGTCGAAAAATTCTTATTTTTTTACGAATTTCAAGATGGTTTAATAAGGACGTCTTTTATCTGCGTTTAACATACATAAAATTTAAAATAATAGTAGTTTATGAGACTATCAGAAGGGGTATTAAAACACTGACTGACATAGTGATCTAGCAACGTACAGCCCAAACCACTGAATGGATCGGGCTGAAATTTGGCATGCAGGTAGATGTTATGACGTAGGCATCCGCTAAGAAAGGATTTTGATCAATTCTACCCCCAAGGGTATAAAATAGGGAATGAAAGTTTGTATGAAACTTTGTCAATTATAAACCGATCGGGCTGAGACTTTGCATGCAGGTATAAGAAGAATCATAGATGAATGTCATTGTGTATAATACAAGCCTGAGAACAAAAACTAGTCTACACTTCAGCTCTACACCGAAGAGAAGCGAGGGCGGGCCGCTAGTATAAAATAAAAATATTTCCAACACTCACAGCAATTATCCTAGCCCCAAAGTAAGCACTGTAGGCTTAAGGGATACGAGTACTAGGGTAACGGATAGAATACATATACTGTACATATATCATTATATTTATATAGAAATACATATTAAACATCCATGACTGGAGTACAAAGGCTCGTATTCATCACACAAACATCTGCCTCCACCGGGATTCGAACCCGGGACCTCTCGAGAAGGCGACACCATGAAACCCGACGTACACACCACTCAAATCAAAATCCACGATAATCGTTTAACTTGAGTGTTTTAATACCTAAATTATACGCAACTTAAATTAAAGAAAGTAACTAGATAGAAAACTAAAACAAAAGAACATTGTCACGGTCATATTAATATTACCGTGACATTGTCATTCACGCGCATTTCACTACCGCTATGGTGCGGTTGGTTAGCGCGTTCGGCTGCATCATTGAAGTTAACAACAACAAGCAACTTTTGCAGTGGTCGGTCATTAGATGGTTGACCAAAAATCTTCTATATCGAGTTCCTCCGTGCTTCGGAAGGCACGTTAAGCCGTTGGTCGCGGCTGCATCTGCAGTCGTTAGCACCCGCCAATCCGCCCTGGGCCCGCATGGTGGGTCATGTACCAATCTCCCTATTTCATCCATAAGGAAGGCCTGTGCCCCAGCAGTGGGGACATTAATAGGTTGATGATGATAAGACCCGTGGTAGTTCATACAACAGAACCGAAACATTTCACGAATTTTATGTTCTTGTGTTCTTGGAAAACATAGTTCATGTTTTCCGAATCTTTAACAGAAAATACATATCATGGGATCTACAACCATTATGCTTACAAGACTTTGTCTACATAAAGTCTTGTATGCAACTATTTCGACCTGCGTGGCCGAGTGGTTTGTACGCCGGCTTTCATAGTGTCGCCGACTCGAGAGGTCCCGGGTTCAAATCCGGTGGGGGCAGATGTTTCTGTGATGAATACGAGCATTTGTACTCCAGTCATGGATGTTTATATGTATTTCTATATAAATATAGTGATATATGTACAGTACGCTGGCCCCTTCATATCATGGCCCCTTGGAACCAACAACAGAGCTGGTGCGGCTTGTGAAGCGGCTGAAAAAGCAAAAGCATGCAAATACAGGGGTCTAGGCTCCGAATATGATTTTGTCCCATTCGGTGTCGAGACCCTTGGTTCGTGGGGTCCTAACGCTATAAGGTTTTTTAAGGAAATATCAAAAAGGTTAGTTGACATCACTGGAGACCGAAGAGCTGGCTGCTACCTCGGACAAAAAATTAGTTGAGCTATTCAAAGGGGGAACGCTGCCAGTATCTTCGGAACATTGCCTAAAGGGACTCCTTTTAATAAAATATTTTAGTTATTATATTATAAATAATTATAAATCTACTCATATTAGTTTATTTAAACAAAGAAAATTTATACTATAAATTGACTATAAAGGACATGGTAAATTTTTGTTATTATGTTATTGTTATTTATGTTTATTATTTATTAAAGCGATCTGCCCCGACCTTACCCGGGTGAATTTTATTTTTAACTCGATAAAGTTTTGCCTATGTTTCTAAGGAATAATGTAGCATTCTAATGGTGAACGAAGTTTTAAAATCCGCATATTTCATCTTTATAATAATATTAATATAGATGAAAAGTCGGGGTAGGCTTAATAATTATTAGGAGTTGATTGCTGGAATGATCCCAGCTGCATCTGCAGTCGTTAGCACACACCAATCCGCACTGGATCCGCGTAGGTCATGCTCCAATCTCGAGTTAAAAAAGTTTTACCTTTGTGTGTATTGTATTTGTAATTTGTTTGTATTGTCATATCATGCCTACGCACAGTGTTTTATGGAACCAAAAAAATTTACATGTTCAGGTTTTTAGATAAATAGATTATTTATACCCTAAAAAAGGCATGAGTTCAATTCCCAGAAGTCTAACTCAAATAATTTTTGAGAAAAAAAATCATGAACTTATCGTGACCTTTAACCTATGAAATCTAGAATATTTTTTTATAAAGTGAATATTAACAATATATTTTTTTAATAACTATGTGTCAATCGGGCATAATCAGAGGCGTATAAACGCGTTTCTTTAGCTTAAAAAAATGCATTGGTTTGGGAGCAGCAATTTTTTTTTGTATTTCGTATTTATTGTTTTTTCTCCCTAAAAACAAAAAAGTGGAACCTAGAACTTCGATAGAAATAAACCTAGGGATGTGGTCTATCATACATAAATAAGCCACGTGTCACTTTTGCGGCGATTAGAAGATATTCATTTTTAAATTTTTATGCTAGGGTTGACACCGAACCTGACCTCGAATGAAAATTTTTAAAATATAAATTTGTGTATTAGTTTTGAACGAGTTTACAGTAATATAGATTTTAGGAACTTACTACAGTACCTTTAACATATTTTTATGGGCTCCAAGCTCTATTTGCAAAAAAGGAACGCTTATGGTGATTCCCAGTCAAGGCGGAAGTCATTATAATGAATATCGATTTTCGTTTTCGGGTCTGAGTATTAACTATTAATTGTTTGTTTTGGAGACCCAATTAGACACAAGTTCATGCCTGCTTACCTCTACGTCTTTTTTTGTAACAATAATAGTTACACCTACTAACTGATTTATGCCCAAGATTTGTTTTTATTTTCTGATCGAATGCCTGAATGATTCTGAATGAATTTTGAAATGTTTTTCAAGCAACATAGTTTATTTTTTCGTTACCGTTTAGCGTGTAAGGTACAAAGTTAAAATGTGGTCGAACAAACATAAAGTATTCCTACATTATCACATCTACATTAGGTAGGTACCTAGTATATGTAAGTATATTGTATTCGTCCACAAGTGTTGTTAATTTATTCAATTGATTGACGGTATTAATTAACAAACAAAAAATTTAACATTTTCATTTAACTCATAGTTGACCTTTGTGACAATCCTAGATCATGAAAGTTGACCTTTATCTAAATTCTGTCATAACTTATTAAAACCGCAAAAGTGAAACCTAATTTTTTTATGGGTGATAGAACTTGGCTTATAGAATCTTTCTGTACTAAATCCAGGTTCCACTTTTGCCGATATTTGGAGAAAAAAATTAAAAATCGAAATTTAAAAAAAATATATTTCTCGGAAACTAGGACACTTATAAATAAAATAAAATTGCAAAATTATGCCTTCAATAATTCCTTATCAAGTGGCAAATATCTCATGTACAGATATGGAACCGTCTTTTGAGGAAATTAAATTGTTAATTTTTTAATGCTCAAATTTCAAAAACTTTGCTACTTCATATCTTTTTTTTAATGGAAATAGTGATCTGAGAATTGAACTCTTGCCTTTATTAGGGTATAAATAATTGATTTATGCAAAAATCTTAAGGTGTAAATTTTTTTGGTTCCATAAAACACTGTGCTACGTAGAGTCGATTTTGCGTTCCGGCATCATTTTATGGGGTAACGGTACAAAGAAACAGACAGTATTTGTTGATCAAAAAATATGTGTTAGGGCCATCTGTGGAGTATTTCCAGGCGAGTCATGTAGACTGCGGTTTAAGAGTCTTGGATTATTGCGACTCCCTTAAAGTGAAGGTAATCGCAATTTTCGAAGTTAATAACTTTAGATTTTCGAAACATTTCGAAACAAACATTTTCGAAGTTAACAACTTTAGATAAAGAGATCCTCACAGGTTGAATTTTAGAGATACTCCAAGGTCTGATAAGTATGCAAAAAGGTTGTTTTGCATTTGTGTCTGAATTTATGGTAAAATTCCTAGGGATATAAAAATGCTTAAATCTTTTTAAACACAAACTGTATACATAAGTGGGTATGTGAGCACAATTTTTTAAAATTTTATTATGTAGGTTTTCTCTTAAACAAATAACTTTGATTTTTTTTCTATTGACTATTTGACATATTTTGAAATGGTTATTGTATTTTAACTATAAATTAACTTAAAATTCTATTTTTATTTGCATGCTTAACTTATATGGCAAAACATATGCACATTATTAATTTTGTACCAACTTATAATAGCGTGTTTTAAAGCAAATTAATTAATATTTAAATATTTCATTCTTCACAGCATTGCTATATATTGTTATAAGTAGCCGTCCTGTCTACCAAAGTAAAGTGACAACCTTTTCAAACGGTGCTAGCCCAATGTTGGGTAAACAGTCCACGCTGCGGGGGAGTAATTTGTCATGCACTCCAAGTCATCCTATGTAAACAAAAGCAGTTTTTGTGGAACACGCGACAAGCGGAAGTCTATCACCGAAAAAAATTACCACTAGCGGACTCAGGGCACTTTCTTACGGGCGCTTTCAATTTGTCGTTCAGCGTACGGTCCTGTTGTCGAGCGTTCGCGGTACCGGCGCCGCACTGTTGCCGCACCGCGCGTTTTGTATGAAAAAAGAAGGATAGTCCGTACGCTGTACGACAAACGCACCGCTTCGGCGGACATTACGAACTCGCAAACGATACCAATTCGATATTGGTTCGTGCTAGGGGTACAGTTATTCTTAAGGGCGCTTTCAATTTATATTATTTATATTTAACGCATAAATTGAAAGCGCCCTTAAGAATAACTGTACCCCTAGCACGAACCAATATCGAATTCGTATCGTTTGCGAGTTCGTAATGTCATTGTCAAATGTGAACTGATTTTTAGTTCTCGTTACGTACTTTGTGCCGTTGCTATTCACGTTTCCATACAAAATTTGACATTGACATTTCGGTTTGCAAACTATTCGAATTCGATAATGGTTCGTGCTAGGGATACTAAAGTCCATCAAATCTAAGAAGTACCGTTTGACAGTTCTGACAAATTGAATAATAAGGATGGGTTTTAAAAAATCGATTACTATGATATCTGAATTTTAAGAGATCGATTACTATAATATTCGAATTTTAAGAGATCAATGACCATAATATCCGAAATTTTAGATATTATTTCCCTGTACTCTTTTCCTATATTTTTTTAATATGTTATTGTAAAAGGTTGTTTATTGGTAAATTGAGGTTTTACTAGTAATCTGAGGATAGAATACCGAAAAAATCTTAAGGTTCTAAAGGTCGAAGTCGAAGCATTTAAATAAAAGTAATGTTTAGGATATTTTGTGGTATGGGGCATTATCCATTATAATTGTGCTGTTAGGAGGGATATTCGTTAGTAAATTTAAGAACCACTCTTGGAACCTTTCCGCGTCCATTTCTTCATGATACTCTTTTGTGCTTTTAGATTAGAAAGCTAATAATGAATTTTCCACGAAACCTGCAGACGCTAATCCAGCATGGCATATAATGACCTTTGCCTATCGGCACTTTCGAGCACGAAGCTTCAGAATCATCTGTCCATGTTTTTGGCACAGAGTGGTTTGAATTTAGCCATGTTTCGTCCAAAAATATTACATTATCCCAGTTTATAATTTGTTTTACTTCGCGCTGGAATGTTAGTCGCTGCATAATAATGTCATGTCGCTCCATAACAATTTTTCGTTTGTCAACTTTTTTGTATCTGAAGCCAATTCCTGTTATTATCGTTCTCAACGACTCTATGCTTCCCTTGTACAGCCCGGTATCTTCTAAAGTTGCACATAACTTTGCCAATGTTGGAAATTCGCCTCTTGTAAAATAACCATAGATATGGTTTCTAATAGCATGGCTATCGAAGTCATCGATACCTGTCACAGGTTTAGTTCTTTTCCTTTTTTTCGGCGTGTGAAGTACGTTACTGTCACTCCCCGAAGGCCCATATTTTTCACTTAATATTTTGCCGACGGTGCTTCCCCCGAACTTGTGTAACTGGCAGTAGAGCTCCACCATTTTGACATTCACGCTCAAAATACTGGTGTAATTTCACCACCAATTCACGAGCCTGGCTGTTCAAAGTACGTCCTCTTTTGGACATTATTAATAAACACTTGCTTAGTTCAGAGTCCAGAAAAGTAATAGCCAAGTCACAAATTGTAAAACACAAACGAGAAAGTAGGTACGCGCACAGACAGCTTCCAAGATGGCAAGAGACTGCTGACGCGGGCGAGGGGGACCGCGTGCGCTTGTGGTCGGCAGTGTTGTCTGATAAAAAAATCTTTTTTCTGGAGCTATTTCGCCTATGTAGATTTATTTGAAAATAATTAAATTAATTTATTTTAGGGTACCTATGTATTAAATGCATTATGCGATCGAGCAGTAACGTGAAATTATACAAAAATTAAATTGCGCTGTACCCCTAAACATTACGTCGAAAATTCGCTTTCTGGCCGTGGTCTGACATTGGCCATAAGCGCTTCTAGCGCTTACAACATCGTAATCTGAGTAGATTATGGACCGAGGCATCAAATTTGATCATTTTGTCATCTGTCATGTATTTTTACAAATGCGTTAATTGATAATTTGAAAGTAATAAATTCGATTTTCCGAATAATGTACACGATTTTTTCGTACACAATAGGCTAGTTGACCCTTTTTGGAAAAAGATTTTAAATGGTTAATAAATGTTCTAATAGACCGAAAAAAAATGAATTGTATTTTTTTGAGACCTAGAAAGCTACAAATCTTTAATTTTAAAATAGACTTTTCATGGACATACAAAAACGCTGTCGGCCATTTTAGTCTATAGATTATCTATGCTATGACGTTGACGGTAGTAAAGAAAAACTCGTAAGCACGTAGAAAATAATCTATCTGAGTTTATAATAAAAAGAAAACATGATTTCTAATAGATACTACGAAAAATATAGTAATTATCATTATTGTACTGTACGAGAATGTAAAAACACATCCTTGAAGACTCCAGGAAAGTTGTGGATTAAAGTGCCGAAGGAAATTAAACTATGCAATACCTGGTTAGAACTTGCTAAAAGAGATCCTGCAATGCAACTTTATCGACTCATAGTAAAATTTATTTTTGCGAAGATCACTTTGATGTAAGTACTCATTGAATAATATTTTAAGTCTCTTCATTTATTATCAGTTATAATAATACAAGTTTTAAAGTTTTGTATGAATGACATTTAGTTGTTTACTAAAAGAGACGTCACAATGATGGCGGATGTGGCGAACAGCGTTTTTAGTGTTTAAAAAGTATAGACTAAAAATTATTTTTTTAAATTAAATTTCTACAGTAATCTTCTGCTTTTATGAAGTGAAATCGATATATTTAGGTTCCTTAGACCAAATACTTTAAGAAATAAACACTTATTTAATATAATTCGACATGAGTCAACTAGCCTATTGATTCCGAAGAGTTGCAACACTACGAGCAGTGACCTAACTATGTGACTTTGCAATGAGGTCAAGAATAGAACTATTAGAACTTATTTATTGTGTAAATATTGTTTATTTTGCTTTGTTTGAAAGTTTTCAATTAAATTTAGATATTAAGAATTGCACATTTTTAGATCCAATAATAAAACTTTTATAAATTCATGGTTTTACGAAAAAGGTTATCAAATTTGAATAAGTTACGCTTAAACAAAGTTATATCTGTTTGAAAAACATGAAACGTCAAACGGTACTTGTTAGATTTGATGGACTGTAATTTATCCACAGAACACAGAAAGAGTTTAGAAGGCCTTTGTGCAAACGCGCCACAGTTATGCGTGAGCAATGCTAACTTAACCAAATCTTCGTTCTGATTGCGTTGTTCTCGGCTGTGAGCGCTGATTGGTTCGATTGTTTGATGTCGCGTCGTTTGATTGGCTATTATCTATTAGGTGGAAGTGTAGTGGGGGCGAGCCGGCGACATCGGTTCCCGCGCAAACAATCTACTCCCTCCTAACCTCTTTGATGATCTGTGATCTATGATTTATCATACAAACTTTGTTTTTAATATTCTATACTTTGTATATGAAGGCTAGAAAGGAGGAGCTTGATGTCGCAATCAGTTATCGCATTCGGCCAGGGAGCTTTGAAGTTCGGCAATAGCCTGTCATCAGAAAAGAGTGACCAAATATGTATTACCTCGTTTCCTAAAATGTATTTTCTCGAACTCCTCCATACTTAGAGAGTATACGATAGGTCGTTGATCCCAGCTGCATCTGCAGTCGTTAGCACACACCAATCCGCACTGGATCCACGTAGGTCATGCTCCAATCTCCCTATTCCATCCATA
Source organism: Chilo suppressalis (assembly GCA_902850365.2). Taxonomy (NCBI): domain Eukaryota; kingdom Metazoa; phylum Arthropoda; class Insecta; order Lepidoptera; family Crambidae; genus Chilo; species Chilo suppressalis. The sequence continues at coordinate 15,614,646 of OU963916.1, forward strand.
GGAAATGCCTGTGCCCCAGCAATGGGGACATTAATAGGCTTATGATGTTGGAAGGCTAACAAGCTCAGGGACAGCATAGTGGACACCTGGGACATTAAACAACAACAGAAGAATCACACGCTTGTTACGGATTTATTATTGTGTATGCGGTGTATTCAGTCTATGCTGTTGCAAGCACTTGTGAATGTCGAAAAGCTACGCCATCGGTTCGCAAATCCACGGCGGGAGACCTTGTACTGAGAAGAAACTCAGCAAGGGCTGTTTTTTCTCCCTGTATTATATACAGAGTTGTCAAATCGAAAAATGGCTTCAATATGATATATTACAAATGTAAATGATATAAAAATTATGACTATAGAATAAGAACTTCTTCACTTCTCTTTAGAAGAAACCTTTTCATTCCTTTGAGAAAACTTCTGCAAAGGAGCTCATTCCCTAACCATAATCGTACAAAGGGCCACTGTAAAATTACAGTATGTTTTCAGCTAGATTCCAAGATTTGAAGTGTCAGCCTTAGATCGGAATTTTGCTTCTTTCACATCAATAAAAGATAATTGTAACATTATCAATAATAATTGTTTGACGACCTCCATGGCCGAGTGGTTTGTACGCCGGGTTTCATGGTGTCGCCGATTCGAGAGGTCCCGGGTTCGAATCCCGATGGGGGCTGATGTCTGTGTGATGAATACGAGTATTTGTACTCCAGTCATGGATGTTTAATATGTATTTTAATATAAATGTACATACTTATATATGTACTGTATATGTATTGTATCCGTTACCCTAGTATCCCATAACACAAGCCTTACAGTGCTTACTTTGGGGCTAGGCTAATTGGTGTGAGTGTTGGAAATATTTATTTATTGTAACAACAACAAAAAGTGAGCTTTTGTCGTTATCGCTCCGATTTCAATCTTCAACGCAGAGTAGTTATTATGTTATTATTTATGTTTCTACGTGCCACTCATTTTTTCTTATACGCGTATCACACACACCCACAAAAGAACCCCAGTCGAGCCATTTTTATCATTATGTATTTCGTGAGTGAAACCACCTAACAACACAACCAACTCAAAAGATCAATATATTTTTTGGGATTATCTCGAAGCATTTCTTCAAATATTGGGTATCATTTTTTGTTTATCAAAATCTAAACAAAAGTGTAAAGGTTTTTTATTAAATCGCTTAGCAGACGGACCGCGACATGGCGCCGGCATTCTTACCCCACATTACAAAGACAACGCAGAAATCCGTATTCAGATCGAATTTCAGCAAAAAAAAACCTACAGCTACGTCAGTTTATATTATAATTAAAGACATGTGGTTATGGGTTTGTATTTGGTCAATAAAATAATATATTTACCCAAACTACAATATTAGATAAAGAGTAAACTCGACATTGGCATATTCTTAATGAAATGAGTTTTCTTTGTCTAACTTCACTTAAAGACAAACGCTCTTATTCATAAAAATTAAAACAGTTTAGTAAACCTGTTATAACTATTGCACTGTTTTGTCACTTTCTCTCACATCTTGACAGCGCTAAGAAAGAACGAGACAAAACAGTGTTTTAGCCAAAATAGGTTTATTGAACTGTTTTCATTTTTAGGAATAAGAGCGAAAGACTTACACCGCAATCTTTAACTAGTCAGATATTAAGAATGTTCGAGATCTTACGCGACTACGCTAGAAAGATTACCTATCTTTTTTTGCTTTTTTTGCTTTTTTTTTATTTTATTTTGATTTGGGAAACAGACAACTATTTATTACATTTAGATTAATTAAATATAGATTAACATACATAAACAAAGTTTCCACTAACAATTAGTAGAGTTATGAGCAGCTGTGTATTTAATAAAATTTGAGAGACGTACATCTACTAAGTTCTTATTTCCTAGAAAAAAAGTAGGCTAAACTTTACTTCCAGGGCCCAAGCGGTGATATTTCACTCTAGGTTAGGTTAGGTTAGCAGCGTTGCCATTGATACGGCAATTACCGTAATATACGGATATTTGAGCTCATAATTTCAGATAATACGGTATACGGAAGGTTTGTCGTTTGCCGTATAATAATACTAACTACCTATGAATTTTAATTTATAAAATTAGGTAATACGGCAAAATCACGATTTTTATTTAAAAATACGGCAATCTGATGTATCGAATACGGCAACTCTTTCAAATTTGATGACAACCCTGTAGGTTAGTGTTATGACCATAACGCGCGAACCGAGCGAGCAAAGCGAGCGAACCGCAGCAGCGGCCGGCGAAGCGCCAGAAAGAAAAATTCGTTAATAGTTAACCTTTACAGTACAGTTTTACCAATAAGTAAACCAGAATAATGTTTTAACTTAATCACTTGGTCCACACTAAATATTAATAGATGGCAACATCAGATACTGGTCACACGATACCCCACTGCGGGTGCCGTATGAAACGAATTGTTTACATTACCCGATCTCCGAGAAACGCTTTTGTTCCACACTCGAAATAGAAATTGTCCGCCACAAAAATACCCTTTACATGTCTCCTAAGCTGAACATATGTATTTCATCTTAGTGGATTTGCCACGCGGATTGGAGCGCTCGTCTATCGAAGTAACCTATTTTGAATCTTGAAAAGAGTTATTTCGCCTAATGTAAAACATCAATTAGCCCACTGCCGGATTTAGGGGAGGGCAACCGGGGCAAAAGCCCCGGGGCCTCCACAAACGGGGGGCCCCCACAATAGAGACTTCGGAAAAAAATATCTTTCAAATTCGAACTAGTAAACACTAGTAAACATCTTTTCCTTTGATATTTTTTTTGCTCTTTTACCTTTACCTACAGCCTACAGTACTTTGTACATCTAACATACATGATTATTTGATTATATTAATCTCAGGGCCGAATTAAAGGCAGGGCAGGTGGGGCTGTGGCCCAGGGGCCTCCATAACAGCTTAAGAAATAACAAAATTTCGATGGGTTAACAAGCATGCAAATCCTAAGTGGCCCGGGGCCTATACAACAGGATAAAAGATAACAAAATTTCGATGGGTCAACAAGCATACAAATCCTAAGTGGCCCGGGGCCTCCACAATCCTAAATCCGGCCCTGAATTAGCCTCAGACGAAAGGTTGTTATTTAAATATTGTAACGTACTGCCAGTTAGCGAACAGTCCACATTTCAACTTCTTAAGGAAGAATTTTTCAATACTTCTATTAGAAAACCCATTATTCACGATAAAGGTACCCGGTCGATCACTCGCGGCTTGCTGGCCACGACAACGGCAATCAACGGCAGACGCACTGTAGATTACTTGTTACCTCGTCTCATTAACAAAATGGACCCAGAATTTAGAGATTCGCTTAATGAAAACAATATAATATGTAAACTTAAAATGTTGTTTTTAAATAATATTTTATGTGACAATGATGAATTGTGATGTGCGGCGAACTGTGACGTCGTCATTCAAACTTTAGTGGTTTTTCGATATGTTCCTAATGTAAAAATAGGGTCCGTACGGTCCGTACCATAGAGGTTAGAGATAAGGAGAACGATCGCTGTAGAAAATAATGCCCCAGAAATATGGACAAAGTAAATGAGGCGCTGCGATCTCTAAATTGTCTCAATAAAAACAGACAAATTTGAAATGACCAATGCCGCGAAGAAATTTGACTATATTCAACTAACTTCATCTAATTGTACTCATAAACAGCTAACTGCACAGAAATTTTAACTAAAATATTAACAGAAATAAAAACAATTTTGGTTTCTATATCGAAACATCACATTATCCATAGCAATAATAAAACGCGCAAACAGTGTCGTGATTCAGTTCCGGCTTATGCAGTAGTTTTCACTTTAGAATAACATTAGTAGCAGTTATTGCTCACTATGTGTAACTAAATTATTTTAATTATTTGATAAATTAAACAAAAGAAGTTAACGTCATAAAAATAAAGAAGAAAATACTTTATTTTTAAACATTTTTTTAATATATAAACGGATATTGGTTTTTTACTTCTGTGAAAAGGAAAAATGTTTTTAAAATCTAATGTCAACGTCTGTAAATTTTTTGTTGTTTCGTTCGCTTCGGTGTTTATTTTACGTAGAATATTTTATTGTCATTTTTCTGTCTATGATGTCGCATTTTTGTAAAGAGAAGAAGAAAATATGATACAAATTCATGAAAATCACATTTATTTATTTATCTTCACGCCATTATAAATACATCATATTATTATATACTTACGTAAAATAGAAACACATAAAGTAAAACAACTAAGTAAAACATAACCTCACTTTTAATATGAATCCTACTACTTATATCTTTTTTGTGCTAGCTTTAATTAATTGATTATGTCTAATTGACTTTTATGTTAGTCTTAGCAGTACGAAAATCTAATCGTTCGTGAACGGGGCCTTGCAGTCCGGGTCTCAAACTATATGGAAGTTCGCTTCTTCTTTTCAGGGTCAGGGGTCAGGCGGCTAATGCTTTTAGTACGTAGCGATCGTTCGCCTTCTCTCTAACCTCCATGATCCGTACTCACATACGGTATTTATCGATAGTTTTACCACGTTTTACTTTATAAAGAGTAAAAGGCGTTGATATACTTATTGTTATTGTTGCATTTGAACCTCATCAATAAAGGACACACGCCATCCATATTGTTTATTTCCGCCGCGTTGGTACTTGGTAAAGCAGCAGATGAGTGAATACATTTATGTTAAAATTGAACTTTTTAATTCAATTGTATTACTGCCGATTATTATATTTGCTGTAAATGGGTATTTCAGAAAAACAAAGTTACTCATAGCAATTTTGTACCACTAGTTGAGTTTTTATTAATATAAATTAAATATATTGCTCATGCTCAATTAATTGTTTTTCCACAGACCACCCACAGTCTATTAAAGCTTTTTTGTTTACGTTAAGGCAAAGGAAAAAAAATAACTCAGCCTTTTCATATTTTTTTTGTTTGTGGTATTTTTAACCGTGATTGTATGATTTTTATGACTACTTATTCACGTCAACCTTAGGCTCTGCCAGAATATCAGCGCCGCAGCGGACTTGGTGTCGTTATGCTATTGTGCTGAGGCAGGGACCTAGTTGACCTTATTCTGTGTTTTTATTAATGCTTTTATTTCTATTTTTAAATGTTATTGGTCAATAAGTTATTTCTCACTTTCTTTCTTAAAAATTAATAGAAGATTGGAGTCTTCGAGTTGTGAGTTTTGCGGTCCATACTTAGGCGTCCACCATTTTGTTCTTATATACTTATTTCATTTTTCATCATGGGTTGCCTGAAAGAGATTGCTATTTAGCAATAAGGCTGCCCATTCTGTTGTCTCTCTGTCAGTATAATCTTACTTTTGTTTCCTTTGTCATGTTATACAATAAAGAATATTATTATTATCATTGGGTTGAGTTAAAGCGCAAACTGGCTGAAAATACAATATGTGAGTACTGACCTTAATAGAACAACATTCAAAATTCAATATCGTTCATTCAGTCTAGGCTGTAACAAGCACTTGTGAATGTCGAAAAGCTACGCTATCGGTTCGCAAATCTACGGCAGGAGACCTTGTACTGAGAAGAATCGGCAAGAAACTCAGCAAGGGCTGTTTTTTTCTCCCTGTATTAAGTATATTACAGAGTCGTCAAATTGAAAAATGACTTCAATATGAGTTAACTCATAAAGTCACTTTCCATTACAAATGCAAATAATATAAAAAATATGACTATAAAAAATATATAAAAACTGGTTTAACAAAGTTTAGGAACGCCTCGTCCTACTGTTTAGGCAAAAAAAATAGTAATGAATGATTAAAGTTTAGTACAACGATTAATAGTACCCAATGAAGCAAGAGCAGACTCAGCTCCACTGGCAGCACCCGTTCACGAGCATGACGCATGAACCAGCCATCGCTTCGCTCAACCATTTTTTAGGGAACACAACGACCTGCCTCACACGACACCAGACACCGACACCTCACCATTTAAGAGAGGTTATGGTATAGGTAGCAGACCTTCCATTCGAATTGAATCACCATTTCCAACAACGCTCCCAGGATACCGTTACTGTTGTAGTAGATATGCTTTTACAAGTTTAATGAGTGACAAAAGTAAAGTTTCTGGCTTATTCTTTAGCTCCCAGTCTAGGATAAGAAGCAAATTCTATTTTTATAGCTATTAACGGGATTGTTACCATGTACCTTGTTTTTTATGAGTCTCCGATATTTCGGCACTGTTGCAAGCGCCATGATCACGGAGTAACTGAAGTAATTGCGGGTAGATGTTATTGGCAGACATATCGGTCTACCCTCTGACGTCGTCTTATACTGCGCTCGATACCCCTACCACTGGTCACATTCTCATTATTCACTAGTGAATCACTATCACTGGTCACATTCTCACTATCAGACCCCTCTTGCCCAGTGGGTAATTTGGGCAAGTGCCCACGGCCCCGCGATCGATAGGAGCCCACCTCAGATCAAATACAAAGTCCCTAGTTCCTGTTAGATCACCAAACGGGGGTCATAGGGGCCCCATTATCCTAATATGCCCAGGGCCTCCAATAGGTCAAAGACGGCACTGCTCACTATATTCACTATCACTGGTCACATTCTCACTATTCACTAGTGAGAATAGTGAGAATGTGACCTGATGTGTGATAATGGTAACAATCCCGTTAATAGCTATAATGTTAGTGATCATGAAAGTTTAAAACGACTAATTTTATTTTGCAAACCATTGACTTTTCCTATAAAAGCAATATAGAGAAAATGTGATTCTAATGGTTTAATTAAATAATTGGAGTTTACTCCTTAAGAATCGATTTGCATATATTAGGGGTCCGGTATGAGAAAATGTGAGGAGTACAATCTATTGATGAATGACCTCGTTACGTTTTTGGTGCACATCCTATGTCGCGCAACTTTGACAAACAAAGATGACGGATTGACATTAATATTTTTTTTTAAATCTGAACTGAATTTAGATATTGTTTCTGATAGAGCAATGGGGACAACGACGTATGGTACAACCATTGATGCGGTATTTTCAAGATTCGTGAACCACGTATCTACGAATCCATGTGTCTTATTTTAGTTACCATAAACCACTTGTCACTGTAATTAATAATGCAGACAATGTTGATTTAATTAATATTTAAAAAAATGTTAATAGTCTGATAATAATAATTACATAATTTCTCAACATTCCTGATGATATATTTATGCACATCTGAAATTGACTATTGTAAAAAGGTTAATGTAAAATATTTCGCCGATTAGTTATAATAAATGTATACGAAATGAATAAATATATATTTATATATGTATATTATTTTCATTAATTTGTTAATTTACCCTTTCATACAGTATCAATCTTTTTTAAGTTAAATAAACTCTTTTTGCGTCTGGTTAGACTATCAAAACTCCAGTCGTGCGTCGGAGCTGACACACCCAATTTTTTTTATTGCTACAAAGTAAAATCAACTTAGTTTTTCCCTATTCTTTTGTGAAACTTCTTCGTTTGTCCATTCCTCCCGATACCGAACAAGAGACAAATAAAACAAAACAAATCAGCACAATAAAAGAACAACCACAGTATTACATTAGTCATAATAAAAGTACCGGCCACCAGTCATGGATGCCAAATCGCACACCTAATTCCACAGGAAATTATGCAAAGGTTAAAATGTTTCGGGTTACTAGGGTACCTAGGTTCGGGTGTGCAGTAAAAACGACTTTAAAGGTTAGGTCGCAAGGTCATGTGTGGCGTGTACAGTTTAGGAGGGGTGTGAATCGTGTACCGTGATGTACCGATTCCGGAGGCCTACTTTCGCTGCATCCGTCAGAATCCAGAGCGATCGCTCGTTAAAATTCGCTTAATACGATTTTCAGCGAATGGTACACGAGACTTTACTGGTCGGGATATATCTGGAGATACGGAAGTTATAAATGTCCGGGCCCGAAGAACTGGCGAAATAAAATCAGAAAGGCTTTGAATATTAAGTCATTTATTCAAAAAAAGAGCAGTTTAATTATATTTTTATTTTAAATATTTAACTGCTGGATGTTTAATTTAAAAGAACCTGCACCCCCAGCTATTCGGGCGGTTGCACCGGACCAATTATGCTAACGCGATCTTAATGACCGGGTCGAATTTCTTCTAATATTTCTTAGGCTGCAAGCGCCATGCATCGCATTGTAGGTAACCAACAATATCGAAGAAAATGCATTTACAAGTATATATTAAGCATTTAAAAGAAGAAATAGCTTTTAACTGATAGATGATTAAATCTTAAGAAAGTTTTACTAGAAAAAAGTCCACGCGGACCAGGGGAGTAATCACCTCATGGGATCGCTATGGCTAGCGCTATCGCTTGCGATTTCATTTTGTAATTTCTAATCCCTGAAGGTTTTCAAATGTCTCGCGCTCTTTTTTTTCTTTTGCATTGGTAATAACAATATTAAAGAAAATGAGCGAGAGGTATTTGAAAACCTCAGGCGGTCAGAAATAACAAAATGAAAATGTAAGGGATAGCGATAGCTATAGCAATTTCGCTAGGCGATTGGCCCCCAGGAAACAGACGGGACTCGAACCCGCACGCTCCGCTGATGCGGGCGCGCACGGGCGAATGCACAGACCAATTTATGTTACCGCGACCTTAATGATGAATGATAAAATAACAGCATCTGTCGATCTAACAGCGTGTGATTAGAGTTGAGATTCTATTCTATTTAGTAACGGGATCCCTCGGATATCATTCTAGAAATGAATCGACGATTCAGGAGCTCCCTAGAAATAGTTCTATGGTATTTTTAAGCTTGGGCAATGATATTTTAAGGTAGGATATTGCCCCATAATACCTTCCTCCTCCCTAGCTATGGCCTTGGGCCGAGTGGCATGTACGCCGGGTTTCAAGGTGTCGCCTACTCAGACGGTTCCAATCATGGTGGGGCAAATGTAAGTATGATGAGTCATGGATGTTTATATGTATTTCTAGACACATATACTTAAATATGTATTTTATCCCTTACTATAACACAAGCCTTATAGAGCTTACTTTTTATTATTATCACTAACGGCCGCCCGCGACTTCGTCCGCGTTATATTAACTTTTTTGAAAATCCCACAAGTACTTAACAGTTTCCCAGGATAAAGGCTATTCCATGTCTAAATCCAGGTCATAGACTATATGCGTACCAAATTTCAACCAAATTGGATTTTTTTAGGCGAGATTGATTGATTACAAACTTTCACATTTATAATATCAGTTCCAGGGATCTGTGGCTCGTCCAGTGCCGGATTTATGGCAGGATAGGCGGGACTGTGGCCCTGACAAGAGAGATAAAACGGATGGGTCACCAACCAGAGGAGTGTAAATCCCTCGTTTGGGGCTTCTACTCCTTCGTTGCTCTGATTGCCTACACGTCTCTAAATCCGCCATTGGGCTCATTTCAGATTTGAATTGGTAAAAATCCCACTCGGTCAATCACCTTCATAGTAGTTTAAACTAGGATGGAAAGAAATCGATTTGCATCGCGTTGTATCACGTCGATATCTTGAGATCGATCAGCCGATACTGAGTGCGCGTGTTGCGCTGCATCGAGGCCGTGTATATGGGTCAAGTCGGCGCGGAAGCGACAACGATGCGACGAGTCGCGTCCGACTAGCGACTAGCCTAGCCTGGTACGGGGTTTGGCAAACTGTTCTATAAATATTAATAAATATTCTAGTTTACTAGAAAAAAATCCACGCGGGCCAGGCAGCAGACGGGACTCGAACCCGCATCCTTCGCTGTCCGGCTGATTACCTCCTCCGATGGTGATTAGTGATCACCAAAGATAGTGATGAAAAGATAATTAGAAAATTACCCTATTATTATTTATTACTCATAGATAATTAGTGTGTACCGATAACACTCAAATATTGGCGGAAGCTGGCACACATCACTACATAGTATAAAACAAAGTCGCTTTCTCTGTCCCTATGTCCCTTTGTATGCTTAAATCTTTAAAACTACGCAACGGATTTTGATGCGGTTTTTTTTAATAGATAGAGTGATTCAAGAGGAAGGTTTATATGTATAATACATGCATAATATAGTAGAGAAACACTGATAATTTTAGAGGTTTTTAATGTAAGGTTGTCAATAAACACATTTTGTGCGCTTACATTGCAAACGCTGGCTGAACCCCACGAGATAGATCAAAATAATGTACTACAGTATTGTACACCTTAAAAAGGTCTACAAAAAAGTCCGCGATGGTATATATCTATCTCTTAAGGATAACCCACAATAACCAATTTTTATCCTATACTTTTTACGAGAAATAATAGATTACTAGCTGACCCAGCGAACTTCGTACCGCCCTAAAAAAATAGGGGTTGTCCAGCGGACAAAATTGTGAATCTAAACCATTCTCAGATCCCCTTGAACACACACAAAAAATTTCATCAAAATCGGTCCAGTCGTTTAAGAGAAGTTCAGTGACATACACACTCACAGAAGAATTATATATATAAAGATTTACGAAGCGATTTTAAGCAATATAACATTCATCCTTATCCAATTAAGTACCTTAAATACATTGTGCATTTAATATAGAACAATTTGGCCCTTTAACGCATATAATTTAAATGAATATTTTCGAAGATATTACAAATTTAAAATTCAGGGACATAGCGGTTCCGACGCTACCGGGCTTGGCGGCGCGTGCCTATTGTAATTGGGTATTAGAAGAATGTCATTGTGTATAATACAAGCCTGAGAACAAAAACTATAGTCTACACTACAGCTTTACACCGAAGCGAAGCGAGGGCGGGCCACTAGTTTACTATAAACCAAGGGTGGCCAACCAGTCGATTGCGATCGACCGGTCGATCGCAACTATTAGTAAAGTCGATCGTGGCAAGGCAAAAATATTAATAAGTAAAACAGACTGCGCATCGTAATCACCAACTGCAAGCATCGTCTTTATCTTCTCTTCTATAGTGATATCTAAGAAATCGCTACAATATTTGCAGATACACATTTGCAAATACAAATGGACCATATGTAATAATGACTATAATTAAGTAGGTAGTTGCTAAGGCTAATATTAGCGCTCTTAATAAAATAACAAAATACTACATAATTGTGTACTGAACTGTGATGTTTTATTTAAGTTTTCAAGAAGTATGTAATTGGTAGATCGCACAGGGTTTAAACAGTAAACAGTAGATCTTAGCTCTAATCATGTCAGTCACCCCTGCTATAAACGGTTAGCGCGTCTTCGTGGATTGCAATATCTGTAAATATTGCTACTTCTGTTAATGCTGATAAGTTTTTTGCGCCCATTCTTCTTATTAGCTAAAAGATATCCTGAATGGGTTGTAGGGTAAAATATTGGACGATTCCAGGAGCTTTCTACAAGTTAATTTGAATAAATTATAATTTCTTTTGGTTTCAATCAACATTTTGTATTTATACTGTATGACACAGCAATCAAAATGCAGGTAAACAATTAATGTATATTTAATAATTATCATCTCTGAAGTAATTTTTCAATTTGACGACTCTGTAAATAATAAAACAGGGAGAAAAAAACAGCCCTTGCTGAGTTTCTTGCCGGTTCTTCTCAGTACAAGGCCTCCCTCCGTAGATTTACGAACCGATGGCGTAGCTTCTAGACATTCATGAGTGCTTGTAACAGCCTAAACTGAATAAATGACTTTGATTATGATTATGATTATTAGAAGAATTCGCTCAAAAACATACAATATAAATATTTAATTTTTATTCATACCACACAAAGTTAGATTAGTTGCTTCGTCTATCTGTTTAGATCGGTCCCTAAAAGGGCATCGCCCTCTTCTCTAACAAAACCAACACTGCGTATTAACAATTAGCCACCAATTCAAAGGGTAAGTTTGTTCCCCACGTTAATAGAGAACAATTAATGGCCCCTCGACCTCGACGCATCCACAAACACTCGCAAATATTGGTTTATTTCATATTAGTGGAACTATTGTGTCCGAATGCGTTTGAGGTAGAATAGGGTGACCTTAAAATTGCTATTGTCAGTATAAAATGCACTATAACCGGCAGACGCTTCGATCTTAGATCTGTACCCCTAGCACGAACCAATATCGAATTCGAATCGTTTGCGAGTCTGAAATGCATTGTTAAATGTGTACTGATTTTTAGGTGCCGCTGCTGTTCAAGTTGCCATACAAAATTTGACATTGACATTTTGGTTTGCAAACTATTCGAATTTATAATGGTTCGTGCTAGGGGTACTGTACCCCTAGCACGAAATATTATCGAATGAATTCGACCGAAACTCAACACTACTTTAAGATAGCGTTATACCGTAGTCTTCTCTAAGACGCGCCAATTCGAGAGGAAAATCCCTTAAGCCTTACCTCTCTTAATATTGAATTTAAATGAAATTATACTTTCTTGAAATTGACTTAAAGGAAGCTGTTTTGAATCGTCCATATTTTTCCCTATCACCCATTCAGGACATCTTTTAGCTGATAAGAAGAATGGGTGCAAGAATATATATTGCATAATAAATTTCTACACCTTGGCAATTTGTTAGGTAGGTATATTAGAATTGTTATTATTTTATATTCATATCTATGTTAGACTATAAGGTATAACAAATAAATAAATAAAATAAATATACAAATAATATTATTATCGACATAATCTGCCAACTACTGCCTCCATGGACAATGGTAAGCCATACGACCTAACATACACTGAATCAACACACAGTTATATAAGATAACGAACTTCATGATCTTCCCAAAATTATCTACCAAAAATACAAGTAAAAATTACTTACTAAATACAGGTAATTTTTCTAAACATTTTTACCGAAAATACAGGTAACAATTACTTCATCATCATCATCATCAGCCTATTAATGTCCCCACTGCTGTGGCACAGGCCTTCCCAATGGACGGAATAGGGAAATTGGGCTGTGACCCACCACGCGGGCCCAGTGCGGAATGGTGGGTGCTAACGACTACAGATGCAGCCGGGATCAACGGCTTAACGTGCCTTCCGAAGCACGGAGGAGCTCGAGATAGTAAATTTTTGGTCACCCATCCAATGACCGACCACTGCGAAAGTTGCTTAACTTCAACGACCGCAGCCGAACGCGCTAACCACTTGCGCCATCGAGCTCCTCTTTACTAGAAACAATTGCTTACTATCATAATATTTATAAGTAGTATAATTGAAAAATATATCCGATGATCATTTAAAGGTAGAGACACCCTATTCAATTGTAAATCCCCTCCAAAAGTGCTATTGAAATTTAATCCGGAAACGAGCACCTGGCTGTGTATTACGAGGCGCGTGCCCTTTTGTTGCAATATATTTTTATAGATGGCAACTTACTAACATTGTATTTAAAAATAGCTATAAGTTCTCGTATTCAAAAACAATAATTTACTGATTGATTAAGACACGTGCTATTTATTCTATTGTTAGGCAAAGAAAGTTACGTTAAGAAAGTTAGTTACAGCATCTTCATTTAGATCCACTTGCAGTAATTCTGCTTAAACTCGATTTAACTATAGAATGTCAAATTGAAGTTTCAACTTTATATTGTATGGGCTATACCTGGTTTTAATTAAATAGTAATTGATCCTTCGTCAAACTACAAAAAAGGTATTTGAGTTGAGTAAAGCTTTGAGTGCAGACGATAAAGCTGTATATGTTTTTTTTTTTGTTAATTTATTGGCAATGGATACATTGTCCTTATGCCAAGCTGTATATGTCACTAGTAGTGTTGCCAGGTGTCCCGATTTGCGCGGGACGTGCCGATTTTCAGGGGTCTGGGGACGCGTCCCGATTTGTAGCTGATCGCTACAAATACACGCTAAACGTCCCTATTAATCAAAAAAAAAAACTTAGTTAATTAGTATATTACTATACTTACACTAGTAAATGAGGAAATATTGCGGCCCATGCGAGTCGCGCCACTCCACCTTTACACCCCTGGTAACCTCAGTCAGAAATCAGAAATCAATATATCTTTATTCAAATTGGATGTATAGTACAACACTTTTGAATCGTCCAAACATTTTTTTTTCCCTACCACTCGTTATTGGACATATTTTTTAGCTGCGGAGAAAAACGAGCGCAAAAAACTCCACAACATTAAAAGCATAATGTAACAACATTTACAAATCATTATGTTGTTACAACGTCAATACAATCATGATTTATTTAATATAGAAAACCTGTTGGAATGATTGGAACAGTTCAAACCCAAGCATTTTTGTCTGTAATATAATCAGATACTTTGTAATAAACTTTTTTAATAAGTGCTTTTTTTATACTATCTTTGAATTTATTTATGCTTAACTCTTGGATATTGCTTGGGACTTTATTGTATAAGCGAACACAAAGACCTTTAAATGAATTATTGATTTTGTGAAGCCTAGTAGCAGGTAAAGTTAGTTTGTTTTTGTTTCTTGTATTAAGTGTGTTAACATCACTGTTTTTAAGAAACAAATTAATATTTTTTCTTACAAATAATAAATTTTCGTATATGTATGTATTGTGATGAGACAGTCATTATACCAAATTCTTTAAACCTATCTCTTAAGGAATCCTTAACTTTAAGATTATAAATTGATCGAATAGCTCTCTTCTGCAGCACAAAAATAGAATGAATGTCGGCGGCGTTTCCCCACAATAAAATTCCGTACGACATTACACTATGGAAATAACTAAAGTACACTAATCTGGCCGTATCTACATCCGTTAACTGGCGTATCTTCATTACGGCATATGCTGCAGAGCTAAGTCTATTTGACAATTTATCAATATGTGGGCCCCATTGAAGCTTCGAATCTAAAGTCGAGTCTTCGCCCCACAATTGAAAAGCTTCTCCAAACACCTTGCCGAAGCACTAGCAGACCGCTGGAGCCGGCCCCTCGCCTCAATAATGGGATGGTTACGCGCAAGAATCCAGATCGCGATCATCAGGGCCAGCAGTATGTGTATCCGTGGCACCCGCCACAAATGGCAGCGCTCTGGTCTCTGCGAGGATGGAGCCGCACTCCCCAACGGCTTATCATGATCCCACCTGTGAATTTTTTGTCCTATTTACTGTTTAACTGCTAGATTTTTAACCTTTCCAATGTTTGCATTTTTTTTACAGTATTTTAAGACTTTAGTTTTAATAGAAATATATATTGTTTGGTTTTCTATACTTGCACTAGTAGTTTAAAACGCAATAAATTAAACCTTAAAAACCCCTTGTTTTTTGTTGACTGTCCCGATCTGCAACACTGAATCCCGATTTTTTTGACCTCATGTACCGATTAAAAACATATATATTGGACCTGGCAACACTTGTCACTAGTTACAAAATTAACCAAGGGGGCATGGATTTTATTAAAAAAAAACTTTAATTTTGCTAAATACATACATAAATGTTACTGCAAAACCAAAATCAATATTTTTTGTAGCTGTAGGCATCAGAGCGGTAGCACGTCAACATAAAAAATTAGAACGAGCGAAAGAGATCACTATGCCATTTCTCTCTTAAGTCTATAATTTCATAGCCTGAAATGTGAAAACCTTTAAATATAATCATACAGAACTGCCTATTGAACTGGTAAAGTCGCTTTTGGCAACTATTTTTAGTTTTAAACTTTCATGGTCACTAACATTATAGATATTAACGGGATTGTTACCATGTACCTTGTTTTTTATGAGTCTCCGATATTTCGGCACTGTTGCAAGCGCCATCTCCGTGTCAAGTTACTCCGTGATCATGGCGCTTGCAACAGTGCCGAAATATCGGAGACTCATAAAAAACAAGGTATATGGTAACAATCCCGTTAATATCTATAAAATTATTTTTAGTATCCTCGTTGATTTGCCACCATTTAGGAGAGAATAAAATTTCACCAAATGAACATGGAGCGTTTCGCTACCACGGCCCTGATGGTTGCGTCGAAATTTTCCTAGCCTTAAGCTGATGGTCAGTGCATTCGCCCGAATTGCGAAGGGTGCGGGTTCGAGTCCCATCCGCTGCCTGGTCCGCGTGGATTTTTTTCTAGTAAAACTTTTCTTAAGATTTAAACATCTAGCAGTTAAATGCTTAAAAATAAATAAAAACTTATCGGATCGTTTCGTTTGTTTCTCTTTATATTTATAAATTTCTGGCTTTCGAACACGTCGAGATAAATCGAATCGAGTGTTTGTTTGAGCGCATTCCGCAAATTGAATGGAAAAGGGGTTATTTTTTAAGATGGATTAATCACGGCAGCTTAGGGAAATCAATAGGGGCACCCTTTACGGATGAAATGTCAAAACGTGTTTTTATTTTATTGTTTTGTTATAAAATGTTTTTAATAAATATAAAGGTCTATATACAGTATACCTAAATGCTCAATTACACTTGGTCGTAAGCCCGAATACGATTGCCAATGGAATTTGGGTAAACGACTAAGTGTAAATAAACCGAGTCGACAGATTTCATTTTATTCGGACAGATTTGGGTGTCCGTGATGCTAGCGTACCCACGATCAATATACGGTTTTTCGTTATGCCATAAATACTACGTAAATAGTGCCAAATTAGTGTAAAAATAAAAAAAATAGTGTAATTTAAGAAGCATGACTTACATGTTTAATTATTATTTATATTATTATATAATTCATTTAAAGGTCTTTATATTATATAATTCATTTAAAGGTCTTTGTGTTCGCTTATACAATAAAGTCCCAAGCAATATCCAAGAGTTAAGCATAAATAAATTCAAAGATAGTATAAAAAAAGCACTTATTAAAAAAGCTTATTACAAAGTGTCTGATTATATTACAGACAAAAATGCTTGGGTTTGAACTGTTCCAATCATTCCAACAGGTTTTCTATATTAAATAAATCATGATTGTATTGACGTTGTAACAACATAATGATTTGTAAATGTTGTTACATTATGCTTTTAATGTTGTGGAGTTTTTTTCGCTCGTTTTTCTCCGCAGCTAAAAAATATGTCCAATAACGAGTGGTAGGGAAAAAAATGTCTGGACGATTCAAAAGTGTTGTACTATACATCCAATTTGAATAAAGATATATTGATTTCTGATTTCTGATTTCTGATTTCTGTTTACTGTTTAGCGCATGATGAGGCCATCTTTAAGTACAGTTATATTATATCCTAATACGTAAGCATATGTGTAAATTTGTTTGTATTAATATAGCTGTGTTGATGGTCCATAAATAAATAAATAAATGACGTCAAGCTAGCGTACCCATGGCCGTCCCTAAGAACGGCATATTTAAGCAACGAAATTGACACACAAAAATAGTTCGCAAATAGTGCCCTGGCTTTAGAAAACTTCATAATCAATACTCTTAAAGGTCCAAAGATATTGAACTAAACATTCTTAGATGGCGTCAACCTGGCGTACCCATAATAGTTCTCATAGAAAATGAACTTGTCTCGTTATCAATTTTTACATTAATTTGGCAGTATTTTTTTATTTTTACACTAATTTGGCACTATTAAATACTGTTTAATGGCATAACGAAAAACCGTATATTGATCGTGGGTACGCTAGCATCACGGACACAGTTTTGTTTACCCGATACTGTATTCCAGTGTAAATATTGCTTCGGGTTCCCGAATTCGAGTAATGTCTTTCGTGCACCCGTATACGGGCTAAGGATCAAATGTAATTGAGCCACAAGTCCTAAAATCACGAAACCTAAATTTAAAGAGAATCAAATAAATAACGTTTTTTTCGTTAAAAAGGTTTATTTCATTAATGATTAATAATAATCTACGTGATTAAACATAAGCAAGCAAATAATCTCTTATCTATTAGACAAGTCCGTCCGTCTGTCTGTGGTGCTGTTTCAGCGGCCAAACCGTAAGAGATAGATAAAGAGAATGTTTAAGTTATAAGTTAAGAATAGTCTGATAAGACTACAAACCGGATTTGAGTAACGTAGCACTTTCGGTTTTCGAGAAATCACGAATTTCAAACGAAACCACACAAAATCTCCGAAGTTCTCAATTAATTAAATACATTTTTTTTTAAATCAGGTTTTGGTGAACATTTGGTTCACTGGTTTGCTAGTATATATAATAATATAGTAATCATTTATTCATAACCCAACATTTTACATTTAAAATATTAAGCTAATAAAGTCTAGGGGTATTTATATAAAAATCTGAAGAAATGGTCCCCTAACCCAGAAACTACTAAAAACTGTAAATATTGATGTAATTCTGTTTTTACTATTTGTTGTTAAAGCGGCAACAGAAATAAATCATCTCTCTAGGTTTGAAAGTTTGCTAGAAAATAGAAAACTTAACTTATATCTAAAAAATAATAAATAATAAAATAATATACAAACTTTTATCTATTCCGTCTGCAATAGTAAAGTTTGACTTTTTCGAATTGATATTCTTTTCCATTTCGAAATATCTAGTTCTTGTTCATAAGAAATACGCATAAAAAATATTTAATACGAGTTCCTTCCAACCAACTTCAAACATATTTTAAAATATTAAAGCATTATTTTTTATTTCTATAATATTAGGTATCATATATTTTCCCTCTTTGCAGCTTAGAACATGAAATATCTATTGTAGGTATACCCACTTCTATCAGTTCAGATCTCTTAAGCCGATTATGCATTGAATATGCCTTTTGGTTTTCAAAGAAAATATCCATTCAATAATTAAGCTACTTATCAATGGTATTAAATAATATAAAAGTGCTACTTATATTCCATATAAAATATTTGTTTTTTCAAAAAAAAACTTTGTTACAAGGTTAGGAATAAATATAACAACTTGGAACAACCGATGAAGTATTGAATTTCCAAAAATGGCGGGCTACTGTAAAAATGTATTTTTTTGTTTCTTAGGTTTTCACGCACATCACTCATTAAATAAAACTAGTTTTTCACGGGTTAATGCTCAATAAAAGTCTTTCGAAGGTAGCTCGACAAAATTAAATAAAAAAAATATTCCAACGACGCAGCCTATAAAGGCTGCGAAACGTCAATAAATAAATAAAGTTTCGTGCATTAACCCGTGAAAAACTAGTTTTATTTAATGTATTTTTTTACTTGAATTTTTTGTTTTATCTTTATATTTCAATCTAAAAGTTTGAAGAAGAAGAATAGACATAATAATAACATAGAAATTTAGCTAACTTTTCTACTGCAGTCAATATGCTCACTACGTTACGATCATCGTCAGTATTTGTTCTATGCAAATTGCTAACCAATGTCCTCTTTCACAATACAAACCTAATAATAGTAATCTTACGCTGTTAAACCAAAGATCTGATGTTGAAATACAGACCTTAAAGTGTTAGTAGTTTAGGTAACTTTTTTGCTTGTTGTGACGCGTCGAAACCATAATTCCCGTTTGTAGCCAAGAGAATACGGTGGCTCTGCGTCAATCGCTCTGTCGCAAACAACCCCAGGATAAAACTTTGGAACAATGTAGATCAAACATAGAACAATCCAGAACAACCTGGATAATAATAAAATTCCAAAAATGGGGGTTTAACTTCCATGAGGTCCCGCCACGTCCGTACTGTCCGAAAAAGGAACTGCGTTTCAAAACATATTTTGGCTTTATAGTAACATAATTTATTTACGGGATTGTTACCATGTACTTACCTTGTTTTAAGCGAGTTTCCGATATTTCGGCACTGTTGCAATGTGTGTATGTGTAAAACCGGAAATAATCAAAAAAGTGTCGTGTCGCGATCCGATACTGTTAGTGTTGTGTGTCGAGAACAGTTTCGAGTGAATAGTGAGAATGTGAACAGTTGTACGAGTATCAAACGCAATAAAAGACTTCGACGGAGGGTAGACCGATATGTCTGGCAATAACAGCCTACCAGCAATTACTTCAGTTACTCCGTGATCATGGCGCTTGCAACAGTGCCGAAATATCGGAAACTCGCTAAAAACAAGGTACATGGTAACAATCCCGTAAATAACTTATATTACTATAATGTTAGTGACCATGAAAGATTAAAACAATATATATTTTGGCTTGAATTTAACGTTTAAAGAAGTTACCACCACCTTATAGAAGAACACTATAAAATAACACTATCTTTTAGTGTGATTGTGTTTCTGTCAGAGTTTTATTTATACTTAATTGCAAAAAACCGGCAAATGGCGGACTTAATGCCATAAGGCCTTCTTTACCAGTAAGAGCGTGAGAAAGAAAAATATGGGGGTGCAATAAGGATGTATGCTAAATAAACCAGGTGATATATATCAATAGAATACACACATACTAAAAATATATACAAAACATATATATATATGTATATCTACAATACATACAGTTTTCAGTACAGAGTTCCATACTCCACAGTAGGAAATTGTGTTCATGCCGTGAAAATGAGGATAGCTGAAGCGGCATAATTGTCTGTCATATTAGCTTACTTCGCTACTGGATTCCACTTACATTGAACATCATCATCACCAGCCTATTAATGTCCCCACTACTAGGGCACAGGCCTTCCCTATGGATGGAATAGGCAGATTGGGCCGTGACCCACCACGTCGGCCCAGTGCGCTTTGATGGATGCTAATGACTGCAGATACAGCCAGGACCAACTTAATGAAAATTTAACTGAAAATAATTTTACGTTACGAAACTCGTTGGAAACTGGACACTGTTTTCTAACTTTACTAACCACTCGGCCACGGAGGTCGTCAAGATGAAGTCAAATGAAGTAAGTTTATATTATTTAAATAAATAATTTTTATTTTATATTTTACTAGCTGACCCAGCGAACTTCGTACCGCCCTAAAAAAATAGGGGTTGTCCAGCGGACAAAATTGTGAATCTAAACCATTCTCCGATCCCCTTGAACACACACAAAAAATTTCATCAAAATCGGTCCAGTCGTTTAAGAGAAGTTCAGTGACATACACACTCACAGAAGAATTATATATATAAAGATTATAAACTAGTTGAGCTAACGGACTTCGTACCACCATAAAATTGGAGTTGGTGTTAGAAGGGCGATAATTTTGGGTTTAAAGCTTTTTTTTTGATGCAAAATCATACAAAAACTGATGTCCAAAATTTCTAGATTGAAGATAGGCACCCTTACCACCTAAGAGTATAAAAACAGCTTACGTGCAGTCTATTCTCAGGCCTAGAGAACTTGATTAAACTTTCATCACGGTACACGGGCTAAGTTTTTGTTTGAGGCTTTTTCCCTTGCCCTTAAATTTAAACGGAATATAATCAAATCAGATACGCACCTGTCATCTGTCCAACGTCATTTCACACTGAGCTGTGTTTAACAAAGATTTTAGGGCGCAAAATTTTACGGCAACAAGAGAAGTTTTTGTTTTTCGAGAGTAATAAAAAAAGCCTTTTTGAATTCACGTCATGCCGTTCAGAGATACGGTTTCGTCTTTTGATATTCGATATTGTATTAATGCATTACTAATTAGAAACGGATCAGTTTGTATGTTTTTGGAACTGCAAGAAACGCATTCTGTGTCAGCTTTTGTTGTGCTTTGCACACAGTTCCTTTCTTTTTAATATAGGGCGCATCAAATTACTCTAATGAGGGCTATCGCGTATGAATCCGCCGCTAGAGGCGCTAGTGTAGCGTGAGGTCTCCGAAATGTCAAATGTTATTGCTTGTTGGTTGACTACGCGGGTTTATTTCTAATTAAAATAATATTGTGAATAATTGGTAACAATTCGGCTTAATTATGGCAAATATGAGTTATGTGGCAATGAATGTCAGTTATTAAAAATTTGAGCTTAGAAAAATGATTATGTTCCCATTTTTTCCGAATAAAACGGAACTGCGCGTCACTGTGGCATGGCCTATTATGTTTAGGATATGGTTCTTTTGTGTTAAAATACGATCTAAATGTAACCTTTGATTTCATGTGCGTATTAATAAACTTTAAAAGTTACAATTTAGGACCTCACTCAACAGTGGCGCCATCTGGTGAGGCAGAAAACGGTAACCCTCATTGATGCAAACATTTTGATTTAAAAGTTTGAGGAGCTGGATGGTGCAGGTGGATAGGGCATTTGGCCTGCGATGCAACTTTCGCAATGGTCGGTCATTGGGTGGGTGACCAAAAACTTAAGTATTATCGAGCTCCTCCGTGTTTCAGAAGGTACGCTAAACGCCAGGTTTGATGGTGTCGCCAACTCGAGAGGTCCCGGGTTCGAAACCCGGTGGGGGCAGATGTTAGTGTGGTGAATACGAGCATTTGTACTCCAGTCATAGATGTTTAATATGAATTTCTTTATAAATATACTTATATATGTACAGTATATGTATTCTATCCGTTACCCTAGTATCCCATAACACAAGCCCTACTGCTTGCTTACTTTGGGGCTAGGCTAATTGTAGTTTTAAAACAAAAAACTGCTTCATCCAAAGAAATATAACAAGGTACGTACATAACTACCGCCGCGCTCATATAGTAAATAGGAGTGCCCCAGATGCTGGCTTATCAATTCAGAGACAATGCCCCCCCCCCCCCCCTGAGAAAATAAAGCATCGAATTAAACCCTCCATCATCCCCCAGAGTTAAAACTGGCCTGCTTGAGCCAGCCGTGTCATTCGTTATTAATTTATTTTGTTACGAAACTAGCACATTTACGGAATACTGGACAATAAGGTCTAATTACTGAACACGGGATTATAATAATTCCAATCTGGGACAATCCCGGATTTCCCGGCCATCTGGCAAGCCTAACAGTAAATCGACTTAGATAAAAGCGTCATTTCTGCCACGCATAGGGTTACCATCCGTCCCGATTTGTCCGGACATGTCCTTTTTGCCTTTTGTCCGGATTTTTTATTAGATGGAATATTAGTAAAACAACTTATTAAGTTATATCAAATAAGTTCTTCATTGATTTAAAACAAAATATAAATTATTATCTTTAAAAATCAACAACGAGACCCCCCTCGCGATTTAGCGTCTGCTACCACGCGTATAATATCACTGTAACTAAGTTGGTGATGTTTTCATTTTGTGACTAAAATGTCCGGACTTTTATCGAAATGCCCGACTTTTTGTCAGGACTTTTCAAATTTTTAAATAGTAACCCTAGCCACGCACACATTGTCTATTGTCGCAGTTTCAAGCACCGGCACGTGTTGTCAAAAATTTCAATGAGCATGGGAGCGCGTTTCAATCCCCATAAGATCCTGAGAAATCTTCAGTCTCTCAGTCTCAATCCAAATACGGGTGGACATCAAAGTCCATCCGTCCTCTAGCACTATGCTACAGTCTTCAAAGGCATTGCTGTATCATCCCCCCTCAGGGAACGATCGCATCACATGAAGCCTGTAAGTGTCGCCGCACACGAGCTACACGCACCAGCCACAAACGCTGCCACGAGAAGCTAGAATCGGCTACTAAAGTGGCTGAAGCGCGCGACAGCGGCCGACTAAGGTAAGTGTCGCCGCACACGGGCCACCGACCACAACCATAAAACGCCTCCACCGGCATATTTCTTGTATTTTTCATACATTTTATATGGACTCGCCACACACGGTACGCCGCCGCCACACGCTACAAATCGTCGTTGCTCGCTTCTTGTGGCCTGCACAGGCCACTTAATGCGCCGATACAAAACACCGCCACACGTCACTCGCGCGATTCCCTACCCCTCTCTCCCTTACCTTAGTCGGCCGCTGTCGCGCGCTTCAGCCACTTTAGTAGCCGCTTCTAGCTTCTCGTGGCGGCGTTTGTGGTTGTGGCGTGTGGCATGTGTGCGGCGACACTAAGGGAAAGAGGGGGGAAAATCGCGCGAGTGACGTGTGGCGGCGTTTTGTATCGGCGCATTAAGTGGCCGGTGGGGGCCACAAGAAGCGAGCAACGACGATTTGTAGCGTGTGGCGGCCACCGGCGTACCGTGTGTGGCGAGTCCATATAAAATGTATGAAAACTACAAGAAATATGCCGGTGGCGGCGTTTTGTGATTGTGGTCGGTGGTCCGTGTGCGGCGACTCTTAAGGCCCTTATGGCCACAGGCGGGCCCCTCCCACGGAAGTGTTTAGTCAGTAAGAGTCTGACATTACCCTGAAGCCGGATGAAGGGTATTCATGGGGATTTTACACCAGCCCTTCCCGTCTGGGAGGAAATAAAAAAAACGAGTGTACTTATCTTAAGTACACGACTGAAGTGAAACTTCTTTAGCTCCATCTGTATGTATATGTAAATAAGAGAGAAAGAGAAAGAGGGAAAGAAAATGTGCGCGCGCACTGCTTTCTCTTGCTTATATTCCAAACTCCCGTTCCCCTCGCCCAATTACATTTTTCGTAACGCATTCGCAAGCGTGCGTAAAGAAGTTCCACTCCAAAAATACTCGTTAATATTTTCGAGGATGGCGAGAACTCTCCTTCTATAAAAAGTAGCCATATTTTGTGGATTACTGCCACGTATGCTCCAAATAAGTTCTCCATTCACATTATTAGAGTATACGCGATAATTTAAGAAACATCTAAAACAAGTGGAGTGTTTTATGACTTTCTTTACACATTCCCATTTATTGTAAGATTAAAGGCAACTAACAGGTTTCTCCATTGAAAAAAGGAGGAACACAACATAAAAACCAACATGTTCAACGTTTTAATTGTTCAATTTATTACTAACTTTCCTGCCCATGTCTGGATGTTAAATGTTTACTCCGATGCGAAACGACTTTATTCATAATGGAGCGAGCATGTATTAATGTAGCCATCTTATGGTTTGAAACTGCAGAAGAGTACAGTGTGCAAAGAAGGACTTACAAAACACAAGTTCATGTGTTCTATAATTACCTTTGTTTATATTTATAATTTTTATTTTTTAAAGCATGTTACTGCTTTATGTTTAAATCTAAAGAAAATATAACTAGAAGAAATTCCACGTGTTCATGTGTTCTATAATTATCTTTGTTTAGGTTAAAAAAGGTTGGCAAACAAACATACGGCCCGTCTAAAATATGTAAAATGAAATCAATTAACTATTATACTTAACCAAAAAAATAAAGACAGTTATTTGACTCGTATCATATTATTGCAATCACTTTAACATAACATTACACTCCTCTTTTGGCAGTCGTGTAAAAAGAGTGTAAGGTTTATAATATGTATGTTGCAAGTTTTTTTTTTTACTTCAACCAACGTTTGTAATCAATTTTATTAATGAAGAAACAATACGTCTTTGCGTGTGTCACTGATACATAACAGCCCCTGACAGAACATCAGCGCTGACGCGATATTCATCGCACCAGCTTATGCTGAGTCAGGCTCCTGGTTAACCCTTTTTGTTATTTAATTTATTTATTACTAGCTTTAGCCTGCGATTTCGTCCGCGTTTTCGTCGTTTTTCGTAAAAAAGTAGCATATGTCCTTCCTCAGGGTTCCGTGGTTTTGATGTGACAGACAGATTAACTTTCGTATTTTAGTAGGGAAATATAATATGTCAATCCACAATACTGTTAAAAATATCGCAATAAGGAACTGCAGAATATTATTATTATCACTGTGCCCCGAGATCATCAGCGTGTAACTCCTTGTATGTTATTATGTTAATGTATTGGTAATATTGTTTAGATCACTTTCACATGAGGCTTAAGTACATATAGAATGAAAATACTTCAGCGCAAAGCTTCCGGGTAAACTACGTTGAAAGTTGACCCGTCCGGCACGTGAATATAAAGATTTCTAGAACTGCTAACCCGGGAAAGAGCGACATATAACTGACCATGTGAAAAACAACTGACACCGAGATCTACTAATGAATGCAACACGAAAAAGTCTGCCCTTGAGCCTTTTTTATTGTCATTGCATAACACACCGATACTGGGAATTGCGTTCTTTTAAATTGGAATGGAAAATTATTTGGTATCATGGGAATTCTGGGAATAAAAATGGTTTCTCCTGCACCGCAACCTATTGAAATTTGAGCCTCGATTACATTTTGTTGCAACTGGGTTACTTTAAGCCGAGTTCCATTGCAAAGTGTAACAATTTTTGTTATCACCGGCTATTTCAGGGCTTACATGAGACTCGAAACTTATTTAATTTATAATCAGGGCGCCGTGATACTGTAATTTGAGGGAGATAAATGAAAATGTCTAAAACCGCAGTGAACAAGATATTATATTGTCAAAAAAAAGATTCAGATCTTATTTCATCATGGTTAAAACTTAATACTAGTCACATTCAACTTAATAAATACATAGCTATATTTCCTCAAAGATTTTTCTTTTGATTTAAAGATATTCATACATTCAAGATCATGTGCTAATACAGTAATACTCAATTTAAGTTTCTTATATAAACAAATTATTAAACAAGTTATAAAATATTAAGTTTTGGAAATTTAACAATAAAAATTTGTTATGTTTTTATAATGGCTTTACAGTTTATCAATACAAATCCTTTATCACGTTAAACAGAAATTGTTCTCCGGAGTATGCACTGGTTAAATATCAAGAAGTTATAAGTTTTACTTAGCTTGGCAAGATCATGGGAGCATCAGGATGACTCAAATGTCCTCAGGGATGAAGCAGGACTTGCTGTCATCACGTGAACCCGTCACTTTTTGCTCAAGAAAGCTTCACAGGCTCATATATATATATATTTCCAAGGAGATTCCAATCAGGATCAAGTAATTGTGATTATTACTGTTATTAATTAGCCAAATTAATGGACCTAGAACCAATTACACATTTTTCTATAATTCAATAAAAAAACTAACTGGACCTACAGCCTAACGAATCAAATGTATTGAACTTACCCGTTAATCCGGGGAGAAATATCAAGTAAATAATGCACTGACTACCACTGCTAGTCTTAATGCTATTTTCTAAGTATGGTCTTCAAGGTTCTATCAGCCAAAAGAGACCGAATTTGGTTGTGCACTGTTATTTATAGGCTACTACAACACGTGACAGCGTCATTGCAAATTTCTCTCATATCACCATATTTGGTGTGAGGAATCAAACGGACCGGTTTTGCTGACTCCGCCTCTCACTGTTTCCAGAACATTAATGTGACGTCTCATTTAAAAAAATTACACACTAGCTCCATCTAACTTACATTCCAAATGCAACTACTAGGTTCACACATATATTGTACTTGTCCGTTGCTTTTCAAAGTGGACTACGATATTGAATAATTTATATGCATGATGATAGATGGCGCTGAATAAATAATAATATTTCTACGACTTAATATTTAAGAATTATATTGCTATGTTTTAACGTTATTAAATTTAATTGCTACACAACATCCCCCTTATCTCAAAAAATTTTTCCCAAAAAAAATTTTTTTTTTTTTTTTTTTTTTTTTTTTTTTTTTTTTTTTTTTTTATTAATTAACCTGCAACTGACTTACAGACAAATCAACAATACTAAGTATTAGCCAAGATAAAAAAATTTAAACTTATATACGTGAGTATCCATTTATTTACTCCACATAATGTTCTAAACTCTAAGTCAATAGCAACAATTAAATATTTGCTGTTTAATGATTTTTCTTTTAGTTTCATGTAAATACCTTTCTTGGATCTATTATCCAGGGGTATAACATGACTTTTCTGTTCATCTTATGAACTTAAGGTAGTTAAGAAAACAACTCAAGATTAAAGAAGTTTGTATGTTTTCAAACTCAAAAGATTAAGATTATTTTCCAACAATCTTCCTATCTTTAATTATCAAGTCTAAAGTATATGTCCACTTCCTTATGCTTATGCCTTTCTTACATCAAGACCTATTTTTCTATTAAGTATTAAAATAAATTGCACGTGCTTATTTTGGAAAACACTTTTCATACATCACGCATTTCATACTACTCTCATACTCATATGCATATCAGTAAACACAACTTGACGAAAATAATTTTATCAGAAAATTTTTTTTTTTTGTGTTAAAATATTAAAATTCCTCGAAATTTCATTTAAGCATTTTTTTTAAAAGTGACCATATAGGTTAAAAAAAGGTTGTAAATAAATATTTATTTAGTTAAAAGAGAAAAACAATTTAATTTTCAGGCAGGTTTCGAACCGTAGCCCACAGATTTCCATATGCACTCTTCCTATACCATAACTCTTCTTAACCAACCGTTTAATACTGAAAGTGACTAAAATAAGCATCCTATGTGGAATTCAAAGATTTGTTAGTTCTGTTGTTCAGAATATTTTAGTATATCTTTAATATGATAATTACCTAAACATTTACCATTTAAATCGGTTAAAGTATAAACTAAAGGTGATAATTTAGCCGTCACTACACATTTAATAAATTTTGGTGCTAATTTGGAAGAAAAATTCTTTGCCTTATTGGATAAATAATGAGTACGTTTATACACTATCTGGCCAACTCTTAATTCAATGTGTCTTTTTCTGAGGTTATATTGTTTTTCGTTCCGTTGGTGGGCAACAATCAAATATTTCCTCACCTTTTGGAAGATATTATTAAGTTCAAGCAACTTTTTCCCATACTCCAATGTACTGTCTGAGGTAATTTGATCTAACGGACATGGAGGGAAGGAATTTAAATATAAATTACCATCTATTATATACTCTCTACCATGGACTAGGAAATAGGGTGAAAATTTAGTTGCTTCATTCACAGCCGTGTTTAAAGCACATTGCAATTCTATTAAGTGTTCATCCCACCTTCTATGCTCGGATTTTACATAACAGGCTATCGCATGAACTATGTTTCTATTTGCCCGCTCAGCTTGGTTCGTTTGGGGATGATACTTAGGATTGTAATATATGTTTGGTACATTATATTTAGTTAACAGCTGTCTAAAATGGGAGCTAACATATTGTGGACCGTTATCTATAAAGATGGTCTTACAAACGCCATGGACTAAAAATACATATTTTTCTATAAAGTTTGCTACAGCCATGCCTGTTGCTGACCGTATAGGGTGCAACATGACATATTTACTAAAGTAATCTGAAACAACTATTAAATAAGTATTTCTATTCCCTGAATTTGGAAAGGGTCCCAATAGATCACAACTAATGGCTTCGAATGGCTTGGTCACTTTCTTAGGACTTCCCATGAGACCGGGACGTGCCGTGTTCACAGGTTTGTATTGCTTACACGTCTCACATTCACTCACATACTTTTTCACACATTCGTATAGGTGGGGCCAGTAATAATGTAAGGCGATCCTCCTATGTGTCTTCATGACACCTAAATGTGCACTAGTAGGGTCATCGTGATATTTCCTAAGAATTGCCGATCTATTTTCTTCAGGAACTACCAGTTTCCAATCAAATTCGCTAGTAAGATCATATTTATTTTTCGAATATCTATATAAGTTTCCATCTTTTTCCATGAAATTAGGAAATTTACGTGGGTTATTCTTTACTGCGTTTAACATATAAGAGTACCAACTATCTTTTGATAAATCTATTTCTATTGAATCTAATTTAATACGTGACAAAGTATCCGGGAGGATATGATCCCGACCCTTCCGGTGTTCTATTTTAAAGTTAAATTGACTAAGACGCATGCTCCATCGTGCTAAACGACCTGTGGGGTTCTTTAATTTATAAAACCACAACAGTGAAGCATGGTCTGTGACTATGGTACATTCCTGACCTTCAACATATTGTCTAAATTGTTCTAATGCATAAATAACAGCTAATAATTCTCTCTCTGTTGTACTATAATTAACTTCATTTTTATTAAGTGAGCGGCTACAGTAGGCAATAGGGTGTTCCACTCCGTCATAAGACTGGGTGAGAACGGCCGCCGCTGAGTATGCAGATGCGTCAGTCAAAATACGGAAAGGGCGCGAATAATCTGGCATTTTTAAAATAGGGGCAGAAACAAGGGCAGTTTTAAGCAAATTAAAGGATTTCTGTGCCTCAGAGTTCCATTCAAAATCCACATTCTTACGGGTGAGTTTACATAACGGTTTGCTGATTTCAGAGAAATTATTCACAAATCTTCTGTACCAACCTGCCATTCCAAGGAATCTTTTTACCTCCTTGGGGTTCGAGGGTGTAGGATAGTTAAGGATTATATCTACTTTACCAGGGTCCGTTCTTAAACCATGTTTATCAATGTAATACCCTAAATATTTGAGCTCTTTGCGACAAAACTGTGATTTTTTTTTATTTATTGTCAGGCCTGCTTCTTTCAGGCGCTGATATATTTTCTCTAGGAGCTCAATATGTTCTGAGAAAGTGTTACTAATGCAAATTATATCATCTTGAAAAGCAAATACCTTATTGTCGAATTCTGGGCCAAATAATTTATCCATTAAGCGTTGCATGGTTGCTGACGCCCCTACTAACCCAAAACACATCACATTAAATTGAAATAAGCCTCTACGAGGAACTGTGAAAGCTGTCTTTTCAGCAGATGCTGCAGAGTCATAAGGAATCTGCCAATATGCGGCACTAAGGTCAATTGAGGTTAAATATTTAGCGTTGTTAAGATGATCTAATATTTGGTTAATATAAGGCAAGGGATAAGCGTCTGGTTTTGTGACGTAATTAAGTTTTCGAGAGTCTAGGCATAATCTGGTTTCACCATTGGGTTTTTCTACCATTACTACTGGAGAATTCCAAGCCGATTGGGAAGGAGAAACTACCCCCAGGGCTAACATTTTATCTAATTCCTTCTCGAGTGCTAGTTGCTTGATAGGTGATAAGGGATAATAACGCTGTTTAATCGGACTATGGTTACCAGTATCTATTTTATGGTGTTCCAATGAAGTTCTACCAAGACCAACCTTTTCTGTGTTAATTAAGTCAAATTTATCAATTATTTTATTAATTATTCGCTTTTGCGCCGTCGTTAAGTTATTGTAATCTTCTAACCCGTTTTTTAATGATATTGAGTTAATAGGATTTTCTGAGTTTAAAGTGATATTACTAAAGTTGGATGACATCAAGTTTTTTGTCAAACCAAAATGGTGCCAAAAATCAATACCTAATATGATTGGTGTAGTAATTTCCGGAACAACATAAAATGTAATTACCTTAAGTATTGAGTTATATTCAATGGGCAGAGACATGTACCCTACGCAATGCAATTCAGTGCTATTAGCGGTTTTTACAATACGCTCTTTATCTAAAGTGTTAAGTTTAAAGCCTAAATTCAGAAAGATGAGGTGCGAGTTTTTGCCGAGTATCGAGCATGACGCACCAGAGTCAGCAAGTCCTAACGCATCTACATTTAATATTTTAAATTGCAAATAAGGTCTATTGTCAAACTTTTTCTTATGGAAGAGAACTTCACGGTTATTTAAGTTAATGTGTGACCTTTTTTTACCGTAATTATATGTGAAGTTCCCACTTTTTAGTTTTTTGAATTATTACTTGGATTACATTGTGGGCACTCAGGTCGTCTTACGCCCTTTTTACCACACTTAAAACAAAGAATTTCTCTCGAATTTACACACTCTCTAGTGAAATGCTCTCGACTCTGACATCTCATACACCTCCTATCATTTGAGACATTTTGAGGTAAAGTTACGGTTGAGATCTGTCGGGTTGGTTTGAAATTATTTTTTATTCTTCGTGACTGAAGGTCATTCGAAATAACTAATTTATTCAAATTGGGTTCCGTAAATTTCTCTGCACGGACTTGAGCCAATTCCAAGCGCTTTCCTAATTGTTTTAACGTAAGAATAGAATCAACGTTATGAAGAGCCAACTCTTTCATATATTCCGGACGAATATTATGCATTAAAATTTCTAGCTGTTCTTCTAATGACATGGGAATAGACAATCTCGCAAACATTCCTTGCATCGTGGAGATATAGCTCACAATTGACTCTTGTCTAGCTTGTGTGCGTTGTCTAATTTCGTTTTTAAGTCGATAATCTAAATCCGGAATATCAAAATCCTCTCTTAAGTGTAACAATAGATCAGAATATGAGTTAAAGTTCGCTTTGTTACTTCTAAACCACGCCAATGCAGAATCTTCTAAGAGATCGGAAAATGCTGTCAGCATACGAGATTGCGGAATTTCGCGGGCCTGTCTAAGTTCCTCTAACCTCTCAATAAAACTTCTAACGCAACCTGAACCATTATATTTTAAATTAAGTGAATTTAAGTTAATTGGTTTTTCTTTAATGACGATTAATTCCTCACTTCCATTCTTTTCATTCATCCCTGTTTTCGAGATAGGCAACACATATTCATCCGTCCCTTGTTCCCTCACATCCTTCATGCCGGTTTTACTACACTTGGGAGTACCTTCCTTATCACTTAATTCGTCTGAACTACTTTCATCTTCCTGTTCTACTTGAGCTAAGATACGTATGAGCCTGTGGCGCAAATCCACAAGAGAAGCATTGTCAACCTCCAATCGAGCAAGTCTATCGATTAGATAATTAGCCCTAACTGACACACGTAAGTGAAGATTACTGTCCTTTCCGAGGTCACCTGATGACAGCAGATCCTCGAGCTCAGCAATTTTCGGCGTACAGGCCTTGAGCTCGCTTGCCGGGAGTGGTGTGATCACTGGAGCACACTTGATGCTGCCACGTCTCTTCAGCTTAAAAATTTGGCGAAGCTGCTTTCTCAGTGCATCCACCGATGTGTCAGGAGCTGTGGAAATGCCAAGAATATCCAATTCATATATGATTTCATCCTTTCTTAAGTAGTTTACATATTTTTGTAAAGAGAGCATTTTCTCAGATTTTTTCAAGTTAAAGTCAGTTATTTCTGTTACTAAGTTAATTATTAAGTTAATTATTAAATTACGTTTAATCAAGTTTTTAAATCAAGCTACTTATTCAAGTTATTTAATCTAAGAAAGTTAAATACAAAGGAATTTATAATTTTTTTTTTTTTTTTTTTTTTTTTTTGAAGGAGGGTACTTTTATTATTACAAGTTTCAATTCTTAAAGACTATCTTGTTCACTGTTCAAGGTCAATTTTTTACACATCCAATCAATACGAAAGTGTTATTCTAGTATAAGTTGATTAATTCTAATGTGCTAAGTTAATTAATGCTAGTGTGTTTTTCAGACTGGTTGGGGATTTAAGCATCTATGTTTCCACCAACCTTTTTATCATCATTTAGACACACTAGTATTCCAAGAGTATTGTTTATTAAAGTTTTCTAAGTTATTAAGTAATTTACTTCTAATGTGCTATTCAGACTGATTGGGGATTTTAAGCATTAAATTTTTCCACCAATCTTTTTATCATCATATGAGCACACCAGTATTTCCCTCAAATACAGTATTTTATTGCTCGGCCCTAAAGTTGGTCGCCATTTTGTAACAATTTTTGTTATCACCGGCTATTTCAGGGCTTACATGAGACTCGAAACTTATTTAATTTATAATCAGGGCGCCGTGATACTGTAATTTGAGGGAGATAAATGAAAATGTCTAAAACCGCAGTGAACAAGATATTATATTGTCAAAAAAAAGATTCAGATCTTATTTCATCATGGTTAAAACTTAATACTAGTCACATTCAACTTAATAAATACATAGCTATATTTCCTCAAAGATTTTTCTTTTGATTTAAAGATATTCATACATTCAAGATCATGTGCTAATACAGTAATACTCAATTTAAGTTTCTTATATAAACAAATTATTAAACAAGTTATAAAATATTAAGTTTTGGAAATTTAACAATAAAAATTTGTTATGTTTTTATAATGGCTTTACAGTTTATCAATACAAATCCTTTATCACGTTAAACAGAAATTGTTCTCCGGAGTATGCACTGGTTAAATATCAAGAAGTTATAAGTTTTACTTAGCTTGGCAAGATCATGGGAGCATCAGGATGACTCAAATGTCCTCAGGGATGAAGCAGGACTTGCTGTCATCACGTGAACCCGTCACTTTTTGCTCAAGAAAGCTTCACAGGCTCATATATATATATATTTCCAAGGAGATTCCAATCAGGATCAAGTAATTGTGATTATTACTGTTATTAATTAGCCAAATTAATGGACCTAGAACCAATTACACATTTTTCTATAATTCAATAAAAAAACTAACTGGACCTACAGCCTAACGAATCAAATGTATTGAACTTACCCGTTAATCCGGGGAGAAATATCAAGTAAATAATGCACTGACTACCACTGCTAGTCTTAATGCTATTTTCTAAGTATGGTCTTCAAGGTTCTATCAGCCAAAAGAGACCGAATTTGGTTGTGCACTGTTATTTATAGGCTACTACAACACGTGACAGCGTCATTGCAAATTTCTCTCATATCACCATATTTGGTGTGAGGAATCAAACGGACCGGTTTTGCTGACTCCGCCTCTCACTGTTTCCAGAACATTAATGTGACGTCTCATTTAAAAAAATTACACACTAGCTCCATCTAACTTACATTCCAAATGCAACTACTAGGTTCACACATATATTGTACTTGTCCGTTGCTTTTCAAAGTGGACTACGATATTGAATAATTTATATGCATGATGATAGATGGCGCTGAATAAATAATAATATTTCTACGACTTAATATTTAAGAATTATATTGCTATGTTTTAACGTTATTAAATTTAATTGCTACAAAAGTTGTGGTGGTCTTAAATTTCGGAGCAGAATAATCGGAATGCCAATTTTTAAACAAATTTCATGAGAAGGAAGTCAGGGCATTTAAAGAATTTAAAAATTCTATCGGGTAATTAATGGCTTCTTGATCATCGGCCATTCTATTTATTGAACTATAAACTTTGCTTTCCCCCTGGATATTCGACAGTATTTTATTATTAATCTCAGATGCCTGGTCATTGCGAGGAGTTAAAATGGACCTTTCGCATAGCCAAGAATTGTCCTTATTTAATATATTTGTTACGTCACCGTAAACTGACGATATAAGATGTTGTTGGGATTGCACTATACAACATAACTCAGGCGTCAGAATAAGTTTTCGTTGGTGTAGCAGTGGATAGGTATCTTTGGTGAAGGTATTTTCTTTAATAATATATCAGAAATTTCACGATCATCCGGATTATCTACAGTTCTCACTCGCATGTTTATAGTCAAATGCACCGATTGTATATCACGCCACAAATAAGAGCTTTTCAGGCAAGCTTTAACCTCATCAGCTCGGGTTCCCCGTGGTATTACCGGTAAGGTTTGTCGGCCACCACAAAATAAAACTGTGATACCGCCCATTGGTCGATGATTTTGTTTTATATCCCTTAAAGTTCTACCGCTTCTACTCCTTTTCGATGGGCCATCGTACATTCATCCCATATGATTAAATTACACTTTGAACGAATATTTAAACACTACCAAAACAACTAATACGTGGTCCTAACTTTAGCTACCTTACACTTAAAATCTAAGTGACTATTTAAACTAAAATATTCTTATAGAATTATAACCAGAAATATATACACCTCACAACAAAAAAGAAATGAATACTATCTACCTATACCTACTTCACTTAAAAATAAATACTTATAACTACTTTAATTAATAAAAGTACCTACGCTTAATAATTTTTAATTTGAACGAATATTTAAACACTACCAAAACAACTAATACCTATTTTACAAAATAACAACGGTTCCTCAATATCAATTATTGTCTGTCAATAAGGTCGAGCGCTCTGAACGCATCAACAGCCAAATATTGAAGCTCGCTCGCTTTCTTTTTTTTATTTTTTTTTTTGTTTCCTCCCAGGCAGGGGAGCGGGTGTGAAATCCTCATGGATACCCTACAGCCGGCTTCAAGGTTATGTCAGACTCGTACTGACTAAGAAACACCCGTAGGGGCTGCCTCTGGCCGGGAAGGCCTCTAAGGCTTCATCGGAAGCGATCGTCCCCCAGGGGGGGGGGGGGGGAAGCGACGCAGAAAACAGATTTAGACAGCTCGCTCTCGGACCTCCCGCCTTTTGATACCCTACCGCCGCGCCGCCGCGACCAGTGTCGAGCGCGGCAACCGTTACACAAAAATAATCCTTATAGCATGATTCAGTATTCACGTGCGACGGCGCGATGGCTTATTTCATGTATAAGTTTGGTGTTTCTATACCAATTTCTAAGTTTTTTTTTATTGAATATTTAATAATGTTAACTTTTTTAAATTAGGGATGAGTCAGAGTATTATAAACGTAAGAGTAAACAAATATGATCAGAATGCTCCGAACTGCTAAGCTATCGGGAGTTACACGTGTTATTGTGAGTCAACCATTAAAGAATAGACATATGCTGTTGCGGGATATTTTCTAGACTATTTTATGTAGAATATTTCCGTCATACATGATTTCTATGTAACTTTAACCATTAATGCTGCACACGCGACGGAAGCTTAAAAAATGGAGTAACTTCTCCCGTTTTCCCAACATTTCCCTTCACTACTCTGCTCCTATTAATTGTAGCATGATGAAAAGTATACTATAACCTGCCCAGGAGTATGAGGAATAATTGTACCAAGTTTCGTTAAAATCCGTCGAGTAGTTTTTGTTTCTATAAGGAACATACAAACAGACAGACAGACAAAAATTTTACTGATTGCATTTTTGGCATCAGTATCGATCACTAATCACCCCCTGATAATTATTTTAAAAATATATTTCATGTACAGAATTGACATCTCTACAGATTTATTATAAGTATAGATTTATTACCAAAATACAGTAAATGGCGGACTAAAATTAAATGCTATAGGCATTCTCTACCAGTATGGGTGTATGAGACGGATGTTTTGGATATAGAGTGCGAGCTTTTAAAGTTAAAAAGGTTTTATCTCTTCCCTTTTATAATTTATTGTGTATAATGAGCGTTAGTAAAAAGATGTTTGTTCCTTTCTAATCAGGGTATGACCAAGTATAATAACTCCGTTAGTTCCGTTCCGAATAGTTCCGTTGTGATGAACACCAGTTCATCACAACGGAACTTTTCCAAACAAATTATTAAATATTATTACTTTCACACTTGCCTTTTCTGACCGTACAGTATTTAACGAAATGAAAAACATTTATTTAGTCCGTTTGTATATCTGCATTCCGTCTTATCGCATTAATATAATCCTTTTAGCGCGGCTGCTAGCCGAAACAAAACTCTTTTATTTGAACCATAAAAGTCAGATCTAAATGTCATTTCATTCACTGAAGTAAGCCATCAGTTCGCCGGAAAATATTTCACCGACTTGTTAGCAAAACGACTGAATTGTTTTTAACAAGGTAGGTACTTAATTTTTAATAGTAGAGAAAAGGTTGTTTTGACTTAATTTTGCCAGGAGTATATTTTCAGTCTCTTATTGATTTTAATAAAGAACTTCTTAAGTTCTTACTTAGTAGTTCATCACAGCTGAGGTCTTATAAAATTCAGTTGCGAAATAACAGTTCTGGAAGGGCGAAGCATTGCACCAATGAGTAAAGATTAAATGACCTTTCCACAAGCCCAAATTTCTTACCCTATGAAGCTCAGGAAATTTACTAAAGATATTTTTGCTATCTTCCAAAACGTGACTTTCCAAAATGTTAAAATCTCCTAGAACGAAATGAAACGGAAACTGTGATAGCATATTTTACCCTGCCAGAATACCGAAGTCGCTCTGACGTTTGATGATCAAAACATATTGAGCACATATCTATGGAACTTGGTATCCTCTTCAACAGTAATATTTTTTATCTGACTAGAAAGCTTTTCTTATTTTTAATAACAGCTAGTATGGCGCTTGTCTCGATTTGTAGTCGGTTTGGAGTAATAATGAAATTGAATAGTTTTAAATTAATTGTTATCTGATATCGAATTAAAGGTTTTATGAGGGTTTACCACCATCGAATATTAGTTTTCAAGGGAATAAAAATACCGCTATAATCATTATCATCACTCCTCATAATCGTACTCTGCTAAACGTAGGCCTCTTTAATGTATTATAGATATTAACGGGATTGTTACCATGTACCTTGTTTTTTATGAGTCTCCGATATTTCAGCACTGTTGCAAGCGCCATGATCACGGAGTAACTGAAGTAAATGTCAAAGGAGTGACAGTAAAGATCTCTAACATACTTAATAAGTACTCACTGAATACTGTCTTCACTCCTTTACAAAAAGTATCACAGATTCTACGGTCTCCTAAAGATAACTTCCCCTTGGAGAAACCTGGTGTATACAAGATCGACTGCAGCTGTGGTAGTTCTTATATTGGCCAAACGAAGCGGACAATAGCGTGCCGAATGAAAGAACACATTAAAGCAGTCAGAAATAATGATACGCAAAAATCAGCAATCGCGGAACATTTAATTGATTCGGGTCCTAATCACTGGATTGAGCTCCATAATCCACAAATTATCTTGACAGAACGCCACTACATACCAAGATTGGTCAGGGAAGCGATTGAAATAACCAAACACAAGAATTTCAATCGTGAGGATGGGTTTAAATTGTCTAGTGTGTGGAATCCAGTGGTTCGTATGTGTAAAAACCGCAAAAATCAAAAAAGTGTCGTCCCGCGATCTGATACTGTGAGTATTGTGTGCCGGGAACAAATGCGAGTGAATAGTGAGAATGTGACCAATGGTAGTGGTAGTATCGAACGCAGTAAAAGACGACGTCAGAGGGTAGACCGATATGTCTGCCAATAACATCTACCCGCAATTACTTCAGTTACTCCGTGATCATGGCGCTTGCAACAGTGCCGAAATATCGGAGACTCATAAAAAACAAGGTACATGGTAACAATCCCGTTAATATCTATAATGTAAGTGACCATGAAAGTTTAAAACTCTTTAATGTAGCCCCACTTTTGAGTGATAATATTTGATTACAATATAAATAAAGAACAGTTTGTTAGAATACCAATATTGTTTATTAGAATAGAAAAGAAAATAAATATATTTTATTAAACCTCATTTACAGATACAAATTCAAAAATCTCAGGCCTAACCAGGACCCTGCCATAGCATTAGCTGATGCGACATTGTATCGCACCAGCGCTGTTATTCTGTGTTTTTATCTTCATTTTTATATTCTAACGCCATTCAAGAACATTGCGGGAGTAGTAAAGCCCTCGTGTCTGCGTAGCCTAAAAACCATACTATTTATATTATATGCGCACGAGTGCCCACAACAGTACATCGTCCCGTCTAACACGTGCAGTAGTGTTGGACAATAGCATCTTCTGCAGCGTGGTGATTTTTTATCAATATGTATTTGTAGTTTTCTCTCGATCTCACGTGATGAGATTGGATACGTTCACGTAGAAACCACGCACTTTATTCATACCGTAGTCAGGTAAGTCTTCGAGTGCATTTTCTACTTTACTAGCTTTAATTGGTACGTACGTACCCAGAGATAGTACAATAATCTGTCCCTCAGTAATTTTAAGAAAGCTTGGTATCTCGTTTGCCGCTATTTTCACAAAATCAACCCTTCGTCTATTAACCATTTCCTCTCTATATAATTGTATGAGAAATTCTGAATGCTGTCATTTTAAAATTGCTACAGCGATTTTCGAGTCATAAAACATATTCGGCAGTTTTTTTTTATACATATTTATTTCTTAGGGTTTCACGCACATCACTCATTAAATAAAATAAGTACATCTTACCAATTGAAACGTGTTTTATTGATATATTTTTTTTGTTATACCAAGTCCGTCATATTCAAGGTGATAACTCCGAACTGACTAAGAATTTGTAAAAGTTTATTTAATATTGTTCCCATTGAAAAGACCTTTTCCATGTCACTAAAATTATTGTTGTTGGAGGGATATACCAAATTGCCCATCATCCTTTTGCTACTATCAGTATATATCTGTATTGTTCGTAAGGCAAAGATGACTTAATAGTTATGTGTAAGGACAATACAATCTTTCCCTCTCTCTCATAGTGATTCCAATGAAGGCCAAATATGGTATCAGTGTAAATGATGTTCACACCAAATGAGTATTATCTTATACTGGTCGTCCTGAACTTCGATGTTCTTATAACCCCGTAATGAATACTATGACATAGATGTTGTACATATATATATGTAATGTATGATACTCAGCCATGGTGAATATACTAAACGAACCCCAAACTGGCCAATAGTATTCCAGCATAACGTCAGTATTCCATACATTTATTCGTGTCTCTCGTGTCGGTGTATTGACACGCCCTGTTCAATCGACTCAACCCTTGTAGGTGTACAGTGAAAACCTTGAAGTTGATACAATAAGATGCCAAAAACACCTTTAACCCCTGGTTATAAAAGTGAGTCGTAGTAAAGTTGTAGCTGCAGCTAAGACCGTGTTTGTAAGAAGTTATTACAAAAACGTGACTGCAACATCTTTATCATAGAACAAGGTCTTAAAACGTTTATTTAAATAAATACTGAGCGGCATTATCCTGAGGGAATCTTCGGAAACCAGCAGCTTGAACTTGGTTAGTTATGTTTTGTGATTGATGTGGTTTCAGATAAATTTTTTGCACGTTTCAAAACTCTTTAACCAAACAGAAGAGTTTTAAAAACTATTTGTCGCGTCATAGGCCGACAAGAGGATGGACAGGAGATTTTAACATTTTGGCATTTTTTAGCTAGAGCTCAAATGCCAAAAATCGCGAGACTTAACTTAGTCAAGTGAAATATCCTAGTACAACTAGTTTTGTTACGTAAGCTGGCCCAATGCAAGCCCAACAGTGGGGGAAAATCGGCGGAGGGGAAAGCTTTGAATGCCTTATTCCCTACTGACCGCATCGGCCGTGTCGTTCTATGGCTGACGTCTAATAATCGGTAAAAGGAAAGAAATATTTACGAACTCTTTGTTTATTTCCATGAAAGTGCTTGACTTCGCGAATACATACCGAACGCTATAACCACGTTGTACGCCCGCTTCTTACCTCTCACGTCCAGGTCATTTCAAACTCTTCCTTCTCTGTTAAAGGCTGATAAGCTGCGCGAAGTATCACCATGATCAGGAAATGGAAGTCCTTATTAATCCAAAGAGTTACACCAAAAGCGTGATGATAAAATAGCCTCACGGAAACTCGGAGTCCGGAACTGAACAATTCACAATGGTCGTTTACTCAATCAACTGTTCTTTTTGTACAAGACGCAAGTGCGGTCTTGCGTGGAATATTGCTCGATCCTCGGGGATGGCTCCGCCAAGCACTTACTCGATGTTTAAGATAGGTTACAGCAGCGCAAAGAAGTTGAAGAACAACTACAGCGTGATGTGGCGTCTTTATAGGTAGTTTATTGTACTTTTTATTTGGTCTGAGTATCTAATACGGCAAAATTATGAGGGGTAATTCTAGCAAAGGATATGGGGATTTTATATACAATAATCGAACTTCATCAACAGTCAAGAATGGTTTAATAGTCGTCCTCGGGCTCCTCCTCGGAGGTGCTGCTGGGCTCCTCGCTGGTAGAGGACGAGGTCGCATTGTACGCCCACGCCTCCACCTGCAGCTGATACTGGTGGCTGAATGTGATCAGCGGGATGCGAACCTGGGACAAATGGTACAGACAATGCAAAAAAGGACATATTTAAATGATCATCAAAAAAATTTAAATTGATACTCAAATAACTAAAATCATTAAGTTTTTAAAGATCATTTAAATACCTAATACCCAAAAAAAAATACTTTCCTTCAGAGGACCACGCGCGTTGGCCTATGTTGTCACCGACTGACTGTGGCCAACGGTATTCCAACGTGAACAAATAGATTTGGTGCCTAGTTTCTTTGTCGTAGTATTCACAAATGGAATGCTTTTACCGGTTATGTATTCCCTACCTCCTACAACCCGGGATTCTTTAAAAGAAGAAGTAACATGAAGGCGACAAGGTTAGGATGGCTGGTGAGTTCGATGAACTGGACTGCGCCAGCTATCTTCGCGTCTGGACACCTCCGTCACATAACATCAGGCGAAGTAGAGTAATTTGTCCGTCCTATATAAAGAAAAAAGACAACAAAATCCTTGAGCAGTACTCTTCGGGTCTTTAAAGTCTTTATAATGTAAAGTTACTCAACACTCAAACCACTGCACTATGAAACATTACCTTCACAACTGGTGTGTCCAGCTCCCACACCCTGGGCTTGCCGAGTTGATAAGGCATGCCGACTTTCACGCAAATCACTATAGTCCCGTGGGCAGCATCTATCTATAGAGAAGAAGCGAATTCTCAAATCAGATATTTTTTTGTGATGCACAGATTACATGGGTGTTAAGAGAAAAATAAATTCTACAGCCGTGAGTACGCAATGTTTTTATACCTATTTTTATGCTTAATTTGGTCTGAAG
Organism: Chilo suppressalis; assembly: GCA_902850365.2. NCBI lineage: Eukaryota > Metazoa > Arthropoda > Insecta > Lepidoptera > Crambidae > Chilo > Chilo suppressalis. The sequence goes on from OU963916.1 coordinate 15,656,836, forward strand.
AGGTTTGTTTTGCACAGATTTGATCTTAATGGTGGCTATGAGAGCAAGAACCTTCTTACCTCTAGATAGTAGCTTATGTAAATAAATGTGATCGGCTTCAGTGAGAATATCTCGTGGAAGAACTTGAAGATGTCGTCTGCCGCCTTGCCTCGGTCAAAGTAGCGCAAATTCGATGTTAAGGGTGGTTATGAGAGGTATATCCTGGCCCCCAGATAGTTGCATATGTAAGTTTTGATCTTAAGTTACTATGATAGGAAGAACCATTAAACCACCAGATATTATTTAAGTTAATGAGGCTGGCTTCAAGAAGAATATTTCGGGTTAGAACTTGAATATGTCGTCATGTATTGGTGATAAGAGGTAGAACCTTCATACCTCCCGATAGTTGCTCATCTCATGTAAGTGAAATATGTCGGCTTCAAGGAAATACCCTGTTATAGACTTTTAAGATATTGTTGTGTAGTGGTGACGTGTCCTAGATCCTATATACCTCCAGATAGTAGCTCATATAAGTGAAGGTAGTTGGCTTCAAAGAGAATATCTCGTGGTAGAACTTGAATATGTCGTCGGCCGCCTCGCCGCGGTCGTAGCAGCGCAGCCCGCCCATCCACCAGTGGCCCAGCCAGCCGTGCCCCAACTGGTCGTAGATGGAGGCGCGGGGCATTATGAATCCTACAGAGATTAAACAAGATTAGACGTTATTTCTTTTTGGAATAGGTATGTATCCTGTTGTTCGTAGATACTGAGAGAAGTAGGGTACTAGGGCAAAACTTGGAATGGAGCGCCCATCTGTGGAAGTAGCCTCCACCTTATGCTGATCAGAGTAAAATAACACTACCTTTTGACGGTACTGTATCGGTGACTAAAATTCCAGGGCTCCGCGGGGTATGTGATAGGATCAGGGTAGGTGACGGCGTGAATATCAGTCTCAGCTCTGTTATCGCAAGCGTGTATAGGTTATGGAGGCTCTAGTAGTTGTCGTGGGGGGAAAGACAGAATCAGAATCAAACATTGTCACTTGTTAAATTTCACCCTTAACATACACTAATGGCTAATATAAAGCATTTTCAAATAAAATCCTCGAACGAGAACGATCTCAGGCTTGCGGGGAGCCTGCATATTTTACCGCCAGCGTATCTACCATACAACGATGGATTTCCTCCACATAAAAATAAAAACCTTAATAAATTTAAGTTTACCAAAAGGATCGTCCTTTGCGAATGCTCCCACAGCTTTTCCCGTGATGGCGGCGGTGATCCACGGCACGTAGGGGTGGATGAGGATGTGGCGCGGCGGGGCGGGGGGGCGCCTGGCCCTCAACGGATCAGGGCACGGGAACCCTCCTGGAATGAAATGAGGTTGGAACAGGTTTCGAGATATAGTGTATGGAAAAGATGATCACTAATCAGTCAAGCTTCATGTCTTAGCGGCGGCGTGGAAGGATATCTGGCTCGCGGCGGGTCGGAGCAAGGGAAACCTCCTGGAAGAAAATTAGTTTGAAACTGGAAAACTTTGGCTTCTTCTATGGAAGAGATCCTACTGTTCGTATAGTTCTATTAGTATGACTAAACGGATAAAAATATCCGTTAATTTCTACTGGTAGAACTAAACGATAGAACTATACGGATAGAATCGAAAGATGATCAGTGTTGCAAGACATATTTGAAAGGGAGATAAGGTATAGCGGACTTTTTTCTAGGGAAGAAAACCTCCACCTTAGAAAATATCACAGTAATAATGGGAACCCTCCTAAAATATAATGAGGTTGAAGCAGGATTCACGATTTGTGGCTTTTTCTATGAAGCTTGCATATCAGTCTAGCAAGACATATTTTTAAAAAAGGATATTTTTCTCATCATCGTCATCAGCCTATTAATGACTGTACTATGGAGGTAGAACGGCATGACTTGCGCCCGCAAGGAAGACCATAGATGAACTGAAAAGATGATGTGAAGAAGATTGCATCCTCGTATTAGTTACGGTGGGCACAATGCCGCAGTGAATGGAAATTGTTGAGGGAGGCCTACACCAAGATGGTTGAAAAACAAGGCTGAAGAAAAAGATGTAATAATTATTCTCACCTTGTGACAAAGCCACTATGGACCAGTGGCCGGTGTGCTCGTGCACCAAACTGGGTGCCCCGGAGTGGAACCCGCACCCCGTCGTGCAAGCCATGCGACGTGGAACTTTGCCTGTTGCATTCTGATTACAGAAATAATTTATTTTCTATCAATTTATAATAATTATTATTGGTGAGTAATGTGCCAAGGCTCCACAGGGCCTACCCCATAGGAACGGCGCGAGTGACATATTTGACATCGCAAGCGATATAGACTATGGTGCCGTTTACCATCAGGCGGGTCATATGGTTGTTAATAATGTTTCCCTTGCCGTGCTTTGTAATCCACAGTGTATAAGAATTATTAATAACAAAGAGCACGGTAAATATGGTTTACGCACAAGTCGATTTTCGGTATGTCAATATTTCGGTCACCACTGGAATAGAGTCCCCAAGTTTTTCCAGTTTCTTTTGACAATGAGTCCTTTCTTGCCCAATGTCAATATTCTAGGTCAACGGAAAGTATCTTTTACATTTTCAATCCCCCAACGAACGTCAATATACATAATAATATTAAACCTCGAAAATACAGCATTCCATTTTAACGTTATACTCTTCTATATAGGGAAAGTTCTGTACTTACAGTTAGGCAATCATATATACAATCGTCGGTACTTCGAAGACATACATATCTTAATTACAAACCCATCACAATGCATGTAGGAAGAAATGTCTGTATGATTGAGCCACATAGATCAACCCTTGCTCGCCAAACGTTCTATATCAGTGCTTCTCAGCTTTATAACTTGGCAAATAAATACAATAATGTTTATCCACTTACATATATTAAGTGTAAAGAAAAACTCAGGGACTGGCTTAAAAGCTGAACTATATGGAGACGGAAAATCTTCTATCTATCGTTGCATAAATCACCCATATGCGCTATGTTGCTCTGCCACACATGAGAACAAATATGCATAATCATATATCACATACAGTACACTCACTAACATACACCGTACACACCCAAAAAAAACACACACACAACAAATTTATATAGAATTATTTATTTCAATTTAAATGTTTTCATATTTTTGGTTAATTAGGTACTTTAGATGGTTTCAATAAGGTTAATTTTTGTGCATCTCCATGACAAATTTATATCATGGAAGGAGTCGCTGACGGTTGTGACACAGTTAATACTAGTACAGCCGTCAACGAACCTCTTATATGTGAAATATATTTAAGATTTAATTCCTCTAATTAGTATATAAGAACAATTGTAACTTTTAAGATAAGTAAACCATTATTATTATTATAATATGTAGTATAACGGAACATTAATATTTTTTGTAGATCGTAGACTTGAGAATTTATAACTTATTTCAGAGTGTTGTCCACCACTCCACATTCCTGACAAAAGGAAAGACGACGGACAGATATTTTAGAGTATGGGTTTTTTCTTTAATGGTACCTACTTAACTCGAAAACATTAACATAAAGATTTGATATGACGGCCCTAAATCGCTTACCTCAGGGTTATCGTACAAGTAACATAGTTCCCTTGGTAGGAGTCTGATTCGAGTGACTTCCTTCTCTTCCTCTATAAAGTCTCTCGGTACATCTATAAATAAAAATAAAAACTGTAAAAATACTCGATCATACAAATACGGTCAGGTAAATACAAAGAACATTCATATAAGGTAGCCAACAAGCATATAACACCCAGCAATCCGCACTGGGCCATCGTGATGGTCATGGCCCAATCTCCCTGGTCCATTCATAGGGAAGGCCTGTTCCCGAGCAGTGGGAACATTAATAGGCTGATGCTGCTGTTGGTGAAAAATGCACATGGGCCAATTATGGGAAAGCAGCCATCATATCCCTAAAAGTTTACGTTATCAGAGAATAACTCAAGCGATTTCTACCCTGACTATATCTTCTAGCCCTTGTAAACGCTCATCGACCGACGGAGACACAATCTCATCAAAAGGTAGTGTTATCTCACTGTTCTTCTGTAAAGTAGAGGTTACTTGTTCTCTTCTATTTCTAGACTACCGCGGCATTCGTGATAGACCTTTCTCATTCCTAAGATATGGATCCATCGCTACAAGAAAGCCCGTCGTCTATTGGTATCTTATCTACTTATCAATTAAACCAGAAATTAGAAAAACTTGATCTTCCAAGGTTCCGCTTAGATCTTCCACCTTTGGTGACACTTCCTACGAGCATTCATCCTATTATTTTAATACATTTAAAACAGTCCACACGTCACAATCAAGAGTCATCCATACTGAACAATTGATTAATGCTTTAAAAGTTAAGAACTTTTCTTTTAAAATATGAAAACTTAACAGTATTGTTACGTGTCGGGATAGGGTTTTGAAATTAAAAGTCCAGTTCAATTCAAAGGACTTCGTAGAACCTACTTATACGCAGGTAACGCGCATGAGTTGTAAATAAGCGTCGATGTTGCACTTTCACCCTTACGGCGCGCATCATATGGCTTATATTAGAATGAACCGCACCACTCGACTTTTGTCGAAATCATTCACGTAGCGACCTGCCGCGCTTCGGTCAAATCTGCTTCCAGTAATTTCGCGGCTTTGGTTCGAGTGCGTTTGTGATATAATTTAGGGTGCTTTTTACCACTAGCGAAGTCGACGTGGTACAATCGGTCCTTGGTCTGCCGCCCGTTCCGAAGCATCAGGTGATTCTTGAAAGGCAGGCAAGCTGGCAACATGTACTCTAAAACGAAAAATCTAAGGATAATTAGATATAGCAGAGGACAAGATAAGTATGGCAAATGATGATGGTAACGGGGTATTATAGTTTTAAGAAGTTTACGATACCAAGGCGAGCAGTGCCTGCCCACCTCCGTGAAACTCTGGAAACCACTGCGGAAATAAAGGACTAAATAATAAAATTATGTTATTTGGCTGTAAGATTTCTTTGTAATCTCCTCAGATGGGTGCTCCAAATCGAGTCCGAAAACCGCTGAGCCCTTTCTCTCTTGCATGATTGTTTTATGTTAACTTGATGGTGGAATAAGAGTCTATGGTCCGTATTACAGAATGACAACTAAGTGTCGATCTATACTTGAGTACAGTTAGAAAGGGATATCGCTATGTGCTATATATAGCGACATCCCTTTCTAACTATGCTCAAGACTAGATTAATCACTGTGAATCTTTCTATTATACAGGCCTAAATAATTCTTAAATTTAATTGATCTGATTTGAAGCTTAGTCAGTTTCATATACTGAAACTGATTGGTCCAAATGTAAGGCTGTTCTGGACTCCAAAGGATTTTTACTCTAGGTGCACTAATACGTCGGATAAGCAGGTAGATCTGCAGGATGGCGGGATCACAGCCAATCGATTTTGTTTCTTATGTGAAAAGCTTGCACACAAGCATAATACCTACCGACAAGCGGCCACTTTGGGCTAAAGCCTATAGACGCTTTCGAATCCAGACCAAGAAATTCATACTCTAGGCCCTGCCAGAATTATCAGCGCTGCAGCAGCCCTGGTGTTGCTGTAGTATTAAGCTGAGGCAGGGACCTAGTTTGCCTGTCTTGCTGTGTTCTGTTTTTATAAATATGTGTTTAAGGTCAATAAAATTCCTTTCTTCTTCTTCTACTCTATCTCTGGTAAGATATTATAAGCTTCTAAGTAAACGTGCAACGTTGAAGCCTCATCTTATCTCTACCTAGGCGTACTCACTCGATTTGATTGGCGTGATCAGTTTCAATATAGCCAGGCTGTTCTTGGCTCCGAAGTGCTTATACTCTGGGTGCAGCAACACGTCAGCTATAGGCATCAGCAGGATGGCAGGGTCGCACTCGGCTCCTCTCGACAGCTCCTCGACAGTCAACCGGCACTCCACCTCGTCACGCTCGTAATCACCGAAGGCTACATTTCCTCTGTAAAATCGTGTCTTTTTTAATTTTTTTTATGTATTTCCAACATACACCAATTAGCCTAGCCCCAAAGTAAGCACTAAGGTAACGAATAGAATACATATACAGTACATATATAAGTATATTTATATAGAAATACATATTAAGAGCCCTTTCACATTTTTTGCAAAAAATCGTAAATTTTGAGCGCCTTGTTTACCCACTTAGAAAATATTTTTATTATTTCCAATAGAATGAAACGGTACATTTTTTCTTCTTATTGTAAGTTAATGTAGAATATTAATTGCAAATGCTATTTTCCTTTTTTTGTACTGATCGTTATACCGCAGCTAGTTTATGGAAAAAACTTTAATATGCATAACTTCTAACGCCTAATTCTCTAAATAATCTTCAATAAAATAGATCAAATTAATTACTACGACATTAAAAATATGTTCTTGTTGTAACATAATGTATTATAATTTTAATTTTACATCTCATTAATTATAAAAAAAAACATCTAACCTCCGTGAGTTTTCCCAAAAAACAATGCAGGTTTACCTCGTATTTTGATATTGAATTAAATAGAATTACTATCAAAAACTATCATAAAACTAATTTACCATCATTGAACTACTGAAATATGTATATATTTTTATAATCAGTTCATTAATAATTATTTTATAAGACTCGAAACATCACCCGTAAAATGCAATATATACCAGTGCAAATCTACCTACGCGCCGATCAGTACGGCAGCGGCGCAATTTTGTAAAAGGGCTCTTAAACATCCATGACTGAAGTACAAATGCTCGTGTTCATCACACAAACATCTGCCCCTACCGGGACCTCTAGAGTCGGCGACACCATGAAACCCGGCGTACAAACCACTCGACCACAGAGGTCGTCACTTTCAGCCAAATACAGTCAAACTTAAATACAATAATTGACAGAGTAATTCCTAATGACAATGAACACAGCATGCAAAACTAAATATCAACAGTACATTATGAAATAATGAAAGCAAATCATTATAAAATTATCTAATTAAAATAGACAGAATATTTCTTCTTTACTGTGGTGGTTTTCTCAATTATAAGTCTATAATTTTTATTATTTTTAAAGCATGTAACTGCTTGATGTTTAAATCTAAAGAAAATATAACTAGAAAAAATTCCACGCGGACCAGGCAGCAGACGGGACTCGAACCCGCACCCTTCGCAATCCGGGCGAATGCACTGACCAATTATGCTACCGCGGCCCTCACGCCCTCAGGGCCGCGGTAGCATAATTGGTCAGTGCATTCGCCCGGATTGCGAAGGGTGCGGGTTCGAGTCCCGTCTGCTGCCTGGTCCGCGTGGAATTTTTTCTAGTTATATTTTCTTTAGAATTATAAGTCTCTTAGGCTAGTTCTGTGTATGGAGGATGTAGGGCAAGAATGCTTCCAATGTTTTCGTGTTTATGAATACCTATTTTATTTACAAACGACAAATTAGAGGTTTGCTCCACTAAGGTATCCCTCGCGGATTCTTTGATCACAGCTTGATTAATATGATAGGACTTCTAAATTCAATTTATTTTTAATTTAGGTTTGTATTTAATAGAGCCTTTGCTCCAACAGACTCACTTTTTTGTGATTTTGGACAATTTCTTGCAACAGGGAAAACCAATTGTATTCCATTGCGGTTTCATGTTCCAGTCTGAACATAATATTTTTATAGGTTCAAGAATTAATCTGAATTCGAATAAAATAAATATATTTAACAATTATTTTATTACGTTTAGTATTTTCCATTCCAAAAAATAACGTATAACTTAACTCATATAGAAAATATCTTCATTAACATTAGATATCCAAAGATCACACTAATATTATAAAGGCGAAAGTTTGTGAGTGTGTCTGTTTGTCACTTCTTCACGTCTAAACAGCTGGAGCGATTTTAATAAAATTTGGTATGGAGTTAGGTGATACCTTGGATTAACACATAGGCTACGTTTTACTGCGGGAAAGTATCCCTAATAAACCGTGGGTAACACCGCGGGGCACAGCTAGTAAAATATACGAACGAAACTCGATACAAGACCTAACTTAATATAATTTGTCTCGTAGAGTGGGCTTACGTATATGATATAGTCGCGTAATTATACACTATTTCTTTGAAACTGTAGTACAAAATCAAAAGTCTTTACCGAGTCCTTTTTATTTCGAAAGTATATCTTGAGTCCTTATTTTTTTTTTAAATTTGAAAGTGTGATATTGCAGACCAGTGTGTTTCATATATTTTCAACTTACAGGGCATATCCGTCCGGTATTTGTGCCGCATCAACCGCGGTGGACAGAACGAACTGCCGCGTGATCAGCACCACCCGCGGCACTCGGAAGTAGTGGGGGGTGCCGTTCTTTACTGCCACAATTTTTCCACAAATATTAGGTTAAGGTAGCAGCAAACATCTTTGAGCAAAACCAAACTACAGACAAATTAATTAGCGCAGTAGTCGTTTTTGTTAATAAAATTGCTACTGCGCAGGATTCTCAGGAAGTTAACCGGGGTAAGATGAATAAAGGAAATGCCCTTTATAATTAATATTTTAGCAGTTGAATGCTCAAAAATAAAAATATAATAATTTAAAGAAAAGGCTGTTATTTAAAAAAATACTAGAATCACTAAACGCACTTCTCTTTCTTTATTTTCTTAATCCACTTCTCGAGTCCTTATTGCGCCGTGGACAGACCCGTCTTTCCCAGTGGGCACTTTGGGCAAGTGCCCAGAGCCCCGCGACCGATAGGGGGCTCCCTCAGATCAAATACAAAGTCCCTAGTTCCTGTTAAATCACCAAACGGAAGTCATAGGGGCCCCATTATCCTAATATGCCCAGGGCCTCCAATAGGTCAAAGACGGCACTGGCTGAGGAAGGTGTTTTGCCCGCGTCAATCCTGCTAGTCTAGCCCTATCATAAAAGCCACCTTGTAAGTAAATACGTATAGTACAAACATCATTAATATTTAACTAAATTACTACACAACGCAACGTTGCGATCAATGGCTTAGCTAATTGTTCTGTAGTCATTTTATTGAATTAATGAGTTGCCTAGGTGTCCAATTGGCTATTCCATTCCGCGTGTATCTCCCGCTGATTCGGCCTGCATAATCAGGATAATTAGTGAGGTCATGGGTGGAAGGTTGGGTTTGTGGGTGTATAAACTGCTTGTCACTTCGAGGATTACGACTGAAACCCTCCGGCTCCATCACAAACATTATACGTCATCATCATCACCAGCCTATTAATGTCCCCACTGCTGGGGCACAGGCCTTCCCTACGAATGGAAGAGGGAGTTTTGGGCCATGACCACCACGCGGGCCCAGTGCGGATTGGTGGTTGCTAACGACTGCAGATGCAGCCGGGACCAACGGCTTGACGTGCCTTCCGAAGCACGGAGGAGCTCGAGATAGTAAATTTTTAGTCACCCATGCAATGACAACGTATTACTCAAACTCAAACTCAAAATAACTTTATTTAAATGGACTTTGGCAAGTACTTTTAAATCGTCAACTCCCTACCACAGTTTCGAGATGAAATAATTATTTCACTTAAATACCTAATTATTATGCTGCTTTGTCGGAGAAGAAGCGACGAAAGAAACTCCACAGCTTACAATTTCGTACTGATCTTACAACATCATTACAGGTCAATAGTTACATCAAAAAATAATAATTAAGGTACTAAAAGTACAGTTTTAGATGCGTAAATTTTGGGCAGATTTTACTCCCACGCATTTTTATCATTCAAATAGTCATTAATTTTATAATAAGCTTTTTTATATAATTTAGCTTTTAAAGTTGTTTTAAATTTATTAATAGGCAAATCTCTCATACTATTTGGAAGCTTATTGTAAAAACGTATACATTGGCCCACAAAGGAATTGTTTATTCTGTGGAGACGAGTCTTATGTACAACCAAATCGTGTTTTTTCCTAGTATTAACATTATGTGTATCACATTTCTCAGAAAAATGTATAATATTTTTCTTTACATATAGTAAGTTGTCCAATATATATTGTGATGCTACAGTTAGAATATTTATCTCCTTGAACTTTTCTCTCATTCACTTGCAATGCCAGGTCGCTTTTATGATAGGGCTGGACTGGCAGGATTGACACTGGCTAAACATCTTCCACGGCGCCAAAAGACGTTACAAAGAAGTAAGAAAGACTAGGGCGATGAGTGATTCTAGTATTTTTAATAACAGCCTTTTCTTCAGATTGTTATATTTTAATTTTTGAGCATTTAACTGCGAAATGTTTAAATTTGAAAAGCATTTTCTTTACGAATTTTACCATGTATGTACTGTAGCGCTCCTAGCCATGTGAACTGCAGTTCTGACAGGGCGCCCTCCTGGGGATCGAAGCTGGGGTCGTCGTGGCACTCGAAGAACTGACAGTAAACTGCCGGTACCGCTGACGAAAGAAACATACATACCTATAATAACACAATGCTATATATACAGGGTGTAAAAAATCCTTTAAGGAAGTCGAAGGATACGTATTTTCCACATCATGACAATCATTTATTTCTTCTGGACCATACCTGGGAAATTTTAGGTTATGGAGATATTGGAGGTAAAAGTTTTTTTTCAAGATTTATACAGTAACTAGCAAACCAGTGAACCAAATGTTCACCAAAACCTGATTTCTCGAAAACCGGAAGTGCTACGTTACTCAAATCCGGTTTGTAGTCTTATCAGACTATTCTTAACTTATAACTTAAATATTCTCTTTATCTATCTCTTACGGTTTGGTCGCTAAAACAGCACCACAGACGGACGGACTTGTCTAATAGATAAGAGATATTTTCAAAACGTTATTTAGAAACTTTTTTATCGGCGTACTTGCAGACACGCACACTGCCAGAATTATCAGCGCTGCAGCAGCCCTGGTGTTGCTGTAGTATTAAGCTGAGGCTGGGACCTAGTTATCCTATTTTGTCTTGTTTTATTTATGTAAATATGACTATGTTTAAGGCTAATAAATTTATTTCTATTCTATTTCTATTTTTACATACACAGAGGCACATTCTTTGCATAGCGCCACAGTAGCACGCCGCTCTATGTACATTGCATACTGGAAAAATATTTTGTATTTTTTTTAAATAAAAATACAAATGATTATTTCGTATAATATTTTGTAATATTACCTACTTGTTTGGGTATGCAGAATGCGTAGTTTTAGTCTTTGTCATAGGCTTTTTACACCCTGTACATTAGTTTTAACTTCTTATAAGAGCATCAGGTTAAAAATTAATTTAAATAGTTAAAATAAATATATTATTAGGCGTCTCCGCGTTGTCCTAATTGGCAAAGATCGTACGATGACACGATGCTTTCTCGTCGCGCGTGGGATGACTTTCAAAGATACATATTTCTTCAGATGAGTCGTTATTACAGCACAGGCATTGTTTAATGACGATCGTACGATCGATTTAATTGTACAATTATGTAATGAAATACACTGCGCAAACAATTACGATAGAGAAAGATCAGGAAACCGTACATATGCACCCAGGCTTAATATCGTTGGTCTAAATGTCTAAAACCATCTTCGCATTATTATTATTATATTGCCTTTGACATAAAAAGTTGTTAGGTCAAATCTGTTGGATGGATGGTTTCGTAGTATAAGTAGAAACAATTTGTCTTTTAAATATTTAGCTAATGCGATATTAGCATGCTGGCATAAAAACACCTTGTTTTTGATATAAATAATATAATCCAAACTTACAAGATATCAAGACAAGTGCACTGAATATAGGCCACATTTAGGTCAATTCTTCTCAAATGGATGTTGAATCACTGCCGAGATTCACCTGAATGCGTTGAATCACAGATCTTATGTTTTGCGATTGAAGAATGTGCATCCAAAATATCGGCACTTACTGGGAAACTGAGTGCGTGGGCGCATAATTCTGTTTTGTACGACGACCTTCGTGGTGGAGTGGCTTATAAATTTCCATGAGTCGAATATGATGAACCTAGTGTATCATCCTCAATTCTCGCTGCTGGTGTACAGGCCTTCCCTATGGATAGAACAAGGGGATTAGATCATGGCATGACTCACCACGCGGGACCAGTGCTAATTGGTGTGTGCTAACGACTGCCAGTGCAGCCGAGATCAACGGCTCAAAGTGCCTTCCGAAGAACGTATGAGCGTATGAGAACGTATTAATTTTTGGTCACCCGATGGGTGGATGACCGGCCATGGCGAAAGTTGCTTAACTTCCACTTTCTAAGAAGAGCTCTTTGAAGTGAAAAGGCAAACAAGCCCGCCTAATGGTATAAGGGGCAATCATAACCCAAGCGAGGACTTTGGGATTTACTTGGAGTCCAACCTTGTACTTGGTGAAGTACTCCCACTATACCTGCTCTTTATATAGGGTCGAAGTCGAACGTCTAGGGTATCATCATCATCATCAGCCTATTAATGTCCCCACTGCTGGGGCACAGGCCTTCTCTATGGATGGAATAGGGAGATTAGGCCATGCTCCACCACTCGTGCCCAGTGCCGATTGGCGGGTACTAACGACTGCAGATGCAACCGGGACCAACGGATTACCGTGCATTCCGAAGCACGGAGGAGCTCGAGATAGTAAATTTTTGGTCACCCATCCAATGATCGACCACAACGAAAGTTGCTTAACTCTAACGATCGCAGCCGAACGCGCTAACCTCCTGCGCTATCGAACTCCTCCTCGTCTAGGGTAGCAAAGAAAAACTTCAACAATCGGCCATGACTTTTGGCCTCGTCCAAATTGTCAGTCTTTTGAATGGGAATTACTGGACGGTTCACGTAACATCCCTTCCCAATGTCTGACGCTCTCGAATTTTAAAGAATACAATCTCATTTAAACAATCTTTATATATAAAACTCAAAGGTGACTGACTGACATAGTGATCTATCAACGCACAGCCCAAACCACTGGACGGATCGGGCTGAAATATGGCATGCAGGTAGATGTTATGACGTAGGCATCCGCTAAGAAAGGATTTTGATCAATTCTACCCTAAAGGGAATAAAATAGGGAATGAAAGTTTGTATGAAACTTTGTCAATTTTAAACCGATCGGGCTGAGGCATGCAGGTATAAGAAGAATCATAAATGAATGTCATCGTGTATAATACAAGCCTGAGAACAAAAACTGTAGTCTACACTTCAGCTCTACACCGAAGCGAAGCGAGGGTGGGCCGCTAGTAAAATATATATGTATATATACATTTAAAACACTATTTTATATGAACGAAGAGAATATTTAAATTAACATTATAAGGCCGGATATAATTTGCCATTCTCACGGCGTAGCATCGGAATATTATATCCCGTTACATAGGAGCGATTGTGATGCAATTTATTTGAAATAAGCCATCACATTACATCTGTCATTCGCATGCTTGTGATTTGCGAACCATTTGCCAGATCGTATTGTTCTCGCACTTAAAATTCGTATAATGTAAACTTGTAGGGTTGTAGCTTGTTAGATACTGGTGACGATTCTGCCATGATTCTCTTAACCTAAACTTAAATTTGACAACAGTGTATCTTTGTCATCTATATTAAAACTCAAAGGTGACTGACTGACATAGTGATCTATCAACGCACAGCCCAAACCACTGGACGGATCGGGCTGAAATTTGGCATGCAGGTAGATGTTATGACGTAGGCATCCGCTAAGAAAGGATTTTGATCAATTCTACCCCGAAGCGAAGCGAGGGCGGGCCACTAGTTCTCTATACAGAATGAAAAGGACAGACTGATGTTAAATTTACTTTAAAGTTTAGAGAATCATGCCAGAATCGACATTAAAAGCACAATAAAATATAGAGAATCCTCGAAAATTACTTGCTAAACTTACCGCTATTGATCACAAGTTTAATCTATGGTAACTTAGACACTTAATTATGCTACCGCGGCCCTGATGGCCGTGTCGAATTCTTTCTAGCCTTTCTTAAGCTGGAAGGCAGTGCTATCGCTTCGCATTGTATGTAACTCATAATGTCAAATGAATACTTTTACAAGTATTAAACATTTGAAAGAAGAAATAGCGATTATAGTTATAATTTTTAATATTCAAGCATGTAACATGTGTTAAATCAGGCAGCAGGCGGGAATCGAACCCGCACCCATCGCTATCCGGGCGAATGCACTGACCATTATGCTCCCGCGACCCTGATGGTCGTGTCAAATTTGTTCTAGCCTCTCTTAAGCTGCAAGGCAGCGCCAGCTCTTCGCATTGATAGTAACCCGTAATGTCAAATGAATACTTTTAAAACCATTGAACATTTGAAAGAAGCAATATCAATTATAGTTATAATATTCTGCTGCCTAGTTCGCGTGGATTTTTTTCTAGTAATATTTTCTTTAGATTTGAACATCGAGCAGTTACATGCTTAAAAAAATATAATTAGACACCGCACCGTTACCTACCCTGACCCAATCCCCTACTCCGTGGAGCCCTGGAACCTTACTCATCACTCATCAAAAAGGGTACCATAAGTAGTGCACTTTAACACCACGGGCTTAAGAGCCCTTTCACATTTTTTGCAAAAAATCGTAATTTTTGAGCGCAGCGTTTACCCCCGTAGATTTTTTTTTTGATTATTTCCAATAAAAGTAAACAGTAGATTTATTCTTCCTATTGTAAGTTAATGTAGAATATTTGCAAATACTATTTTCCTTTTTTTGTACTGATCGTTCTATCGCGGCTAGTTTACAGAAAAAACGATAATATGCACAACTTCAAACGCTTGCATCTCTAAATAATGTTTAATAAATTAGATCAAGTTAATTACTACAACATCAGAAATATGTTTTTGTTGTAACATAATGTGTTAGAATATTGATTTTCCATCTCATTAACTATCAAAAAAAACATCTAACCTCCGAGAGTTTTCCCAAAAAATAATGCAGGTAAACAGAATTACTATCAAAAATTTTCATAAAACTAATCTACCATCAGTGAACTACTGAAATATGTATATATTTTTAAAATTAGTTCATTAATAATTATTTTATTAAACTCTAAACGTCACCCGTAAAATGCAATATAGTGCAAATCTACCTACGCGCCGATTAGTACGGTAGCGGTGCAATTTTGTAAAAGGGCTCTTAATGTGTCTTTTTTTTTAACTACAGACTCGTAGTGCCTATGAAAATTAAATTAACATTTTAGTCTGCATTCTCTTACTTGAGAACAACCTCGTTATAGTTGGGTACGTTAATGGCAACCCTGAGCACAGGATGCTAGCAATTTGCGAGCAGTTTAAAGGTTTATGCAACGGAGTGAACAAATGCATACGAAATGCGCCCTGCGCTCAACGGCGAATCTGAATTGCGTTCGGTGCGTGCCCCCCGACATGGAGGTGTTAAGAGGAGAGACGCGCAATGTTTTTTCCATTACAAATAGACTTGCAACGAATATTCGGTATTCGGCCTATTCGGCTGCTTTTATTATATTCGGCCGAATACCGAATATCTACATATTATTCGGCCAAAGGCACGTTAAGCCGTTGGTCCCGGCTGCATCTGCAGTCGTTAGCACCCACCAATCCGCATTGGGCCTGCGTGGTGGGTCATGGCCCAATCTCCCTATTCCATTCATAGGGAAGGCCTGTGCCCCAACAGTGGGGACATTAATAGGCTGATGATGATGATGATGAAAAATAAAGTGTCAATTGTTAGTATCTGTATTTAGAATGAATATTGGTAGGGGTTTTTATTATTTTTACAGAAAAAATATTCACAATTTTACTTAAAACCCACGAAAAACTATTCACAATTTTCTCATCTATTCTCACGTGACCGTAAACGCCTGGCATTGGTGGAGACTAGAATGACGTCACACGCTAGTAAACTTCCGGTTAAAGTGACATTCTTTTGACGTTTTAATGACAGTCGTGTGACGTCACATACCAATAAGACGCCATATTGTCCAGTGAAACGATTTCGCGGCAACTTGAAAATGAAGTTTCGATTTAGTTATTTTCACTGAAATACATAACAGAAAGATGAATATCCACTTTTGATGAACCCCATAAACTTTTGTAAATAACGAGTGAACGTTTCCTTAAACTTGTCAAATGTCCTATTTCAGCGTGGTAAGCCCTGATTTCCACTCAGTGTTATCGTTGGGACATCATGTACTTACATATATAGTTACATGCCTTCCTTCCAATGTTAAAAAGCCGTTACTTGTCGCTACAAATCAATTGAATTTGAAGAGCCATATCATGTTTTTTCAGCTGGCAGTGAATATAAGAGTTGCATTCCTGAAAGATCAATCTATTATTTCTCCAAGCATTTGCTAATTATGGTAAAACCTGTTTTCTTGACGAACGGAAAGCTTTAATTTCCTCCAAATTATTGTTAGCGGTACGAAGTTCGCCTGGTCGGTCAGTACGTTACTTAATAAAATTCAACATTCCATCAAATATATACAGTATCCATTCTTGGTCAAATCAAACACTCTTGAGACATCTGGAAAAGTCCTAGAGCTAGAAAACTGCCCTATCAAATGAAAAAGATATCAAGCGGTTTACTTATATAATCGTTTACCCAACTATTTGAAATTAATAATTGTACAAAATAATTCATTTCGTAATCGTTTAAAAACCTCCTTATTGGATTTTTTTTTTATAGTGTTGAGGAATTTGTTACACATAGGTTATAAGTTTGACATTTTGCAATGTTGTTGATTATTTATAAAAAAAGTGATATTTTTATTATTGACATTGATATTTTTACTAATTACATAGTCAGATTATAATTGATTTTTTTTAATCAATTTCATTTATTTAAGAAAGTGCAATATTCTTAAATTTTCATAACAATAATTATGCAAAGTTATTGATTATTATTATTATACTGATTGGGTTTTTATATTATTGACATTTATAATTTAGTTATATTATGTTAAGGAATAAATAATAAAGAATAAAATTGCGCCCGTTTTGACCAAAAACTTTTAATTTTTAATAATTTTTGAGTCAATCGTTTGAGTGTTGAAATTGCTGAAAAGTCTAAACATTCGGGAGAAATAAAAATAAACGCAATCATTTATTTTTTATAAAAGGGTTAAAAATGCATGTTATTATTTTTTCTCATTACATATTAATATTTACTGGTTTCGTGGTCGGCATTAAAAGATCTCTATTGCTCACTCTTTGTGCTTGTATTGCTCTTAGACTATTATAGGCGCCACAGCGCGCCGTTTAGACCAATGACGGCCGGATACAGACAGTAAAACAGTACAGTCAGTACAGTTAAATGGCGAATAAAACGCGTTAACATGCCGACGCATGCGGCGATGATGGGTGAAACTGAAACCTGACTTGAAACCCTGAGCACTACCCTGAGTGAAAAAAGATGTGTTTCCACAGACCTAGATTTAAATAGATAGTCGTCCAGTGCCCAGAACGGTGACGCAAATTAAATAGCATTGAAAGTGGACTTTTGGGTATAACAAACACCTAGTCACACTCACACACACACACACACACTAACTATTGAATAGAGCAGTGTTTCCTAACCTTTCCAATACTGCTACTCCTGTAACCTATTAGGAAAACAGATTTTACCCCGACTTTAAAATGTTATCATCAGTCCAAGAAATTCCAATTTGGCCGCTACATCTTCGTCTCTAATAATGTCATCATCAGGAGAAAATCTCGCCCCGCTTGCCACACTCAGCACCCCGCGGCGGGCTCGCTAGCAAGAAGGAGCGCATGCTCTATTTAGTAGTATTATTATATAGTATTTTATTATTATTTAGATTTGACCAAATAATTAGGTTCTTTGTTACCCCCAAAGTAGGGCTGATTTACCCCCCGAGGGGTAATTACCCCCAGGTTCGAAACCCAGGGAATAAAGTATTCTCAATATTCTAATCTGTTACTTTAGGAAGAGCGAGTCAACGCCAACACGAGTATTGGTTTCGATTCTGGCATGATTCTAAAGCTAAAGCTAAACTTAAATTTGACAACAGTGTATCCTTGTCATTTATAAATATAGAATAAAAAATGGTTGCCTGTAAAGTCGGTTTTACGGGCGAAGATTTTACGTGACAACGTCTTTTTCTCGGTAGAATATTTATTGATATGAATATAATTAAATTGCACAATAGGAACAAGGAATTGAATGAAAATAAGAATTGCACAAATTTTAACTATAGAAATATATTTTGTTTACTAAAACATTGTACATGTAAACTTAAACTTAACACGAGAGACTCATCGTAACGTTACCGAGCGTTACACTTTTTCATAAGTGACTCCCAGCCGCAACCTAATTTAAGACGTTGTCACGTCAAAAGGAGAGACTGATATTAAATTTAGTTTTAAGTTTAGAGAATCATGGCAGAAGTTACACCATTGTGTTACATTCTGGGGTGTCTCAAAACTTTGTTAAATTGATGTTGAGAAATGAAGTTTTTATTTTGTAAATTGTATATAATTTAAGTGCTTAGTTATTTCTGGTTTTTAAGTTCAGAGATCATGGCAGTTAAACCACTTTTCTATCTCCAGCTCCTACAAGATTTGGGTCGGAGGGCCCGTTAAGTTACTTGAAAGCAAAGGATGCTAAGTCCATACATCCTTTCAAGTAATAAAATAATAATTAACATGTCTTTTATTGTGTCACTAAACAGGCTCTGCCAGAATAACAGCTCAATGTCGCATTGTATCTGTAAATGTGTAATATGAGAGGGTTAATAAAATATTCTACTCTATTCTTAAGAAAGGAGGCGGGGAATGCTTTTTCCATAAAAACGTTATCGAATGATTCCTCATTGATTTTTATGACTAAAGAAATGTTTTTCATATATAAAATGAAATTTTAGTCATTCTACGCTCCTTTGTCTTCCTTTTTTCGATAAATTGTGTTTCAAAGAAATGTGAAGTCCTCAAAAATGACAAAATTAAACAACACTATTCAAGATGTCTAGTATGGAGATTCAATAAGCATTTACAAATAAGCAAAACAGAGGCATAGCATAACTACATATTATTGTATGGGGAAAACTGTTTTTACATATAAATCAAATTTTCGAGGAGGAAGTCGTCGAGAACCATACTTCGAATTCTGCCATTTTTATACACAATTTTCAGCGTTAGCTTCTGTTGTCCCTATCGCACGGTATTCGTCAATGCCAGATACCCATTTCTCAAATATCTCTCAGGTCGCGTCCGTTCCCGACAGCATTAGGCCGGGACTCCACCAAAGCGGAGACGAGACGAGCGGAGAGGAGACGTTTTTTAAACAACTAATAGAATTGTGTTATTAGCACATCTCCTCTCCGCTCAGCTTCAGTGGAGAGCGCTGTGCGGAGATGTGTAATATTTGTATGGTGCGATGGAAGCGGTGATGTGAGCTGTGCGCGGACGACGCGCAGTGGAGATCAGAGATGTGAGATTCAAAATATCACAAATCAACTTTTTTATGTTGATCTATTCAAAAGAGCTAGCGGTCTACCTCATAATAAGTGGTCACTGCTGCCCATGGACACTTACAGCCCCAAGGGCCACTCATGCGTTGCCGTAAATTTTTAAACCCGGACTACAGATAAAATCCCGCCCGGACGCTCCCCGGACGCCCCGTAAAATAGGACAAATCCGGGGAAACCCGGACGGATGGCAGCCCTACATAACACCAACAGATAGGATCAAAGTAAAAAACACATCTTAAGACCAGGGCTCCACAGCGTCCCGTGGCAGTTGCCTGGGTCTGCTATCGGGTGCATCCTCCCGGGTGGCGGATGGGAGGTACCGGCTTCGGCCGGCGTGGACCAACCCAGCTGTGGAGACCTGGCTGGCGTCCTGGGTATCCCGGGTAGCGGCAGGTAGGCACTAGGCCGCGTACTCAGCCCCCAAGCGCGGGCCTACCTGCGCACGTCTGCGGGGTCCCCGCAATACCTCGGGAGACTCCTGCCGTGGAGCCCCGGCGAGGCCGGGAAGCTGCTGGGTGCGTGGATGCGGAGAAATCCCTCACCAGGGGATCCCGCAGCTCCGCATCAAGTTTTGAAGGTATTCCCAGGGCTTTTTAGCGGATATTATGCCGTAAAGCGCCCGTAAGAGGTGCGGGGTCCTCGGTGGGCAGCCACTAGGGGGTCCGTAAGACTTGCGGGAGCCAGGTGTGAGGTCCGTTCGGCGGTTTGACTCTTAAAGGCGCCGTCGTCTGTAAAAAGATTTTTTATTTGCGTTAAAAAAAAGGGCTCAACGGCGTAGGGGATTGGTTCAGGGTAGACAACGGTAGGAGCGATATTTTTAATATCGCAAGCGTCTATTAGGCTATGGTGGCCGCTTACCGTCAGGCGGGCCATAGAGCTTGTTTGTAACTTTTAACATAAAAGAAACACAAGGCTTATTTATTTTTGGGGCCAGGCTAATTGGTGTGAGTTAGAGAAATATTTATTTATATTTTTTTATTATTTTAAAGCATGTAACTGCTTGATGTTTAAATCTAAAGAAAATATAACTAGAAATAATTCCACGCGGACCAGGCAGCAGACGGGACTCGAACCCGAACCCAATCCGGGCGAATGCACTGACCAATTATGCTACCGCGGTCCTCACGGACCGCGACGATATTCTTCTAGCCATTCTTAAGCTGCAAGGCAGCGCCATCTATTCGCATTATAAGTAACCCACAATGTCAAATGAATACTTTTACAAGTATTAAACATTTGAAAGAAGAAATAGCAATTATAGTTATATTTTTTTATTATTTTAAAGCATGTAACTGCTTGATGTTTAAATCTAAAGAAAATATAACTAGAAAAAATTCCACGCGGACCAGGCAGCAGACGGGACTCGAACCCGAACCCTTCGCAATCCGGGCGATTGCACTGACAATATTTATTTGTTTATAGTAATTTAAACAAATCTTAAATTATTTCTTTAGCCTACTTTATAGCATAAAATCTTTTCAACGTAATACGGTCACGTAGTAATACCTTACCATACGGGTATCACCATAGTTATTTAGTCCAAATTGTCACATGCAACTGTGACGTCACACTCGCTAGATAACACAAAAAAACCGTATAAAAATTAGACATAAACCGTTTTTCTTCTGCAGTTCAGTAATATTGACGGCTTTGGAAAGTGGCTTTTGGAACTATGGATAATTTTTTGTGTTTTTACATTTTTATTGGAATATGTGTTCCTTTTGGTGAGTCAATTGACCGATTGTATTAAAACAGCAACTTTTACGGGATTTTTAATGGTATAGTGTGCATCTAAAATACAACGGTTAACAACATAAATTGATAATAAATTGTACATTTTATTTTCGTGACAAATCGTTATCTTCTGTATGAAAAAGGCTACTGTTACTAACTGACCTCTCTATCAACACACAGCTCAAACCACTGAACGGAAATTTTACAAAAATATAGCTATTATGATGAAGGCGTACCTTAAGAAAAGATTTTCTAAATCACTCTTTTCTTTGAGTTGTATGCTGTTGGTCGCAGATGAACTTTACAGCGTCACCGGGTTTGGGGTCGGCGAGATCCTAAGGGGACCTCAAGCCGAGAATTGGTGGGTGCCTCTAGTATAGAGGTATTCCAGGTGGATGACATCTCCCCACGGGAGGAGTCTCCTCTCCGTCTGGAGCCTCTAGACCTCTCGAACCTGAAGGGGTTGGCTGAACTAGAGGGCGTCTCTGAGACTCGGACCTCGGCTCTAGTTAGCCGTCCCAGTGGGTGGCGGGGAAAAACTCAAATCACCCCCTAAAGAGGTAAAACGCTGGTTCAAAGTCTGTATGGAGCTCCAAGGCAATTGATTTTGAGCACCAGTTTATTGGCTGTTTATTTATATTTTCCTTTGAATTTCGTTTTATTTCACAATATTTATCCAATAAATTGAAATAATTTTTAATATATTTTATTCCCAATTTTTAAATAATATTTAGGACCTATCAATTTTTTTTTTTGTAATTTATGCCACGTTTTGTTATTATTATTAAGTACGCGAGTTTAATCTTCTTACTAAATAAGCAAATATCTGTTTCAGTGTTATTCAAATATCAACCAAATAACTAACGTAAATGTCTAAGACGAAGTTTTGGATTATTTTTATTTATATGAATGAATGTCAAACTCAGTAGTTTGACATTCATTCATTCATTCTTCATTCAAACTTCGGGTGTAGATCGGAAAGACGAAAATCTTTTTATGAACACATTTGCCCAAAAAGTGCATTTACGTAGGTTGTATACATTGTTAAAAATCAAAATTACAGACCATACAGCGGAGCCTGCGGTCAAATTCATTACGCACACTCCCATACATGGCACCGTGTGTATTGTTTACAGTTATTTTTTTAATTTCGATCGAACCTTCTCGGAAGCGCTTGTAGTCTATACCTATGTCCTAGAAAAAGAGACGACAGATATAACTCTAATTTTCACCGCACGTGGCGCGATTTGGAAATGCGCGCCATTTTCTTATTAAAAAAAATTTGCTTCATTACTTAAATTATGTATAATATTTTTCTCTTTGAGGAGCTCGATGGCGCAGGTGGTTAGCGCGTTCGGCTGCGATCGTTGTAGTTAAGCAACTTTCGCAGTGGTCGGTCATTGGATGGGTGACCAAAAAATTTCTATCTCGAGTTCCTCCGTGCTTCGGAAGGCACGTTAAGCCGTAGGTCCCGGTTGCATCAGTCGTTAGCACCCGCCAATCCGCAATCCGGGTAACAAAGAACCTAATTATTAGGTCAAATCTAAATAATCTCTTATCTATTAGACAAGTCCGTCCGTCCGTCCGTCCGTGGTGCTGTTTCAGCGGCCAAACCGTAAGAGATAGATAAAGAGAATGTTCAAGTTATAAGTTGAGAATAGTCTGATAAGACTACAAACCGGATGTGAGTAACGTAGCACTTCCGGTTTTCGAGAAATCACGTGATTTCTATTTCAAACGAAACCACACAAAATCTCCGAAGTTCTCAAATTATTATTTTTTTTGGTGAACATTTGGTGCACTGGTTTGCTAGTAGTACTAAATAGAGTATGCGGTCCTTTTTGCTAGTGAGCCCGCGGGGTGCTGAGTGTGGGAAGCGGGGCGAGATTATCTCCTGATGATGACATTAGTAGAGACGAAGATGTAGCGGCCAAATTGGAATTTCTTAGACTGATGATAACATTTTAAAGACGGGGTAAAATCTGTTTTCCTAATAGGTTACAGGGGTAGCAGTATTGGAAAGGTTAGGGAACACTGGTCTACTCGTTTGTAATTACCAACTTACACTTAAGTATATCATGAATAACTATTTTATGTTTCAAGAATGTTTCACTAGCTTTCTAACTTTTATACTACGCTTACATTGCGTTTGAAGAATCATTGACTTGTGTGTTGATATTTTTTTGAATATCGGATATTTGCGTGCCGTTTATACCTATTAGGCTGGAGCTAGGGATATCGTTTGCGTAAAAAAAATATAATTACCCAAATTTTCAACTCCAGTAGGTATAGTACTCCAGATAGGGAGCTGAACCAATGCGGAATTCGTAATGTTTGCGAGTCCGAAATGTCATTGTCAAAGGAGATTGCTCAAATTGGCCCAAATGCACAAAAAATATTGACATACACGGTAATTCTTGGCGTAATTTATAATTTAATTTACAGTTATTAGATTTCAACGGACACCTTTGTATAATATATTTACTTTAAAAAGGACTTTCATTTTACCGGTTTGGAAAACATACGAATTCACAATCATCACACAGTTTCTGTCACAGAGTACCTTATTATAACCGGAAATGACACCTGATTTTAAAAGTTACTCTTATGAATGAACTTTAAAAACAGGCAACTATCTGTTAATCTACATGCTCTATATACCTGAATCTAATCCATAATTTCGGTACTTGGCTTGATTTCCCTAGTTTACTATATAACTTATTTGTTTTTTATTATTTTAATATTATGTTCAGTGTATATGGTTTATAGAAGTTCTCAGGGGTGTCCGTCAATAATATTCGTTTCTACAGTAATTTATATATAATTTCGAATCTAGGAAACAATTTTTCATGATTATTGGTTTTTAGGCCAAACATGTATGGAAGCTGAGCAATCTCCTTTGTATGGAAACTTGAACAGCAGCGTCATAACGGACCGATCGAAAACTAAAGATCAGTACACATTTGACAATGACATTTCGTACTCGCAAACGTTACGAATTCGATATTGGTTCGTGCTAAGGGTACAGTTTACTTTCGCGAAAAAAAGTGACTCGCACACAAAAATTAAAAAAAAAATCTTGAAGAATTAATTCTTTACTGTATGCAAAAATTAGGCGAAGCAGTGTAAGGTCTGAAACGGTGACAAACCGACAGATAAAGACACGTTCATAATTTAAAGTTGGTCTCAAGTTACTACACATTTGTTAATCTGCTTACCACACAATCCACACAGTTACTGATAATTTATACTAATGTAAAAATACCGTAATTACAAAATAGGTACATAGACACTTTTAACTGCCTATCACGTAAAATAAATCTAATAGATAGGTACCTAAGTAATTGTTGTCATTATTTATGATGCTTCTTTGTTATCGCTAATTGGATGCATAAATCAAAAAATAAATCAAAGTGAAGGGAAATCGAACGCAGAAAGCTCTCCGCGTACTATGAAAACTTCCTTGAACTGGTGACGTCATAGCTTATTTATAGACTTTACTGTACCGTTGTACTGAAGATTAATTTCGCACCAAATAAGTAAGTCAGGATGGCCGAGCGGTCTAAGGCGCTGCGTTCAGGTCGCAGTCCACTTCTGTGGGCGTGGGTTCGAATCCCACTTCTGACATATCCTTTTTACATATTTTTATTTGTTCGTTTTCTTTAATAATTTTTATTTATTTAGTCTTCATTATTCTGATATGAAAATAGATCGATTCAGAACAATTTGCTTTTTCTCTTTTTTTTTCTTTTTTTTGCTGACATCATAATATATGTATAATATGTATTTATTTAATACCAACAAATCAATGAAATAAGTAGGTAATGGATTAATAGAAAGTAAGGGATCCCAACATATATATATTTCAATCATGCCATGTTGTTTCTGTTTGTGTGCATCATACAATAGTGGGTTTCGTAACTTTGAGCCACAGGTGAAGCGTTGGACGCCAAGGAAAGGTGATAAAAAGGTTAATAAAAATCTGGCATTTTGAGATGTTTTTGGACCCTCATGTTTTATCACATAGGTAGAGGTACTTTGAAAAATCACTGTGATTTTAAAGATTTTTGTTCCATGTCATAAGCTAGGAATGTTTCTGTTTGTAATTAGAAATCAGAATGCAAAAATCCTATTTGTTTTCATTTTTTTAACGAAGTTCCCACAGAACTAGGGTTGCCACCTTTTTTATGTCCAAATAAAGTACATTGGATATTAAAGGTAGAAAAAGAAGTACATTATGTCCGAAATAAAGTACATTTATTCCACTTTATTAGTAGGTATGCTTAAAAATATATTTAAGCTACTTATAGCAACTTTAATAAATAATTTTTGGCTACTAAAAATCTGTAGTTTTTATCCGCGACAATTTTGCAGGAATGAACTAAGGGCGACATTATTATACATACTGTTGTTCCGTTTTACGCAATAAATCTTCCTATCCTCTTTTTGTATATTTATGTAAAATTAATCCCCAAGTAATCAAATTACATTAAATAAAGTATTTTTCGCGTATGTATTGTTGGCATAAAGTGTAGAGTACAATTACCCGAAATAACGTACAATACTTTATAATAAAGTACGAGTGGCAAGCCTACACAAAACTCAGAGGATATGTTCTGTGGAAGTTCTTATTCGTACGGTAGGGACTTGGCGGATGGCGGCTAGGCAAAAAAAAGTACAAGATTATTCTGTCACAATCTTAGATTAAATTAAAAAGGTCACAACCGTCAGTAGTTTCGCTAAGAAACATTATAAACTTTAGTTTTTAACTTTGTTTCAATCGCGTGTACCAGGACACACACGTTTGTTTTATTTTATTTTATAAAATGTTTGATTTGAATCTTTTTATTTTTTTTAAACCGCTATCCACTCAAAATGCATGCAAAAACTGTAGGTGCATCTGTGCAATTTCTTTTTGTGCTGTGAGTTCCACAGGACAGACGTTTTCTACGGTTGTTCTCAGTACAAGATCTCCCGCCGTAGTTTTGCGAACCGATGGCGTAGCTTCTTGACCTCCCCAAGTGCTTGTAACAGCCTAGACTGAATAAATGACTTTTCCTTTCATTTCATTTCAATTAGCCGTTGTCGTGGGGGGCGTACCTTTGAAACTATAGCACAGAGTACTAACTCTAGGTACGCTCAAGATAATTCGAGCCAAAAAGCAACTTTTCTATCTTGCCAATTCACAATTTGTATGATAGACCAAATAACGCTCACATTTTGTTTCATGAATCCTTTATTTAATGT
The DNA here is from genome assembly GCA_902850365.2 of Chilo suppressalis. Taxonomy (NCBI): domain Eukaryota; kingdom Metazoa; phylum Arthropoda; class Insecta; order Lepidoptera; family Crambidae; genus Chilo; species Chilo suppressalis. Next base: position 15,683,264 of record OU963916.1, read on the forward strand.
CCCATGCTCACATTTTGTTTCATGATTCCTTATTTTATTGTCTCATGCTCACATTTTATTTCATGGTTCCTTATTTTATTGTCTCATGCTCACATTTTGTTTCATGATTCCTTATTTTATTGTCTCATGCTCACATTTTGTTTCATTATTCCTTATTTTATTGTCTCATGCTCACATTTTGTTTCATGATTCCTTATTTTATTGTCTCATGCTCACATTTTGTTTCATGATTCCTTATTTTATTGTCTCATGCTCACATTTTGTTTCATGAATCCTTAGTTTAGTGTCGCCTGATTCTCATACGGCGCCGCACCCACGATGCAGTGGGACATCCATTTGACCCAATCCCCTACCCTGTGTATATAGCCATGGAACCTTACCCACCAACTGAGACACAACAATACCAAAATAAGCCCTACCTTTTTTTAATAGATCTTTAAATATAATAGATCTCCTCCTATGTCCCCAGTTACATCAGATCTGTACTCGTCGGTGGAAGGACGTGATGAGTGGGAGCGTATTGTGGGCGGTACGAAGGCCCCTAACGGTTCTGTGCCATACCAGGTGTCTCTGAGATACTGGGGCGTATGGCACTTCTGCGGAGCGTCACTGGTGACACCCAGGGTCATTCTGACAGCTGCACACTGCGTTGATGGGTAAGGAGGTTCAAATTAAGAATATTGTGTAGTGTAACCGGCGAATAATCAAATTTTTGATGTGTAACATCTTCCCTCTCGCTTTCGTGCAATTTGTGGGAGTGATCACGTGAAGTGGGACGGAATTGTGTAACAGGAAGTTTGGGAAGCGCGCGCTATTTGATTTGATTTGAGAACATAATGTTCAAATGGCTTATTCCTTTTGTAGTAGGTTTTATTTCTTTTTTTACTAATATGAGGTGAGGTTTCAAATGTTACACATCATACGCGACTACTATAAGGCTCGTTTTTTTTATGTGCAGAGTCTGTTTTTAAATTAATATTTAATGAAATTATATCAGTTTTTATGGTTCGTTGCACGCATGCCAATAATTTAATAAAACATTTCTTGAAAGTTCGCAAGACTGCAACCACGTAGTACTTACCTAAGCATCATGGGTGGGATACACGTCTGTCAAAAAGTGGCCCAATCTTATTAACCAAACCACCAATACCACAGTAAAATAACATTAGGTTTGGTGGTGTTGGGTCACTCACTATTGGTACCTATTTGCGTGAGTGACATGTCAGAGCTTAACGGGGTTGAAGACTAAATTCATTAGGTACCTAGCTAAATTACTAGAACAATACATACGACTGAACTCCACTTATCTTCAGGTGAAAGGGACCCAAAGGATGATAGATGTATATTTTGTAGTGTACTCTTGAAATATACCAAACAAACATAAACCACCTCCTACACAATGTTAACAGCAAATATTTATATCTAAAGAAGATTTTTACTAGAATAAATTCAACTTGGATACCTAGTCTCTCTCCAGCCTTTGTATAGACGAGTAGAATTTTCTAATATAAGTTTTCTTGAAATAAATTCCATTTAGGTAGGTACCTACTAGTTTTTATCACGATGGTGCAGGTGGTTAGCACATTCGGCCTGCGATGGTCCGGTCGGTCACATTGGACGGGTGACCAAGAACTGATTATCTCGAGCTCCCCGGTGCCTCGGAATGCACGTTAAGCCGTTGGTCCCGGCTGCATCTGCAGCACTGGACCCGCGTGGAGGGTAGATTATGGCTAGTGTTACCAGGTGTCCCGATTTGCGCGGGACTTCCCGATTTTCAGGGGTCTGGGGACGTGTCCCGATTTGTACTTGTTCGGGACACAAAATGTCCCGATTAATCAAAAAATGAAATTTTGGTAATTAATATAATACTATACTTGCACTAGTAGTTTAGAACTGAATAAATTAAACGCAGACTTAAAAACCCCTTGTTTTTTGTTGACTGTCCCGATCTGCAACCCTAAATCCCGATTTTTTTGACCTAATTTAAAACAAATCGGACCTGGCAACACTAGTCCTGGCCCAATCTACGTATTTTTTCCATGGGAAAGGCCTGTGCCCCTACAGTGGGAACATCAATAGGCTGATGATGATATGGATGATGACAATTTTATATGCTCAATCATTTTTTTTCTGTCAGAGCTCGGCCAGAATACTTCAAGGCAGTAGTCGGTACGAACCAGCTCAGGGCAGGCGGCACATCCTACGCCATCCGCAAGATCGTACGTCATCAGGACTACGACGATGACATCATCAAGAACGATATTGCCATCCTTTTCACTGAGAAGGAGATAGCTTTCAGCAGCACTGTTGATGCTATAGAACTTAACGATGAGCCGGTGATGAAAGGGGAGGATTTATTTCTGACTGGTTGGGGTACTACTTCGGTAAGTTCTTTATTTTATGTTTATGCAGGCAAACGAGGAGGCAGCCCCCCTGATGGTAAGTGGTCACTGCCACCCATGGACACTTAGTGTCGCCGCACACGGGCCACCGACCCCAACCACAAAACGCCACGGGCATATTTCTTGTAGTTTTCATACATTTTATATGGATGTACGCCGGTGGCCGCCACACGCTACAAATCGTCGTTGCTCGCTTCTTGTTGCCCGCACCGGCCACTTAATGCTCTAATACAAAACGCCGCCACACGTCACCCGCGCGATTCCCCACCCCTCTCTCCCTTACCTTAGTCGGCCGCTGTCGCGCGCTTTAGCCACTTTAGTAGCCGCTTCTTGCTTCTCGTGGCGGCGTTTGTGGCTTTGGCGTGTAGCCCGTGTGCGGCGACACTTATTGTCGAAGTTCCCCCCATTCGCACGAAGCGATTTGCTTCCGCTTTCATTATGCGAACTGCTAAACCGAGGTCTGTTTTCCTGGACCAATATAATCTGGACATCTTCAAGGCCAGAGTGAACAGGCATCTTTTAGGCAGGCGTGTACTATCTTAGGCCTCATTGTCGTTTTCCTTCAGGCAGGCAGGCCTTGCCTATTAAGCATGAAAAAAAAACCCTTGCAGCACCAAGGGTACCTCACTCATGCGTTGCCTTATCTGACTCCCTCCTCTACCCCGTGGAATATATCTGTGCATGGAACCTTTCTCACCGACAGAAACACAACAAGGGTTGCCACAATAAAAATTGTCCAAATAAAGTACATTGGATATTAAAGGTAGAAAAAAAGGTCATTGTGTCCAAAATAAAGTACTTCTTATCCCTCTTTATCAGTAAGCTTAAAAATATCTTTTACGTTGCTACTAGCAACTTTTAATAAATAATTTGTGGTTACTAAAAATCTGTAGTTCTTTTCCGCAATGGGAAAGGTCATATTACAAAGCCATACAGCAACGAAAAATTCCTAATGGCGACATATTCATACTGTCTGCCCGTTTTACGCAAAAATCCTTAATCTCAACCTCTTTTTGTATATTTTATGTAAAATTTATCCCCGAGTAATCAAAATCAAATCACATTAAATGAAGTATTTTCGCGTACTTTATTGTTGGCATAAAGTATAAAGTACAATTACCCGAAATAACGTATAATAAAGTACGGGTGGCAACCCTAAACACAACGCCACCAAAAGGTAGTGCTGGGTAGGTAAGTTATTTCACTCTGACTGTGGTCTTCTGATTAGCAGAGGTTTATGACCTAGTCCAGCTCACTCCATTTCGAGTGAGTATTCTGCTGTACTTAGGGCTGCCTAAAATATGGTAACCAGGATAAGACGCGTGATAACACCGGATTTTGGAGCCCAGAACCCGGACAGACCAATAAAAAAATAGTTAAAAATGTCACAAATCAACTTTTTTATCTTGATCTAGGCAAAAGAGTTAGCGGTCTACCTCATAATAAGTGGTCTCTGCTGCCCATGGACACTTGCAGCAACAAGGGCCACTCATGCGTTGCCGTAAATTTTTAAACCCGGACTACAAATAAAACCCCGCCCGGACGCTCCCCGGACGCCCCGTAAACTAGGACAAATCCGGGGAAACCCGGCCGGATGGCAGCCCTAGCTGTACCTCTCTTAAACTTTTTAAGACATTAGCATTAGAGTCTGTGCGGAAAGAGAATGGGATTTAGATTGGAGGGCGCTGTAGTGCTTTTATACCGTATTTGTAAGGTTTTACCCCTTTTAGACATGATTAAATACAAAAACCGCAAGAAATCACAACAACAAACAAATCCGTATCAATACAAAACTCTGACGTTTTACAGATTGCTAGGTTTGATTGCCAAATAAAAATCTTAATGGTAGTTCCGTTTTTCGCCACGCCCATTCTCTTTCCGCACAGACTCTATTTGCGGTGCCCGCTTTAATTTCCATACTGATCAATATACAATATACTCTAGCCAGACTACAACTACAATATACTCTGTTGTATTTACAGGTTGAGAGACTGAAATCTGTGAATAAAACGAAACCGCAATTTTCCAAATACCGACATCTAAGAAAACACGACAACCTGATAAAGATTTGTAATCAATAACTTCTCAACCCACATTTACTTTGCTATGTTTTCACCGCAGGCGATATAAAACTCCTATCTGCCTTTTCTAGAGAGGAGCTCGATGGCGCAAGTGGTTAGCGCATCCGGCCTGCGATCGTGAAAGTTAAGCGACTTTCGCAATGGTCTGTCATTGGATGGGTGACCAAAAACTTATTGTCAGGCTCGACTGCCCTGCTTTGGAAGGCACGTTAAGCCGTTGGCCCTTGCTGCTTCTGCATTCGTTAGCACCCACCAATGCACACTGGGCCCTTGTGGTGAATCACGGCCCATTTTTCCTTATTCCATCCATAGGGAAGGCCTGTGCCCAGACCCCTCTTACCCAGTGGGCACTTTGGGCAAGTGCCCAGGATCCCGCGATCGATAGAGGCCCCACTCAGATCAAATACAAAGTCCCTAGTTCATGTTAAATCACCAAACGCGGGTCATAGGGGCCCCATTATCCTAATATGCCCAGGGCCTCCAATAGGTCAAAGACAGCACTGCCTGTGCCCCTTATTTAAATCTAGAAAGGGCGTTACACCTCCCTGGGTGTAGCGCGAACAGGGTATCTGGCTCCTTCCCGCTTATTTCACCCTGCCCAGAGGCACAGTTAAAGTGCAGGGCCCTTACCAGTAAAAACCAGATAATACTCCTGCACCGGTCACCCGGTACGCATTCTATGGACCGCACCTCCCTAATGTGCGTCGGGAGTGCGGGGATGTTGCGGCACCTGTTATACTGGCATCCCAAGGCCTGTGCCTCTGCACACGGTTCCCGACTTAGGGGTTTTGCCCCCAAATTTAGGGGCTAGAAGGGTTAATACGGACCTTTTTAGGGGCTGGATTTTTTAGGGGTTCCTTTAGGGGCTTTTAACAAAACTTGCAATAAGATCGAAAAACATAGCGTGTGTTTTCTTTCAGTTTTGTGCGTAGAATGGAACGCACTACGATATGAAACGACTGAACTGACTGTGTGGCAGGTTGTTTCCTAAAGCTGTATGGACTAAAGTTCTTTGCCTTCCACCAATCAAAACAGCTAAATAAGATTTAACAGCCTGTCAGCTCATTTTCGTTTGATTTTCCATTCGGAAAATGTATTTTTATTAAATAAAATAATTTACTGTCACTATATATGTAACGTTTTAATTTATGAGCAACGAAAGAATTTAGGTAATAAAATAAGTAGGTACATATAAATTTCTATATTTAGGGGAATTTAGGGGAATTTAAAAAATAGTTAGAGTAAAATTTTGGTAAGGGTTGGTAACACTGCCCCTGCAGTGGGGACATTAAAGTCTGAAGATGTTGACGTTCTCTAGTACCCCGGGCGGCTGCCCAACGACCTCATGCAGCTGGAGTTAAAGGCCATCACCTACGACGAATGCAAGGAGGCCCACAGCAGTATCAATGCGGTCTTCGAGTCACAGATTTGTGCGCTGACTAAGGCTGGTGAAGGAGCTTGCCATGTAAGTCTTAAAGCTTTGATAATTAGGTCCACTCGCAGTCAGGCGCGGTCCGAAGGGGGGGGACATGACCCTCCCCCCTGAAATCTAAGGTCATTCTTGACATTTGGTACAAAGTAACGCCTTATAGTACAGATAAAGAAAAAATTGCGAAAACCGTGAATTTTTAGTTAACTACATCATATAATAAAAAACATTTTTGAAAATTCAGGTGTGTAAGGAACCCTCAGTGCGCGAGTTCAACTCGCTCTTAGCCGGTTTTTTTTATTAGTGTAATGAGTGACCCCCTCCAAAATTTCAGGCTGCGACCGCGCTTGCTCGCAGTAGTTTTGCTAATCTCAATTTAACTGAAGTTAGATTTAGCCCGTGCAATAATGACAAATTGGCATTGACTTCTTGTCGTTTTTGCATGGGTATAATCTTATTTTGGTTGAATGGAGATTAGCGGTTTTGAGATTTCGAGTTGAAGTAGTATTCGCAAAAGTTACACTAAAGCAATAACTATCTAGGTACTACATTTGATTCCCGTTTGTGTAATACGAAAAGTTAGTTCATGTTTTGAGCAAGGCGTATTTTTTTCATGATTCCGAAGTTTTTATGAAAAATAAATGCAACGAAATTGTTCTTTATTCAGATTGACTGATTGATAACTCCTTTGAATCGTCCAATATTTTGAATCATTGCATGTTGACATTTCAGGGTGATTCCGGTGGTCCGCTGGTGAGGGAGGGTCGCCAGGTCGGGGTGGTGTCGTGGGGAGTTCCCTGCGCCAAGGGGAAACCGGACGTTTACACAAAGGTAAGGGGAAGGAAAACACAAGAACTTGATGGCGCAAGCGTTTTTTTATGTTAAAATAGTGGCAAACAAGCCTACCCTGACCCAATCCCCTACCCCGTGTAGTCATGGAACCTTTTTCAAAATTTTATTGTCTTACTGTCTCTCTCTCGACTCCGTGCTTCGGAAGGCACCTAAAGCCGTCGTTCCCGGCTGCATCTGCAGTCGTAAAGTCCCTAATATGGCGCAATCTCCCTATTGCATCTATAGGAAGGCCTTAACATTGGCAACATTAATAGGCTGATGAAAGAAGATGAAGATAGAACTGGTGGTTTTAAAAGATTTATTAGAGCAGTCATTGATTTGCATATACCAAAATGAACTTACCTACTTATTTTTATCCGAGTTGAATGTTGTGAATGCTGATGCTGTCAAATATTAACAACATTTGATCCTTTTTGTGTATAATCTTAGAGTTCATCAACCTCAGAATTTGCAGAAAAAATAATAACAATAACGTCACGGCAGTGTAAGAAATGATTTGAGATTAGGCACATAGGTTATTTATGTAAACTATAAATAAAATAGGGCCTTAAATACTTCCTTGAGGAACTCCATACGAGCTGAGACTTTTTTAAACGTATGCTTGGATAAAATTACCAAAAAAAATAAGCTGTATGCCTCAATGTATGTGATTCTAGTCCCTGTGTGTGTTTTATTGAGATGGGTATAAACAGAGCCGAATTTAGAAAAGAGATCCCTATTTTAAATTTGCCACGTGAGGCCACGATTTGCACTTGCCACCTCTCCCCGGTTGGTAAACCATCGAAATAAGGTTATTTACATCTGTTGTGGCAGATACCCAGCTGGGCCACAGCCCTGCCTGCCCTATGCCCTAGTATAGATCTCAAATACAAACATTGTCACGACAATATCGAACAGAACAGAAATGATTTAGTGTAGTCCTTCGGAAGTTATGCGCGTACATATATTTTTAAAACTACCTAGCTAGGCAAATGACTACCCCACCTGATGTAAAGTGGTTATAAAGTCCCGACGCGAAGATTAGCTATCTTTTGAACAGCAGTTTTTAACTGCCACACCAACCATTCTCACCTTGCCGGCCTGCAGAAATGCTTCTCCACACCTCTCTTTAAGGACCTCAGATTGTAGGAAGGGGGGAACACGTGGGCGGGCAAAGAATTCCACTTGCGAATAGTACGACAAAGAAATGAGTCAGCACAAATTTCTTTGTTCGTGTAGGGATAGTGGCCACAGTAAGTCGGTGCTAACGTAGGCCAGCGCACGTGGTCCTCTGACGAAAAGGGGATGTAGGGATAAGGGAGAATAACTCCTCAAACACTCGCCGTCGTATAGTCGGTAGAATGCGCTTGATGATGCCACATCACGGCGTAATTGTAGAGACTCGAGTTTGTTAGTTACCTCTTCATGCCAATGATGCGGGCAGCGCACCGCTGCAACCTATCCAAGGCATCGAGTAAATAATCATCGGAGCCAACCCAGGGGTACAGGCAATATTCCACGCAGGACTGTACTTGCGTTTTGTACAACAAGCATTATTTATTTATAATGCACGTCATGCTAAATTCCGCGGCATCGCAGTTTTGTAGACTAGGTCAATGTTACTTAAGAAGGTACCTATTTGTTTTTCAAGTTTATTTGTATTTATGTAATATATGAATTTATTTGCGTGCGTATTAGTTAAGGTAATTGAATGATGATGATGATCCTTAATTGTGGAGTTAGTGAAAAGTGTTATTGTAGAAATTTTGATTTTATTATGAATGGTCACTTATAGAATTGGTATTTAAAAGACTCTTTGATGGATGGAAGACGCGTGGGTCTTTTTTGACGTTACAGCGAGGATCACACGTTCAAATTGAGCGGTTTCTTAAAATTTAAGCATGTTGTACATTTCAGCAAATCGAATTGTAAACTTTTTTTGAGTCGGATGTTGGTTCACGAAATAAACGAAATTAAGCCATTTGTATTGTAATATAATTATGTGATTTCATTATAAGTATTACTAAGGTACTGCGTAGAATTTGCTTTTATCCTGTTGGGAAAACACCTACATCGCTGCCTGTATTATTAACACAAAAACTCTTTGAAAGAACTAAAAAAAAAATATGCTTTCAGGTGGAAGCCTACATGAGATGGATAGAGAAAACCCTTTACGAAGACGACGAAGATCACTTGAAGTTTCTGCACTCAAGAAAAACTAACCGACATTAGTACGCAACTTAATTTTAAACATAATACCATAATTATATTAAGATAATATTGTAAACCTATCTGCGCAGGCTATTAAACGATGAAATAAAATATTTTGAGACCTAATGTCTGTTTTAGTTTAAATTAAAGGCATGAATAAGTAACTAAAGCGGAACAATTCTTTTTGAAAACGAGTTACTGAAAAATATTTTTTTATTAATATATCTCTGCAGATAAATTTTCGGAGCAGAATCGGGCTTGCACGTGGATGGATGGTTCCGTTGCGTACTACGGTTGTACATTCGGACTCTAGATGGAGCAGAAAACATCGTAGACCAAAACTATCACGTTTCTTGTATGATTTACATTTTTTTTATATATATATATATTCAGGTATGCAAATGACTCTACCCCACCTGATGTTAAATGGTGATAAAGTCCAAACGCAAAGATAGCTGGTACAGCAGTAATAAACTGCCACACCAACCTTCCTCACCTGGACCTGACCCCAGATTGTAGGAAGGAGAGAACGAATTCCACTTAGGAATAGTACGACAAAGAATCGAGTCACCAAATTTCTTTGATCGAATAGGTATAGAATTATTGGGTAAGCAAGTCCTGTCGTTATTCCGGCAATCAAAATTAGTAACTTCATATTCTGCGAAAATTCTACGCGAGTAATTCTAATCAGGGCCGTATTTTAAAATCTGTCGCCCCGAGCCCGGGCCACTTACTATTTGCACCCAGCAGCAGTTTGTAAGTTTGTATGTTTGTTAGGTGCTCAATCACATAAAAACTACTGAACTAAATTGGATGCAATTTTGTACGCATATAGTTTACGACCTGGATTGAGAGATTCTACGCGAGTAATTCTAATCAGGGGCGTATTCTGTCGCCCCGAGTCCGGGCCACTTACTTTTTACACCTAGCAACAGTTTGTATGTTTGTTAGGTGCTCAATCACGCAAAAACTACTGAATGAATTTGGATGCAATTTTGTACGCATATAGTTTACGACCTGGAATGAGAGATAGAATACTTTTTATCCCGGAAAAAAATCAGGTTCCTGAGGGATTCTCAAAAAAAAACAAAGTTAACGCGAAAGAAGTCGCGGGAAGCTGCTAGAAAGTGAATAAATTTCAGAATTCTTTTAGAATGACCTTCGATAAATAACGTCTTTATTAAAATGGGATTTTTTATCGGAAAAACTCAAACAATATAATTAGAAATTTATCGAAAAATATATTTATTTATTACACATAATACACCATGCATAATTCTAATATCACAGGTACTTTACGTGATCGCGTTAAAACAAAATGAAATGTGATTAAATTAATGAACAAATGAATTAATTTTATACAAAATAAACAATCGTTTCATTGATTATAATTTTTTTATGAAACTTGATATTATTTTATTCTTCTTGGATACAATACACATAATAGTGAAATGACACAAAAACAAACTTTGATGACTTAAAACTAAAACTAGCCGTTTTTGGTTTTGGTTTAATATGACTTACTTACATTGAACAAAGTTATAGAGCTATTAATGTACCTTTGCCTACAAAAATACGATTTTGTTAGAAAAGTATGAATAAATTCAATTACAAACTCAATATTTTACATTCGGTAGGTAGAGGTACATTATTTACTAAATTAAAAGACTTTGTAACTTTTTAAATAAGATATCTTAATATTTACGTGCTACAACCTACTTTTTGTGTTCATCGAAAACAACATTAATTATGTTTCAAATACACCGTTATAATTATTATTATAATTAAACCTTATGTTGTTAATCAGTCATGCAATTTCAAAACAAAAGAATACCACTATTCAAAGATATATATCTTTTTGTACGTATGCATTTAAAACAAAGAATTATTAGTTAAATTCGTTATAATAAAACGCACACAAACTATAATTTTCATCAAAAAATTATAGCTCCTAATTTTAGGTAATAAAATAAAAACACACTCATTAGCCAGAGTTTCTCAAACTTGGGGAATAGAACCCCAAGGGGTCGATCGGTTGTTCAACATTTCAAGATTTCCATAATGACGTTTGACTAGTTATTCAATGGGGGGGCTTTGAGTAAAATTAGTTTCAGAAAATCAACCAGGATTTTTGTTCTTTAACATTCTTCTTAAAACATAATTGTTTAAACATACATTTTGTAGTTGCGTGAATGTAGATTTAAAGACCGCACAAATTGTTAAAGTGACTTTTTGTTTGTTTTATATTCTTTTACCATCACAAAGAGAGTGACAGCAGTCATAGACTTCTCTGGGTACGGCCTTAAAGTTGAAAAGCTCTAATCTAAAGTTAAACAAGACTCATTAATTATAATAAAAAACAAAAATAAGACATATTTCCCTTTTTAACTGACTTCAATAAGGAGGAGTTTATCAATTCGACTCATATGTTAAACGCGATTATTCCGCCAATTAGCAGCCGTTCCGCCAATTAATAAATAATAATAGATTTAGATGCTTCTGTTTTTTTGGTTTTTATTAAGCAATCGAATGTTTAAGCATGATTACTCGTCTTAATGAGTCTTATTATAAAATCTCAGCTGATATTTTATTGAAGTCACGCACGATCTGGATAGAGAATCGAATTAGTCTGACACATAACCTACAACATTTCCAAAACGTAAATGGAAGCGACAAATATGAATATTCGTACTCTAATCCAGACGTAGTCAAAGAATTCATCCAAATCACCGCTTATGATGTACCCTGGAGTAATAGATGGTATTTGAGTACGGGCATGTGATTGGAACTGTGATTTTTCGGTATCACTTCCATAAATGATGAAGTCAAAAATATTGTTAACGTTCTCAACTTCTAGTGTTACTCGTTTTAAAGTGTTCGTCTGTAAAGATTCGAAGTGGAACTGTTCCGATTTGACACTAGTATTGGCGGTAAGTATTATCGGATATTCCGTACTGCCCATACTGAAATCACCTGTAACTGAGATCTTCTCGAAAACTACGTTTGTGTTGTTGTGTACGGATCTGAAACAAATTGTGAGAACATTGTTACTACGAACCGGAATGCATCATTAATCCTTATGTATGAGGAAAAAAGGCACATTCATAGACTCTTTATGAAAAAAAAAATGGATGCGTGTAACTTATGTACGCGCGTGAGAAGTTATACTTCTTTAGCATCATTAAAAATATTTTTTAATTGCATGCAAATAATTAATAATTACAATAAAATAATAAAAGGACTGGAAAAGGATAGTTAACACAGTCAATTAAGTTCAGTTTTAATTTGAAAAATTAAATAAATATTCAAAATATTCAATTAAAATCACTACTGAATTTAAGTTATTAGTCCATATGTAATTAGCACTTGTAAGTAACTAAAACACGTTGTGTCTATATAGAAACTAGAAACATGTGGATAAATATTATAAATATGAAAACAGTGATCAGAGGCGACGAGCGTGCCAACATTGTTTTTGACAACGCGATCATCTTATGGAGCTCCGTGGATCGTTCAAAGTACCTTTCGAACAGATGTCTAATAATGGTAGATTATTAACCACTAAGTGGTTAATAATCCACCATTATTAGACACTAACATTCATAACGCGCCCGCGGCCAACTTCATGGTGTTACTATTGTGTTACAGTGACGCGCGCGCATCTTAAAATTTCACTCTCATCATTTTTTCATAACGCGCCCGCGGCTAACTTCATTATGTTACTTTTGTGTTACAGTGATGCGCGCGCATCTTAAAATTTCACTCTCATAATTTTTTCATAACGCGGCTAAAGAAGTATAACTTCAAAAAGGATTACTAAAGAAAATTTTACTAGAAAAAAATGTAGGTAATACTAGAACTAGAATAATTGGTCAGTGCATTGGCCCGGATAGTAAAGAGTGCGGGTTTCGAGTACCGGCTGCTGCGTGGACTTTTTTCTAATAGAATTTTCTTTAGATTTAGACATCTAGTAGTTAAATACAATAGGGACACTAAGTCATATAAAATCATAAAAAACTAATGAATCTCATAAATATTTACCTGAGAGAACATAATCGCTTGTGCTGGATTCCGCAAGCAAAAAGTGCGCATACGCCACTCGTTACTGCTATACTGTAGTTTGCTTCGTCTACCTTACCTGAAGAATAAAATCGAATTACCCTTATATTAGATCACTTAAAACACTGTTGACTCTAATGATTCTATCTTATATCGTATCCTCAAACGAAGGCTGATTTATATCATAAATATCATTATAATCATTGTATTTCAAACGATTGATAGTGTGTATACTGTTGCCTTATTTTCTTTTTGGATACTTCTGTGAAACATAAATTTTAAACAAAGGTTCTCACGTGAAGAAACACTAAATAATTACTGATGTTTGTTACAATATGTTTTTTTATTATTTATAATTTACCCTTGTAATACCATACATAGAGCTAATTGAACTTGAATCAATTTGTTGTTGTTTTATAAGTCAAGTGTGAAATGGAGAGCAATCAAGATTGATTGATAGAACTACAATCTTACCAGTGACTTTAGCTTTGAGATAGAAGTCGCAGCAGAAACCATCTTGGCATACAGTCTCATGGTGACCATTAGCAATGGCGGTGAGATCCAATGGAACGACCGCGTACAAGGACAAGTCTTCGGCCGGAAGAGGGGCCGATGCTGTAACTACAGGGGGGACCATAGCGGAATCTGTAGACAAAGAAAAATTTAAAGACTTTTGCTTATCTCTAAAGAAAAGTTTACTAGAAAAAAATCCACGCGGACCAGGCAGCAGACGGGTCTCGAACCCGCACCCTTCGCTATCCGGGTGAAAGCACTGACCATTATGCTACCGTGGCCCTGACCGCCGTGTCGAATTATTCTCTAGCTTTAGGCAGCAAGGCAGCGCCATCTCTTCGCATTGTAGGTAACCCACAATGTCAAATGAAATATCTTTTCAAGTATTAAACATTTTAAAGAAGAAATAGCAATTATAGTTATGTTTTTATTTTTCTTTAGACTTAAACATCTAGCAGTTAAATGCTTAATATATAAAAACATCACTTTTTCTTATGTAAAAATTGTGGCAAAGAAGCTTATAGTCCACCTGATGATAAGCGGCCTAAATAGCCTACAGATGCTTGCGATATCAAAAATATCACTCGTAAACCCATCCCTCTATAACCTTACTCACCGATAGAAACACAACCCCACCAAAAGGTGTTGCTTCCCCAGAAGGGCGCTCCAATTCAAGTGATAAAACCGCTATGCCCTACCTCTCTTGCCAGTAGTAGTGATTTTATAATGTCTAGTCAAAAGCGTACTTTCCTCTCTCCAATTAGATCATATCTTTCTACTTAAGGGAATATTTCCAACATACTGAGTAAATAAATATTTAAGTAACTAGGGACATCTAGTCCGATTATAAAAATGATAGCAGAAATCTTAACGCGATCCCTTTAGTTTTAGTATATTTATTTATGTATTTATTTTATTTATTTGAACAACCAACAAATACATTTCTTTTCTTAAATACTTTTGTGTTGCCTTAATATCAGGCTGTTACGGAAAGCAACAATTTGTGTAATCTAATTACGAGCATAAGGCATTCTTTACAAAAATATTCTGATTTTATAAAATAACAATTAGCAAACAAAAGTCCATTACATAACATTTTTAAGATAAAAAACCAAACAACAACGAAAGATAGATGAGTTTATTAGGATTTTATATCTATACTAGTGGCCCGCCCTCGCTTCGCTTCGGTATAGAGCTGTAGTGTATACTATAGTTTTTGTTCTCAGGCTTGTATTATACACAATGACATTCTTCTAATACCTAATTACAATAGGCACGCGCCGCCAAGCCCGGCGTCGGAACCGCTATGTCCCTGAATTTTAAATCTGTAATATCTTCGAAAATATTCATTTAAATTACATGCGTTAAAGGGCCGAATTGGTCTATATTAAATGCACAATGTATTTAAGGTACTTAATTGGATAAGGATGAATGTTATATTGCAGAAAATCGCTTCGTAAATAATCTATTATTTCTCGTAAAAAGTATAGAATAAAAAATGGTTATTGTGGGTTACTCCTAAGAGATAGACATATACCATCGCGGACTTTTTTGTAGACCTTTTTAAGGTGTACAATACTGTAGTACATTATTTTGATCTATCTCGTAGAGTTCAGCCAGCGTTTGCAATGTAAGCGCAAAAAACTGTGTTTATTTACGACCTTACATTAAAAACCTCTAAAATTATCAGTGTTTCTCTACAATATTATGCATGTATTATACATATAAACCTTCCTCTTAAATCACTCTATCTATTAAAAAACCGCATCAAAATCCGTTGCGTAGTTTCAAAGATTTAAGCATACAAATTGACATAGGGACAGAGAAAGCGACTTTGTTTTATACTGTGTAGTGATTGTCGAAAAAAATATATTCAGCAATAGAATTACGTGCGTTATTTTTAATGTATGATGGATGATTAATCGAGAATTTGTAATAAATCTTTTGAAATAGTCCGATTTATCTGTTATGTTACAAATTTTTGGCAACGCATATCGATCGCGCGTTTTCCTCTATCTTAACTGTATTGATATCCTTCTTATGACGTAGTACTCTAATGCCAATTAATGGTAGGCGTTTATTGACGAAAACAACTTGATGAATGAAAAGCCTCTAATATTTTAATAATAATACTTTAAAAAACATCATTGTGACTGCTTATCTAAAATGCCTAATAAATTTAATGTTATTTCATATCAAACTACGCCAATAGACCTTACAAAAGATTATATTGCTAAACGTTATGAACTCCAAATGAAAAACAATTTACCTTGGCTTTTGTTCAATTTAACAATTTCCAAATTAGTCCCGCCGGTCTTCATTCCACTTTGACCCGCGAAGACACCTGATGTTGAAATGAGAATAGCTTGATTCACGAACGCCCATGAAGCTGCGAATCTGGAGGCTGTAAACATATAATAAAATAAATGTAACTAATCCATCATCATCATTATCAGACCATTAATGTCCCCACTGCTGGGGCACAGGGCTTCCCTATGGATGGAATAGGGAGATTGGGCCATGACCCACCACGCGGGTCCAGTGCGGATTGGCGGGTGCTAACGACTGCAGATGCAGCCGGGACCAACGGTGTAACGTGCTTTCCGAAGCACGGAGGAACTCAAGATAGAAGATTTTTGGTCACCCATCCAGTGACCGACCACTGCGAAAAATGCTTAACTTCAACGATTGCAGTCGAACGCGCTAACCTTCTGTGCCATCGAGCTAATATAATATTAAGCTAACTAATCAATATAGACATATAATTCAAAATATGCGAAAAGAGAAGGAAGTAACAACGTTTGTTGCATTGTCCTGCCACAACATGCTGCATGCATCGTTAACAAAAGGGATAATGACTAACATTTTTTCTTCATCTATCAGGTACATTATCAAAAAGTATTGAAATGAAAATAAACTTTATTTTATGAGACTTATTAAAAGCTCTTTTGAATCATCCTTACATTTAATTTCTACCACCTTTTAGCTGAGAAGAAGAACAGGCGAAAGAAACTTCTCAGCTTTTATGAGGTGGCGACATTTACATAAATATATGTCGTTACCAATACAATTATTAAAATTATATTCTTTATGTCTTACACAGATCAAGAGTATTTAATATTGTTTTGTGCGAGATAACTTTAATATATACATATATATGTATGTGTGACGTAACGGGCTCCACTCCCAAACTTTTTGATAAATATTTTTTTTTGATAATCTAATCATAAAATGTTGTTTAGCTCGCCAGGTCATCACCCCTATTCCAAACATATCACAAATACGAAACTAAAGGAACAACTCAAAGACATCAATCAAAAATGCCTCAACAAGTCACGTCTTACTAAAATAGTGTCAAAAATCATTATTTCTATTACTAAATATAACTTTCTCTACTAAGAATTTCTATAACTTCTATAATAACTCAACTATGTACTTATTTAATTATAAAATATTTATTTTTAACAAAAGGTTAACTACCTGTGAGACGGTGTTAACACGGTGTTAAGTTTACCTGCATGCATAGAATTTTTTATGCATAGAATTTAAGTAAATCCTACTTCCTATAGTTTATATCAATTTATGTTTGTTACTCAATTACACAAAACCTAATGAATGGATTTGGATAAATTTTTGGGTACGCGTATATTTTATAACCTGGATTAAAATGTAGGATAATTTTTAGCCTGGAAAAAGCTCTCAAAAAAGTAAATTTATCGCTGACGAAGTCACGGGCGGTCGCTAACGTAAAAATATATGTATGACGCATCGAATATTATGAAATTATGAAGTCGCGAGTTCATATAAATATATAAAGATAACATAGCCTATAAATAAGTTTATATTATACATCGCTTAATGATAATTTTTGTTACTAAATAACGAAAACAACATAGCATAATCTTAGGAAGTGGAAAACAGATTAAGATATTGCATCATTAGACTTATAAATAAGTTATCCGCAATTTCTAATGCTGTCATTAACTTTCAATGATTTCATATTTATCGAACATAACAAATGAAATTGTAAAATATGAATACAAGAACCGGACCGAAACAAATGTTTTAAAAACTTCTTAGTTTATTATGAGAATCACTAAAATAATTTAATGTTGATTTAAAATTAACTGACGAACTATCCAAAATATTGGTTTAATTAAGCATTCGAAATAATCTCCACCAAAATACGCTAATTGCTATTTACTAACAGTAACCTCTATTATTTATGTTATTTTAATTTTATATACGGCTAAGGTGCACTCATAATTATGATTTATTTTAGATTTTAATATTACTTACGAACATTTTGACTAGATTGCATGTAAGTATAAACTTTTTTAAGAAATAAGAAAAGTAAGTACTGTTGTTTAGAAAAAATCTAAAACATGACTATAAAAAAAACTTACCACTCATTAAATAAAACTACTTTTTAGCATTATTATGAGGTTTTAATATTTTTTTACATGGTTCAGCTGTAGTAGTTATCAAATAGTAGTTTTATTAAATGAGTGGTATCCGTGAAAATATAGAAAACAAACTCACCACTTAAATATGGGAACTCAGCAGTCCGAGATCCTGTTAGTACGAAGTTCTTCAAGCCTTTAAGGTCTTTAGAGTTGAGAAGTGCCAAGTCTTCTTCCATCAGAACTCCAAAGGTGACTCCGAAATCTGTGGTAAACGTCCCAAAACCTGTTGCAGAGGAAGTGCAGTTGGCGATGTCATTTACCGGCTTGCGGTATCTGTTGGCCAAAAAAAATATGGGTATTAAAATAAATATCTCATTCTATTCAGATAAACACATATGAATATACATTTTGATAAGAACGCACTTCATTGGGTCTATGATTTGTACAAATCAAATCTCGTAATATTCCGAGATCCTATCAGTTATACTTATAAGCTAGAGTTGACCTAGGTTTATCATAGGATAGGTTAGGTATCCTATATATATACATGGTGCTAATAAATAATTATTTTGAACTAAGTATAACCGGTTGATAAGAAATTTAAAAATAATAATGACTTGACCTACATATTGTTTACAAAAATCGACGGTTAATATTTCTAATGTTTGACTGTCGGTGACATTTTTAAGGAACCGTAGTCCTGATAAGGAACCCTTATAGTTTCGTCATGTCCGTCTGTCTGTCCGACCACGGTTTTGCTTGGAGACTGTTAGCACTAGAGAGCTGTAATTTTGTAGAGATATGTAATATCGCTTGTATATAAGTTCTTATGTACAAATTTGATATACATTTTTTTTACTATTTTTCGATATAGAGATCCGTTTGCGAATATTGAACTTTAAAGTGCTAATTTTTGTTCATGTAGGGCGCCCCGCCCCCCTACCCCTAAAAACTACTGAAGTGTTGTTCTTGAGGGATTTTCAAAAAAATAAGTTAACGCTTAGGCCGCTAGTAGTATATACTTACACGGATACGATATGTCCATCTCTGTCAAAGACTAAATTGCTTCTCACCAACTCATTCTTGCCTTGGCACCAGGTTTTCTCCAGAAGGTGCGCTACCAAGTATAAGTGACCTGCTTTTGATACTTCAGACAGAGTTCTCACCAACTATGAAGAAACAATAAAATTAATGCTATAATATCGTCACATTTACTTACTTATTAGGCAAGCAAAAAAATTAATAAGTGGAAAAAAACTCTCCAGGTATGTCAATTTTAATAAAATAAATGGTTAACAGTACTGTAATTTAATGAAACAATTATGAATCTATAACCATGACAATACATATTATCCTAAGTTTATCAAATATGGGTATACCTCGTCATAATTGTCTACTCCACAGCAGCTTTCAAAGGTAGATGTTGAAGAGCCTTGCGGCAAAGGCAGCACCAGTATGTCCACCTTCTGAAAACCGTATTTAACAAATGGAGTACCGCAAGGGTCAAACCTTAGCCCACACACTTACTTAAGGCACAAAGGGATATTTTGAACATGGCATTTTATCTACTCGAAATGAAAAAAATACATAGTGAATTATTGCATCAAATGGGATGCAGTAATTCACTATGTACAAATCTATAAAAAAAAATGGTACAGTATTAGCAGTCAACGATCTACATTTCGTTCACCTACTAATTAAAAGGACTTGCCGATAACAGTCTCGACTTGGAAAGTAATTTTCTTCTGAACACTTAAAAACTAAACAAAGAGAGTCAATATTAAATTATAATAAGAGTTTATAAAATTATTAATGTAAAGAAGATAAACTCATAATGCACTGTACATACGCAATGTGTGCAGAGGCTCAAGAAACAAAAGGATTTAGATAAAAATACTACAAAGGTGTAAGTTCTTCTAATATTTGTTTGTGGTTGTGATGTTATGATATGTTTAAATAAACATTGTTATCTTTTGTATTTGGTGTTATATAGGTGTCGCTGTAGAACCACTTTCAACAATACACTCTTTGTTCAGACACAAATACACGCGCACGCACACACACATATACACATACACTTACACACTCATACATCCACATGCAAGCATGTATACGTACAGGCAAACACATCGACTGAAAGAAATATTGCAAAAAAATGATTTTCTGCTACTGTTTAGAGATCATTATTATTAAAATCTTATTTTTAGGTGATCAATAATTTAATGTACCATGTCTTTTAGCAAGTATATTTACTTAAAAGAAATTCCCAGTCGCTATACAGTATAGTAAATTATTGTATCAAATAAAGAATTTGTAATTTTTGTATTGGCGAAATAAAAAATATTCATTAAGCTTAGACACAGTATTATTTATCATTCAAGTCATGGGCAATAACTACGCATTATAACTTATTTTTGAATTTTGAATGACTGCGACTATAAATATTGGTATTTATTTATATTCTATTCTATTCTATTTAAGTCAAAATCTTACAGAATCCGCAGCTTCGCGAATGATCGGTAAGTCCTTCAAAGAATCTTGGTCGTATTTCAATCCACGCACTACAGCCGCCCTGTAGTAGGTGTCCTGTAAAAACATAAAGTTACTTAGATTTTTTCATCATATTTCCTGTAAAACAGAAGTCTCCGTTAACGGATTAGCCCCTGAAAATAGTTAAGAGATAAAGAACTCAAAACCTTTTCTTTGTTTTGTTGTTTACCTGTGGACTGAAATAGTTGTAATCACTTCTGCGTTTACTTCATATAAGTTAATTAGGTTAAATACATGAATGTGCCGGTAACCACAGACGAAAATTACCAAGAGGCAGTAGGTGAACTGATAAACAAAACATACCTCCAGTTAAAAATAATGTTATTATTATGCGTATTAGTTGTGTTCGTATTGAAAACTATTTGCTTATGCGAATGATTGGTCCAAGTTTAATATATTTTAGAAATGTCACCAAACCCTTAAGAGTAGTTCGGTCAAGCTAGATAGTAAAAAAGCAGCGTCATTCAGTTAGCCACATCATCATCATCATCATCATCATCAGCCTATTAATGTTCCCACGGCTGGGGCACAGTTCCATAGGGAATGGATGGAATAGGGAGATTGGGCCATGACCCACCACGCGGGCCCAGTGCGGATTGGTGGGTGCTAACGACTGCAGATACAGCCGGGACCAATGGCTTAACGTGCCTTCCGAAGCACGGAGGAGCTCGAGATTAATTTTTGGTCACCCATCCAATGACCGACCACTACGAAAGTTGCTTAAGTTCAACGATCGCAGCCGAACGCGCTAACTACTTGCGCCATCGAGCTCCTTAGCCACAACTGCACCGAAATTACAATGCTGCATTATTTTTAAGCCCCGTTTTAAAGTCATCAACATTTCAAAATAGCAATCTTTTGTTTGGGACCTAAAAAGTAACGGCATACGTGACGTTGCATTGGTAGCTTTCGTTGCCCATCTTTCGTACTACAATACTCATAGCTATTCGCTATGTGCGAAGTACATGGTGGGGGTATAGTGAAGCGATCGCAGCGCTTATAGTGGCAGAAATACGCAACAATCCGGGAAAGTAAAGTCAATTTGCACGGAGTTCGTAATAAACAAAAATTTTTTAAAATGCCTATTAATAGATGTTGTTGTGTTGTGAATTGCAAAAATAAGGGCACAAATAGTCTGTGTATATATTTCCTACATTGGACTGGAAATTAAATCAAAGAAATAAATGGATAGATGCCATAAAAAGAAATAAGTAAGCGATATAACCATAAATTATGATCAATTTTATTTGCGCTATATTTTATGTGATATTCATTATTTTCTTTATTATTTTAGTGTAGATGGGTCACCATGGTATCCCAAACCTGACGACACAATTTGTAGTGAACATTTTATGGGAAAAAAAATCAGACGAGGAAGAAAATCCGAGTTATGCTCCTTCGAATATTCCCTGAAATATATCGAAAGAGGAAGGTTAATGATTCACAGGTCCTAGCTAGATATACACACTTGACAAAACGATGAACCACAAAGTCTCAGATACCACATCAAGTCAAATAATAATTAAATCAAACTCAACCTTTTATGGTCGATCAAGTATGTCAAGTCAATATGTTTTCTGAATCGAAATTAAGAGATACAATTTTTATTTGTATTAGATTAATTTACAACGATCACTGTGATGCTGAAATCCAAGCAGATATAGCAACATCAAGAATTTTAATGACAAATAATTTAAGAAATAAAGATAAAAGCTGTGGCACTGACAAAAAATCGTATGAGGATCAATCTACCGAAACAAAAAGTCAAGAATTTGTTGGTATTTCATCAATAAAAAATGATCAAGAACTCCTAGATCTTGCTGGTGTGTCATTTAGCAATTTTGAGTTTTTATTAACTATAAAAAAACTGTACAGTTTCCACTAAAGACCGACTTCTGATTTTTTTGATAACAATGAAAACTGGCTTGACATTTTTAGCATTGAGTGTGTTATTTGGTGTACACAAAACCACAATCTCACGTATATTTCATTCGATCTTACAAAATGTAGCTTGTTCAACTGCTAATATAATCTTTTGGCGGAATAGAGCCACCGTACAAGCAACAATGCCCAAGTGTTTCAGTCCAGATTACATCAATACAAGAGTTATTATTGACTGTACTGAATTCCGAATTGAAATCCGACATTATTTAAATTATTATACAATATATAATAATTTTTATTTATCTTTACCTTACTATATTTACTAGAAATCAATAAAATACAAACTGATGTTATTATTTGGCATAATCCCGGAAAGTTGCGCATTGTAGGTGGCGCTACTGTCGTGCACATAGCGAATAGGATGTTTATAATACTCAATGAAGGGATACATGCGGGCGAACAAAGACAGGCAGCTATTAGAAAGAGACAGAACAATAACACAACACGCGCGTCCCGCGTGATCGGTCGCTGAACCCACGTGCGTTTACTTTTTAATCTTTAGTATTTCGTAATTCGTGATTTTTATCTCCATTGTCTGAATAACTAACAATAACCAACCATTTTTAAGAAGCATTATTAATAGCATTTATTTAAATTCTTTTAAACGTTCATCACTAAAGGCGGCATCCACAAAAATATACCACGCTTCATTTGTAGTACAAAAACCCTGACTCATTGAGTCTACAAAATTCTTTATTGTCTAAGAAATAAGCTATGGTCATTCAAAAATTCATTATTATAAAGTATGAGGAAATAAAAGACAAAGAAATTCGTTACGACATTTTATGACTTTTGTTCTTTTATTAATGTATATTTTTAATACTTGATTTTTAAAACAGTACTTAAACTTTCCTCTCAAAGTAGGCGTCGTGAAAACCTTCATTTTATCTCTCAATGTTTTATATATATATATATTTTCTAAATACTATACCATAAATTATAAACATTACATTGTAACTCGTGAATCGGTTAGATTCTGATTTCAAATAAAATAATACGAAGGTAAATATACATTAGAATGTTATACATTATTAACTAGATCCTGTGAAACAATTTATTAATGACATCAGAGGAGCGTCATACTTACCTAAGTATGGCTTCATGACAAAGCTCGTGTAATTTACCCTATATACAATATTAGTCTATGGTGTAATTTTTACTTAGGAGCTTCTACATAAGATTTGATTTTAATGTTTTTTTCTCACTATAGTAGAATAACCGCATCCAATTTTTTTTATCGAACCGGCTTGATAGTTAAGACTGACTCCTATTTTTTTAGTAATATTTTATATCAATCGCTGTATTTATTACTTAAAATTTATACTTATCTAAATTAATTCATATTAAAACTAACTTTGTAAAATTTTAAAGTAACCAAGTCCCCATTATATTTAAAAAATCCTAGTTATCTGTATAAAACTCAAATAAAAAAAAAAGAATAATTTGGAGGGTATGTTTTAAAAATAATTATTCATAATTTAAGCTTTTTGTGGAATAACAAACAAAACAAAACTCACTTCACTGGCCAGGGATAAACCGAAGCACAAACACACTAAAGAACCTAAGTAATACTTCATTGTTGATTTTTTTTAGCACAAACACAATATTTAGAGCACACTTCCTAACGACTCCACCACTCCGTAGTTAACGCGGGAATGTTGGATGCAGAAAACAAAATACCGCACGCCGATGTCATGCACCTCTCACAGGCACAGCTGATTGTGACCGGTATTATGAAACTCGAACGCGAAACGATAAAGAAGTTTCATATTGTGCCCGGCCGGTATTACGAAAATCAAACGCAAAACGATACAGAATGAAAATGAAATGAAAATTAAGTTTAATGAGTAGTCTATGTGAAAACCTAAGAAACGAATATGAAATGAAAATATTTTATATATTTTACAGTGTAGAAATTACTGCATAACGTAAATCAATAATATTGATGTGCTTAAAAAAATATCAGATGATTAATGTAATTACTTTGCCTTTAGCAACAACTTTATCTCAGTAGTTATGCTACTGTTCAGATATTTGTTTTTTTCTGTTTTATATATTACTAGCTGTGCCCCGTGGTGTTACCCGCGGTTTATTAGGGATATTTTCCCGCAGTTAAACGTAGCCTATGTCAGCTAACTCCATACCAAATTTTTTTAAAAATCGCTCCAGCCGTTTAGACGTGAAGAAGTAACAAACATACACACTCACAAACTTTTGCCTTTATAGTAAGAGAGTGATAAAGTTCAAATACGATTACCTATATTATTATAAAAATGCCACGATTTCTTCAGCGGTGTAATCTCTTGGTGGTTAAGCCGGTTATTAACTTTGGAAATCTCCCAGGGTAGTTAATAGTCTTTACCTGTCGTTACCCGTGGTATTTTTTATGTGAGACCCTTTGAAGAATTAACTGAGCAAGACTGCTTTTGCCAAATATGACATTTTAATAACATTTCATCTGAGTGAGTCATTTTACTTATTCTAATACAAATGTATTTTCTTTTAATAATCTTGTCATTTTAAGATTTGAAAACTTCATAAAAACAATATTTTATTAATATCAATATCGCTAATTTAGACGCCCTGATAAGGTTTCGCGACTACTGTGGGGTCGCGACCTACAGTTTGAAAAACACTACTAATACGCTATGTCTACACTTTTGGCTTAGGTACTATCATGATCTTTATACTGAAACTAGTGGCCCACCCTCGCTTCGCTTCGGTGTAGAGCTGAAGTTAGTGTAGGCTACAGTTTTTGTTCTCAGGCTTGTATTATACACAATGACATTCATCTATGATTCTTCTTATACCTGCATGCAAAGTCTCAGCCCGATTGGTTTAAAATTGACAAAGTTTCATACAAACTTTCATTCCCTATTTTATCCCCTTGGGGGTAGAATTGACCAAAATCCTTTCTTAGCGGATACCTACGTCATAACATCTACCTGCATGACAAATTTCAGCCCGATCCGTCAAGTGGTTTGGGCTGTGCGTTGATAGATCACTATGTCAGTCAGTCAGTCACCTTTGAGTTTTATATAATACTAGTGGCCCGCCCTCGCTTCGCTTCGGTGTAGAGCTGTAGTGTAGACTATAGATTTTGTTCTCAGGCGTGTATTGTACACATTAAATTTATTTATTTAATTCTTTTTTTAATGAATAGGTAATAATGTTAACTTTTTTAAATTAGGGATGAGTGAGAGTATTATAAACGTAACAGTAAACAAATATAATCAGAATGCTCCGAACTGCTAAGCTATCAGGAGTTACACGTATTATTGTGAGTAAACCATAAAAGATAGATTTATGCTGTTGCAGGATATTTTTTAGACAATTTTAGAAAGAATATTTCCGTCATACATGATTTCTATGTAACTTTAACCATTAAGGCTGCGCACGCGACGGAAGCTTAAAAAATGGAGTAACTTCTCCCGTTTTCCCAACATTTCCCTTCACTACTCTGCTCCTATTGATTGTAGCGTGATGAAAAGTATACTATAACCTGCCCAGGAGTATGAAGAATAATTGTACCAAGTTTCGTTAAAATCCGTCGAGTAGTTTTTGTTTCTATAAGGAACATACACACAGACAGACAGACAGACAAAATTTTTACTGATTGCATTTTTGGCATCAGTATCGATCACTAATCACCCCCTGATAGTTATTTTGAAAATAAATTTCATGTACAGAATTGACCTCTCTACAGATTTATTATAAGTATAGAAGAAGAAGATATACGGCTCTTTTGAATATACATATTATTTTTTATACGAGATGCAATAGATTGCCCCACTCCATCTGATGTTAAGTGTAAGTGGAGTCCAGTCGCAAAGACAGATAATGCAGCAGATGTGCCGCTCCAGCTATCAGTACCCTATGCCGTGGAACCCTGAAACCCTACCACCAAAAAGCTGTTATTTTATTATTGGTCTATGGAAGGTAAAGGTTTCTTCCCCGGACGGACTCTTTTAAATAATGTACTTTTTACTAACTTTTGTAGTTTGAGTTGGGCGCCATATACGAGTACATATTTTCGCTAAAATTATATCAACATTAATAAATGTACTTAGACATAATACTTAATATGTATGTTACATCATAATATATTTGATCACCGAGTTGAGTTTTTGAAGTGAAAACTTCTTTAGGGGCGTAGTACACTTTTTTTTGTAATGGGTAAAAAATGTTAAACTCGCGTCAGGACACGTGGGCTGATCGCGTCAGGACACGTGGGCTGATCGCTTCAGGACACGTGGCTTGATCGAATATTTGTAAGTACACTTTTTTTACAATAGATGTCGCTAGGTGCGCTTAAATGTGATTCATGTAAGTTGATTTTTCTGAGAGATAAACTTTATAAATTGTAATGTTTGTGTACGATAGCGCAATAAATAAATACCTACTGTATTCTACTACATAAATGATAGTACATACGTTTATACTGATAATTAAAGCAATTCCTGCAAAATTAACATTACATATGAATAAACTTATTTAAGTACTATATATATGTATTCTATCCGTTACCCTAGCATCCCATAATACAAGCCTTACAGTGCTTACTTTGGGCTGGGCTAATTGGTGTGAGTTTGAAAAAAGGATTTATTTATACTTTATTGCACGAATGAGTGTACAAGTGGAGGACTTAATGCCATTAGGCATTCTCTACGAGTCAACCGGAGAATTATAGCAAAGATCTTAAGAAGGTAGTGCAAAAATTATTCATCTAAATATTTATTATAATTAAAGTATATCATTGAAACAAGATAATATTTATACTACATAAATTACATATTTATGTATATTCTGTGTTTATTTTTTCAATTTTTCACGAGTTTGATTGACGAGGCGATTTAAAAAAAAACTGTGAATGCAGTTCTAGTTATTATTAAAAATAAAATGATGTCTTCTTTCAGTAAAATATCCTATCTTCAATATTTAATATACTTTCCCTCCGTGTGAGGTAGCCGTGGGACGCCCTGTATATACATGAATAACAATAAATATATACATATATATGTATATACACACAAATCTATATCATATCAGGAGGATGCAGAGGAGGAATCTAATAAATGATGACGTTTTTCGGAGCGTCTTGAATATGAGGAGGCAGTGCGTTCCAGACTTGAAGAGAAAATGAGTTGGAAACAAAACCAGTATGGTGAGAGGGAATAGCTAGAGTATGTTTGCTGCTAGACCGAAGATTAAGATTATGGATACTACCAAGATATCGAAATTAATAATATCTGTAAAATCTTTTATATATCTTAATATACACACATCACCAGCCTATTAATGTCCCCACTGTTGGGGCACAGGCCTTCCTTATGAATGGAATAGGGAGATTGGGCCATGACCCACCACGCGGGCCCAGTGCGGATTGGTAGGTGCTAACGACTGCAGATGCAGCCGGGACCAACTGCTTAAATTTTTGGTCACCCATCCAATGACCGACCACTGCGAAAGTTGCGCCGAACGCGCTAACCATTTGCGCCATCGAGCTCCTCCAATATACAAACTGGTCTATTGTTATTTTTTCGTTCCCCTCCATGCGCACGGAGAGAGACAGGAAATGCGTATAATAAATACAATGATGTCTATTGAATGTGAAATGTAGATCTTTGTATTTAGATGAAGTTAATAGTGAGTGATAAAGTGTTCTCGGAGTCCATAATGTGTTATTCCTTTTTATTGTTTAAAAGTTGGCATGATTTACATTACAGAAATATATATATAGGTTTGATTTGAGAAGTCTCATGTTGTCACGTCTTGGTAAAAATTTTACTTAGAGTTGACACTTAAAGTTAGACGCGCTTTATCTGTGTAATTTTTTGGTCAATCACAAAAGAAAATATATATGTCCATAATTTTTTAATCATGTATCTGACGAAAATATTCCTAGTTAAAATTCCACGCGGACCAGGCAGCAGACGGGACTCGAATCCGCACCCTTCGCAATCCGGGCGAATGCACTGACCAATTATGATGTTGAAATCTAAAGAATTTTTTAGTTATATTTTCTTTAGATTCCAACATCAAGCAGTTACAAGCTTAAAAAATTAAAATTATAACTATAATTGCTATAGTTATAATTTTAATTTATATTTTTTTCTAAATATATATATATGTCCATAATTTTTTAATCATGTAACTGACGAAAATATTCCTAGTAAAATTTCCACGCGGACCAGGCAGCAGACGGGACTCGAACCCGCACCCTTCGCTATCCGGGCGAATGCACTGACCATTATGCTACCTACTCTTCGCATTGTAGGTAACCCAGAATGTCTAATATAACTGGCGGTCTCAATTTCGTTTACTTTAAACCAAGGGCGGATCCAGCTTTAGCGCCAGGGGGGGGTCATATACCCAGCTTTGGCCCAGGGGGGGGGTCATATAGTCGTGGTATATTAAATATTGAAAGTACTTAAATAAAATCCCCCTGGGTTTGGTCCATCTGTACCCAGCCCAGGGGGGAGTCATGACCCCCATGACCCCCCCCCCCCCCTGGATCCGCCCTTGCTTTAAACATCCATCAGACCTTTTGGCAATTCGTTTATTATAAAGTCCTGCAGCCGTACCTCGTAGCTCGACATTCTAACGTGCATTGCACGTGGATTGCGTACCAAGATAACAATTTGAATGGAATCATCCGATTAAATAACATTTGTTTGTTTCCAAGCGTTGATCTAATTCTAGATTAATGTTTTTATGCGTAGATATACCCCAAACAACTTATGTGTGGTATACACGGGGGCATATTTTAAAACGCTTAATTCTAAGTGTCGCGGCACACGGGCCATTGACCACAACCACAAAAAGCCGCCACCAGCATATTTCTTGTAGTTTTCATACATTTTATATGGACTCGCCACACACGGTACGCCGGTGGCCGCCACACGCTACAAATCGTCGTTGCTCGCTTCTTGTGGCCCGCACCGGCCACTTAATGCGCCGATACAAAACGCCGCCACACGTCACTCGCGCGATTCCCCACCCCTCTCTCCCTTACCTTCGTCGGCCGCTGTCGCGCGCTTCAGCCACTTTAGTAGCCGCTTCTAGCTTCTCGTGGCGGCGTTTGTGGCTGTGGCGTGTGGCCCAAGTGCGGCGACACTAAATCAATTAAAAATATAGTCAATGACGATTATGACTTATTAGGGCTTCTGCCGCCTCTCGCAGCCCCTGGAGCCTACCGCCCCGGGCCATGGCTCTCTTAGCCCTGGGAAAATACGATCCTGACCAGAAAAAAAGCAGCGCGGAGTAGAGGGAAAGGTTACAGGACAGAAGAGAATACAGAATGAAGAAAGCAGAAGATATAGGGCAGGAAAGAGAAGCAGAGGAAAAAAAAGGAGAGTGAACTTAACTTACATATTATTACAACTTATTTATCAAATGAATGATAAAGCAACGTGTCTGCATAGTGACAACGATTATTAGTGTCGCCGCACACGGGCCACCGAACACAACCACAAAACGCCGCCACACGTCACTCGCGCGATTCCCTACCCCTCCCTCCCTTGCCTTAGTCGGCCACTGTCGTGCTCTGTGTCACTTTATTAGCCGCTTCTAGCTTCTAGTGGTGGCGTTTGTGGCTGTGGCGTGTGACCCGTGTGTGGCGACACTAAGTTGTAAATAACAAAAGTAAAGTAAACTATCTCGGGCAACTCCGTGCTTCGGAAGGCACGTTAAGCCGTTGGACCCGGCTGCATCTGCAGTCGTTAGCAAATACCAATCCGCACTGGGCCCGCGTGGTGGGTCATGGCCCAATCTCCCTATTCCATCCATGGGGAAGGCCTGTGCCCCAGCAATGGGGACATTTATAGGCAGGTGATGTGAACAAAGGTAAATAAGTATTTATCTTTTTCAGTAACGAAGACTGAATTTTGTAGCCAGATTTCTAAGACTTAGGGCTGCTATTCTCCAAAGATTCTCCGCACTCTCTTGCCCTGTCGTGTGTCAAAATAGCAAATAATAGCAATGATAGCATCATGCCCCCCGAAATTGAGTCAAAAGCAGAGTCCAAACGTGGTATATTTAGAAAATATATCTTGAATTTTTAGAAAACAGATGGCCGAAAGATAATGGAGCTGTATATTTTTCAGAATCGGCTCATCAAGTCCTTTAGTCCTCCACACACGATAGGTTTCAGAACAAAATATTTTTTTACCCTTACACAAAAAGATGACATAATAACTCCTCAACTTTTTTTTGGTGTTATAGTTCAAATTCATTGGTATGGCCTAAAGATCAATAGTTCCGATTTTCATGCTTTCAACATCAAGTGCAGCATTTTTTGGTGTACCACAAGCACTTTAAGTCATTATATTTAATTCTTCGCGCGCGCATCCCTCCGTGCTGTCGTGCGTCGCTTACTCGGTACCTACGCTATTAGTGTAGTATAATAATAATGACGAAAATTATAAAGTGTAACGTTTGTAATATAGTAATTGACGAACTGTTATCGTATATCCAAAACAAGGTGTCGGTAATCGATGAAGATACGTTGACGCGAATTTGTGTTTCGTCTTTTTCTAAGGAAGAAATCGAGAATTCGAAATCACTGCTGTTTGAGTCTATTGCGACAGACAAGGTGAAAATTAAACGGAAGAACAAAGGAAAGGAAGAAAGGGATTTAGCAGATATAGTTAATGTTTTTAAGTCAACTGAACCAGACTTAATTCCTATTTTTTGTGCTAGAAAATTGGAGAAATTACCTCCAATTTTATTTGACCACCTGGATTGTACAAAACTACTAAAGGATTTAGTGAGCTTACAAAATGAATTAAAAGAAATTAAAACTTCTTGTGTAACACGCAATGAACTAAGTGAGTTAAAGTCGGAAATGTTACTACAAATGAGAAATGACTCCGTTTTGCCTTTGCCTGCCTCTGCGTGTAAAGTGAATATGACTAGAGGAGCCTGGGCTTTAGATAGCGGCCCTTCTGGGCTTTCACTCATTAATGACAACTTAATGAACGAGAGCAATAATAGTAACGATGACGATTTAATATCAAAACCTAAGAAACACATCATAAATCAATATCGCGATATAACGAGGGTAGATGTCGGCGCCGGCGGTCAATCTGTACAACACACACCGAGCGGAGCGGATTGTACGACGCAAGCCATCGCGACGCTATCAGCTGTTCAACAACCGCTTGCGGTGACGTCATCGCACGATAACGAAGGCGGCAGCGATGTTTGGAGCCGCAATACTTTGAAGAAAACTGGTGAGAGAGAATTGTTGCTAGCGGGCGGCTTAGCGAATAATGTGAATGATGAACAGTGGAAAAAGGTGTCTTATCGACGGAAACCTAATAAATACCGGTACATAGGCACTTCAGGTGTTAACCAAAATAAGGATGGAAAGTTTAAGGCGGCCGAAAGAACGGTGCCGATATTTATAACGAAAGTACATAAAGACACGTCTGAAAAGGATATAACGGAATATATCTACAGTAATACGCAAGAAATGGTTACTTTGGAAAAAATTGCTTCCAAATATGAAAGAGAATATAATGCATATAAATTTTTTGTTAGTGAACACAAAATTTCTATATTTTTAGATAGCAAACTATGGCCACAGGGTGTAATATTTCGGAGATTTGTTAATTACAGACGAAAAACTACAAGTAGCGATAGCGGAAAATCTGCATTCGGCTCGAATTCAAGACACAATAATGGATGACAACACAAACAGTTTTGTTAGTTTTAACTGTAAAAGCGTGAAACGTTCCGTTGAGCACATAAGGCAGCTATGTGGAATAGCTGACATAATTGCATTACAAGAGACATGGTTGCTGCCTGACGACTTAAACTTCTTAGACACGATTAGTGACGAGTTTGGATGCACTGGGACCTCGGCAGTAGATACAGCGGCCGGCATGCTCCGGGGTCGTCCGTACGGTGGCGTCGCACTGCTTTGGAGAAAATGCCTGTTTCAAAATGTGTCAATAATACGGAGTACCAGTTCGCGAGTGTGTGCTATAAAAGTTTCGCTAGGTCAAAAGTCATTTATTGTGTGTGTATACATGCCTACGGATACTGCTGTGAACTTGGTTGAATTTACGGATTGTCTCGGTATGGTGAGTGCTATTACCTCAACGGAAAATGTAGAATTTGTGTATGTCCTAGGTGACTACAATGCGCATCCAAACGAACCTTTTTGTCGTGAATTGTTCTCATTTTGTGCTGAGCTAGACTGGATTTGCGCGGACATGGATATATTAGGTACATGCTCGGACACCTTTACCTTTATAAGTGAAGCCAACGGGGCGAGGCGTTGGCTTGACCATTGTATTGTGACGAAGTCTGCTATGCAGACTATTACTAATATTTATGTTAAGCATGACATCCTATGGTCTGATCATTTTCCTTTGATTGTGCAAGTAAAAATCGATTTCGTTAAACCAATGCATATTAATGTAAATAAATTATGTAGTAAAGTACGGTGGGGTGAAAGACAACCTCAACAAATTGAATTGTATAGCAAATTGTGTCAAGATAATCTGAGACTCATTGACTTTCCTAGTGAATTAAATACATGTTCTGACTATATTTGTAATGATTTGACCCACAGATGTGTTATTGATGACTTATATAATAAAATTGTAGATGCTTTATCGCGCGCAGCTGCTGACTGCTACGCTCACAAACGTATTACAAAGAAAAAGCCCGTGATCGGCTGGAATAAATACGTCAGCGAGGCTCACAGAAACGCAAGGAGTAAATTTATTAACTGGGTGTTCTATGGAAAACCTAGATCTGGTTGGATGTGGGATGAAATGCAAGAAAGTCGTAAAATTTTTAGGTCCCGGCTAAGATGGTGCCAAAATAATAGGGAACAAATAAAAATGGACATACTTGCTTCTCATCACGCTGGTAATGATTTTAGTAATTTTTGGAAAAGTACTAATAAGTTAAACAGTAAGCCGGGCGTTCCTGTGAGCGTTGAGGGTATTAGTGACAAACAGTGTATAGCAGACATGTTTAAGGACCATTTCAAAGTCAAATCACCATTAGGTCCGCCGCAGTATCGGAGTGTTGAGGGATGTCATGACCAGGAGCTGAGTACCTTAATAACAGCTAAGAGTGTCAGAGAAGTTATTAAATCAATGTCTCGAGGAAAATCTCCTGGTCATGATGAACTAAGTATTGAGCATCTTAAGAACGCTGGAGGACATCTGCCTAGATTATTGGCGATGTTTTATAATCTTTGTATTGGACACTCGTACTTACCTTCTAGCATGATGAGGACTGTGGTGGTGCCGATTGTAAAGTGTAAGACTGGTGACACTAGTAGCAAGGGCAATTATCGTCCTATTTCGCTTGCAACTATTATAGCAAAAGTGCTTGACGGTCTGCTTGGGGCTCAACTTGATAAGTATATTACCAGCTACGATAACCAGTTTGGCTTTAGAATGGGTTTATCTACAGAGACTGCAATTTTGAGTTTAAAGCAGACCGTGAAGTATTACACAGACCGTAATACAGCCGTGTATGCTTGCTTCCTCGACCTGTCGAAAGCGTTTGACCTTGTTAGTTATGACATCTTATGGCAAAAACTTGCCAATATTTCAATGCCACGTGACCTTGTGCATGTGATAAAATTTTGGTACTTGAACCAGGTCAACGTAGTTCGGTGGTCGGGGGAGTACTCAGAGCCGTACAGATTGGAGTGTGGAGTGAGGCAGGGGGGGCTGACCTCTCCCAAACTTTTCAATCTGTATGTGGATGCATTGATAGGGGAGCTCAGCGGTACTCATGTGGGCTGCCACATAGACGGTGTCTGTTTAAATAATATAAGTTATGCGGATGACATGGTCCTGCTGAGCGCTTCTGTCTGCGGGTTGTCACAGCTCATAGCTATATGTGAACGGTATGCCCTTAGCCATGGACTGATATACAACGTGAAGAAAAGTGAAAGTATGGTCTTTCGGGTTAGAGGGAAGTCTCTTGATAACATTCCATCAATAAAACTCAATGGTACGCCTTTGAAGAGAGTAGACCAATTTAAATATCTTGGACACTTATTGACGTCTGACCTGAGGGACGATGCTGATATTGAGAGGGAGCGTAGGGCGCTGTCGATAAGAGCTAACATGATTGCCCGTAGGTTTGCGCGCTGTTCGAGGGCTGTCAAAATCACTCTGTTCAGAGCGTTTTGTACGTCCTTCTACACGAGCAGCTTATGGATCAACTACACCAAAAAGCAGTACAGTGCCTTGCGTGTCCAGTTCAATAATGCTTTCAGGATGCTGCTGGGGCTGCCTCCATACTGCAGTGCTTCGGGTATGTTTGCCGAATACCGAGTGGACTGTTTTTATACAGCCATGCGCAAGCGGTGTGCATCCCTGGTGCGCAGGGTGCGGGCGAGCCCGAACATCATCCTGAAATTATTTTCGGATCGTTTTGACTGTCAGTACATGAACCATTGTTATATGATACATGTACTGACTAACAAAGTTTAGTCATGACTGTAGTTTTTTGTATTTAATTGTTTGATTATTATTGTAATATAATTTAATTTAATTTATTAGTGTCCATTCGAATTATTTTGATTATTTTTTTTATATTATGTTATTATTATGATTAGTGTAATATTTATGTGATTGGATATTTATTGTAATGATTATGATCCTTGTTTGGTCGAAATAAATAAATTGAAATTGAAATTATCAAGTCTTATGACTACATCTATTCAGTGTTCTGTGGGCTACACACAGAGTTTTTGACTATATTTTAAGTTTGAATAAAGTTGTTCCTTTCTTCGCAATAAAAATAGAATCTATATATATAAAACTCAAAGGTGACTTACTGGTTTTCACAACCTAAGAAACAAATGCAGGTGGATGTTATGACTAAGAAAGGATTTTGATCAATTCTACCCCGAAACGAAGCGAGGGCGGGCCACTAGTAAAATATAAGACAACACAGTACTATGACTGTGATACACATAACATAAGTTCTTTCGGGTATATCTACGCATATACATTAATTTAGAATCAGATTTACACTTGGAAGCAGTCAAATCTTATAATCGGATGTTTCCATTCAAATCATTATCTTGGTACACAACCCACGTGCAATGCACGCTACAGAGTCGTGCTCTTTATCATAATGAATGAAATAAATGACACATTCAAAATACATGTCAAATTCGAGGTGTTTGAGCCTATTGATTACTGACTGAACTGTCTACAATACTGATGAAGTTATGTTTTAGTAAAATCTAATCTAGATAAGCAACTTAAAATATATTTGGTTATAGCGGCCGCCCCCGGTACGGTACCTAAGGATTTTTCGGGAAAAAAGTACCTTTTATCTCAATCCAGATAATAAGCTATATGTGTGCCAAATTTCATTCAAATCAGTTTAGCCGTTTTTACGTGATTGAGTAGCAAAATTATAAACTTTCACATTTATAATATAGTTAGGAGTGGGATCTAAACAGTATGAATTCCTATAACTTAATATTTTTTTGTGATTAAAAAGAAAGTATAGGAAACTTATGGAAATTAAAACAAATATGCTGCAAAAATTTACATTAATAAAAGTGCTGCATAAAATTATATCTTAATATATATAAATCTCGTGTCACAATGTTTGTCCTCAATGGACTCCTAAACCACTGAACCGATTATAATAAAATTCGCACACCATGTGCAGTTCGATCCAACTTGAGAGATAGGATAGTTTAAATCTCAAATTATAGTCGCAATTTTAATTTATTGCAAATTATTACTTTTGGGCGGTACGAAGTTCGCCGAGTCAGCTAGTCACTTAATAGATTTGAGAAACCATGGAGAGTCTGCTGAGAGGGTCGCCTAGGCGCTCTATAATATGACTGAAATTTTCCGTAGAAATTAACAAACAGCAGAATATTTATTTAGAATAAAAATTTTCATTATAGCGCAAAAGTTCAGCTTTCATAATAACGCAAAAATTTCAAAATAAATTCAATCAATTCAAATCTACTCTTTGTTTACTTTGTTTACGGTATTAAGTATAAATACTGGGTACCTATAAAGTACAGGTATCTTAGTATTAAAATATTGAGTCCCTTTACTCGAATTGGATCGCCCGTGTTAGGAAGTAACCTGCCTGCACCTTACAGAGGCCACAGTGAAATAATATTACCTTTGGTGGTATATTTTTTTAATCAAATGAGTTTATCCGTGATCATGGCGCTTGCAACAGTGCCGAAATATCGGAGACTCATCTGCTTCTCTTCTTCTTCTCTTCTTCTTATCTTCTTTTTCTCTGCTTCTTCTCTTCTTCTTCTCATCTTCTTCTCTGCTTCTTCTTGCTACGGGCGTTTCCGCAACTCGACGTCCTTATGGCGCCTGTTTTGCGCGAGGAGGGTGTATGGCCGGAATCACTCCAGCCAGCCCAGCTCCGCCAGGAACGCCCCCATGGCCTTCACATTGGTGACTGCCTCTTGAAGGTTTCCCGGTGAGCCGAGGTATTTCGCCCGGTATTCAGCCACTCCGTTGCATTCCAGCAGAACGTGAGTAGCTGTTTCTTCTGCCTTCATGCATCCTCTGCATAGGGGGCTGTCCGTGACACCTAAGTTGAAAAGATGTCTGTTAAAATGTGCATGTCCAGTGCTGTCCATCGGAGACTCATAAAAAACAAGGTACATGGTAACAATCCCGTTAATAGCTATAATATTACCCTTAGTGGTGTTGTGTTTCTGTCGGTGAGTTGGGTTCCAGGGCACCACGGGGTAGGGGAGTGGGTCAGGGTAGGCAACGGCGTGAGCGGTAGCTTTGGTACCACAAGCGTCCATGGGCTGTGCTGGTCGCTTACCATTAGGAGGGCCATATGCTTCTTTACCACCCATCAACATAAAAAAGCTTAGATGGCGTAGCTTCTTGACCTTCACAAGTGCTTGTAACAGCTTAGACAAGGGGTGACAAACAGTCGATCGCGATGGACCGTTTAACCATAATATATGCTATGGTACACCCTACCTAGGTAGGTAGGTGGAGTGTATCGTGTATGTACGACAACCATGCATCACACATACATCGTAAATAGTCTAAAAATTCATCACACATACTTGCAGCCTCTCAGAGTCAATTGTAAATAGTCTAAAAATTTTGAGGTAGATCGCCAGAAGTTCAAGTTTGAGCACCCCTGGCCTAGACTGAATAAATGATTTTTGATTTGGATATAAGCGTTGTTATAAAATACCTACATGGTCACGGTCATTCCGATTAAGATAATACGAATCATCAGCCGGTGATATTTCTATTTATATAACTATTTTTTGCAGCATCAACCACCATCTTATTTATTGATAAATGATAACCTTATGAAACTTGACATTCAATATTTACATAATACACTAACTACAATAATATTTACCATTTGAGTGGTAAGTTTAAGCGAGTAAGTTAAACAGATATTTTTAACTCATATGGCCTCTTTCCTTGATGCCTACGACAGTTTTCCTAGTGTTTATATCAACTCGAGTAATTATTAAGTACTTACTAAAAAATCGAGAGAGATGTTCCCAGGAAACTTCCCGTAAATATTATTATCACTACTGCTGGGTCCACAGGGCCTCTATGGATGGAATGGTGAGATTGGGCCATGAGCATGACGTGCCTCTCGAAGCACGGAAAAGCTTCAGATAGTAATGGACGAGTAGGTACAAATACTTTACAAACGTACACACATCAAACAAAGGAACATGCATGAACAAACTTTTACGTCTTATCTGTTGGTTGATATTTATATTATTGTCCTAAAAAGTATAATTTATTCAAAGGTTTTTGCTTACATAACTAATAAATTAAATTGGATAATATAAAAAAAAATATGTAAGTATTTATATTTTTAAGCATTTAACTGTTAGATGTTTAAATAGTTTATTTTTTTCTAGAAAAAATCCACGCGATCCTGGCAGCGGACGTAACAGTCCGCGTGACTTTTTTCTAGTATTTTATTTTATCTTTAGATTTAAAAATACTAAAAGTAATTAAAAATATTTAAATCGGTCTAAAGTTCAAAAAAAAATCATGTTGCTTAACGCTTTTGTGACTACATTTTACTGAACTGTTTGGATAAACTATTTTTTCAAAGCTTACACAATGATATTTCGTATTTTGACAACTAATTTGTAATTTCCTTTTTCCTCATCAAGATTCGACATGTGAATAAAATAATTCTGGCACGATACAGACGCGTGATAAATGCATGTTCCCGATAAAACGATTTAGATTTTCACGTCATCGTCTACAGATTTCGCTATAGTCTACACCGAAATATGTCTAATATACATATATATACCTAACTGCGTACATATACAATTTCTAGTTTTTTTCTTCAACACACCAATTAGCCTAGCCCCAAAGTAAGCACTGTAGGCTTGTGTTATAGGATGCTGGGGTAACGGATAGAATACATATACTGATCATAACTAAGTATATATTTATATAGAAACAGCTTGTCTCAGCAGCGACATAGGCCTCCTCTAAAGATTTCCATTTTCCTCTATCTTTTGCAACTCTGATCCATTCTAGACCAGCTACCTTTTTTTAGATCCTCTTCCCATCTTTTCGTTTGCCCTTGAGAAATACATACTAAACATCCATGACTGGAGAACAAATGCTCGTATTCATCACACAAACATCAGCCCCCACCGGTATTCCAACCCGGGAGCTCTCGAGTAGGCGACACCTTGAAGCCCGGCGTACAAACCACTCGGTCACGGAGGTCGTGGCCCTGGGCGGGCGGAGGCTGGGGCTGCAACAGCTACGAGGGGCGACAGAAGTCATTTAAAGACGTTCCTTACTGACTAATATTTTGATTTCATCATCAGCCCATTAATGTCCCCACCGCTGGGACACAGGCCTTCTCTATGGATAGAATAGGGAGATTGGGTCATGACCAACCACGCGGGCCCAGTGCGGATTGGTGAGTGCTAACGACTGCAGATGCAGCCGGGACCAACGGCTTAACGTGCCTTCCGAAGCACGGAGGAGCTCGAGATAGTAAATTTTTGGTCACCCATCCAATGACCGAACACTGCGAAAGTTGAAACTTCAACGACCGCAGTCGAACGCGCTTACCACTTGCGCCATCGAGCTCCTCTATTTTTATTTGATTTACTATATTCTAGGGAGAAGAGTGATGTTAATCAGAAGTGGCCTGGGGGGCCAGATTTGTTGGTACGCCATGGCTATACATATTGGTGTCAACATTCCCTAAAAATAGTTTAAAAAACTAAAAACACGCTTTTACTTACTGCACTAAAAAGTCAAAAATATACTCTCTGTTTACTTCATTAGGGCTTTAGAGTAAGCCATGCGTTTATAGTTGATTTTAAGATATTTATATATATGTTACGCTCAAAGATCAAAAACGCTCAGTGAGCTGAAAAATAGCTCACAACGCGTTGTGGTCACAGTAAAACATCCACATTGCGAAATTCGTGTTATGGCTCTAATGAAAACGCGCACGACGCGTTGTGAGCTATTTTTCCGCTCACTGAGCGTTTTCGATCTTTGAGCGTATCATATATAATAAAAAAGCGTGGGCCGCTTTTTATTGTAATATTTATAAATCAACTAATATATTACGTGATGCATAATGATCAACAATTCAGTTAAAATTTAATAATGAAGCGCCCCACGCTTATTTCAGTTATTTAAATATATCTTAAAATCAACTATAAACATGGCTTACTCTAAAGCCCTAATGAAGTAAACAGACAGTATATTTTGTTTATTTTTGACTTTTATAATAATAATAATAATTTTTATTCATGCCAAAAAAACATCTAAGGTACAAAAATTTTACAGCTGTTAAATTTACGAGACAAAGTATTGGAATTTATTTTTAGTATATTTTTTACATAAGGCAGTAGTCATAAAATGAAAACGTACAACTGACCCTAGATAGGCTATAAATATAGCCCTTCTATAGGGATTCAGACCCATTTTTGACTTTTTAGTGCGTAAAAACAAAATAAAAGCGTGTTTTTAGTTTTTTTAACCAATAATTTATTTTTCTATTTTGAGTTTATTACAAAATATAGAATTTTACTTATTATAACTTATAGAACGAGTTTATTGCGACTGCATACGTATCCTCTCCGTTTCCTATACAAGGGCGGATCCAGCTTTGGCGCCAGGGGGGGGGGGGGGGGGTCATATAGCCAGCTTTGGCGACAGGGGGGGGTCATATAGTCGTGGTATATTAAATATTGAAAGTACTTAAATAAAATCCCCCTGGGTTTGGTCCATCTGTACCCAGCCCAGGGGGGAGTCATGACCCCCATGACCCCCCCCCCTTGGATCCGCCCTTGTTCCTATAAGGCTTCACTATTGCAAGACTTTTTTATTAACCCTTTAACGTGAAATAGACAGAATATATTAAGACAAATGTAATGAGCCCAAACTCGATTTGTTTACTAGTAGGCAGTCCCGGGTTCATCAGCCACCTTCCAGTCCATCATCAGGTCCTCGTCATCAGGAGAAATAAACCTAATGTGTTAAGACGAATCTATTGAGCCCAAACTCGATATGTTTAATAGTGGGCAATCCAAGGTTCCATCAGCCACTTTCCAGTTCCATCATCAGACCAGCTCAGTGGTACCATAATATTGTATTGTCATCTAATCTACATATATTTGTCAAGTTTCATGATGATACAAGAATTAGAAATCGAGTCCAAACGAGTTAGTTACAAACATACAGGTGAAACTAATAAAATCGTGCTAATAAAAAACATACTTATCTCAGGTCAAATCATTAAATCTTTACGTGAAGCAGTGGAAATTCAATGTCATGCATGATAATGATAAATGTCATGAACTAATCGAGTGATTCAGATTAAAGTCTCATAATCACAGATCATAATTATACAAATATTATGTTTTTATTATATCTAGATCTGTGCCGGCTTCGCGGTTTTTGGTGATGGATAAGCAACACGCGAATGTGTGATAGGCTTGCCAGATGGCCGGAAAATCCGGGATTGTCCCGGAATTTTGTGTCATGTCCCGTGTTAAGTAATTAGACCTTATTGTCCCGGATTCCGATAATTGTGATAGTTTGGTAAAAGAATAAACTAATAACAAATGACACCGCTGCCGCATGCTTGATGTTTTGATGCCTTATTTTTTCAGGGGGGGGGGGGAGGGGGGAATGTCCCGGAATTGATAAGCCAGCATCTGGCAACCCTAGTGGTATAGCGTCTATAGGTAAGTACTATGTTTGTATGCCACTCTTCTTACATAAAAAAGCTATTGTAATATTGCTCATTGCAAAGAAGAAAGCTATTTAAGCTGCAATGTTTTATAAAGTAAAGGTTTGATAGCAAGGTCGTTAGTAACGTGAGTCTCTCCTTAGTGTGGAACCACATACACCATATTTTTTTAATAGTCACATCTTCTCATTTTGCCTTGAACGTGTTTCATAGAATCTCTCCGATCACACTTAAGGTGCTATTCCGATCTCGGCTGCAGATGCAGACTTCATTTGCAGCGGCTGCAAATATGCGCGACTCGTTTATGCATTTGTGTAAAATAATACAATTCATTTATAGGTGCTATTCCGGATCTCGGCTGCAGGCTACAGATGCAGACGACGACTTTGGGCAAGTGCCCAGGGCCCCGCGATCGATAGAGGGCCCCCTGAGATCAAATACAAAGTCCCGAGTTCCTGTTAAATCACCAAACGGAAGTCATAGGCGCCCCATTATCCTAATATGCCCAGGGCCTCCAATAGGTCAAAGACGGCACTGCGTACACCTGTAGCCGGGTTGGGAATGTAAATTATACAAATGCATATAATAAATCAGTCATCCATCCGCAGCCGGGCTACTTACAGCCTGCAGTCAAGACATAAATAGCACCTTCGAACTAAAACACAATGAAGACGCGTACGTGACACATGAGGCGTCGCACAAAACACAGCTGTGTATGGTAATCTGAGGGTTCGGCACTTATTAAGAGGTAGAGAACCACACGCTGATGAACCTACTATTAGTATAGGTTCATGATAAAGTAAGTACTTAGTCTTAGTAGAACGGCGGGCTGTTTCCGCAACTCGACACCCAGTGCCTATTTTGCGTGGGGATTGGCATCAGTCCTGCCGTCCCAGCTCCTCCAGAAAGCTCAGCAGTCCCCGAATATTACTGCAGGCCTCTACTATTGTCTTCGGGCTTCCCATTAGAGAAGTCCTTTGTCTTGCAACTCCTCTGCACGCCGGCAGCACATGGGCGCTCGTCTCCTCGTCCTCCAGGCAGGCTCTGCACAGAGGGCTGTCAAAAATACCTATGTTACAAAGGTGTTTGTTGAAATAGCCGTGACCCGTGAGTATACCCACGATTTGTTTTAGGGCTTGTCTAGGAAGTCTGATTAACTTACGTGTTAGCTGCAGGTTTACCTTGGGAACGGCTTCCCTAGCTTGCCTGCAGTCCGTGAGTGAGAGTAAAGTAAGTACTTCCCTTTTTGTTTACTCAGAAAATATACTTGACGATTTTGGCAGCGGTGGGTATGCCGACGGGGTTGTGTGAAACTCGTGGGGGGGAGGGGGGTGAGTGGGGCTCGCCGTAGGCGAGCAGATGCCGACGAGGTCGTGGATGTTTTCTCGCAATTCCCATGACCTTGTCCGGCAGCGACGCGTCCCTCCCCAACGTGTCCTCTTCGTCAGACGACGATGAGGATGCGGCGGTGATGGGCGTGCTCGCACCAAGGCGTATGGGAGGAGCATCGGTGAGTTTTAGTCGGTAGGCCGCGGAACGGCACCTTCTGGAGGGCATTCTGTCTGCCCCCAGAAGCCACGGACAGACCGACATAACCCAGCGGGGTATGCGTAATGCATTTCCCACCGTAAAAAAAAGAAAAAAAAAAGGTTAAGTATAATGATATATAAAATATAGGTAATTGAATAGGTAGAGCAAACAATTATTCAATTTAAATTAGTAAGGATATTAACATTATAGTTTGATTTGTTTCTTAGGTTTTCACGCACATCACTCATTAAATAAAACTAGTTTTTACGGGTTAATGCACGAAACTTTATTTATTTATAGTCTTTCGAAGGTAGCTCGACAATTTTAAATAAAAAATCATTATTCTGACGATGCAGACCTGAAAAGGCTGCGAAACGTCAATAAATAAATAAAGTTTCGTGCATTAACCCGTAAAAACTAGTTTTTATTATAGTTTGATGTTATATTTTTCAATATATTTACATAAGCAGTAAAAGCTAGGCTTGTGAGTAGGTATGTTTTAAATGGAGTTCATGTTCATTGACTTTGACATTCTGGAAACTACCTACATATCTTATCAATGAGATAAAATTGTATGCACTCATGACAAAAAGATGTGCATGATGATTATGTTTAACGTTCTTACATAGTTACGCCACATGTATAATCTTTTTATATTATATTGATGAGATAACTTCAGTTCATCCAAACTTTCTGAATTAACTTTCATGAAGGTCGCTGATTAAAAATAACTTCATAGTATGAGTAAGTTCGTAATTAAATTATTTGGTTAGTAACAGCAATCATTGTTAATAAAATCCTGATATCAGGATTTTGTTTACATGGGTACAATTAACATCGGCGA
This sequence comes from Chilo suppressalis, assembly GCA_902850365.2. Lineage (NCBI taxonomy): Eukaryota > Metazoa > Arthropoda > Insecta > Lepidoptera > Crambidae > Chilo > Chilo suppressalis. The sequence continues at coordinate 15,727,288 of OU963916.1, forward strand.
GCAAGTTAAATAATAAAAACAAATATGTATTCGCAAAACCTTTTCCTAGGAATCAAGTTGAAAACACTGAATGTGCTACCTAGACTAAGCTACCAAAACGATAAAAAAAGTATTGATCATAATTATTGAAATAAATTGTCGACACTTTTTATTTTGATTTAACATTAAACTGCTAGATTTTTTTAAACATAAGTAGGTCCGAACGAAGATTTCCCACCGTCCAGATGCGAAGGTAGCTGGAGCACGGTGCAGCCGTTTTACTTGCCACACCAGCCTTCCTTACCTTGCTAGTCTTAGGCCCGTGTTATAGAAAGATTCTCAGTGATTGATCTAGTCTTGAGCATAGTTATAGAAAGAGATGTCGCTATATATAGCACATAGCGATATCCCTTTCTAACTGTACTCAAGTAAAGAACAACACTTAGTTGTCATTCTGTAATATGGGCCTAAGTCATGCATTGAGCACCCCCACTAGAGTCCGCATACAAGGGCAAGCGCTTGCGCCAAGCTTCAGATTTACGAACCGATGGCGTAGCGTTTAACTTTCACAAGAGCTTGTAACAGCCTAGACTGAATAAATGAGTTTGAGTTTAAGTAAAATTTTAGCTATGCGTGAGGCACGCCCCAAAATCGTCTAACTCAAGTGCTGAACAAAACGCGTCAGAGATAGCTGCTCATGGGTACGACTGGAGAGCCAATCGGCGCAGCGCACGCCCACCCGCGCACCTCGTTTCCCCCCTACAGATCTTAATTTTTATTTCTGCGCAAAAACGATCATCGCTGGAGTTTCGTGCAGCGACTTCTAACCGAGCGTTGGTCGGAGTAGGGGTGCTCCATGGTCAGGGCCGGATTTAGGATTGTGGAGGCCCCGGGCCACTTAGAATTTGTATGCTTGTTGACCCATCGAAATTTTGTTATTTCTTAAGCTGTTGTGGAGGCCCCTTAGCCACAGCCCCACCTGCCCTGCCTTTAATTCGGCCCTTTTTTTTTTTTTTTTTTTTTTTAATACGCAGGTAAAAAATCTATTTACAGACGACGGCGCCTTTAAGAGGCACACCGCCGAACGGACCTCACACCTGGCTCCCGCAAGTCTTACGAACCCCACAGTGGCTGCCCACCGAGGACCCCGCAACTCTTATGGGCGCTTTACGGTATAATATCCGCTAAAAAAGTCCTGCGAATACCCTCTAAGCTGCTTAGTGCGAAACCGCGGGATCCCCGTTTAGGGATTCTTCCGCGTCTCCGCACCCAGCAGCCTCCCGGCCTAGCCGGGGCTCCACGGCAGGGGTCTCCCGAGGTATTGCGGGGACCCCGCAGACGTGCGCAGGATGGCCCGCGCGTGAGGGCAAAATACGCGGCCTAGTGCCCACCGTACCGCCCCCCGTCCGCTGCGGAGGACTACTTGGGCATGCCCGTGTAGCTCCCTCCGCCGCCCCCCTCTTTGCAGGACAGAACTACAAGATGGGGGCTGCCGTCAGGGGATCCCTCGGTGGCCGGCACGGCACAGCCTTTAATTCGGCCCTGAGATTAATATAATCAAATAATCATGTATGTCAGATGTACAAAGTACTGTAGGCTGTAGGTAAAGGTAAAAGAGCAAAAAAAAATATCAAAGAAAAAGATGTTTACTAGTTGGAATTTGAAAGATTTTTTTTTCCGAAGTCTCTATTGTGGGGGCCCCCCGTTTGTGGACTTTCGCCCCGGTTGCCCTCCCTTAAATCCGGCAGTGTCCATGGTCTTAGTCCAGCGAGGGTGGTAGTTAAAAGAAAAGGGTAAGGTCGGATCAGGAAGAAAAACTAGTCAATATTAGTAAGATACGTTTTTTAAGCATTTAACTGCTGGATGCTATAGTGGAAAAATTCCACGCGGACCAGACAGCAGACGTTACCGGAATCTGCATCTCCGCTATCCGGAGAGATGCACTGACCATTATGCTACAGCGGCCCTAACGGACGTATCGAATTCTTATATTTTTAGGCTGCAAGGCAGCGCCATCTCTTCGCATTGTAGGTAACCAACAATGTCAAACGAATACTTTTACAAGTATTGAAAACATTTGAAAGAAGAAATATTAATTCTCTTTCATTGGTGGAATTTAGATTCTCATTAAGTCCGTTGTGGCGCTGTAATTTCCATAGAAAACTTCTTGACATCGAATTTAACTATTCGAATTAAATATTGGTTTATGCCAATGGTACAGGACTTGGAGTTTTCGTGCAGCTGTTTTATCACGCTTTTGATTTAGTTCTTCAAATTGAAGTCACAGCAAATTTCCCGAGCATGGTGATATTGCTCTGCGACGCCAGTTTTGTACCCTGCCTGCTTTTCTTTTATAATATTCGAGCGCAAAACTTACACATTCATCAATATTGTCTGATGCAGATGGAGTCGCAGGCACTCGCGTGTTGGCAGTGAAAGAATTTTAAATAAAATACTTTATTAAGTAAATTAAATAATAAATTCATACATACATAGACAAGAAAAACTTTAAAAATCGAACAATGAAATAACCGAACGCTCAATAAAAGTCTTTCGAAGGTAGCTCGACAAATTAAATAAAAGTTTAATTCTGACGACGTAGCCTGTAAAGGCTACGAAACGTCAATAAATAAATAAAGTTTCGTGCATTAACCCGTAAAAACTAGTTTTAGTTAGTGAAAGTATCTGAAAGTACCTACTATCTATATTACCTACAATCGAGATAGAGAAACGAATAACAATACCGATCAAGTGGCACTTGTAAAATAAATCAAACATGTTATTGATGTGCAACTTAATAATTATGTATTATAATATAACACGTAATATCATAACGCCCGATTTGCCCCCCGCGATGAATAATTTGTATTTTTTATCTTATCTAGAATCTAAACATTGCAGTTGGCCACTTATGTATGAGTTATTAAAAACAACCAATAACTTTAAATTAAAAGGTTTGACCTCGGTTGCGATGTTATTTATTACATTATATTATAGATTTTTTTTGAGTGTGTATGCTGTTGGTCGCAGATGACCTTTACAGCGTCACCGGGTTTGGGGACGGCGAGATCCTAAGGGGACCTCAAGTCGAGAATTGGCAAGTGTCTCTAGAGGTATTCCAGGCGGATGGCATCTCCCCACGGTGGGAGTCTCCTCTCCGTCTGGAGCCTCTAGACCACTCGCACCTGAGGGGGTCGGCTCAACTAGAGGGCGTCTCTGAGACTCGGACCTCGGCTCTAGTTAGGCGTTGTCGTGGGGGGCGGGGAAAAACCTGTACCTGGTATAGCGTGTAGTGTGTAGACCGGGTGTTCGCACTCTTAGGCGCTTAGCAGACGACGGGGCGGGGCGGGCTTTTTGTCCGCGAAGCAATAAAGACCGCGTCTGCCCGTCGATGTCTGCGGCTGCCCGCGCCGCGTACACAAAGCACACGACGGGCAGAGGCGGTCAGTTCAGGACGTTCGTTCTAGTGAATAGTCCATCACTAATAAGCGCGTGGCGCGGAGTGAGCTGACCGCCCCGCGCCGCCGCCTGCGTTACTGCATATAAACTGGTTTGTATGATCCACGGCGGGCAGCCGCGGACATGCCGCGCCGCCACTGCCCGCCGGGCACCCAAGGCGCGGTCTTTTTGCCCTCTGTGTGCGTTTGAAGTATAGGATTCACTTTGTGCTATTATTCGCGGCGAAATTGACCGGCCCGCCCCGCCCCGTCGTCTGCAAAGCGCCTTATCCTACGGGTGCGGTGTATGCCTAATGCTAAGCTAGTGTGCAAGTATGCTAGCTGTGTAGTGTTGGTGTTTGTGGCCTGTGTGGGAGGAATCGGAGGCGTATTACCTGACTTTTATACTGCCAATTTGGAAGCGTGTACGACATATCTATAACTTTTAAACATCATAGCTAATAGGCATAGTGTCGCGCGTAAATAAAATAGCGTCAAAAGAAGAGCTTTAATTTTTACCGTTCCACAGACAACCAGTCATATAACCGTGGAAAAAGAAATTAAAAATATACCAATTAAAATAAAACTATTTAATTTAATACATCGAACGCATGTTATTATTGAACAGAATCACGTATGCTTATTAGTTAGTACCAATAAGATTCCGCCGGTACTCTGTCCTCCTTTATGCCCATATCTTCCATGATATCCATTTCGAATGTTCGCAGTTTTGGTGCAAACGTTACCTGAAACAAAGGGAAACAACTTTATAGTCTAATAATAATAATATTCTTTATTGACATACACCTCACAGGACATACAAGACATTAAACATGACAGTGAAAACGTACACAATAGGCGGCCTTATTGCTAAACAGCAATCTCTTCCAGGCAACCCATGACAGTGAAATAAATAAATAAGAGGAACAAGAAGGGGGGGTGTAGCAGGTATGGTAAAATAAATAATGAATAATAGATGCAATAGATATATACAAAGAGAGAGACAAGAGAGAGGTAAGACTTAAAGTTGGGAAAGGAAATAACCTGTAACTTGATCACTTAACGAGCTTAGAGTGCGAGCCTTTCGGATTGTTTCAGGTAGTGAGTTCCACAAACGATCAGAATGCACAGAGAAGGAAATATGAAAAGAAATCAGTTGAATGGAGTGGGACTGCAAGGGTTAGATTTGAAGAGGACCGCAAAGAATTCTCAATTGTGTAAATAATTGTGTTTTGTTTTTATATAACTTTAAATAAATTTGATTTGCATATCTACTATATAAAAATAAGTCGGGTTTTCCTTCCTGACGCTATAACTCCAGAACGCACGAACCGATTTCCACGGTTTTGCATTCGTTGGAAAGGTCTCGGGCTCCGTGAGGTTTACAGCAAAGAAAATTCAGGAAAAATTTAAAAAAAAAATCGTTTTCTTTTAATCACAAAACGAAATGTTACATAAAACGAAGCTATCTATCTGGTGGCGTAACGGAGTTCGCTGGGTTTGCCAGTATTTTATATTATTTGTTCGTATTATCTTTTTTACAATTAATGAATTAGTATACACATTATTATTATTATTATTCGTGATTTTATAGAATGAAATAAAATTTAATACCTATTTTAATTTATTATAGATAGATATTATATAAATTCTAAATTGTAATAGTCAGCTAGGGTACTTATTACCGTTTTTATGTAATCAAAGGTGTCACTCTCCCCCTGTAATTAATTGATTGCTGTGCCCGACGGGGTCCATGATTGTGCATATTATTTATTATTGTAACATCTTGTATAACTTATGGAAAGCAATAAAACATTGAGTATTGAGTATTAAGTGCGTTCTGATTTGGAATCAAGAAGTCTAAGCTCACAGACTTCAATTAACTACGTTAACTACGCCATCGGAGGCTCAAGCTCGATGTTGCCATAACATTACGAACCTATCCGTAATGTTATGGCATCATCAAAGTTTCTATCAAAAGCAAGTAGCGCCCTACCGGACGTTTGAACAAACTGGCTCTTCCCATGCAATATTTGACGATGACGATACGATTATGGAGCCGCAAAGTTCGTGCTTGGCCCTCTGCATCATAGTGCAGATTTCGCCGTACAAACGCGTTCTCTTTATGACAAAAAAAAACAAAAGAACTTTATTTCCCTGTATGTCAAAAAAAAAAAAAGATGAGCTCGATGGCGCAACTGGTTAGAGCGTTCGGCTGCGATCGTTGAAGTTAAGCAACTTTCGCAGTGGTCGGTCATTGGATGGGTGACCAAAAATTTACTATCTCGAGCTCCTCCGTGCTTCGGAAGGCACGTTAAGCCGTTGGTCCCGGTTGCATCTGCAGTCGTTAGCACCCACCAATCCGCACTGGGCCCGCGTGGCGGGTCATGGCCCAATCTCCCTATTCCATCCATAGGGAAGGGCCTGTGCCCCAGCAGTGGGGACATTAATAGGCTGATGATGATGATTATAATTTTTATTATTTTTAAAGCATGTAACTGCTTGATGTTTAAATCTAAAGAAAATATAACTAGAAAAAATTCCACGCGGACCAGGCAGCAGACGGGACTCGAACCCGCACCCTTCGCAATCCGGGCGAATGCACTGACCAATTATGCTACCGCGGCCCTCACGGACCGCGTCGAAATTCTTTCTAGCTATTCTTAAGCTGCAGGGCAGCGCCATCTCTTCGCATTATAGGTAAACCCACAATGTCAAACCTATAATGCGAAGAGATGGCGCTGCCCTGCAGCTTAAGAATAGCTAGAAAGAATTTCGACGCGGTCCGTGAGGGCCGCGGTAGCATGATGATGATGATGTCAAAAAAAAAACAAAAATACTTTATTTCTATAACAAATAATATTATCCTAGTGAAATAAAATTTGAGAACCCCTATTAGACAAGTTTATTTACCTGTGTCAGTATCTTTTTGGAAGAGTTATGGAAGAGCGAGAGTTCTTACACAGGCAAAAAAACTTATGTACTAGGAGCTCTCAAATATTCTGTTGTAGTAGGAGTTCTCAAATATGTTATTATTAGCACGAACAACTAGCGAGAAAGTATTCGTATCGACATGTCAAAGTGTTTTATTTGATTCTCAGGTTTTCACGTACATCATTCATTAAATAAAACTAGTTTTAACGGGTTAATACACGAAACTTTATTTATTTATTGTAGGGACACGATATCGAATAGAAAGTATCGATTGTACTCATAAGTAGCATCGAAAAAAAAGTATCGTACTCGTTAAAGTATTGAAACAAAAGTATCGATACTTCAAAGTATCGAGTACATTACATTGCGGCGGCCATTGGCATGCTTCACTCAAGATTATAATTATAGAAGAGGTTAGTAGGAGTTGCTATGATTTAACAAAATGGCGTTGCCATCAATATGAGGCCTTATCCAAATTTTTAAAGGTCATCGATACTTGCCAAAAAGTACTCATTAAGTAAAAGTATCGAATACAAAGTATCGAGTACAAAAGTATCGGTATCGAAAGGATAAATACTCGATATCACAAAGTATCGATACTTTTTTCGTGTCCCTAATTTATTGACGTTTCGCAGCCTGCATTGTCGGAATTCTATTCTGACGATGCAGACCTGCTGGAGAAACCCGTTGGTCAGCCTCACTCCTGCATTCCATGATGACACACTGTGGCGTTTCTTCTACCTCCGTACATCCTCTGTATAGGGTGCTGTCTGTTACTCCTATTGTATATAGGTGTTTGTTTAGAACAATGACCAGGTTCCTATAATTATGGACGGAGTTTGTCCCTATTAAGTCTGGTAAGGGTGCGGGCAAATCTCTTGTTTTGCAAAATGTCAAAGTTTATGGAAAAAGCCAGTTTGTTCATACGTCCGGTTAGGAGGGTGGACGAATACGGAATTGACGTTGACGATAAGAATACGGTTCCTAGGCCCAAGTCTCAATTCTTAAGGCGCGCTCACCCCCTTAAAAAATAGATTTAAGTCGAGATTGTCTTCTATTAACAAATAGTTACCTTTGTGACAACATCGGCTTTAGTGTCCTTTTCTTCATTTTCTAAGTATAACTCTTTGCTTTTGAAATCAATGGTCTCTTCAGCGGTCTTTGGTATGGGTATTATACGACTGCTCTCTTTGGACACCCGCACCTGGACACAAGAAGGTAATTTTAACAGAGAAATTAATTACATTCATTGAGACAACTTTAATTAATTTAGCTATATATAAGTCACAATCCTTATTGTATATATGGACAATGGAATAACAAAGATTGTGGCAACAACGTAAAATATAAATCTTTTATCGAAATTTCAATAGTCAAACACATATTATTTTCCTTTATAACTAGATATATCTTAAAGCCTGATTAATTCATCTTGACAAATAGGGGAATGTGTCCTCAAGATTTGTATGAATAATAGGTTTATGAGTCCTGCAATCCTATTTATTTTGTTGTGGGACTCAACTGCCAATATTGAAAGTATCTTCATACTGCAAAAGAGAACTGTTCGCGCCATATACAATTTAAAGGCAAGAGAATCCCTTAGAGAAAAATTTAAAGAAATCAATATTTTAACACTTGCATCACAATACATTTATGAAAACTTAATATATGGAAGAAAAAACTATGATGCATTTGCAACTTTAATATGAGATTTAAGAACAAGCTTGTCGTTCCATGTTTCAGACTCCAAAAATCAAAAGGTTCGTTTCTGGGTTGTAGTATTGCACTGTTCAATAAAGTTCTCCTAGATCTGATTGAGCTTCCACTGACCAAATTTAAATCTCAGATCAAGAACACTCTTATGATTAATGGCTATTATAAAGTTGATGATTATCTAAATGATAGAAATGCATGGACATAGCCTTTCTTGTAATTTGTTATTTGATGGGTATTAGTCATTATTCATAACAGTAATATTGTATCTATGTAATACCACTTCCTATATACTAAATATAATGTTAACTATAAAATTTCTTGTAACTATATATTTATATTTGATGACCTCCGTGGCCGAGTGGTTTATACGCCGGGTTTCATGGCGTCGCCGACTCGAGAGGTCCCGGGTTCGAATCCCGGTGGGAGCAGATGTTTGTGTGATGAATACGAGCATTTGTACTCCAGTCATGGATGTTTAATATGTATTTCATATAAATATACTTATATATGTACAATATATGTATTCTATCCGTTACCCTAGTATCCCATAACACAAGCCTTTACAGTGCTTACTTTGGGGCTAGGCTAATTGGTGTGAGTGTTGGAAATATTTATTTATTTATATTCTGAATGATGTAATGGAAGGTGACTTCAGACGTATCTCTGAAGTATTTTTCAACTTGACGACTCTGTATATAACAATACAGGGAGAAAAACACACCCTTGCTGAGTTTTTTGCCGATTCTTCTCAGTACAAGGTCTCCTGCCATAGTTTTGCGAACCGATGACGCAGCTTCTTGACCTTCACAAGTGCTTGTAAACAACAGCTTGTGCAACGGCGTAGACTGAATAAATGACTTTTCATTTCATTTCATTACATATTTAAAACAATATAAATTCCTAACAAGACACTTTCATACCTTTACACCTTCCTCCGTGTATCGCCATTCAATTTCGGTAGGCTTCAAGCTCTCTGGATCTACCAGCTTCACCTGGTTTGTCACTAACAGTGGTGCCTCCGATTGGATTGTCACACCGGGGAAGTTTTTATCTCTCCCAATCTGAAAAAAATATGATTTTTTTACACATAGCAGTCAGCCCGCATATTCACTAACTTTTTTGTCATTAACAGTGGGTAACTAAAGAGGAAATTGCATAGCCATTGATGCTTTACAGAACAAGTATCTTAGTGGTGTTATGATAAAGCAGTAGTGGATCACTAAATAGCTCGGTTATTATCACTTCCATCTGTCAAAGCAGTTAGCGAATGGGCCTACAAATCAGACTTGACACTAATATTCTTTAGAATTCTATTCACAATTAACTTATCATTATTTTTGCCCCTCTTTAGTTTCAAAGCCTTTACATCATGTCTTAATTTAAAGATGTCGTAAGAGTAATATATGAGGAGCTGGCGAACAAAACCGTATAATTACATAAAATCAAAATTTACACGAGCTGTATAAAACAGAATGACATACCTCCAGTGAGCTTTTGGCAAGGTTTTTAATTTATAAATATGGTAATTTTAATAGTGTTTCAGGTGGTTTTGATTGAAAATTATTTGAGATTCAAACGGGTCCGAAACCTGACTGTAAAAAAAAAAGTAGTTTGACCAGATGTGTACCTAATTATACCATTTTGTTCGCCAGCTCCTCATATTATCTTCAACTATGGGGCTGGTTTTTAAATTTTCTAATATAATTGTTTTAAACTGTCATGATTATTACATCATTATAGTTATTAGCAGGATACACAGACACACAGTGACGGTAGCAGTCCCGCTAACAGCTATAATTTCTAATATAAGTTATCTATGAAATAAATTATGATTATTCCATAAAAAAATAATGTTATAAATTGACTCAACTCTTCATTTTGTATGTATGCTTAAGAGGAATCAGACTAGCTTTATTTACATAACCCGTTTGTTATTCATCTATGAGGAGAAGTTAATATGTTTATTTTATTGTGTTGTGTCTAAATAAAAGAATATTAACACTATCTTCTCAAAATATTACAACTGCTATTTATTTAAGATTTAAGGCAGAAACATACTTTTGAAACGCAACACCACCCCATGCCACGCGTCACAGCTGTTTCGGCCTTAAAGCTATCTATAATATACTCACAACTCTCAGATGTGTGTTGAGCCCCTCTACGATGACCCAGTTTCGTTCCTGTATGACTTGCGACACAATGCCCTGCTTGCCTTTATCCCTTCCCACCATAACCTCTACCCGGTCTCCCCTATAAACAAGCAGAATAATAATTATAATAAATAAAGTTATGATAAACATAATGTTAGAATACAGGTCTTATCATTATCATTAATGCATGCAACTTTGTCTCTGTGGAAATTTAGCTTCCCAAATTTGAACCCACATTTTACCCTTTTCTGGGGTGAGTTTTGGAAAATCATTTCTTAGCACACACCTTCATCATAATAGCTATGTGTGTACCAAATTTCAGCACAATCAGTTCAGTAGTTTAACCTGCGAGTGCATAGATCAGTCAGTAACCTTTTATACATAATAAAGACTATAACCTCACAATTATACAGATGCGCCTAAAACTGGTAATCTCTACACCTAAAACTAAATTTGACAATTGGTTATTACCATACACTTTAGAGAACGACAAGGGCATACTGTTTTTGAAGTAGTGTTTTTGAACAAGTTTGAATAATTATACCTGTACAAACCCATTGTTTTATACAATGCTTAAGTATCTTTAAATGATAATTTGTTTAGTATACAGTAAAAAAAATCACATGCTAGAACTGCCTATGATAACCACTAACAGTAACATAATATTTTAATCACAAAATGTGATGGAAGTTTGTTTGATCATATCCTAATATGCTATCGTAGTATAAAACGTTTAAGAAAAAACAAAACTTCATTCATGTATGGAAGTAATCTCACTTAAAGAAACTCCATTCACCAACAGGTTCCAAGAACACCTTTTTCCTATGTGAGCCTCTTTCGTTCTGCTGCTGAAACTGTCCAGACCATGGTCTATTTGTAGTAAAACGATAGCGCTTGCGGGCTATTTGGGTCTTTGCATATTGGGGATAACCTGTAGGGTTCTTCCAATAAACCTAAAACAAACACATTTGAGGTTATAATCTTCATTACGAGCAGCAGATAAACATAATTAATTGTTTACGTAAGTATTTACACTCATACCTGTTCGTAGCTTCTTTTTATGTACGACTCAGGGAGGTTCGAATATTTTATAGTTATATCGCCAACTTTCTTTGCTAAATATCCGAATATTCGCATTTTGTTTGGCGTTTCGTAACTTCTGCTCGGGTCATTGACATTGACAGGTTGCGCTCCGTACCGCACCGAATTCGAATACTATAAGCAAATTATCAAAATGAAACGCTCGTTGGCGGAATTCTGGTAATAGTAATAAGTGCAAATTCACGCAAACAAACTATTTACAAGAAAAAGAAAATCCTTAATGTACATATAGAAGTAGATACACGGAACGCAATCCAGCAAGCAGGAGTGATCCTTTTTTGTAATTTTGTTTTATGAAGACAAGAGTTAATACGGCATTCAGTTTATTCATATTTTAATTTGGATAAGATGCTTTCGGGATGGATGCGAGCGTGGTACTATCAAATACTATAGAACCGGAGTCGGCAGAATTTCTTTAGTATTTGGTACTATTAAACGTGTATAAACGTAGGATTTTTTATTGAAAATTTAGCCGACATGTTTTACCTTACACCACATTATTCATCCATACGACGCCCAATGCTGAGCATTGGCCTCTCTCAAAGACTTGCATCCAGGTAGATCAGTACTACTTGAGGTACTTCATTGATTTCTTTTTTTATACTTTTCTACCTCACCTCCTAGCGCTCTACCAGCCTTGTTTAACTCATATAAGTGAAGCAAACGGTTATTTACTAATAGACAATGAATTTGCCACTTCGATTTGAACCGAAAATGCTATGAAGTCGAATGTATTAAATTTTGCTGTAACTCCAGATGCTATAAGCTTCTATACTTAAAAATCTTGTCTACGTTTATTTTAATTTGAAACTTACATATGCATAAGTTTCAAAATAATTTACAAATTCCAAATAAACGGTTTTATTCTTGTATGCTGTAATCTATAAAAAATAAAATTAATATCAAGTTAAAACATTTTTGAATATTTTGTGTATTAAAATGAATAATCTTAATTGCGAAACAAAGGGTCTTCAATCTGAGTATGAAAAATATTTAGAAAAATAACTACAACCCTTCTTAGAATATAACATTAAGTATTTTAACTTAAGTTATATTAATTAAAAAAATACCTTATTAATGGTATCGATTCTGGCGGGATTCTCTAAACTTAAAACTAAATTTAACATCAATCTCTCCTTTTCATTCCGTATAGAGAATGACAAGGATACACTGTTGTCAAATTTAAGTTTAGGTTTAGAGAATCGTGTCAGAATTGACACCAATGTAATCCTAAAAATATAATAAAAATATACAATATGCATATACTTATTTAAGGCAAAAAGTTAAACTTTTTCTTAAAAAATAATAAATCTACAAATAAAATTATTATTTATTTATTAAAATTTTTCATAGACAAATTGACGTAAATCAGCTGTCCATTCAGTCGTTGTAGGTGGCAGCACCGCATCACGTGAATTTTCATGGCGTTGAAGGGCTAGTCCCGAATTGTCTTGTGATTTCGCCAAATTACTTGCTGTTTCGGATATTTATTGTTATACAGCATTAATTTATAAGTCGTAGGTGAGTACTGTGATACGTTCAACCGTGCTGTGTCGGCGAGAAGACTGTACGTGGCTTTTGCGCGGGACAGAAAAGTGTCAAAACTTAGATGACGGATGTGTGCAATGGTTTGGGGTGGAAATTGTAGGATAATGGAAAACGGGCGCCGGGATGTCTGACCGCCAAACGGGCGCCGATGGCCTCAGCCCAATATCGATTCACTCAACGGGACGGGAGGGTCGTAATTAGAACTACAAACAGCACATCGTCCCGAGAGCCCGTGGGCTATACGTTTGCGTGTTGTTAAAATCGATTTTCCCGTCAATGGAAAACTGTTTGGGCGCTAATTGTTAATATGTAGTTATGACGGTGACTAATCGCGATTCCTCTTTATGATCAGTGTCAGTTGCTGATGATATAATTGTGGTTTTCCAGTGGTGAAAATGTCGGAGTACTGGTTGATCAGTGCACCTGGTGATAAGACCTGCCAGCAGACATGGGACACCCTGAACAATGCCACCAGATCGGCCAACCTTTGCGCCAACTACAAATTCCCAATCCCTGACCTGAAGGTAAGATCAATTTATCAGTATGTCCAAATTAAATGATTTTTTCCATAATTAATATCAACAAGTATGTACTGTTACATATTTGTTAATTACCATAATTAATATCAACAAGTATGTACTGTTACATATTAGTGTTTTTTTTTGCTTTATGTGATTTGGCTCCGTTCATCATATTACTAAATGTCATGTGAGTGATGTGAATGAAACAAGACTGTAAATAGTCTGTTCGTTCTTCTTTTATTAATAAGGAGCTGAAAACTATCAAGCCTTTAATCAAGATTAAAATATGAAAGAAATACCACGAACAACTCTAATAGGTGTGGTGTGATAATTTCTTTATAATTATAGATGTAAACACTATTTGATTATTAAAATATCAGTGCCGAACAGAACATCTATAGTTTACATAACCTTTCCAGTTAAATAGTAAATAAAATATTGGTAACTTAGAATTCATATTTTTTTACAGGTAGGGACATTGGATCAGTTGGTTGGTCTGTCCGACGATCTGGGTAAGCTTGACACTTTCGTGGAGGGTGTCACCAGAAAAGTAGCTCAGTACCTTGGTGAGGTTGGTATAATTCCTTAGTATTTGATTTTGTATTAAATTTTCAAAGTAGTTAATTTTGATGAAAAGAGCAATTTAAAAAAGAATTTATCTTCTTAAATTGGCTTACATTGGTTTGGATGTTACTCATCATATCATTTAATACACTATGAAGCAAAATAGTGAAAAGAAACCGGTTGAAATGGCTCTGTACCATTAAAGAAGGATAATTTGAAATAGAGTGCTTGACAAAAATTCACATTTCTTGGATGGTGTCTCCACTATCCTGTTTTTTTGTTTTTATTAAAACGGGGAAGTCTAACTTCAACTATCTATTTATTATAAAAGTTCATGTGATACAGAATGCTTATAGACAAATGGACAGTGAAGGTGTTGCTGTAGTATTAAGCTGAGGCAGGGACCTAGTTGGCCTATCTTGCTTTGTTATGTTTAAGTAAATATGTGTTTAAGACCAAAAAATGTCTTTCTTTAATAGAGTTTTTAAAAAACATAGTGGCCAAAGTTATTTGCTGGTCTGAGCTTTTTCACTTCCACAACCTGCATAAAAGAGCTCGAGTTTTATAAACTATGTTCAGAAATTTTGTATAGTTGTATTGTAATTCATTTGTCATAATATTTTATTTTTGATGGTATGATCCAGTCTAAAATATAATCAGAAATTGTCTAATAATATGTTTAAATTTAAAAATAAAATTATTTTAGTCACATTTTTTTATGTGTTTTAATAGTATATGGTGTACCGATAGCAGCAAACTTCTTTAGCAAAACCACAGCCAAATAAACTTGCGCAAAAAACCTTTCTTGTATGTTTACTTGCTAATACGCAGGCTTTCTTTGTTATGGTCATTGCATTAGAAGTTTGCTAGGGTTTACACAAATAATGATTTGAAAATGTACCAAACCATTGAAATATTTTAAGAATATTTTTAAATATAACATACCCCATTTAAGCATCTGTCCCATTGTTTTGAACACCTATGTATTTTCTTATTTATAAATAAATTAATACTTTTATTCCTATCTGTGGGATACTGTTGATTCAATTAATGATTGATTTTTATTTTGTCCATGGTATCTACAGGTACTAGAAGACCAACGTGACAAGCTCCATGAGAATCTGATGGCAAACAACAGTAAGTCATGTTTCAATTTTCTTGTGATATTATGTTTCTATGGCTCTAAACATTTTTTTTATTTTTTTAATAATTTCTACATCATATAAATAATATGAAATAGTTTTCAAATAGTGTTTAGCGCCATCAATTTAAAGATAAAAATTAAATGAAATATTTTATTAAAGAGATAAATAGATTGATTTAGTCAATAAATAAATTTAAATAAGATTGCATGAAGAGACATTGGAGTTTAGAGTTAAACTATGGTAGCATGTTTGGGAATATATTATAGAGAGAAAAAAGAGCTACAACTGTTGTTAGCATGAAAAACTAATTTTAATCATAGGCAAGAATGGAATACTGTAGAAAAACGAACCAAAAGCACACAGTAGTGCAAAAAGTTTAAAGCATGTGTCGCTGAAATACGGATGTTAATGAACCATGTATTCTTTTATTAAATTTACTTTTTTTATTATTATTGTCCATTTAATTTGCATGTAACTTTATTTTTGTATTTTCAATGACTATTCTATTTTTATAATAATTTTATATTATTAGATACTTACTTTATTCTCCTTTTTTGCAATTTTAATTATTGCACAATTTTATTTCTTTTTTCTTAACATCACACATTAACACTACACATTGATTCCCCTTTCACGTATAAAAGCACAATAAATGTATATTTATACTTTTGATGATGCCAACGAACCTATCACCAGATTAATAAAATTTATTTAATTGATAAACTAAATTATATGGACTATATTATATTTCTAAATTATAAGAAATAGAAAAATGACGATTGATTAGAAAATATTTTTACTCTTGGAATATGTCCATTGTGTTTTATTTATGTATCCGCAAATACCATTCACTATTTATTTTTGTAACAAAAATGAAACAGATACAGATGATAAGGGGGCGTCCATAAATTACGTGAGGTGTTTTTTTTTGAATTTTCTGCCCCTCCATCCCAGCTGGTGAGCTGTCGTGAGATTTTATTCAATCCCCTCCCCCATTCCCCAATCTCGTGAGATTTTTCAAAATGTGGGTTCTTAAGTAAACGCGTTGGATTGTTCTAATAAAAAGAAAAAATAAAATGCTTCGTGCTTTTATTTTAATATAATTAAATCTTAAGCATGTACAATCTGGATTAAATGAACCAAAATAGTATTTTTTTTTTGTTTCAATCAGAAAAAATTGCGTGATATTTGCCGAGACCCCCCTCTCTCCATCGTAATCTTACGATGAGATTTGACTCGACGCACTCCCCCCTTAAACATCACTCGTAATTTGTGGACGCCCCCTAAGTACATTCATTACGTATTGTTTTGTTAAAAAAATGCCATTGTCGTCTCTTTACTATAAATATATTTTAAATTAGTAACAATTTTTTTAATAATATTCAAAATGAATCTGAAAATGTTAATTTTTAATATTATCTTCTTTTTTTATAATTGACACTATAAGTCTTTGACCACCGCATACAAAAAGCGTATATCGTCATTTTTTTAAATTTTAAGAATGTTCTTTGGTGTTCATCAATAATTAATAATAATATAAACAGAGGCTAAGAATGTTGAGTGGACAGTGTTTGTATATTTTTTTTGTTTTGTCATAAGGTTCGTCTAATTGAGACTACGTCGAACCTCTCCTTGCACATCATGCATCTTATTATTGTGTGAAATATATTGTACGGAATGTATATATATTTTTGATATAATTGAACATTATTGACTTTACAGGGACAAATAATAAAAGTCTTTATATTTTTTTTATGATTATATATAAAATCTAATTCTTTGACGCGGATGAGATGCGCTGCGTTTTTAAAATAAAATTTACCCTTAACCAGAAAAAAAGTATTAAGAAAAGCCGTGGTTTCAACACCATTAAGACCATTCTCTTTTGTATGATCTATTCGTTAACGAGGATTGCCCTGCTCCGCCTTTTCGTGTTTGTCCGCTATAAAATATTTCTCATAATTCATTGTGCAACAAAAATAAATACTAGAAGTATCCCGTTAACTGGTCGGCCTTAAAATTGGGTACGTTTACGCAGTAGGCGTAAAACTTGTAAAAAAGTTATTTTGCTTATCAATAGTAAAGGGGCGAAATATTTCTGAAAGTCGTTACTATCTTCATTATATGTAGTAGTAAATAAAAAGTAATTAAAAAATATCTTATGTTAGCTTGAATTATATTAATTCAACTGATGACGATATGCATTAAAAACAAACGTGTTAATTTATTTTAAGAAACACTTTAATATGATTCGCATGGCCATCAGTAACAAAGTATAAATTCATTTAAATTCAAGCGTAAATATGATTTATATTTTTTTACATATGTATCGAACTGGATTATACATTTACTTTAATGTTTTTTTATCAGTACGTCTATTTTAAACTTTTTATTAAGATGATGGAGGAAAATAGCTGTACTACGTGCGTCACTACAATTTTCTTTAAATGTGTATATGTTTCACAATAATCTCTATGAATTTTAAATTTGCTTATTAGTAAAAGGAAAAGTATTTTTAGTATTTTTTTTATTTTCTTTCAGTTAGAACGGTTAATTTATAGTTTATAATATTTATTAGCACGTGAATGCTAGTTTGGAATTGCATTTCAGTGTCTGAGAAATGGAAAAAAGTATGCGGCAGTGAGTAACATTGATAGTGTATATATTGCTTCGAAGTATTTGTCGCCAGCTTATATATTATGTTGAAGCTTTTAAGGTGCGGTGATATGTAAATATTATCATTTATTTTTGTATTTATGTGTCCCAAAAATACGACGATGTTTAAAATTTTTGATATGTATAGAATATGATAAAAAAAAATTGGAGCGCGGTTACGATACTGATATTTGCAGATATTCATCAAATGTCAGTTATAGTTGATTGAACAAAATAAATATATATAAAGCAAATAATATTTTCACTTCGAATTTGTAGTTGATAAGTCGACAAAGCTAGCAGGTAGAACAATAATGATAAAAAAGGATATTAACAAAAAAGAAGAACTCTTTTTATAGACATAAGTTATATAAAAATGGAAAACATGATATAGGGAAACTGAAATATTATTACATTTTACTTAGTTATCCATAAATATATCATAATTTCATTTCCCACAAAATATTTCAGCGTCTCGTATTCATAACATATGTCACTAAAGAATTTAAATATTTTAGGTTGTGTTTTCTTTGCTGTGTATGGTAATACTATTTTCAAAGAAATTTTATTAATCCTTTATGTGTAATAGTTTAGAAAACACGACTTAAGGGACTATAGTAAATTCGTTTAGGTAATAAAACTGTTAGCCATGTTTAATGTCACTATATATGTATTAAGAACACATTTGTGTATTGAAGTTTTTGTCGGTATCCACTGTAAGTATGTCTCGTAGATATCTGATATCAAAGACAATTTCTATGTATGTCGCCATATATCATAGATGAATCGCAATCACTGCCTCACAAGACATTCATAGCTTAGCCATTCAAGCTTATATTACGTTTACGCATAGCGCTTTTTATTCCTTAATTTTTATATTTCAGTTCCCTCACCTTATGTATTTTTTTATATATACTTTGCTCCTCTCCTTTACTAATGTCCTCTAATTTTATTTGCCCTGGTTTCTTATTCGTGAGGCGTTTACGGTCAATAAACTTGGAATGTATAAAGTGGAACAAGTTGGACATAAACATTTAAATAGAATGGACGGTCGTATAACAAATCGAGGAGAAGATTTTATGCGATCATAATGTTTGAATTCGTGGCATATATTGGCTATATTATATCAGTTTCGAGACGTCATAAAACCTATAAATAAAAATAAATTTGCCTTTTCCACTTACTACGGTAGTTTTGCTCGTTCTATCATGACTATGGTAGAACTATACAGATTTTTTAAAAATAAAATCAATCGCGGATGTAATAGGAAGATAAGATTCATATTTCAAACTCTGGCAATCGTATTAATTGATCAGATTAATAAATGCTTTGCGTGAGCTTATAATTGAAGGGGATCGTCCAAATACCGTCAAAGCGTCACAGTCGTATTGGGTCTACCGTACGCTGCGTTCCGTAAAGTAGGTTCAATCAAAGATATCATATCTTAGATCAGACGGGTTAATAAAGCAGCACTGCCGTTCAGGCATCGACTCTTACGCGGATCCCGGTGGGGGAGAACCGCCTCCTTCGCCGAGCTCTCCCGTCTGTGACTCGGCCTTCTCTGATCACCACGGCTGTTGGCCGTGCGAGCACCACTCTGAGTGCGACGCCTCCCAGCCGTCCCAGCCCAGTAGCGGGCGCAGCTCGCCGCGTTGGGACGACGACGAAGATGAAGAAAGACACCACCATCATGTGCTCACTCAAGGTTTAGGATTGACCGTGGAGATGCGTTCTTTTAAACTGATTTTGAGACTACTTTTATATGAGATAAATTGCAGATGCGGAGCACAAGTAAACCTTCAAATTATGATAAAACACATGCTGGATGTGAACTAATGTAGAAGCCATAAATATTGAAATAATGAGGCCCTACAAATTACTACGTCATACGACAAAACTTAAGAAGCCGTTTTACGTTAGATATTATATTACAATCGTATACATACGCGGAAACTGGATCGCTTTCTTATAAGTACCGAGTTATCAGCGCTTAGGAATCGATGTTACTGACAAATGTTATAAACAAGTCTCAAATACAGTTTAAAAGTTACTTGTAAGATTTGTTAAAAAATCTACTGGTAGGCTTGTATTCATAACTACCTAAGCTACGAACAGCGCTACCTGCTAGAATGCTTGTTACTCCGTGTTACCCATCCGTGTGAGCAGTGATTGCGTTTGATTTAATAATGAAAATATATTACTGTACCCTGGTCTGAGTGGAATAGGACGCTTTTTACTTTTAACTTGCAGATGGCGCTGGCCGTACAATATGTGTTTTTGGTGGCGCCATCCTGAATTTTTGTTATTCTGTTCCGTTAAATTTTGTAATTAATATTTTTTTCCAAAAGTTTAGGGTGACGCTGAGATTCATTCGTGGCTAGTAATCCACAAATGTACGTCAATATCACACCATATCTGCAAATGCTTTCAAAGTAATAAATCTATCAAATGTGTAGTTAACAAAAACAGGAGGCATTCCTAGCTATTTTATATTTTTTGGAATACCTTTACTGCTTTCCCTGTAAATGTGAATTTGCATAGTTTAAGTTATATCATTGATTTTTATTTTGCTTTGTTTTGTTTATTTAATACCTTACATGTTATTTTTTATTATTTATACAGCGTTCGTAAATTTTATTTTTTCCATTAATCATACCTCTCGTTCCTTTTAGCATGTTCCTAATTGATAATTATATGTTTACCCTAAGCCAATAAGTGAGTCATTGTTAAATCCTTTATTAATTATTCGTACGGAAAAATATGTTTGACCTTAATGTTACTTTTAGCGAGATATATACTTCAGTTTTATGAATGTTTCCGATTTCAATAGTTCTGTCTATAAGTTCCCCTTTCATTTCATCCCGTAAATACCTGTTATATGAATTTCTATGGCCTTTTCGTTAGGTACAATGTCCACCAAAATAATAATTTCCGGAACTCAAAAATTATCATTTCAAATTAAGTAAGTAGTTTGTTTCTTACTTATGGAATAGGATTAAGAACCAACAAAACAATTGTTTTTTTAATCATACGTATAAAAAAATAATATCATTATATAATTATATTTTGTTCAAATTGGCATTTAGTTCTTGATTCTGGATTGATAATTATTTTAAAATTGAAGTCAATAATTGTCGCAAAACTTTAAATCGATTGTCTTCAGGCAATTGACCTTACTGCTATTTTGTGTGTGCTCGAATCTTAAACTACAATCAGCTATTTCGAGCTTGAGTACAGTGCTTCGATAAGAAAGGTATTATAAGTTATTACTAACTTAAACTTTAAAATTTGAAATGACTGCGTGTTGTAAATCAGCGTTCATAAACTGTGTTGTTGTGTTATAATGGAAAAACGATATTATTTAGCGTTTCTATATGATGTATGACCGCTTTGCATTTTTAGTAGTTTTTGATGTAAAACTATGCATGTTCCGTTATGCATGGTGCATGTTTTAGGTGTCGCATGACATTAATTAAATTGTAATCGTTTATAATGGCGCTATTATGTAAGTGTGGACATTTATATTATGTAGCACTGTTGATACCGTATTATTATTATTATTATTTTTTGTTAGTTTTTTTTAGTTGTAGCACATACATAAATTATTGGTTTTGTTTGTATCGTAATTTAAGAATAGATAACATGTCGTTGTTCTGTTTTTAAAATTAAAACATTAAGCCTAAAATGAATTATTTTTTTATATCACCGCTGTCAGTATAACACACAAACAAATAATTACGAAAGCTTATTATCTATAGCACCTAAAAAGCACAAATTTTTATAAAAACATCATAATTACAATATACATTTATAATTTTATATTGACAGCGTTGTATTAACAAAAGAAAAGAAGATTAATACTGAATAAAATTCATAAAATGGATTAAAAAAATATGTGTTCGCCAAATTATTAAATTGAACGTTTTTTCTTTTAAATGATATATAGTCTGAAAATGGAATTTTTTGACTTATGACTTTTTGCGTGTTTCAGGCGACCTGCCTACGTACCTCACTCGCTTCCAGTGGGACATGGCTAAGTATCCGATCAAGCAGAGTTTACGTAACATAGCTGACATCATTAGTAAACAAGTAAGATTTACTATTTTCATAGACTTTCACTTCATAAATTCAGTAGTAAAAATTTATGTAGAAACAATCTATGTAAATGTGAGAATGTTTCCCACAGTTGGGTCAGATTGATGCTGACTTGAAGGTGAAGTCGTCCGCATACAACGCACTCAAAGGCAACCTGCAAAATTTAGAGAAGAAGCAGACGTAAGTATGCTATGAACTAGGGGTGGGTTGTTCCCAAATTTTCTGACGACGAAACGCAACCGGTTTCTCTTAGGGTGAAGCCAAACGAGCGTAATTTTGTGAGTTGTGAGTCGCTTATTTTCGGTCACTTATTTTACGTTCAACTGAATTTCTGTTGAGCTGCCATACGAACGTAATTTATTCAGTTACTATTGAGCGTTAGTACGGGGTGTTCGTGTCGTCGAGTGCAATGGATCCATTAAAAATATTGTGTATTTACGAAGCATATTCAGAAGATGAGGTCTGAAAAAGAAACTGGGTAAACCCACTGAATAGTCAGAGGCTGATATGTGGACAGTTCCATACTTTATATGAACGTTTATGTGCTAATCCAGATATGTTTGAAAAGTACTATCATATGCCATTACGTGTTTTTCAAGAATTATTACACCACGCAACTTGTAACAAACTGTTGCTTCCCCACTCCCCTTCCTTGTCCTACCCTCACCCCGACCGAAATTCGGACGAGCTTATGCGCATTGAGTCGGCAGACAACTCATTTTGCGTTGTCGTGTGGCACCAACTGCCTTTTTGTATGAAACCGAATGCAGCAGAATATCTGCGACCGAAATTCTGCGACTCACCACTCACAAAATTACGCTCGTTTGGCCTCACCCTTAAACGAAAACTAGTCCTCGAAACGGTTCTCGTTCGCAACTGGTTTTGGTTGCGGCTGGGTGACGCAACGAAACGACACGCGACGCGACGATCGAACGAATGTAACGCAACGAAACTGAACTAAATAAAATCTTGTTCACATTCGTTTCGTTGCTGCGAACGAGACGACGAAACATCGAAATAAATGTAGTGTTATACGATAATCGACTTTAAATGTTCACTAGTAAAGATTATATTATTGTAAAATCAAAGCTTAATTATCATAGAACGAAACGGCCTCATATCATTGCGTTCTATTATAGACTGTATTGACTTCAGAATAAAGTACATATTGGCGTGCAGAGAATCCGAGGATTAATTGTTCGACGAAGACTGTTTTGATCCGAAACGTAAAACGGTTCTATCGTCGCGGAACACAAAACGGTCCTTGAAACCGGTTCGTCTTTAGAACGCTCACACCTACTATGAACAATATAAACAAGAATTCGCATTAGCAAAAGCTCAATGAGTTACCGTGAAGTGCGAAATTTTTCAATAGACTTTGAACTTTACAAGTGTAAATGTTTAAAATAAACTAGGTAACTTAAATCTAACAGTTTTTTGATAAATTGTTCGGTAGGCTTGCGTGTGAATTGAATAAAAAATTTAAAGCTTTATTTTAACAATATCATACTTACCTACATTCATAAAATCCCTCTTCTTCAATGGGAAATATAAGATCACTTCTTAATAAAACAATACAACGTTGGTAATATTAAATCGCGG
Organism: Chilo suppressalis; assembly: GCA_902850365.2. Lineage (NCBI taxonomy): Eukaryota > Metazoa > Arthropoda > Insecta > Lepidoptera > Crambidae > Chilo > Chilo suppressalis. The sequence goes on from OU963916.1 coordinate 15,750,735, forward strand.
TATTTATACCAATTTGCGATTAATCAGAAATAAAATTAAATATTCGATTTTTTCTGTCCAAATATTTGTTTTTTATTTAATTATAGGATAATACTATAATTTATTAGTTTGTCAGTGGTAATGAAAAAGTATTTTGCACGACAAAAAATTTGGTATATTAATATATACATTTTTGCTTCGGATTTGATATTTTTATGGGAGTAGCATTGTCTCCTTAAACAATAGTTTATAGTTTAGTGTGACAAGGCTCTTTATGAATGCGGCAAAAATTTGAACTAACGCCGCCATCTTTGTAAACGTCATATTTTTTATGTTACTTACGTAACAGTTGTGCCCTCCCTGAACTCTCACTCGCATTCGTAAAGATTTGTGTTGTTGAGTATATTTATCAACCCCTGAAATAAAATAATAAAAAAGTTAACACATATATTCGATAAATATTTTCAACCATATCGAATAAAAATATTCCTTTCAATTCACGTTGATTTTAACGCGAGAGAAATATTAATTCGTATCATAGATAAATGTAACCGACTGATAAGATAACCGTATTTAATAATTTCAATCACATACCGAAGTTTTAAAATATTAACAATAAATTAACTTGTGGAAAAAATCCACATTGTATTTTAATAAAATAATATCAACTGATATTTTCAAACATTAAAATTATCTTATATTTTTATTTAATTTTTAACTAATACAGTGTAAACTCCATGTAACGCCACTCGATTTAACGACGAAATCACTCGTCTTTGCTTGGTTTAGTTTGTTTTCCATACAATGGTACACTCCATATAGCATTACACCCACTCTCAATAACGACAACAATTAAGTAATAAAAAGTACCATTTAAGTTGCCAAAATTAGTGAAAATCGCGCAGCTGTGTACGTTCTTCTGTCGCTTTATTATACTAGCCAATAATAAACTCGACTGCCGGCCGACTACTAGCTTGAAATAAACTTTTTCTTTTCATAATTCTGATTTTTCTTCTTTTCATTTGAACTCTCTATAACATATTTGTTTCTTAGGTTTTCACGCACATCACTCATTAAATAAAACTAGTTTTTACGGGTTAATGCACGAAAGTTTCATGCATTAACCCGTAAAAACTAGTTTTATTTAACTCTCTATAACACCATAGAATGTACAGTCCCTTTAGTGTCGTTATAATATAGAGTTTACACTGTATTTTTTTTTAACCATTAATGCCACCTTTAATAACGACGACCTCCGTGGCCGAGTGGTTTGTATGCCGGGTTTCATGGTGTCGCCGACTCGAGAGGTCCCGGGTTCGAATCCCGGTGGAGGCAGATGTTTGTGTGATGAACACCAGCATTTGTACTCCAGTCATGGATGTTTAATATGGTTTTCGATATACTTATATATGTACAGTATATGTATTCTATCCGTTACCCTAGTATCCCATAACACAAGCCGTACAGTGCTTACTTTGGGGCTAGGCTAATTGGTGTGAGTGTTGAAAATATTTATTTATAATAAAGATCCTTGTCACACTTTATATTATCATTGTCCCCCTTAGCGGCAGTCTTCTGACCCGCAACTTGGCTGACTTGGTGAAGAAGGAGCACTTCATTCTGGACAGTGAATACCTCACCACATTGCTTGTCATCGTGCCTAAGTAAGTCTTCACTATACACACATCATTCAATATTATTTATATTAGAAGTACCTTATTAGCCCACATTTTTTGCAAAAAATCGCAATTTTTGAGCGCCTCGTTTACCCCCTTAGGCAAGATTTTTACTATTTCCAATAGAAGTTAACAGTACATTTATTCTTCCTATTGTAAGTTAATGTAGAATATTTGCAAATACTATTTTCCTTTTTTGTACTGATCGTTCTATGGCAGCTAGTTTACGGAAAAAACGATAATATGCACTACTTCAAACGCCTATTTCTATAATTAATGTTCAATAAATTAGATCAAATTAATAGGGGTGATGACGGGGTATAGTAAACGAAATTCTATTTAGTCCGTCAGTTAGATGATTAAAAAATAATGGACACGTATTTTTTCTTTGGACAATCAACCAAAAAATTACAAAGATATAGCGCGTCAAAGTTTGGGAATAGGGGCTCGTGACGTCACTTTTGAGTGAATTTTCACTTATAAGTGTACTCAAACGTGACGTCATGCGACTTTTCAAATCAATATATCTCTGCAATGTTTATATTATGTGAAAAAAGAAAAAATACGTGTCCAATACTTTTTGATAATCTACCTGATAAACGAAGAAAAAAAAATAGTCATCATCCCTATTACTACGACTTCAGAAATATGTTTTTGTTGTAACATAAAGTATTAGAATTTTGATTTTGCATCTCATTAATTATCAAAAAAAAACGTCTAACCTCCGTGAGTTTTCCCAAAAAACAATGCAGGTTTACCTCGTATTTTGATATTGAATTAAATAGAATTACTATCAAAAACTTTCATAAAACTAATCTACCATCATTGAACTACTGAAATATGTATATATTTTTATAATGAAATATGTATAGATCATTAATAATTAATTTATAAGACTCGAATCATCACCCGTAAAATGCAATATATTCTTGTGCAAATCTACCTACCCGCCGATCAGTGTGGCAGCGGTGCAATTTTGTAAAAGGGTTCTTAAAGAAAAAGGGCAACTATAAAGTTTAATATTATATAAAAGAAAAAAATGATTGGAATTGTATAACAGCCTAGCTCGCATCAATATTTATAATTGTATACAGTATTGTAAATCCTTGAAAAGAGGCTGACAAAGGTGACTGAGTTTCTTGCGCTGCTTCTCAGCACTAGTCCATTTATTGTCCCGAAGCTGTGGTAGCTATAAAGTAATATCGGGACGTATAAAAGCGCTTTTTATAAGCCTATTTGCATATTAATGACTTTAGTCTTTGTCTAGTCTAGATGCTAGCACAAGTATTTTTTACTCGTTCATTCCTAATTTCAATTTCTCGCAAAGATTTACTTATTAATTTCTTTTAGTTTACTAATGATGATCTGATAAGCATTTCTGAGATCGTTTTTTTTTCCTAAGTAAAATCACTTTATTTATTGGATTAATTTACTTTTATATGGTAGGCAATTATATAAGATCGCTTTAAATAGTACGCCTTTTCTACTTAGGTACCTAAATATTTCACAATATTGAAAAATAAATAAATACATTTATTTAAACTTCAGAAATACTTGACATTTTTAAAGATTAAACAAAAGTAAACTCCAAATAAAGAATCAAATTAATATTCAACTTTTCAACACTGACCTGCAAAACGTAGTAAGTATAATACTTTTAAAATTGCGATAACTTTTTAAGTACCATAAGATATAATACTTTCGAAATAAAAGGGACTCGAACAAGACTTTAATTTTGAAGATAAGTTTCAAAGAAAGCTGATAAAATTTGCTATAAAACGTTTTTTATTTCACATCTGTAACTTCGAGAGTTTACAAAAAAAAATGTAATTTCTAAGTTTTTCAGGCTAGCGTAATATAGACTTTATCCACTTTTACAATAAGGTGCAATATTGTACTACAGGTCGATGTTTAACGACTGGAACGCCAACTACGAGAAAATAACTGACATGATCGTGCCTCGCTCGTCCCAGATCATCCACCAGGACAACGACTACGGGCTCTACACCGTCACTCTCTTCAAGAAGGTGAGAGAACGAGACAGAATATATAGAGAACTTTAAGATTAAATACCTTAGGTCCACTTAGTTCCGTTGCAATAGGTTATTTGACAGAATGAAAAATAATGTACCAATTGTTAGCATCTGTATTTAATATTATTATTAGCAGCGATTGAAGCGATTCTGTTATTCTGAAAGAACAAAAAAATTATATAAAATCATTGAATAGAGATATTTTTTTTTGCGAACACTTGGCCGAAAACGGCGGGGGTTGGCCAAGGCTAAAATGACGTCACACGCTAGTAAACTTCCGGCAAAGTGACATAATGACGTGACGTATCGCTCTCACGTAACATTTTAATGACAGTCGCGTGACTTCACACACTAGTGAGACGCCATAATGTCCAGAGAAACGTTTTCTCGACACTTTGAAAAAATAGATAAAAAATATTTAGTTTTTTTTATAGAATTACACAACAGAATTGAATATATCCAATTTTTATGAACTCCATGAACATTATAGTAAATAACATAAGATCGTTTTCTAAATCTTGTTTTATACCCTTTTTAACTAAATTCGTTTGTAACAGACTATCTGTTACAAACGAATTTAGACCAAAAAAAAAACACTTTACCTCCTAATTCCCACGCAAAGACTCACTAAATTGATTTCTCAACACATTCATTGCATTTCTAGGGGTTTGACTTATTAATTCACTATCTTTTTTAGCACATATTTTTTTACAAATATATGAAAAATTTAAAATAAAAACTTGAGTCGAAAAGTAAGGTTCTTTTGGAAGATGGGAATTGTCTTCCGTCTATGGTTGAACAGTGTTGTACTGAAAAGTCTATTCGAAATTATTTTAAATTGACGTTAGTAATCGAATAGTGAATTGATTATTTATTCGAACTGGTAAGTAATATAGTGAAAAAACGAGCGAGCTTTACAGTAGTCGCGTATGATGTGTAACATTTGAAACCTCACCTCATATTTGTAAAAATGAAATTAAACCTACTACAAAAGGAATAAGCCATTTGAACATGATAATCTAAAATCAAATCAAATAGCGCGCGCTTCCTAAACTTTCTGTTACACACTTCCGTCCCACTTCACGTAATCACTCCCACAAATTGCACGAAAGCGAGAGGAAAGACGTTACACATCAATAATACAGTTTATGGAACGTTATTTTTGTGTTATTGCAAATATGAGCAATTAAGTTGGTATTTTGTTTTTATTTTTAGGTTTTATTATTATCTTAAATCTTGATCAATTGATTTTGATAAGGCTCTTTGAATCACTGAACTGTCTATGGTCAGACTTAATTAGATCTTTGTTTACTTCTGGTCTAAATTCGTTAGGAACAGACTATATATCTGGCTGGCTCTAAAGCTCAACATACGCCTTCATACTAGGTAGTGGACGAGTTCAAGCTGCACGCGCGCGAGCGCAAGTTCGTGGTGCGCGAGTTCTCGTACAACGAGGCCGACCTCGCCGCAGGGAAGAACGAGATCACCAAGCTGGTCACTGACAAGAAGAAGCAGTTCGTGAGTACTATATATATAGCGCGAGTTCTCGTACAACGAGGCCGACCTCGCCGCAGGGAAGAACGAGATCACCAAGCTGGTCACTGACAAGAAGAAGCAGTTCGTGAGTACTATATATATAGCGCGAGTTCTCGTACAACGAGGCCGACCTCGCCGCAGGGAAGAACGAGATCACCAAGCTGGTCACCGACAAGAAGAAGCAGTTCGTGAGTACTATATATATAGCGCGAGTTCTCGTACAACGAGGCCGACCTCGCCGCAGGGAAGAACGAGATCACCAAGCTGGTCACCGACAAGAAGAAGCAGTTCGTGAGTACTATATATATAGCGCGAGTTCTCGTACAACGAGGCCGACCTCGCCGCAGGGAAGAACGAGATCACCAAGCTGGTCACCGACAAGAAGAAGCAGTTCGTGAGTACTATATATATAGCGCGAGTTCTCGTACAACGAGGCCGACCTCGCCGCAGGGAAGAACGAGATCACCAAGCTGGTCACCGACAAGAAGAAGCAGTTCGTGAGTACTATATATATAGCGCGAGTTCTCGTACAACGAGGCCGACCTCGCCGCAGGGAAGAACGAGATCACCAAGCTGGTCACCGACAAGAAGAAGCAGTTCGTGAGTACTATATATATAGCGCGAGTTCTCGTACAACGAGGCCGACCTCGCCGCAGGGAAGAACGAGATCACCAAGCTGGTCACCGACAAGAAGAAGCAGTTCGTGAGTACTATATATATAGCGCGAGTTCTCGTACAACGAGGCCGACCTCGCCGCAGGGAAGAACGAGATCACCAAGCTGGTCACCGACAAGAAGAAGCAGTTCGTGAGTACTATATATATAGCGCGAGTTCTCGTACAACGAGGCCGACCTCGCCGCAGGGAAGAACGAGATCACCAAGCTGGTCACCGACAAGAAGAAGCAGTTCGTGAGTACTATATATATAGCGCGAGTTCTCGTACAACGAGGCCGACCTCGCCGCAGGGAAGAACGAGATCACCAAGCTGGTCACCGACAAGAAGAAGCAGTTCGTGAGTACTATATATATAGCGCGAGTTCTCGTACAACGAGGCCGACCTCGCCGCAGGGAAGAACGAGATCACCAAGCTGGTCACCGACAAGAAGAAGCAGTTCGTGAGTACTATATATATAGCGCGAGTTCTCGTACAACGAGGCCGACCTCGCCGCAGGGAAGAACGAGATCACCAAGCTGGTCACCGACAAGAAGAAGCAGTTCGTGAGTACTATATATATAGCGCGAGTTCTCGTACAACGAGGCCGACCTCGCCGCAGGGAAGAACGAGATCACCAAGCTGGTCACCGACAAGAAGAAGCAGTTCGTGAGTACTATATATATAGCGCGAGTTCTCGTACAACGAGGCCGACCTCGCCGCAGGGAAGAACGAGATCACCAAGCTGGTCACCGACAAGAAGAAGCAGTTCGTGAGTACTATATATATAGCGCGAGTTCTCGTACAACGAGGCCGACCTCGCCGCAGGGAAGAACGAGATCACCAAGCTGGTCACCGACAAGAAGAAGCAGTTCGTGAGTACTATATATATAGCGCGAGTTCTCGTACAACGAGGCCGACCTCGCCGCAGGGAAGAACGAGATCACCAAGCTGGTCACCGACAAGAAGAAGCAGTTCGTGAGTACTATATATATAGCGCGAGTTCTCGTACAACGAGGCCGACCTCGCCGCAGGGAAGAACGAGATCACCAAGCTGGTCACCGACAAGAAGAAGTGTAAAATTAAATTAAGATTGGATAAGACATAACAAATGACAGAAAAGAGAAAAGCACTAAATACCCATATAAAAATTATTATTGATTTCTGAGGTTATGCAGTTCAAAATCAAAATTCATTTATTCAGTCTAGACTGTTACAAGCACTTGTGAAAGTCGAGAAGCTAAATCGGTTCGGAAAACTACGGTGGGAGACCTTGTACTGAGAAGAACCGGCAAGAAACTCATTAAGGGCTGTTTATTTCTCCCTCTATTGTTATATACGGAGTCGGTTGAAAAATGACTTCAGAGTCACTTCTGAAATCACCTTCCATTACATCATTTAGAATATAGGCGTCCCACGGATTTGTCACACGGAGGGAAAGTATATTAAATATTGAAGATGGGATATTTTACTGAAAGAAGCCATCATTTTATTTTTAATAATAGGTAGAACTGCATTCGCAGATATTTTTAAATCGCCTGCTACAACTAGAAACCAAAATCGTGAAATTCTAAAGAAAACACATAACATGTTTTATGAAAACAGTTGACAGTATGACATTGCAAATCGCGAAAGCGAAAAATCATTTGATTTGTTTTCGTCACAATTTACAAAGTACATTATGAATCCATCGTTTTCAGTATTTTTTGTTTAAATACAGCGTATGGGATATCATATTCCAAAATGTTACAGTCTTAACTAGTTTTGATTTTAAGATAGATCCCGTAACAACATTCTAATTCAAGGTCTAAAAATTACAGCTTCGAAGGCCTTTGTTTGTTATTGAAAACAAATTAAAAAAAAAATCATGTTCTACTCAATCAGCTCTAGAAAAAGATGGGTCACAAGTTGGGGTAGAAAATAAAAAAAAATCGTCTCTATTTCATGTACCCCACATGAAAAATAATTCAATTTAAACTATATATTTGACATTGGGCTAGCAAATATCAAAATTTCATTTTGTGCAACTCATTTACGTTTACGATAGAGACTATTACTAAAAACGTAGACATTTTGTACGCGAGCCGATATCGCCGGCTAGCCCCCACTACACTTCCACCTAATACTTAATAGCCAATCAAACGACGCGACATCAAACAATCGAACCAATCAGCGCTCACACCTGATAGCGACGACGCAATCAGAACCAAGTTTTGTTCAAGTTATGAACATTTCTTACGCATAACCGTGGCGCGCCTGCAGAAATATTCTATGAAAATATTAACGTGGCATGGAATAATATACCTAGTGCTAATGGATATAAAGGTTAATATTGCATGTTTGTACAGGGTCCCCTGGTGCGATGGTTGAAAGTGAACTTCTCTGAGTGCTTCTGCGCCTGGATTCACGTCAAGGCTCTGCGAGTGTTCGTCGAATCGGTGCTTAGGTGAGTCGACTAGTTTTAAATATTAAGGCACAAAAAGTCTTTCATAGGTAAGTCGACAAATTAAATGAAAAATCATTATTCCAACGACGCAAACCTGCAAAGGATGCGTACCGTTAATAAATAAATAAAATCAGTGCTAAAATCTAACCCGTTGAAACTTGTTTTATTTACTGAGTGATGTGTGTGAGAACCTAAGAAACAAATAGTTTTAAACATATTTAAACCTGACCCATAAACGTACAATTCATTTAATGCTTCATTAAGTCACGTGTTAGTAAAAAAAATACATTTTAATTATTATTTAACATTGAATTGACTAAGATTTGAATAACAACTAACTTAAAGAAAAGTTTATTAGAAAAAAATCGAAATTTCGACGCGGCGAATAGGGCCGTGGTAGCATAATAGTCAGTGCATTCGCCCGGATTGCGAAGGGTGCGGGTTCGAGTCCCGTCCGCTTCCTGGTCCGCGTGGATTTTTTTCTAGTAAACATTACCGCACGCGTGTGTAATATAATAGATAAATTGGTGCAATAAGAGACGCTTTACGAGCAAATGTGTTATAAATAAATAAACTTTGCCCCAGGTACGGCCTACCGGTGAACTTCCAGGCCGTAGTAATGGTCCCGTCCCGTAAGAGCGTTAAGAAACTACGCGACGTACTTCAACAGCTGTACGCGCATCTAGATCATTCGGCTCAGCACCACTCCAATTCGCAGGACGTGAGTACATTCAATTTCAAATAGCATAGATTTGTGGCGGCGACATCTATATTCATGTAATGCATAAGAATCTCTGGCAAACGGGCTTTAAGAGGATTCGAGCCTGGGGGTCGTAACACAGGTTTTGTAACCTAGTACAATCTCCAGCTCTCTCGAAGAACTGCATTGTTGACGTGACAACGTCTTAAATTAGGTTGCGGCTGGGAGTCACTTATGAAAAAGTGTAACGCTCGGTAACGTTACGATGAGTTTAAGTTTACATGTACAATGTTTTAGTAAACAAAATATATTTCTATAGTTAAAATTTGTGCAATTCTTATTTTCATTCAATTCCTTGTTCCTATTGTGCAATTTAATTATATTCATATCAATAAATATTCTACCGAGAAAAAGACGTTGTCACGTAAAATCTTCGCCCGTAAAACCGACTTTACAGGCAACCATTTTTATTACTGTTTTTTGTCATGTGACTTTGTGAAAGAAAATAAAAATAAATCATTCATTTAATCATTCATTCATATGCCCCACAGTGTATATCTGTGGGGCATATAGATGTCGCCGCCAGATGTAGGAAATCATTACTCACCATCCTCAAGAGATGGCGTTGCCTGCACTGCGATCAATGTTAGTGTGGAAGCCTACATCGCGCAAATGAAATTCAAAGGCTAACTCTTCATATATACAATGCCCGACCAACATCAGTCGGGTCGTGGCCTCCTAGCTACCATCACCCAGCTCGGAGGAAGATCTTCCCCTTTGGCATTCCTACAGATTCATCATCAGCCTATTAATGTCCCCACTGCTGGGGCACAGGCCTTCCCTATAGGTGGAATAGGGAGTTTGGGCCGTGACCCACCACGCGGGACAAGTGCGGATTGGCGGGTGCTAACGACTGCAGATGCAGCCGGGACCAACGGCTTAACGTGCCTCCCAAAGCACGGAGGAACTCGAGATAGAAGATTTTTGGTCACCCATCCAATGACCGACCACTGCGAAAGTTGCTTAACTTCAACAATCGTAGCCGAACGCGTTAACCACCTAATACTAGCGGCCGCCCGCGACTTCGTACGCGTGGAGTTAGTTAGAGATAAAGGTTCACTGCTCGTTCCCCATAGGTGATAGCGTGATAATATGTAGCCTATATGTTGACCCGACTTCTTAATAATATTCGTGCCAAATTTGAAGTAAACCCATGCAGTACTTTTTGAGTTTATCCCGGACATACATACAGACAAACAGACAAAAATTCTAAAAACAATATTTTTGGCTTCGGTATCGATTGTAGGTCACACACACCCCAAATATTCTTTAAAAAATGAAAAAAACAATGTACAGTTTTAACTTTCCTACCATTTTATTATATGTATAGATATTCTCAATTAGTGTCTCATTGACAGAACAAGAATATCATCAAATCATTAATTCCTTTCCAGAACGCCGAGTTGGCCGGCCTCGGTTTCGGCTCCTCAGAATATTACCCATACGTGTTCTACAAGATCAACATTGACATGATAGAGAAGGCGGCCTAATTCATGCGGCTATCGTAAAGCCACTAAATGTATAGGTGAGTTGTGGTTCCAGGATAAAAAATAGGCTAAATCACGCGACGATCGTAAAGCCATTAAATGCATATAATGCGATTCAACTAAGAATAGGACCGACTGGGCGCCATATTTTGACGTCATAGCTGTCAATTCAAACCAAATAGGTAGAGTCAGCAAAAAAAGTTGCTATTTAATAAAACTTATTTACTTAGATTAAGCGAGACAAAACATCAGATTTTTCAATAAAATTAATTTACTAAGGTTAGAAAGAACACAACCGATTTTTAATAGTATTTCTTTATTATGACTGTGTGAAAAAAAAAACATTAATCACAATCTAGCTCTGCAATTTCGCTCGTCTCTGCATTACCGCCGGAGAAGTTATGAATAATCATTCAGGTCACATACGAACATGCATCCTATATGTAAACGAAAGTTTTAAATCGAGTTTTTGAACGCAACATAAAGTGAAATTTGGTTGACGATTTAGGTTATATCAACCATTCATAGCCAAAGCTCAATAAATAAATAAAAACCACTAATATTAATTATTATCAACGTTTGTTTAAATATGATTGGTTTTTATCCTAGAATCAGCTGAGTGCTAAAAAAAGTTTTCCGAGATTTTTTTGCAAACCGTACTTTTCAAGTGACATTTGACAGTAGGAGGTCATTGGTTTTCCTATTCTTATTTGAATCGCATTATAGGTGAGTTTTGTTCCAGGATAAAAAATAGGCTAAATTACGCGACTATCGCAAAGCCATTAAATGTGTAGGTGAGTTGTGTTCCAGGATAAAATTAGGGTAAATCACGAGACTATCGTAAAGCCATTAAATGTATAGGACAGTTGTGTTCCAGAATAAAAAAAAGGCTAAATCACGCGACTATCGTAAAGCCATTAAATGTATAGGTGAGTTATTTTCAGGATAAAAAATAGGCTAAATCACGCGACTGGCGTAAAGCCATTAAATGTATAGGTGAGTTGTGTTCCAGGATAAAAAAGGGGAAATCACGCGACTATCGTAAAGCCATTAAATATATAGGTGAGTTGTGTTCCGGGATAAAAAATAGGCTAAACCACGCGACTGTCGTAAAGCCATTAATGTGTAGGTTAGTTGTGTTCCAGGAAAAAAATAGGGTATTTGACACGAACAATAATGTACGAAAAGGGTATTACGGGTAGCGGGTCGTTACGTTCCCTAAAATATGGTTAAGCGAAACGATGGCTGGTTCATGCGTCATGCTCGTGAACGGGTGCTGCCAGCGGAGATGAGTCTGCCCTAACTACTTGATATTTAAAATGTAAATGTCTAGTTACACGTAATATAAATAACACTATTTGTATTTATTCTGTATGACACAGCAATCAAAATGCAGGTGAACAATTAATGTATAATTTCACATTATGTAATGAAAGGTCATGAATCATCTCTGAAGTCATTTTTCAAGTTGACGACTCTGTAAACAATAAAACAGGGAGATAAAAACAGCCCTTGCTGGGTTTCTTGCCGGTTCTTCTCAGTAGAAGGTCTCCCGCCGTAGATATACGAACATTCACGAGTGCTTGTAACAGCCTAAACTGAATAAATGATTTTGATTATTAAATTTTAAATTGTTAGCATCTGTGTTTAGAATGAATATTGATAGGGGTTTTTACTATTTTAACAGAAAAAAATATTCATATTCTTACTAATAACCCACGAAAAAGTTTTCTTATCTATTGTCACGTGACCGAAAACGCCTGGTATTGGCGGAGCCTAAAATGATGTCACAAGCTAATAAACTTCCGGATAAAATGGCATATCATTGTATCGTTTGACGTTTTAATGACAGTCGTGTGATGTTACATACAAACCAGTGGGACGCCTTGATGTCCAGAGAAACGTTTTCGAGGCAACTAGAAAATTGAAATTTTTGATTCATAATATGTTTTTCTGAAATACACAACAAAATTATGAATACCCCATCGAGTGGGGAATAGGATCGTTGAATAGGTCCTTTAAAATTACTTAAGGGTTTCTAAGATTATTTTTCGATTTAGGAATCCGTTTGCGAAATACTGAACTTTAAAGTGCTAATTTTTGTTCGTGAATGGCATCCCCACCCCTCTAAAAGCTAAAATTGAAGGGAATTGCCTTCAAAAACCTGGAAAAATTCATGATAATAGTGCTTTTCATGAACTTTTAAGGAAAATTATAACGGTTAAAATAGATTAGTGAGGTTAGGAGTAATAGTCGTACAACTTAGGTATTAGAAAATTTCTGACCTAATAAAAAAATCTGAGATGAAAACATTAAAAGTGACAAGACGAAGTAATTACTTCAATATAGACTTTTTCAAAAATATATGATGATGACGACGAGCAACTACAGAACCCTACACTGCGCGTGCCACGACCATAGAGGTATAACAATAGTGTAGGGAAGATATAGACCACTACAAGTGGAAGTGACCCTCTAATAGAAAGAGAAAGGAGATGAGAGACCGCTAGCTTGCTCTCTCTAATCGCGCATGCGCACTGGCAACCGTAAGCATCTTACTATTTCGATGTGATGCCATTGGATGCCATGCGTCACAGAGAGATAGTAAGCGGTCTCTCATCTTCTTTCTCTTTCTACAAGACGGACACTCTTAGAGCCGCCTTCCCCACTCTATTCTTATACCTCTATGGGCACTTGGCCGATTTTTTTTAAATATAATTTTGTTGAATTTTTTCGTGTATTTTTTTATTACAGGTAATGTTACCAGAATGCGCTTAGTTGCCGCTAAGGCCGAAACACTCGCTGTTCAGCCACAAAAAAAAATAGCTACAAATATTTCGTTGAACAATACAAGTTGTTTGTCACATATCTATTGAAATTTATTCACATAAATTATACTATTTTATCCCCTCCATACAGCCTTGTAAAAAGAATCACACCACAATGTATTTGTTTATGTTGTTATTATATTATTATTCCCTACAACATAATTTACTATGTACAGACATTTTTCTTTTGTTGATGATGGTTTATTTAATCTACATTTTTGATATTTGACGTTTGATTTTTTTCATTTGTGTTAAATCTACGATGCAGGTTGTTGATTTAGGAGAACTGTGTCCTATTTATGTATGTTATTTATAAATAAGATGCCATTGAATAGATTTGCGTTGTATGAAACCCCAATAATCGTGGAAGCTAACTAAAAGCTTTGCTAGGATCAATAAAGTTTACACGTTTGCTTTGACAAAATTTAAGAAAAATAAAACATCTAGTGTACATGTCCAGTATTATTTCAGTCGCGTTTGCGCGCGTAGTTTTAATAGTTTTCCGTTGGTAATGCTGTATAATAATAAATGTTCGACAAATAATTAAAGAGAAATTATATTGGAGTTATGAAATGTAAAAGCTGTGTAAATAAGAACATTCCTCATTATAACTCGTGTAGTACATAATAAAAATATTATTCAAGTTACTGTTTAACTTTGTTTTATTTCTATTTGATGTTTACTGTCGACCTTTTTATTTTTTATTGAAGATTTTCCTTGCTCCTAAGTTTAATGGCTTGAGGCTTTGTCTGCGGATTTTTTTGTTTGTCAAAAAAAAATCGCTTACAACTGCATCAAGTAACACACACGACGGATTCAAAATACCACATTAAAAATTCCCCCGAAGAACTGAGGACACCGAGAAACCTGATAGGGCAAAATTATTGCGCGAATACACGTGTTCGTTAGCCCGAATACGAGTGCTAATGGAATTCGGGTAAATGAAAGGGGTCGAGTACATCCGTATTCAGGTGTAGTCCAGGCAACGAATGCTCAAAAACAGGTATAGAGGGAAATGCTTGGAACACAATTTTTGACTTCGTAACTTTGTTAGGACTAGTTAGGAGCTAAACATATTAAAAGTCCCCGCCCGTAGCCCCTAAGCCGGGGGGAGGGGGGGATTGTAGGTCTCATTTTTAGGTTTTTCGCATATATCTCGGAAACTGCATCCTAGCGACATGAGACTGATTAAATTTGCTACAAGTTTTATTCAGTCGAGTTTTTTGATATCTTGCATAGTTTTCGAGATATCCGCTCTTGAAAGTCTGTAATTATGGAAAAAAAGTCAAAGTCTCATGTCGCTAGGATGCATAGTTTCCGAGATATATGCGAAAACCCTAAAAATGGGACCTTCAATCCCCCCCTTCCCCCCGGCTTAGGGGCTACGGGCGGGGACTTTTGATATGTTTACCTCCTAACTAGTCCTAATAAAGTTACGAAGTCAAAAATTGTGTTCTAAGCATTTCCCTCTATACCTTTTCGTTGCCTGGACTAGTGGATTTACTTTTGTTTACCCGACACCGTGTTCCAGTGTTAATATTGCTTCGGGTGCCCGAATTCAAGTAATGTCTTTCGTGCACCCGTATACGGGTTAACGACCAAATGTAAATACGCCATCACGTGTGTCCCCGAAATAAATTGAACTCGTGTGGCACACGATGGTAAAATTTTGGTGTAAAGTTAGTTTATTTTTGTTTCTTGTATTAAGTGTGTGAACATCACTGTTTTTAAGAAACAAATTAATATTTTTTCTTACAAGTAATAAATTTTCGTATATGTATGTATTGTGATGCGACCGTCATTATTCCAAATTCTTTAAACCTATCTCTTAAGGAATCCTTAACTCTAAGATTATAAATTCGAATAGCTCTCTTCTGCAGTACAAAAATAGTTTGAATGTCGGCGGCATTTCCCCACAATAAAATTCCGTACGACATTACACTATGGAAATAACTAAAGTACACTAATCTGACCGTATCTGCATCCGTTAACTGGCGTATCTTCATTACGGCATATGTGCAGCATACGCCGTAATGAAAATACGCCAGTAAGTCTACTTGATAATTTAAATTTATCAATATGTGGGCCCGCCATTAAAGCTTAGAATCTAAAGTAATCCCTTAGAATACTGTGGTGTCTACAAGGCCCATATTCCTATCCTTTACATTCACATTTTTTTACCTGTTTTACATTAGATAATACAAATTCCATACATTTCGTTTTTCCTTCATTTAGTTATAAATTATTAACATTGAGCCAGTGGACTACCTTATACCCGCCATCAACACTACGAGAAATCGTTACGATTAGACTGTACAGTCCGAACGGTACCGATAAATCGTAGCGTGTTTGTTATAAAACTGCACAGTTTCCTATACTAAACGAAATCGTATAAACTGTACCGTTCGAACTGTACAGTCTGATCGTAACGATTTCTCGTAGTGTGTATGGCGGGTATTAGAGATACAACTGTTCACGTCGTCAATAACTGTTTCCTTATGTTTGAGTTTAAATAAAAGTGATGTATCATCCGCGATCAATACTATCTCATGCTTATCTCTAACACAGTAAGGCAAGTCATGTTAGATGGGCAGGTGCGCATACGGATATGTATGGGTTGGAGTGCGGAGTGAGGCAGGGGGGGTTGACCTCACCTAAGCTCTTTAACCTGTACATGAACGAATTAATCGAGGGGCTTAGCAGAACTGGTATTGGATGTTATATTGACGGGGTGTGTGTTAACAATCTGAGTTATGCCGATGACATGGTGCTGCTGAGCCCGTCGATTGGTGCAATGCGAAGGTTGTTAAAAATGTGTGAAACCTATGCGTTGACGCACGGACTTAGGTATAATGCCACAAAGAGTGAGCTGATGGAGTTTAAAGCTGGTTCGAAAACCTATCACAATATACCCAGTGTCACTCTTTGTGGTGTTGAGTTAAAAAGAGTCAACAAATTCAAATACTTGGGCCATTGGTTGACTGATGGTATGGTGGATGACACGGACATCGAGAGGGAGCGCAGGGCGTTGAGTGTGCGCTGCAATATGTTAGCTCGCAGATTCGCACGGTGTAGTACACAGGTAAAGATGACGCTGTTCAAAGCCTACTGTCAGAACTTCTACACGTGTGCTCTGTGGGTTGACTTTACGCGGCGCGCGTACAACGCACTGCGCGTGCAATATAATAACGCGTTCAGGATATTGTTGGGGCTGGCGCGATTTTGTAGTGCGTCCACAATGTTTGCAGAGGCGCGTACTGATTGCTTTTATGCAATAATGCGCAAGCGGAGTGGGTCGTTGCTATCGCGCGTGCGCGCCAGCCCAAACAGTATCGTGCGCGCGCTGTCCGAACGCTGGGATTCACCGCTGCTTATGCGCTGGATCCATCTGCATACAGCGGCGGTGACTCCTTAGTTATTAAGCTTATTATTAATATGTTTGTTTTTGTTTTTAATCTAATTTTATTTTATGAATTCAATTTACTAACACTAGATTTGTAAGCAAAATTGTTACTAACCAATATGGATGAATAATCTGAAATAAATGTTATTATTAATATAAATTAAAAATAAGAATGGACCAAGGATTGAGCCCTGCAGAACACCCATTTTAACCAGTGAACCCGGAGACTTATTGCCATTAATGTCAACCCTGTGAATCCCATCCATCAGTTATGACGCAATAAGATCCAGATCAGTATGTCTAAATCCATAGTGGTGGAGTTTCCTCATTAATGTTTCATGAAAAACGCAATCAAAAGCCTAGGACAAGTCGCAAAACACACCTAAAGCGTCCTGCGAGTTCCTGAGGTGTAAAAAATTTGTTGTATAAGTTCAACACTGTTCAATCTGTTGTTGAACTACCCCTTGTAAAACAAAATTGTTTACAGTGAACTTTAATAGTGAAGTATATTTTATTTTATTTAATTGGTAAAATATTTTAATTACATCTTTAAAGTCAACATGTTTAAAATGAAAATGACTAGTACAAGGTTTCACATTTTCTCTTAAGATTGATTCGGCAGCAATAAGGGGAAGAGTTCAAAGATTTAGTAGTTGAAACTGGAATATCATTAAAGAAATTTTCGAAAGCTGTAGCAACTGCAATATCTGAAGTACCCTTTTTATTATCAATATTTAAGTTATAATTATTATTGCGAGTTTTGGATTTTCCAGTTTCATCGTTTATAATATTCCATGTCATCCACACTATCAATACCTTTATATATCTTTGGGACCAGTTATGTGACAATATTAAGACTACTTTAACTTTTAATGATATGCAAAGGAGGGAATACTACCTACATTTAGTAAGTTTTTTGGATTGGATAAGGGTTTCTAAAACTTTCAGATACTTATTGACGACATTAGGTATTTATTAATGTGGTGGAAATTGCTTATTGCTTGCACCCCAAACAACTGAAACCCAATGGCATTGGTAATAACTAGGTGATTATTTTATGATGACATAATAATATAGTAACTTTTGCAAACTATGATAGCATAGATAAACCACATCTTTATAAAACTGTAAACTTGCCTTTATTTGTATCAATTTTAAAGACAACCATAATAAACTTTTCATGAAATGAATTTTAAATCTTTGAGTTAAATTAATTTACAGAAATGTTTCAAGTTAATAGTAACAAAAAGACACACAGTTTTGTTGTAAACAAATAAATCATACTTCATTTCATATCACATGTCATGTATTATAAAACATAAACAAATACAATGGTAAACGCATCGCTTAATTCCAATCATCATCATTTTCATCCGTATTATCTGGTTCAAGCATTTTGTTTAGCTGTGAATCACCTTCGTTCATCCGGTTAAACAGAGATGTTAACAATTTCTTGTTGAGGTGGTCTGTTTGACTTATTTCCCTTGTTGGTTGTTCTCGAATATCTTCGGGATTATTCATGGTGTTTATGTCTGGGGTTGGCATGACTATTAACACCGAGTTATTAAAATTAAGTTAGTAAAAACAAATGAAAACAATGACACCAAAAACTTATCCTGTAATTCAGTCTATTTCAAAAATATCACTTGACTAATCTTTTTTATTAGAAACGAGTGACATTGCAACTTAGTTGGGTTATAAACGTTTCTTACCACCCATGTGACGTTGACAGTTTTTAATAAAATAACTAAAATAATTTATGCTTCGCCGTATACACTTCAAATACTAAAGGTACATGAAAAATAAAAAAATGGGTGCGTGTACTTATGTAGGCGCGTGAGAAGTTATCCTTCTTTGGCATCGTTTAAAATTAGTTTTTAATTGCATGCAAATAATTAATTACAATAAATTAATAAAAAGTCTGGAAAAGGACACAGTCAATAAAGTTCAGTTTTAATTTGAAAAAATAAATAAATAATCAAAATATTCAATTAAAATCGCTACTGTATATAATTTATTAGAACATATGTGATTTGCACTTGTATGAAATTCAAACACGTATTCCGAATATACAAACTAGAAACATGTGGATAAATATTATAAACATGAATACCTATAACTGTTACTTTATTACAAAAAATAAAGATGTGTTTTTGGTTCTACTACACCAATGGTCAAGAGATGGCGCTGTAGTCTCCTGAATCGCGTTTTGGTTCCGTTGTTCCAGATTAATAAATACTTTTTGTTACTTTATGACAAAAAATAAAGATGTGGTTTTTGGTTCTACTACACCAATGGTCAAGAGATGGCGCTGTAGTCTCCTGAATCGCGCTTTGGTTCCGTTGTTCCAGATTAATAAATACTTTTGATAGGCCTTCACAATGCAGTCGTTAGCACCCACTAAATAGAGATTCTATTTCTATTTTGTTGGTAGATTTTCTTAATGTGCGGTAAACACAAAAGTAACAGCATGAAGTTGGTCGCTAAAACGACCAACTTCATGCTGTTAAAATTTTGTGTTACAGTGATGCGCGCGCATCTTAAAATTTCACTCTCATCATTTTTTCATAACGCGCCTAAAGAAGTTTAACTTCAATAAATAATGAAATGTTAAAATGGTACAATGATTTCATAGCTAATAATTATAATTTAATTCACTACCTAGACGAAAATGATGATCGTGGATCGTGCTGACATTAACCAACCAGATGTCAAAGTTATAGCGGGATGCGAGGTGGTTAACAGCTACGTGTATCTAGGATCCACGATCACCAACGCTGGAGGTTGCGAGGACGAAATCCGGAGACGTTGCGCCATAACTAGATCCGCAGTGGAAAAACTCACCAAGATTTGGAAGGACCGCAGAATAACCAGAAACACAAAGGTTCGACTAATGAGATGCCTGGTCTTTCCAATCTTTCTGTACGGAGCTGAGACGTGGACGCTGAGGATGCGAGACCGTCGCAAGATTGACGCTCTAGAAATGTGGTGCTGGAGACGCATGCTTCGCATCCCGTGGACTGCGCACCGAACCAATGTTTCGATTCTAAAAGAACTCCAAATTAAAAAGAGGTTATCGTCGACTGTGCAAATACGTATCCTCAAGTTCTTTGGGCACATTACCCGTAACGAGGAATCTATGGAACGATTGGCGGTGCAAGGCAAAGTCGAGGGCAAAAGATCACGTGGACGCTCTCCTACACGGTGGACGGATCTCATCAAATCCGTCACACGATCCAGCATCAACGACAACTCCCACTCTGCAAAACACAGAGCAACATGGCGTCGCATCACGAAGGAGGCGGTGGCGCAATATTCTGACCGGCACATGACCACGACCACTCTGACAAGAGTGAACGACTAAGAAGAGAGAATTCACTACCTATTGTAATTTCTATTGGACACGATTCAGAACTGAAACGTTTTCAGAGAATCTGTGTGACCAAACTTAAATTAGAGATCCTGCCCCGCTTAGGCAAAAAAACTGACAAATCCTGCCATAGGCACAAAATGCCGAAATAATGCCCATATATCGACAACGCTGATCTGTCCTTTTTATGACATTGACAAGTTGGCGCTGCCTTCAATACAGGTAGTTCCAATTTTTGCCCCGCTGGAGAACGGGAGGGCGCTACTATGCATACTAAGTTCCTAGTTTTTGTCACAGGACTGTTCAGTGTTATTCCACTATACAATTTTGTATACTACTACGCGATATAATTGTTCATATTGACGTTTCATATTATGGTAACCATTCGACACACCGCACGAAATCAGAAACAAAATAAAATTGTGTCTCCGACAGTTTTTCTAGTCCGACTAATTACATATAAACAACTGACAAATAAAAATAAAGGTAGGTAATATAAACATTATGTTCCACACTTATGGTTTACAATGGAATGAACTACAAATTCGACTAGAGATTTTATGGGAAATCCTCGAAATTTTAAAATTCCTTCGTACTGTTTTTCTTTTGTCGATCCGCACCCTACTCATTTAAATAAATAAAAAAAATGGGTGCGTGTACTTATGTAGGCGCGTGAGAAGTTATCCTTCTTTGGCATCGTTTAAAATTAGTTTTTAATTGCATGCAAATAATTAATTACAATAAATTAATAAAAAGTCTGGAAAAGGACACAGTCAATAAAGTTCAGTTTTAATTTGAAAAAATAAATAAATAATCAAAATATTCAATTAAAATCGCTACTGAATATAATTTATTAGAACATATGTGATTTGCACTTGTATGAAACTCAAACACGTATTCCGAATATACAAACTAGAAACATGTGGATAAATATGAATACCTATAACTGTTACTTTATTACAAAAAATAAAATGTGGTTTTTGGTTCTACTACACCAATGGTCAAGAGATGGCGCTGTAGTCTCCTGAATCACGCTTTGGTTCCGTTGTTCCAGATTCATAAATACTTTTGATAGGCCTTCACAATGCAGTCGTTAGTAGGGGTGTCCACTCTGAAAAAACATCGATGTATTTTTTGATTCGATACATCGCAACTATACATCGATGTCATTCGATGTATCGGATGAAAACATCGATGTATTTTAAATATCGAGTACTTTTTCTGAAAATTTATTACAAACTATATACTAAATTACTTATGTGGAAAAATAACACTAAATAACCCGCAAAATTTTTGCTAGGTCTGTCAAAAAAATATTAGAAATATACTTCAATCTTAGTTTCGTTCACAAAACTAAAGAAAGAAAGAAAGAAAAAGTATTTAAAATAAATGTTCATAAACATAGAAACTCGTAGTTATTTTTTATTGTCACTGCACTGACTCTTGCGCAATGCTGCCAACATTGGGTCCATATCAGAGAATTCGGAATAATGATGCTTTCATAATAGTAATAAGTAAAATTTTACTGGTCAAACTTAAGTTATTTTACTGAGGTCGAATCAAAGAGGATATTATCACTACGTGGTCAAACTCTATTACCAATTCGATGTTTCTTTAAAACATCGATGCATCGAGTATATCGAAAAATTTTCAAAACATCGGATTGATTCGATGTTTTTCATTGCAAACATCGATGTTTACGATGCATCGATGTATATCGAATATCCCTAGTCGTTAGCACCCACTAAATAGAGATTCTATTTCTATTTTGTTGGTAGATTTTCTTTATGTGCGGTAAACACAAAAGTCGCTAAAGCCAACTTCATGCTGTTAAAATTTTGTGTTACAGTGATGCGCGCGCATCTTAAAATTTCACTCTCATCATTTTTTCATAACGCGCCTAAAGAAGTATAACTTCAAAAAAAACTTAAATTGCTATAAACTGCCAAATACTGCCAGATTTCTAAAACGTCAAACAAATATGCCACAGAGTAAAATAAATGGCTAAACCTGCCGAAAAGGCAGGATCCTGCCACATATGGTCACCCTGCAGAGAATTGAGAAACGTCATTAGGTGATTTTAATATTGCCAAAGTGAAAAATAAGAAAAAATGCGTTCAAATTAAATTGATTATTATCATTGTAATAAATTAATCCACAATGAACCATTTTGGCAGGATTTACCCTAAACTTATGCTTCCATATTAATACAGTTATTAAAGTCGATGTCGTTTTTAAATCCATAGAACAAAATGCAAAATTATTTTAAGGTGATGGAGGGAGATCGATCGATGTGGAAGAAGAAAATTTAGATGCGTTCACGTTTTTTTTTCTGGCATCCCACATCAGACGTTTTCAGCCAGCGACATTTTTCGTCGGCTGGTGATTTTTACTAGAAATAAGTCCACAAAAGTTAGTTTTCCAAGCTAAGTATATCTAGCAAATTAAAAAAATGTATTCCAAAAATTAATAAAGCATTTTTTCTATGTTAGTGTGAATTACTGATACGGCTGGTGCAGTGACAACCTTCTTACATAACTTGGATTTGGAGGACATAACCAAAGATTCTGGGTGTACTAAAGCTATTTCTTACAAACGATTTTATTCCAGAAGCCGCGAAAATGCTGGGTCGTGTCGTACCGGGTGTCACCACCCCGGTGGTCGCCGTGATCAACTTCCAACAGAACCGTAACATGGCTACATTGAAAGCCATTTCAATCAGATTGAAGTCTGTAAAGAACATCCAAAAGATTACCCAGTCCATGAAGATGGTGTCGGCTGCCAAGTAAGTTATAGCCTTGAGTTAATACTGTAATTATACACATAATTATGTAGGTATAATTTCCATCTAAGAGCAAGGCTGTCAAGTCTTAACTGTAGATATCTCCCATAACCATAAACTCTTTTAACAAGTACAATTTATTCATTTGTTTATGGTCTCTTGCAACTACATTCTTAATTTAAATTAAGACAATCCTGTTTAACACATCTATTTCATCTTTGTCAATTTTTCAAACTCTAAAAGAGAGAATGAGGCTTAGACATGCATGATGAACTTTTAAATTCTGTTTTTGGAACTTTGATGCAAGTGGCCCATAATCTACCTACCTTATTCTAAAAAAAATTTTTTTGTTAAACTAATGTTAAAAGTAGTTCCTCATTAAGTTGTATATCAAATTTAATAGTAACTGCACACTAAAGTGAGTGATCATTCTGAAGAAAAATGAAATCATGATGAACATAATAACATGGAGTCTCTTTAATAAGTATAACTATTTCCCCATTAGATATACTCGTGCTGAGCGCGACTTGAAGGCAGCTCGCCCATACGGAGAGGGTGCTGTGCAGTTCTATGAGAGAGCTGAGGTATGCAATATTTATTTATAAGAACAATCAGTAACGGTTAAAATACGATATGCTAATGAGGAGAATTTCATAAAAGAGCAACTAAGAGCACTGCTTCTAGTTCCCAGAGCATGCTTAAAATAATGCACCATTCCAAAAAAAATTACCTATATAAAAACAAAATTGAAATTAGAGCAAAAAAGAAAACATCAATACTGAAACACAATTAAATGAATAAATTAAGCTGTTTTTAAGTTTCTAAGCTGTTTAGTTTCAAAATTGATTCTAATAAGAACTAAAAATCATCATGTATCTGCTTTCCTCATAATAACTTAATTTATAATAATCTTATTAAAATAATAATGTAAAATTAAAGTGTGAATTAGTGTTGAATAAAGCTAAATTAAGTGTGATTGCTTTAATAATAAAGTTTTCTGAAATTAGGAGCTGACATTGGTGAATGAAAATATACTTAAATAGTGAGCTGTATTCATGTGTCCATAATGGTCAACATTTCATTTATTTATAGCAGCAACACAAATGAAAATTTGCGTGTATACTTTATAATTAATGTAAGTTGAAAATTAACACTAACAGTATATGCTTTCCTTTGTTAATTGAAGGCATACATTTGCAGGTGACTCCTCCTGAAGATGATCCGAAACAGCTTTATGTGGCCATGACCTCTGACAGAGGTAAGTAAATAAATAGAAATGCAATCTTCAGGCCCCTCTTTCCCAGTGGACACTTTGGGCAAGTGCCCAAGGCCCCGCGATCGATAGGGGGCACCCTCATATCAAATACAAAGTCCATAGTTCCATTTAAATCATCAAACAGGGGTCATTCCATTACCCTAATATGCCCAGGGCCTCAATAGGTCACAGACTGCACTGGCAATCTTATATATTCAAAAACTGCCTTTGAGTAGTCAATCTTTTCTGAGATGCTAAAATTTAATTTAAATTAACATAATGACGTGACATCATCATTGGCAGTATAAAATATTTCCCCTTCCTACAATTTTCCTATCATCTTGCCATCACTATAATGATTTTCACCGGTTTTGTGATGAACTGTAGAATTTTTGTTTTGTGCTTCAGAGACCTTTTATAACCAACACAACAGATATTTTAGTTTCTTGAGTTTCTGCTTTGAATGGGGTGAATTTTATTTTAACGCAATAAAATATAGCCTTACTCAGGGATAATAAAGCATTCTAAAAGCATTCTTCAAGAAGAATAATGAAAGAATTTTTGAAAATGGTCCAGTAGTTTTTGAGATTGGGTACAGACATAAATATTTATATAATATAAAACAAACCTTTTGTCTTTATAACATTAGCATTTAAAACAGGGACAGTATTTAAACAAAATGGTAAATGATCACCTACAAATACAATTGGTAGTCTTTAGATTAGGTTACTAAAATTGTATTTTTTTGTGATTAAATGTTTTTTTTATTATCATTTAAATATGAGCCATATAACAGGCATTAAATAAACATACTTTTCCCAGGTCTCTGCGGTGCAGTCCACACTGGTGTATCGAAAGTGATCCGTACCCGTCTGGCCGAGCCCGGAGCAGAGAACATTAAGGTGATCTGCGTTGGAGACAAGTCGCGCGGTATTCTGCAGCGATTGTATAGCAAGCACATTATCAGCGTGTGCCAAGAGGTAAGTTGATATCATATTGTCATTTATGCTGTACAAGCCATTTTAATTATGTTTTATTAAGTTTGCATTCCGAGTCGATGCACTCTAACCTGCTGACACAGTTGACCCAGTAATTGTTTTAAGAACAATATTTTATATTATATGACAGTGCAATAAAGGCATTCACATCATATTGACGTAGTTTAATAATTTTATTGTCTCCTGACATTATCCCGTGACTAATTGACATATTGACAGTCATTAGGGTCCTAGTAACTGCTCCTACATATGCCTTCTGGAGATGAATTGTTCAAATCATTTATAGTTAGTGCTAGCGTTGCACTGGATAATCATGTATTGATAATTATCATTGATAAAAATTTGGGATAAAGATAAATTCTACAAGGCAAAAGTCAAGCAGAAAGAGTAATAATATTATTAAGAAAACACACACATTGATTACATAGATGTCCAATACTAAATATAATTTTACAATAAACTAGCGGCCCGCCCTCGCTTCGCTTCGGTGTAGAGTTGAAGTGTAGACTACAGTTTTTGTTCTCAGACTTGTATTATACCCAATGACATTCATCTATAATTCTTCTTATACCTGCATGCAAAGTCTCAGCCCGATCGGTTTAAAATTGACAAAGTTTCATACAAACTTTCATTCCCTATTTTATCCCCTTGGGGGTAGAATTGATCAATATCCTTTCTTAGCGGATGCCTACGTCATAACATCTACCTGTATGCCAAATTTCAGCCCGATCCGTCCAGTGGTTTGGGCTGTGCGTTGATAGATCACTATGTCAGTCAGTCAGTCAGTCACCTTTGAGTTTTATATATATAGATGAATATAGTTATACTTTATACTGTATCCATATTAAACGGGAATGGGCGTTAATTCTGCATCACAGTTTTGTAAAACTATAGCAGATTTAACATTTCATGATTTTATGTAAATTACACTTGTTTCAAATAAAATTATTACTATAGTACCTTTATACAAAATAAAATAATAATAAAAAAAAAATGGGTGCGTGTACTTATGTAGGCGCGTGAGAAGTTATCCTTCTTTGGCATCGTTTAAAATTAGTTTTTAATTGCATGCAAATAATTAATTACAATATATTAACTAAAAGTCTGGAAAAGGACACAGTCAATAAAGTTCAGTTTTAATTTGAAAAAATAAATAAATAATCAAAATATTCAATTAAAATCGCTACTGAATATAATTTATTAGAACATATGTGATTTGCACTTGTATGAAACTCAAACACGTATTCCGAATATACAAACTAGAAACATGTGGATAAATATTATAAATATGAATACCTATAACTGTTACTTTATTACAAAAAATAAAGATGTGGTTTTTGGTTCTACTACACCAATGGTCAAGAGATGGCGCTGTAGTCTCCTGAATCGCGCTTTGGTTCCGTTGTTCCAGATTAATAAATACTTTTGATAGGCCTTCACAATGCAGTCGTTAGCACCCACTAAATAGAGATTCTATTTCTATTTTGTTGGTAGATTTTCTTAATGTGCGGTAAACACAATTACTTAATTAATTAGTTAAAATTTTGTGTTACAGTGATGCGCGCGCATCTTAAAATTTCACTCTCATCATTTTTTCATAACGCGCCTAAAGAAGTATAACTTCAAAAACACTTTCATTGATATGCATAATTTTTTTAACTGAATTCTGGATAATTATCACAATTAATTATCCCTGAAAATAATTATCTTTATAATTTGCAACCCTTGTTACATATGATCACTGAGATAATTAATTTAACTTTCTTATTTTGGGGTTTGCTAACAAACAATTGTTTCTCCCTTAGATCCGGCTTTATTCACATTTTAACTTTGTGTTAATTATCTATTATTAATATAGCCTTTTAATTCCTTTAAATTTCAATTTAATTTAAATATCAGGTCAATTAATTTAATGACAAACATGTCAATTATGAATTAAAAAAAAATGTCAATACAGATTTTTCTATTTTATAAGGACCCCTCAGCGTGTAAAGGCCTCCTCCATTTTACTCCAATTTTTTTCTATCTTTGGCATTGGTGATCCAGTCTGTACCAGCCACATTACCTATAAATTTTTATAATTTACTTAGTTTTGCATTTATAATTATATTTAGTGTTTGCTTACAAAACAATCGTTCCTCCCCAGATCGGGCGCTTACCGCCCACATTCCAGGATGCGTGCAAGATCGCGGGCGCCATCTTGACTTCCGGCTACGAATTCGCTTCCGGCAAGATTGTCTACAACAAATTCAAGTCTGTCGTCTCTTATCAGCAATCGGATCTGCCATTGTTCAGCCAGAAGGCTGTTGAGGTAATAACCTTTATATTTAAAATCTAGAGAAAATTTTACTAGAAAAAATTCCACGCGGACCAGGCAGCAGACGGGATTTGAACTTTTGAACCAGCACAAGGGAAGCGAAGGCGCTATCCGGGCGAATGCACTGACCATTGTGTTACCGCGACCCTGACGGCCGTGTCGAATTTTCTCTAGTCATTCTTAAGCTGCAAGGCAGCGCCATCTCTTCGCATTGTAGGTAAGCCACAATGTCGAATGAATACCTTTACAAGTATTAAACATTTGAAAGAACAAATAGCAATTATAGTTATATTTGTTATTTTTTAAGCATGCAACTGCTGGATATTATATGCTATGTAGAGAAAATTTTCTCTAGATTATAACTTTAAGCAGTTACATGCTAAAAAAATAACAAATATTAAAAAAATAGCAAATTCGGTCTGCGATCGTGAAAGTTAAGCAAATTTTACAATGGCACTCGTAGGATGGGTGACCGAAAACTTGTTATTTCGAGCTGCTTCGGAAGGCACGTAACGCTATTGGTCCCGGTTGCACCTGCAGTCGTTAGCATCCACCAATCCTCTAAATGGATTAATGGGCATACAATGCATCTCTATATCGAAATTCATCATAATCGGATCAGTCATTTAGGTGGGATTTATCTACTTCATATCTTACACATTTTGGTTTCTAATTATAATTTATGATCCTTATATAACTGTAACATACAAAAAGTAAAAAAAAAAACTAAGAAAAATATTTTAAGAATAAATAATTCATGCCTTACTATATTTTTGTCAAAAAAAGTACAAAATTTATTATAATTGTGCTGTCGTTTGTTACAAAATTAAAAGATGTAAGCTAAACTGATTCCAAACATCTCATTGTATTAATTCTAAACAAAGAGGAAATTTCATTAAACATTTATATATTTTCCGTTTTCTCTGCATACAACTTCTTTTCAATATAATAAGCTAAAGATCACATTTATTCCTAATACAGAACGCTCCCAAGCTCACGATCTACGATTCCTTGGACGCAGACGTGATCCAATCATACATGGAGTTCTCTCTCGCCTCTATGCTGTTCTACGCTTTAAAAGAAGGCGCTTGCTCCGAACAATCTTCTAGAATGACTGCTATGGACAACGCTTCCAAGAACGCCGGGGAAATGATAGACAAACTTACATTGACATTCAATAGAACTCGACAGGCCGTGATTACTAGAGAGCTGATCGAAATCATCTCCGGTGCCGCTGCGTTGGATTAAGAAAATAAACAAATCAGCGAAAAGCTCGCTTGGGTTCGAAACAATTGTATTTTCATCAAAACTCATTCGATATTATTTACTTATAAACTGAGAATATTACTCAATTAAATATGTAAAAGGTTATTAGTTTACGTGATCCCAAAGGCTTTGATGTAAATTAAGAGCTTTTATGTGTATTACGAAGGAAATAAATTTTAATTCCCAAGTGAGCGGTTACTATATTTATTGCATACTGCCGTTTCAACTTTTAACGTAATAACAATAGTGTGTACATGATTCGCCGACATTCTAAAACGAGTGTTTGGAGTTAATCCGTAGAAACACGCAATTTTTTCTTCACTGGCTTTAACACCTTCTACCGATTGGCTGGAACACTCGAGAGATTGATTCCTGTCTTGTTTGATGTTGATTTTTCAACGAATGTGGAATGTTATCCAGATAATGTACAATGAAATCGAATTATGTAAGGATCCAGTGGTATTTAGCAATAAAGAATATTGTTTAGATAATTTTGTTTTTTATTCATACACCTGATGATGATGTTTTCTCTAAATTTAAACACAACTACAAACTAAAACAGTGTAGATACATTAACTACGTCTATTTTGCTAACGACACGTGAATGTCAAACTTAATTTAATTGTAAAATTTATCGCTACATAAGTCATTTTATTTATTCTATTCTAAGTCAATTTTCGTTTCTAAATATTCTCTAAGTAAAAACATTTTTATTAGCCACATTTTAAGCTTTCTTTTAAATACCAGGCCACTCAAGTTTTGCGAAAAAAGTTTTATGTATAAGACACTGGTCACTTGTAATTATTTTGAAAATTTGGATTATTTAAAAGTGAACATACCACCGTTCGATTTTCAAATTTCCCTCCGCATTTTTTCGAGAGTCAATAATGTTTCTTGTTTCATTAAAAAATTGATCTGCATCGAGAACATTTTCGTGCTATGATTTTTTATGATTTTAAATGTGGCTTAATAAAGAAAAAACTTACTTTGAGGTAGGCATAATCAACCATATTAAAAACGAATAAACAATAAAAAATAATCGCTGCGGACAGGATTCGAACCTGTGCGGGTAGAACCCAATGGATTTCAAGTCCAAAACCTGATGAGTCATTTGATCGATTTCCAATGGATTTCAAGTCCAAAACCTGATGAGTCATTTGATCGATTTCAAACTGCTTTTATGGATGAAGGACCTTCAAAAGCAACCATCTACCGCTGGTGTAGCGAGTTCAAACGCGGTCGTCTCAGTTTGGGGGATGGAAGGATGGTCGTCCTAAGACGGCTGTCACCGAAGAAAGTGTGCTGGCAGTAAAAAAAAAATATTCATAAAAACAGACGAATTAACTTAAATACTGCAAACATTGAGCAATTTAATGTAATTTTATTCTTAATTGACTAATAAAAAATACAAGTACGTACTTAGTTAAATAAAAAAAATGGGTGCGTGTACTTATGTAGGCGCGTGAGAAGTTATCCTTCTTTGGCATCGTTTAAAATTAGTTTTTAATTGCATGCAAATAATTAATTACAATAAATTAATAAAAAGTCTGGAAAAGGACACAGTCAATAAAGTTTAGTTTTAATTTGAAAAAATAAATAAATAATCAAAATATTCAATTAAAATCGCTACTGAATATAATTTATTAGAACATATGTGATTTGCACTTGTATGAAACTCAAACACGTATTCCGAATATACAAACTAGAAACATGTGGATAAATATTATAAACTAGCGGCCCGCCCTCGCTTCGCTTCGGTGTAGAGCTGAAGTGTAGACTACAGTTTTTGTTCTCAGGCTTGTATTATACACAATGACATTCATCTATGATTCTTCTTATACCTGCATGCAAAGTCTCAGCCCGATCGGTTTAAAATTGATAAAGTTTCATACAAACTTTCATTCCTTATTTTATCCCCTTGGGATTTTCTTTATATTTTTTTCCGTAAGAACCTTGTACAGAGTATTAGAAAACTACAAAAAAAAAACAGCCAAATCGGTCAAGCCGTTTTCATGTTATGTCGTGACAACGGAAAACGGGTTTCATTTTTATATATATAGATATGAAAACAGTCTCTGTTCTAAATTCAAAACTCTTAACTTTTCCCGATGTTTGTTGTACGTGTTTCCCGCGCTAGGACCGCGAGCGGCCTCGCATGCGTACGGTGCGGCGGGCGACGCGGTAATGGCAGCTTCATGGTGTTAATTTTTTGTTACAGATGCGCGCGCATCTTAAAATTTCACTCTCATAATTTTTTTATAACGCGCCTAAAGAAGTATAATTTCAAAATTACAAGGAACGAAGAAAAATAAAATCCAACTTTACTGTGTGTAAAATTTTTATTTTCTAACTTACTCAAAATTCTATAACAGTCTTAACGTTAAAACATTATTCTAAGATTTGTGTTTCGTCACACAAAAATTTAAATCTTGATTAACAAATGAGCATGCTTCTCTTTGCCTCTGATATTTAGTTATATCATTCAGTTGAAACCGGATCGGTAGTTTTAAACTGGAACTGTTATGCAAACCAGATCTAACCCACTACTTTGGTCAGTCTTACATGGATTTTTGTCTGGTTTTGGAGTCGAAAATTTAAGATGAAACTGAATTAATATACCCCATACAGCCCATAGAAACAAACATTGAGCTAACATATTTCAGATTTTGTCCTAAACCTCTTTAAGGTTAATATTGCTAGAAATTCGACTCTACTGACCTTTGATGTTAAAAATAAAAACAACTCCAAAATTAAACAAAATCCGCCAAAGGAACAAATAGTCTATTAAACTCCATTTAACAGTTGTTTTACATCCTTATAATGTAAGTAAATTATATGCATTCAACGGTTTGATCAAGTCAGTATACCGAGATCCAAATAAAAATTGGTGTAGATTCCAATATGACATCTATAAAATCTAGTCAAATCTTTTTACTAGTTAAACGTGTCAAAAAGACATCTTGTGAGGATATTTATCTTTATAATATCAGAAAGAAATAAAGACAACATATTAGAATCACACTATTAGATCTTTACTTAGCTAATTTCATATATTATGATCTATTGATATAACGTTACTTAACTTTATTCCAAACAAACAAGAGATATCAAATACGTAAAATTAATACCTAAATTTCAAATATTTTACTAACGACAACATGAAATATAAGTAAAAGTTGGCAACACTGCAGTGTTCTTATAACATAACAGTATCTTTTCTACCAAATATTTTATAGTCAATCTAAGACATCTATTGTGAATTTGTGTCAGAGTAAAATTAGATGACTTGCATTCTAGTTAAGGTGCAGAGAGTTATTTATAATCTCTTATCTATTAGACAAGTCCGTCCGTCTGTCTGTGGTGTCGTTTCAGCGGCCAAACCGTAAGAGATAGATAAAGAGAATATTTAAGTTATAAGTTAAGAATAGTCTGATAAGACTACAAACCGGATTTGAGTAACGTAGCACTTCCGGCTTTCGAGAAATCAGGTTTTGGTGAACATTTGGTTCACTGGTTTGCTAGTATATTATACTTTTAATGTTAAAGCTTTTACACTTGGCATTTCTTATAACCAGAATAGGGTATTTGACAGTATTAAAAATAAAGAGCCAATTGTTAGCATCTGTGTTAATAATGAATATTGGCAGGGGTTTTCACTATTTTTACAAAAAAAAAATATTCATAATTTTACTAAAAACCCACAATAAATATAATAGTTTTCTAAACTAGTCACGTGACCCAAAACGCTTGGAATTGGCGGAGCCTAAAATGACGTCACACGCAAGTAAACTTCCGGTTAAAGTGGCATTACATTGTATCGTTTGACGTTTTAATAACAGTCGTGTGACGTCACAAACTAGTAAGACGCCATTTTGTCCAGAGAAACGTTTTCGCGGCAACTTGAAAATTTAGTTTTTGATTTGGTTATTTTTACTGAAATACACAACAGAATGATAAATATCCACTTTTTACGGACTCCATAAACAATAGTCCATAACGTGAGTTCCATTTCTAAAACTTGTCAAATACCCTATTCATGTAAAATGTAAAAGTGGACAAAAAGGTATCAGAGCGTAGTGGCGGATGTGAACTTCAAATTCGAATAAGCAATTGCCTTTTTGGGACACTTTCATTTCATAGAAAATATGGACATCATATTATGGATATCATTATTTTTTAAGTAACATATACATTTTGTACTACAAGGGATATTGTAATAAGTAGTTCTAATTCGAGATATATATAGTTCAATAAATCAATTACATTATTTTTAATAAAAAAACACTAACCCCCTAATTAATAATCGTAGAATAAGCTTGAATTAGTTAAACCATGTTTTGTCTCTGATCGTTGAATGACAAAATGGCATTTGAGTGACATCAACAAAACACGCCTATATATACACGCCAATAGTTACGCCTATTCTTAAGATTATTCCTTGTTTATTAATAAAGGGGTAAGTGTATGTCATGAATTCATATTCTATTCTATAGATAAAATAATAATCATACATAATATATTATTGCAAGTATTAAAAATAATCAAAGTATAAGTATGAAGTTATAATTTTATGAATGCTAATAAATTAATGTCATTGGGACTGTTTCTGACCAAATCTCTAAGGTTTGTGAAATCATAAAAAAATGTTTATATATTTCAAAGACAGTATTTAGGAATTGCTAATGTAATGGATATATGATGATGCTATTTACAATATGAACAGAGATGAAAACTTTCAAATTATTTTCCGAAATGTAACTCAAGTATACCTACTTCCGGAAATAACCCAAGAAACCATTAAGGGTGTATTCCGTAATATATGCCAGTATACTGGCCAGTGCTGGCCATACGTCATATTTGTTTTCCCGGTAAAAATATGGTAGCATACCAGTACAATATGGCGTCAGATTCGTGACGTCATTACCACTGGCCAGTATACTGATGTATATTTCGGAATACACCCTTAATTAATTTAAATCTAAAGGCGTGGACATGACCTAGCCTTTAGGACAATTAGAACAGGTCACACTCGACATATTGGTTTTTGCTACGACAAAGACGGAAGATGACTTTATTATATGTTATTATAAAAACACAACTTTTATTATTCAAATTTAGTTTTTCTCGTATTAAGATTTATTTTCAACTAGCGGCCGCCCGCGACTTCGTCCGTTTTATCTTTTTTTTCTAAAATAAAAGTAGCCTAAGTTGCTCCTTATAACACCGGTTACCTGCCAATAAAAGTCCCATCAAAATCGGTCCAGCCTTTTCAGAGATTAGCCGGAACAAACAGACAGACAGACAAAAATTGTAAAAAAAAATGTTATTATGGTGTATGTGCCGTATATATCTAATATATAAAATTCTCGTGTCGCGGTGTTTGTGGTTAAACTCCTCCGAAACGGCTTTCCCGATTCTCATGAAATTTTGTGTGCATATTGGGTAGGTCTGAGAATCGGACAACATCTATTTTTCATCCCCCTAAATGTTAAGGGTAATCCACCTTTAATTTTTTTATGATACATCATACAAAAATACATACAACCCTAAATTTTCACCCTTCTACCACCAACCCCTATTTTTTTATGGCGGTACGAAGTTCGCTGGGACAGCTAGTATTCATATATGCATGTAGTAAAAAGCGGTTATTTCAATATTACAAACAGAGACTCAAATTTTATTTATATCTATAGATTGCTGTCGAAGACAATTATTTTATAACGGAGCACATATTATTTTTCGTGATTCAGATAGCATTTAGTAAATTATTTTTAATCAAATTAAAAAAAGAGTGCTCTGTTTTTTTTTAGGTATTGCAGAATGAAATTTCGTTTCTCCGTGAAGATTGTTGCCTTAGAAACATCTATTCCTTTTCTTCGAAAGTTTTCATCTACGTTTTTTCTGATATTGATGGCGCAATTTTTACTAAATTTACTGAGCGACCAAAATCCTACCTAATGCCGTCACATCGCCATTACAATAATATAAGGCAAGCTACATTGTATAATACTCATGATTGCGTTATTAACATAACAATTAATGCGATAAAACAATATTTACAAGTGGACGCCGCCAGCGACTAAAGGTTATGCCTCGAGTGTGGATTGTTACCTGGAAATAAAAGTAACCATATTTAAATCTAAAGAAAAGTTTACTAGGAAAAAAAAATATGGTATGCATAAGCTCGAGCTCGAGCTCGATGGCGCAAGTGGTTAGGGCGTTCGGCTGCGATCGTTGAAGTTAAGCAACTTTCGCAGTGGTCGGTCATTGGATGGGTGACCAAAAATTTACTATCTCGAGTTCCTCCGTGTTTCGGAAGGTACGTTAAGCCGTTGGCCCCGGCTGCATCTGCGGTCGTTAGCACCCGCCAATCCGCACTGGGCCCGCGTGGTGGGTCATGGCCCAATCTCCCTATTCCATCCATAGGGAAGGCCTGTGCCCCAGCAGTGGGGACATTAATAGACTGATGATGATGATGATGAATGGTCAGTGCATTCGCCCAGATTGCGAAGGGTGCGGGTTCGAGTCCCGTCCGCTGCCTGGTCCGCGTGGATTTTTTTCTAGTAAACTTTTCTTTAGATTTAAACTATTATTATTATTATTGATTTAATGAGTTAAAAATAAATGACAGAATTATAAAATGTCCCCATACGATATCCAACACATTTAATGATTATTTTGTTTCAATAGGAAAAAATAACGATGACAATGATTATAGTAAACCAGGACGTTCTGTAATAAATCCCGCATTACAAACAATGTTCTTACGCCCAATAGAGCAAAAAGACACTATAAATATCATTAAAAATTTGAAAAATAAACACAGTTTTGGCATAGATGATATACCACCAATTTTGCTTAAACAATGTGCTGATGAATTTTCAATGCCCTTAACTAATTTGATAAATCAGAGCTTTAAAGAGGCTATTTTCCCAGATAAAATGAAAATATCATTGGTTAAGCCTGTACATAAAAAAGATGACAAAGGCACTCCGAGTAACTACAGACCAATATCACTCCTTCCAACGTTTTCCAAAATATTTGAAAAGGCGATGAGTATACAATTATATAAATTTCTAGAAAAATACAACATTCTTGATGAAAGCCAGAACGGATTTCGTAAAAATAGATCAACTACATTAGCAGTATTCAAATATATCCAAATGGCACTTCAACAAATAAACGATAAAAAACTGGCGATAGGTCTTTTATTAGATATGAAAAAAGCATACGACAAAGTTTCGTACAGTATTTTGTTAAAAAAACTTTATGGCTGCGGAATTCGGGGCCCAGCTTATTCATGGTTCAAGTCATATCTGAGTAACCGAAAACAAATTGTACAAATCGAACATTTCGACGAACAGAAGAATACTATAGAAAAAGTGAAATCTGCTGTAAGAAATCTCACATGCTCAATTCCTCAAGGCAGTGTGTTAGGCTGTTTATTATTTATTATCTATATTAATGACCTCCCAAAAATTTTAGACAATGATTTAACATATCCAATATTATTTGCTGATGACATATCTATCTTTGTTCCGTAGCGTAACAGATTTTTTAATAAAGCAACACATATTGGAAGATTGTATTTTTTTCTTTTTTTTTATTTATGTATGGGGTAGGTGACAAACCGTATTTTCGTTCTGAGCCTACCACTGTGCCTTGTGTGTTGGTACGACTTTACGGCCGACGCCGGCACCAATGTGCGAGTAGTTCACTTCGAGTCCCCGACGTGTAAGCAGCTATCAACAGCTCTAAACGAATTTCCGTTACATCAAGTGAGAGTACCCATTTTCTCTGGAAGATATCGTGAACCTTCTGACCTGTGGACTCCTATGTGCGATACATTGCCGGCAATAGTTTCCCAAGAGCGTTGACGAACCCCGTTCTGAAGCCTAGCCCTAGGTACCCGTGGCGGTGTAAGGAGCGTTTGCGGTAAGTCGCCGAACCCCGGCTTTTATCATACATAAATTTCTTTGATCCGTTCGAACCGGATTGATATCTTCCAATTGTGTTGTTTTACAGTATTACGTACTTTCTACAACTTATTTTCAAATACGACAAATTCGAATCAGCCATCTTTGTTACGCAAAATGTCTGTCGAAGAATCGCCGTGTGAACAAGATTTGTTCGAAACGGAACTCATCCTTGATGATTTAAAACGCACTCTCCAGTTCGCAGCGACAGATGTTCAACAATTTCGCTCGCGAACTACAGATTTAAATTCTCATCAACGTAAATTTAATAAAATACAGTCCAAAATTGAAAAAACCTACATGAAATTAAAAACATTTAACAAGGAGGAACAGATTAAGATTCGTAACGATTTTAACGATCTTTACTACGCCATTATTACGCATTTAAATAATTTAAAGATGATGGATGAGGAGCAGCGACGCATGAGTCGTCCGTTATTATCACCGTTAATTCAACCACAAGTTCATAGCAAAAATTTACCTACCTTGCCTTTGCCTAATTTCTATGGTGACCCTACCGATTGGCCATCATATTTTGATTTATTTCGTTCTTTAGTCCACCTGAACAATGCCTATACAGATGCGGAAAAATTTAGATATTTGTTACTCACGGTACATAAGGAACCGCACAATTTAATAAAGTCGATTCCTATCACGGATGAGAACTATTCAGTAGCCTTGGAAATATTGATATCGCGGTATGAGAATAGAAGGGTTATTGCCACTAAGCATCTCGACAAAATTCTCGATATTGAAACGTGCACTGATAAATCAACAAATAGTATACGTAATTTATTAAACGTTTACCAAGAAAATATCAAGGCATTGGAAATTATGCACTTTCCCGTGAAAGATTGGAGTTTTTTGTTACTTAGTATTTTATTACGTAAAATACCTATGCACATTCGAAAAAACTATGAACGTTCATTAACGAATTCATCCGACATTCCTGATGTTAACACATTGATTTCGTTCCTACAGCGAGAAATATCGGCGGACGAAATTATTAATTCCACTTGTGGGCAGTCGAATAATTTTGCCAATCCGCGCAGCCGTTCGAATCCTAACGACAAACCGTCACCGACGCAGGCGCCGCATGCGCATCGTTCATTCCGTTCGTTAGCTGCTAACATCAAATCAGTTTCGAATCCGTCAATCAATAATCGATCTAATGAACAGGGTTTTAAGAGTTGTTTATGTTGTAATGCTCAACATACGTTGACAAAATGTACGCAGTTTTTAAACTTATCCCCACAAGATAGATTTGCTTTAGTACGAAATAAAAATATTTGTTATAATTGTTTGCATTTTGGACATGATGTTAATCAGTGCAATTCAAGTTTTGTTTGTCGTACGTGTCACAAACGACATCATAGTCTTATTCATTTTTCTAACCAGTTAAATCAGTCGCCGTTCATTAGTAAAATAACTGCAAATAATGTTGTCTCGCTTCCACCTACGGTGCAGTGTGACACACCGGTCATCGCTGCCTCTCATGACTCATCGCCTTTAGCTTCCAACGTTGATAACGCTGTTCACAATTGTTGCGCTTCCAATGCGCCGTTAGTTCGTACGACTACGGTGCTATTGTCTACGGCGCTAATCGATGTATACGTTGGTGAGGCGAAACTTTCAACCGTTCGCTGTATTATAGATACTGGCAGTCAAGCTAGTTTTATGACTGATAGTTGCGCGCAGCGGTTGGGAATGATAAAACGTAAACAAGACATTGCAGTTTTCGGAATCGGCGATACTGAGGCGACGCGTTGTAGGGGTTTTGTTTCTTGTAATATTGCGCCTAAGGGTAAACAACAACCCTTATTACCAATTAATGTTTTAATTTTAGATAAATTAATTTCACAAATGCCAAGTGTACAGTTACCGTATAAAGGCTGGTCTCATATACAAACACTTAACTTAGCGGATCCTACTTTCCATACCCCGCAGCCAGTTGAAATGTTATTAGGTGCGGATATGCTACCCTGTGTTCTTTTAGGCGACGTTATTACGGGCGCGCCTGGAACTCCGATGGCGGTAAATAGCATTTTCGGTTATTTATTGTTAGGTAAGCTCGATGTTGAACACTCTCCGTCGAATATTAAAGTATGTTTTAGTTCATTCGACAATTACAACCTTCAGAGATTTTGGGAGTTAGAGTCCCTTCCTGAAAAACGGAGTTACACTCCTGATGAGGAATTATGCGAATCCTTTTTTCAAAAGACGCATACTCGCGATGAGACTGGGCGATATGTGGTTGCCCTGCCCTTTAAATCGGAGGCTCCCTCTCTTGGAGAATCTCGACAAATTGCATTAGCGCGGTTTCGTAAACTCGAATATAGACTCGAACGTAGTCCGAAGCTCAAAGCTGACTATCACGCGTGTCTTCAGGAATACATTGACATGAATCATTTGGAACCCGTTGAGGGCGAGGCGCTTCTAGGGAAACATTATTATATTCCACACCACTGCGTAGTCAAGGAGTCTAGCGTGACGACTCGCACTCGCGTAGTTTTCGACGCCGGGTGTAAGACTACTAGTGGCTACTCACTCAATGACACTTTACTGACTGGTCCCAAGCTTCACTTGGACATAGGTAATGTTATTTTAAAATTCCGAGTTCACGCAATAGCATTCACTGCTGATATTAAACAAATGTTCAGAAACATCCTGGTCCGAGAGGAAGACAGGGATTTTCAACGTATTTTATGGCGACAGTCACCCGAAGAACCCGTTCGTGACTATCGTCTTCGCAC
This sequence comes from Chilo suppressalis, assembly GCA_902850365.2. Taxonomy (NCBI): domain Eukaryota; kingdom Metazoa; phylum Arthropoda; class Insecta; order Lepidoptera; family Crambidae; genus Chilo; species Chilo suppressalis. The sequence goes on from OU963916.1 coordinate 15,790,252, forward strand.
GGTCACCTTCGGTGTGAATTGTTCCCCATATCTCGCTTTGAGAACTGTCCAACAATTGGCTTGTGATGAGGCCGAGCGTTTCAAACTTGCTTCTCCTGTTTTGTTAAACGATGTTTTCGTTGACGACGTCACATCGGGAGCGTCTACGATCCCTAATGCTTTAGCGCTGCAGCAGGAGCTTATTGATATTTGTAAGACGGCTGGTTTCGAATTACGCAAGTGGCATAGCAATTCTCCAGCGCTACTCTCAACTGTTTTACCGACAGAATCTCATGGTGAGCGGCCCGATGTAATCGCTTTTGCCGAAATGGAGAAGGATAAGCAGGTGAAGGTACTCGGTCTCCAGTGGAACCCTGGATCGGATTCTTTTAACTTCAATGTACAAGTAATAACATCCAATTTATGTACGAAGCGAGTTATTCTTTCCGAGATAGCAAAAATATACGACCCTTTAGGTCTTTTATCCCCAGTCACATTGTATGCCAAACATTTGATCCAACTTTTGTGGATAGCTAACATAGATTGGGATGAAGCGCCACCCATAGACATTGTAAATTCATGGCATGCATTTATTAATCAACTACCGTTTATTTCCAAAGTATCATTTCCCCGTCACATATTTCCGGAACATAAATCAATTCAAATTCACGGATTTGCTGACGCTTCGGAGAAGGCTTATGCAGCCTGTGTCTATGTACGCCTTACGGGTAAGGACGGGCACATTCGCACTTCACTTATTATGGCGAAAACTCGCGTATCTCCACTTCGTATACTTTTAACGATCCCGCGCCTCGAGCTGATGGCAGCCCTATTATTGTCCAAGCTTTTACAACAAACATTAGATATATTCTCGGATTACGTTATTATTGATCAAGTTTATGCTTGGTCCGATGCGGCCATCGTGTTAGCGTGGCTGCGATCACCACCACACGAATGGAAAACGTTTGTTTCGAATCGGACTAGCGATATACTTTCACGCGTTCCTGCTGAACGTTGGCATCATGTTCCGTCGGCAGACAACCCTGCAGATGCTGCATCTCGTGGCATGCTGCCTGGTGCGTTTGTCGAACATGACTTATGGTTCCATGGTCCATCTTGGCTCCGTCAAGATCGAACTCACTGGCCCTCGTCAACAGTAGATTATACTACAGAGGAGGAAAAGCGTATCAAGGTTTCGGTTAGTTCAAATTTAACTTCAACAGCTCCTATACAGGACGTGGATATTATTTCTCGATTTAGTAGCTTAGGAAAGTGCGTTCGAGTAACGGCTTTAATATTTAGATTTTATTTTAAATGTAAAAAATACAAAAAATCTTATTCGGACTATGTAACAGTGCCAGAGTACAATTTTGCTTTGACTAGACTTATTTCTTTAGTTCAACAGTGTGTATTTAGTGATGATATTAAAAGCATTTCACTAGGAAAATTTCCCTCTAATAAATTACGACGCTTAACACCATTTTTAGATGATAATAAATTATTACGCGTGGGTGGTAGATTACATAAGTCTCTTTTATCGTACGATTCTAAACATCAGTTAATTTTGCCGAAAAAACATAATTTGACTAATCTTATTATTGACGATGCGCATATAAAATATTTGCACGCCGGCCCACAAACCGTTCAATACTTATTATTGCAGCGATATTGGATTCTATCTAGTCGAGATATAGTGCGTCAACGCATTCATCGCTGCGTTACTTGTTTCCGCGCGCGCCCCGCTCGTAACCAGCCGCGCATGGCACCACTGCCGGTGTCTCGTTTGCGTCCCGCGCGACCATTCATTAAGACCGCTGTCGATTATGCCGGTCCATTTTATGTGCGTGCAAATAAGGTGCGTAATGCAAAGGTTATTAAGTGCTACGTCGCGGTTTTTGTCTGTATGAGCATAAAGGCCATACATTTGGAACTTGTGTCTGAGCTTTCCACGGAAGCTTTTCTGGCCGCTCTCCGACGTTTTACCTCGCGCCGAGGCTTATGTACCGACATCTATTCGGATTGCGGAAAGAATTTTATTGGGTGCAATAATTATTTAAAGGATTTGTATGCATTCTTGCGCAGTAACGCTGTCCAGAATCAATTAAACGAGCTTACACTCCAACAAGGCATAACGTGGCACTTTCAGCCTCCGTATGCCAGTCATTTCGGTGGATTATTTGAGGCGGGTGTCAAAAGCTTTAAACATCATTTCTACCGTGTAGTTGGCACTCGCACTCAAACTTATGATGAGATGCACACTCTTCTCTGCCAAATAGAGGCCGTGTTAAATTCGCGTCCGCTTTGCGCCACGAGTGCTTCACCGGAACCGCTTCCCCTAACTCCATCACACTTTTTGATAGGAGAACCTTTGACTTCTTTGCCTGATGTTTCCTTGGTGGATGAGAATCCTAATCGTCTTACACGGTGGCGTTGGGTTCAACAATCCGTTCAGCATTTTTGGAAAAGATGGAGTAAAGAATATTTACACGAAATGCAGCAAAGTCAAAAATGGTTTTCTGATCGAGGTTCAAGTATCCGTGAGGGTACTGTTGTAGTGGTGAGCGACGACAATCTCCCGCCTCTGCAATGGAAAATTGCGCGTGTTCATGCTCTTCATCCCGGATCTGACAACATAACTCGCGTCATAACACTACGTAGGGGTAGTACTCTTTTCAAGCGGCCCGTTGTTAAGGTGTGCCCGCTTCCTATTGATTAGTTTATATCGTTACGAATCAAATCTTAGTACTTAAGTTTTTTTTTTGCATTCTCTCTAATATTTTTTTTTTATTTTCATTCATTGATTCAAGTTAAAGGCACTTACGTCCCTTTAAGGTGAGCGGCATGTTCCGTAGCGTAACAGATTTTTTAATAAAGCAACACATATTGGAAGATTGTATTTTTTTCTTTTTTTTTATTTATGTATGGGGTAGGTGACAAACCGTATTTTCGTTCTGAGCCTACCACTGTGCCTTGTGTGTTGGTACGACTTTACGGCCGACGCCGGCACCAATGTGCGAGTAGTTCACTTCGAGTCCCCGACGTGTAAGCAGCTATCAACAGCTCTAAACGAATTTCCGTTACATCAAGTGAGAGTACCCATTTTCTCTGGAAGATATCGTGAACCTTCTGACCTGTGGACTCCTATGTGCGATACATTGCCGGCAATAGTTTCCCAAGAGCGTTGACGAACCCCGTTCTGAAGCCTAGCCCTAGGTACCCGTGGCGGTGTAAGGAGCGTTTGCGGTAAGTCGCCGAACCCCGGCTTTTATCATACAATCTTAATTAAATGTAGTAAAGACTCTGACCCTAATATTGACATACTCCGTACAATAGAAAATATATCGCACTGGCTCACAGAACATAACCTGGAAATTAATTGCAAAAAAACTAAAGTAATAGAATTTAAATCGTACAAAACTAAACCTTTAAATCTTGGCGTAAATTTTGATGATATCCAAATAGATTCAGTAGACACTTTTAATCTCCTCGGATTGATAATAGACTCAAATATTAACTGGAAGGGCCATATAGACCACATTAAATCGAAATTGTCCAAATTTACATATGCACTATTCGAAATTAAGAGTAGCACAAACGTAGATACTGCTCTAGCAGCATACTACGCATATGCATACTCCTGGCTTAAATATGGAGTCATGCTTTGGGGCAACAGCGTTAATGCAGGGCAGGTATTTATACTCCAAAAGAAATGTGTGCGAATCCTTGCTCAAATTAACAATATGCAGAGTTGCAGACCTTACTTTTTAAAATACCAACTACTAACTTTACCATCGATTTACATACTGGATAATTGCTTGTTTATTTTTAAACATCGCAATAAGTTTATCCGTGTTCAAGACACACATAATACTAGCACTCGCAACAAAAACAGGCTGTATATACCTCCTTCACGCATAAAGATGCTAAACACCAGCCCCTATCATATGGCTATAAAAATATTTAATAAATTACCATCACAAATACGGGATGAACAGGAACTCCCTATATTTCACAAAAAACTAAAAAAAAAAATTAACCGATGAATGCTTCTATTCTATCGAAGAATACTTTAATAAATTTAATTAATTTGTATTTTTTTTTCAATTGTTTTTGTTTTGTTAAATTATGTTATAATGATGGTATCACCCAAACCTTACCTTATCTTACAATTTTATAATTTATAATATCATAATAATAATATAAATGTTTAATTATATATTATTTGTTATACCTGTACAAGGTGACTAAGTCATAAGATGCTATGTATTATGTTTAAGAACTTATGTAACACTTAGTTTGCAAATAAAGAGTTTGAGTTTGAGTTAACGATTTTATTTTTTCATCGTTTACCCCATTGTGTCGGATGTCATTGAATAGGTCCTTTAAAATTACTCAAGGGTTCCTAACACTATTTTTCGATTTAGGGATCTGTTTGTGAAATATTGAACTTTAAAGTGCAAATTTTTGGTCGTGCAGGGCGTCCAAAAGCAAAACAATTAGCTTAAAAACTATATGAAATGAAAGCAGAACTATTGGCTTAAAAACTATATGAAATGAATGTTCAGAAATAATTTTAATTTAATAAATCAATAATAATAAATAGTTACTTAATGTATTATGTTAAATATGAGTCTTTGTTACTTGAAATAAATAAATATATATATATCTACCTGTCTCACTCTGGCAGTCGCGGCGGGTTGCTATATATCTATACAAATTTATGTGTGTGCTACAGAGATAGCTATATACATAGAGGTATAAGAATGGAGTGGGGAAGGCGGCTCTAAAAGTGTCCGTCTAGTAGAAAGAGAAAGAAGATGAGAGACCGCTAGCTATCTCTCTCTCTTGTGAAGCATGCGCAGGCGTCTGTCCAATAGTTGGTGCAAGCATCACATCGAAATAGTAAGATGGTTACGGTTGTCAATGCGCATGCGCGGTTAGAGAGAAAGCTAGCGGTCTCTCATCTTCTTTCTCTTTCTATTAGAGGGACACTTTTACTTGTAGTAGAGTCTATATCTCCCCTACTCTATTCTTATACCTATATGGCTATATATCTATACAAACATATGTGTGTGCGTGTGTGTAAGTGCGTCGATAAAAAAGTTTCTAAATAACGTTTTACTTTGATCTTTAATATCTCCATAACCATAAATTTCCCAGGTATGGGACCAGAAAAAAAAATTATCGTCATGATGTGGAAAATACGTGGCCTTAGACTTCGGTAAAGGATTTTTTACACCCTGTATAAAAGGGCCCCATATACGGAACGATTCGTCGTTGCGATCGATCTGAAGGAAATCGTCAACGATTCGTCGTTGCGATCGATCTCAAGGAAATCGTTAAGATCAATACAGACAATTGGTACAGATCAATCGTACCGTATATGGGACACTGACGATCGATCGTTTACGACATTTATGATTGTCCCGTATATGGGCCCCTTAACATCTATACTCATATATGTGTGTGCGACAGAGATAGCTATACATATATCTACCTGTCTCACTCTGGCAGGGTCTGCAGACGCGGAGGAGTGCGCCATACTGCCGAGGATGTCCGTTTCAATCGGGATCTGTCTATATTCGGGAAGATTCCGCGCAAATCTGGCGTTTGTGCTCTAACACCGAACCAACGGTCTATATGAGAGTTGGACACTAGAGATTGGACGCAGAGGAGAGCTTTGCGAGCCTGCGAACGAAAAAGAAATCAAGATTTAATATTAAAAATTTAAATAAATAAAACTAGTTTTAACGGGTTAATGCACGAAACTTTATTTATTTATTGACGTTTCGCAGCCTTTTCAGGTCTGCATCGTCAGCATTCTAAATAAATAAAGTTTCGTGCATTAACCCGTTAAAACTAGTTTTATTAAATGAGTGATGTGCGTGAAAACCTAAGAAACAAATATGTTAAATAAAGATTATATTATTAGAACAGGTAACAACAGATCGCTCGCTTCTTCAAAAGTTTAAAGTCCACTTGCAGCTATTTTGCTAAATCTTGATCCAACTAAAAATAGCTTACACCTAAAGAGAATTATCAAAATGTAAAAATATCAATGTCAATTTGATATTCTTGCAAAGGCAAAATCCCCTTTTGCCATATATTCCTACCGAGTCACACCGATAAAGATACTCCTTATAAACCTGTTCCTACACCAAGTAGAAATAAGTTTCTAGGGTTTCTTTATACGATTAACTAGGTGTGCGGTTTCTAAAAAAAATGTTTAAGTAATATAAATAATTCGCATATCTAACAAACAGTGCATCTTAAGGTCTATTTGCAGCAAATTCGCTTAATCTCGATTCAGCTAAAACTAGCCTTATCCTATAGAAAAATTGTCAAAAACTTCAATGTCATTAGACATTATTTAATGGGCTAAATCGTATCGAGTAGTTTTAGTTAAACTAAGATTTAGCAAATTTTTTGCAATGAATGCCCGTGGAGCTCGATGGCGCAAGTGGTTAGCGCGTTCGACTGCGATCGTTGAAGTAAAGCAACTTTCGCAGTGGTCGGTTATTGGACGGGTGACCAAGAATTTATTATCTCGAGCTCCTCCGTGCTTCGGAAGGCACGTTAAGCCGTTGGTCCCGGCTGCATCTGCAGTCGTTAGCACCCACCAATCCGCACTGGGCCCGCGTGGTGGGTCACGGCCCAATCTCCCTATTCCATCCATAGGGAAGGCCTGTGCCCCAGCAGTGGGGACATTAGTAGGCTGATGATGATGATGAATGCCTTGAATACCCTTTATATTTGAGGAAAGAATGCCCTTTATATTTTCTATTTTAGATTCTTTAGCAAAATGGCCAAGGTTTTCGCACATATAGGTTTAATAAAATTCAAAGTATTTTCTCAAATGACTGTTTTTAACATGTCTAAAGGATGCCAAACAAAGCATATTGTAAGCGGCCACCATAGCCTACAGACGCTTCATCACCAGCCTATTAATGTCCCCACTGCTGGGTACAGGCCTTCCCTATGGATGGAATAGGGAGATTAGGTCATGACCCACCACGCGGGCCCAGTGCGGATTGGCGGGTGCTAACGACTGCAGATGCAGCCGGGACCAACGGCTTAACGTGCCTTCCGAAGCACGGAGGAACTCGAGATAGAAGATTTTTGGTCACCCATCCAAAGACCGACTACTGCGAAAGTTGCTTAACTTCAACGATCGCAGCCGAACGCGCTAACCACCCGCGCCATCGAGCTCCTATAGACGCTTGCAATACCAAAAATATCGTTCGAACCATTGCCTACCCTGACCCAATCCCCTACCCCGTGGAGCCCTGGAACCTTATTCACCGACAGAAACACAACAACACCAACAGGTAGTGTTATTTTAGTGGTCTTCTGTAAGGTAAAATTAGAGCGAAAATCCGCTATGACCTACCTCTCTTAAACCGTAAATAATTGTATTTTAATATTTAAAGGTTACTATGTGGAATAATAAAGTCAAATATAGTAGGTACACTGTAGTTTTATTTACGACGACCTCCGTGGCCGAGTGGTTTGTACGCCGGGTTTCATGGTGTCGCCGACTCGAGAGGTCCCGGGTTCAAATCCCGGTGGGGGCAGATGTTTGTGTGATGAATACGAGCATTTGTACTCCACTCATGGATGTTTAATATGTACTTCCATATAAATATACTTATATATGTACAGTATATGTATTCTATCCATTACCCTAGCATCCCATGGCACAAGTCTTATAGTGCTTACTTTGGGGCTAGGCTAATTGGTGTGAGTGTTGGAAATATTTATTTATTTATTTATATTTTTTTTTCTCACTGATATTACACAACCCTTATACAAATTATCCTAGATACAAAAATGTATACGTACTAATTAAGGGTAAGGATGAAACGACACCATCTAGGTATTGATACTTTTACTCGATACTGTATCGGTCATTAAGTATCGATGCCTGCTCAGTATCGAATAAAAGTATTTAAAAAAATTTAACGAACGATATTACAATTGCATATTCTGTTACAGTTTTAATTTAACGAAAACAAAATAACGGCTCTCGCCAGGCGATGAACGAATAACTGACAGAATAAATTGGAATAAATATAAATCATACGCAAGGCTGCCAACTGAGCAGTAGAAAAAATGCGTTCGCGAAACAAAAATTCCAACTATACACCTTACCATAGAGTAAATAATCTGCCTATAGAGTTTTTTTGATACTTCTCAGTGAGTGACCGACCGAGTACTGATACAAGTATTTACTTCACGATACTACTTGTTACTCAGTTCTAAAGTATCGATACTAAAAGTACTTGGTATCGAAAGAAAAGTATCGAGTAGTTACTTGTATTTACTCGTATCGTTTCTTCCCTAAGGGGACTACGAAGGGCGACTGGTTCAATCGCTCGCAGTAAATGTTTAGTTAACAATACTGTTTCCCTATAATTTTTTTTTTTTTGTGAAATTTACAACAATCACACATATTCCTACATGAAAAAATATTTTTAACATTTTGGAGGCCTATTATGATCATCCACTTTGTAACATCGAATCCATCTGAATATGTACCTATGTGCTCAAGGAAAACCAATTTAACATTAACATAAAAATACATGTGTCTACACATAAATATAATTAGATATTTTTACATAAATACATATAAATAAAAGGACATTTATATGATTATATAAATATGAGGTCAATCGTGCATTTAATATAACATAAGGAAAAAACAAATTGCAGTTGCCTCTTCATAAACCCTGCCTCTAAATTATGAACAAAGAGCAAATTTTAAAGCAATTAAACTGCTAGATGTTTAAATGTAACTTAATAAATAATACCTTAGAAGTACTCCACAGTGGTACCGGCCTATCCACGGCCTCCTCCTCTTCATCAGAGTTGAGATACTGAAATCCATCTGCCATGTAAACGGGCTCCATAGCGTATTTGCCTGGTGTTCCGGGGGTTTTCAATGGCGTATGATGCACTGAAGAAAAGACTTAAATTAATCCCTATTTTCCTAGGGACGTCTTAAATTGAGCGTTGTTGTAGCGACGACATCTCTATGCCTCACAACTAGGGTTACCATTTAGGAATTTCAAAAGTCCTGTCATTTCAATAAAAGTCTCGACTTTTTAGTCACAAAATGGTATCATTAATCACTTAGTTACAATGGTATGGTATTAAAATCAATATAGTACTTTTATTATTCATATCCAATGTAATTTAAAATAGTCTAAAAGTCCGGAGATCTCCGGACTAATCTGAACGGATGGTAACCCTACCCACAACGGATGGAGGAAATAATCACTCGCCATCTTCAAGAGATGGCGCTACCGGCGCTGCGATCAATAAGTATGGCAGCCTACATCGCGCAAGTGAAATTCATGTTCAATGCCCGACCAACATCAGTCGGGCCTCCGCCCCCGAGCTACCATCACGAAGTTCAGAGGAAGATCTTCCCCTTTGGCCTTCCTAAGTTGTTAAGCTTAAAGCGACCAGCGGGCATTTTGAAGGAAAATAAAATTTAAATATTAATCCCATCAATAATTATAAAGTTTAGTGACCATGAATGTCTAAAACGAAAAATTGTCCTACGTACTGATGTAAAAAGTAGACGTGAGCTCATAGACATTTGATTAATAGGTATTTGAAAAAACTATCGGTGAATACTGTAAAGTAAATTATAATTATAGTGCGTAAAGTGTCGTTTTTTCGAAAGGTATATACAGGGTGCTACAGAATTCCGAAATAAAATTTGTAGGTATGTATTCCGAAATAAAAATTTGTAGGTATCTGAGCGGGGCGCAGGGGCGCCTCGGGGAGAGAGGGGGGTCTGTTTAGGTAGTTGTAATCGTACGCATTTATAGGGTTGTCATAGGCAGGTGTAAAACGATATTTTTATTAATTTAATTAGAAAATAAAAGTGGTCTGAAAGGCGTCAAACTTTCGTAGGTAATTCTATACAAGGAACACAACCAAACCCTAAAGTTTTATTTCGGACTTTTGTCACACCCTGTATATCAATGTTTGTTAATTTAACGCATTTGAAACAAATTTTGTTCTAATACATACTTACTATAAACTGCTCTAATAGAAAATATTTGTTATATTCAAATGCATGGTCGGTAATATAGTCGTCTTTTTTCCTCGGAGTTTTACTGCTATATTGTTAACAGCGCATTCAGAATTGCGGGTAGAGTCAAAGAAATACGGTCTATATTCCTCCGCATATAGCAATAAGTCGTAAAATTTTAAGAGCTTGCATTTCCAACTGTCATAACTCTGACACTTGCGTTTTAATTTAGACCTTATGTAGTATGCATGCAAAGGTGACTTTCAATGTTTAAATAATGCCTTATATTGTTTTTGACCACGCGATCATCTTACGGAGCTCCGTGGATCATCCAACGTACCTTTTGGACAGGTTTCGACCACGATTTTGTCCGTGTTGTTGTATCTATGGTATAAAATAGTTTTTTACGGGTTATATGCACTGAATTTATTTATTTATTGACGTTTTGCAACCTTTTCAGAAATGCGTCGTTGGAATAATGATTTTTTATTTACTTTGTCGAGCTACCTACGAAAGACTTTTATTGAGCGCTCGGATATTTTATTGGAATCTATCTATGGTATTTAATATCATTGGCTGATGATAATGATGAAACTTACGTTTATCCATTTCGAGTCGATGTTTCAATTTCTGTTTCTCGATGTACTCCTTTTGTCTCTTCTCAATCTCTTTCGCCATTATTGCCGCCTCTTTCTTCATGCTGTTGACAATATTTTAGTTATTTTGACAATATCTAGTTATTTTAACACTGTTTTAGGCGGTTTTGATTAAAAATTATTTGAGATTCAAATGCAACGGGCCCGAAACCTCTGGACTGTAAAAAAAAAGTTTGGCCAGATGCGTAATTATACCTTCATGTTCGCCAGCTCCTCAGATGGTAATAATCAGTGCGGCAAAATACGCAATGCTCTACCTTTGTTATTTTATTTGGGTTAAATATACACTTTCAGAGACACATATTAGTGCAATAAGTTACGACGGGCGGCTGAAAAGTTTTGAGCCTAAGTACCTTTGATCATTACTAATGAGTAGCTTTTATTACTAATATAAATACCAAGATTCATGTCAGTAGCATTATTACATTTTTAGTAATTGAAACTTAAACATCACCATGTCTGACTCATCAGCGCTTTCTACGAAATTGGAGTACAGAACTGTCATAAAATTCCTCACCGAAATAGGATTTGAAGAAATAAACCACCCACCCTACAGTCCGGACCTCCGAGGACGGAGATTTTCAAGTGTGGAGGAAATGAAGGCGGCCGTAAATGAACATTTTGAAGGCAAACACGGCGATTTTTTTTAACGGGTTAAAAGTTCTTTTTAATAAATGTAGGAAGTGCATTGAATTAGAGGGAGATTATATTGGAAAACGTTTTTTTTACACATTTCTATCAGCATTATACCTTAGGGTGCGCCAGAGTGCACTCAGATTCAGATTCTGAAAACAAGCGCGAGAAATAAACAGTGTAGTCTAAGCAGGTTGCCTGCTTTTTCTTGCGCTTTGTTTTCTGAGTCTGAATCTGAATCTAAATCAGGAGTGCACTCTGGCCGTACCCTTCGACTACACTGTTTATTTCTCGCGCTTGTTTTCGGAATCTGAATCTGAGTGCACTCTGGCCGCACCCTTCGGCTCAAAACTTTTCAGTCGCCTCTCGTAAAACAGTCTGTAGCAAAAATATATGTCAGTTTGAGCAATAAGAATATTTGTTTAAAAACACACGTTGAAGATGGCTAATAAGTCAGCTTCAAAACTATGTGAATACTTTTCACTCAATGTAACATTTATTTTTGATAGGGTCTGTCAAAACTTAGTAAAGCTAGGTGGGCCGATAGATGTGTCCGGGACATAGAGGTATAAGAATAGAGTGGGGAAGGCGGCTCTAAAAGTGTCCGTCTAGTAGAAAGAGAAAGAAGATGAGAGACCGCTAGCTATCTCGCTCTCTTGTGACGCATGGCATCCAATGGCATCACATCGAAATAGTAAGATGCTTACGGTGGCCAATGCGCATGCGCGATTAGAGAGAGAAAGCTAGCGGTCTCTCATCTTCTTTCTCTTTCTATTAGAGGGACACTTCCACTAATAGTTGAGTCTTTATCTCCCCTCTCTATTCTTATACCTCTATAGTCCGGGATCGTTTTCTAAAACTTGTCAAATACTCTTAATAAAAAGAGGTATTTAATTCAAACAAAATTAAGCATTCAAAAAAAATGTAAGATGAATGTTTCTAATTTGAATAAAGAATTTTAAGTTTGACTTAATAATGAGAACACTCACGCTTCCGCTTCTTCCAGCTGCTTCCTTCTGGTCGCGTCCGCTCTTCTCTGCTCTTCTGCAAGCCTCTGTTGCCGCGCGTGTTCTTCCGCTTTCCGTCTCTCCTCAGTTTCCGCCACTTTGCGAGCTAATTCTTGCTTTTTCTAGAACAAAATTTATAAAGGTATAGAAAATAGTGACATTTGTATGAAACATACATTACACCTAAAACTGCCAAATTATAGTGATTAAAAAAAACATAATTTTGTTTGTTATGAATATTTGATGTTATTTAAAGACTATAGCTAAATCCTATAAAAAAATGTTGTCAAAATTTTACACATTCACAATGTAAACAATATTTTCTTTTTTAAATTGATCCAGTAGTTTTTGTGTCTGTCTCTCTCTGCCAGCTGCAGTTGAGGCAGCCTCTCTCTCTCCGTATCTATCAAACGACAGATCATTATAATTACCCTTTCAGCTTCCCTCAATCTCTCCGCCTTCCCGTGATCTGCAAGAGCTTGCTTCTCCTGTCTCTCTCTGCCAGCTGCAGTTAAGGTAGCCTCTCTCTCTCCCTCCGTATCTATCAAACGACAGATCATTATAATTACCCTTTCAGCTTCCCTCAATCTCTCCGCCTTCCCGTGATCTGCAAGAGCTTGCTTCTCCTGTCTCTCTCTGCCAGCTGCAGTTAAGGTAGCCTCTCTCTCTCTCTCCGTATCTATCAAACGACAGATCATTATAATTACTCTTTCAACTGCCCTCAATCTCTCCGCCTTCCCGTGATCTGCATGAGCTTGCTTCTCCTGTTTCTCCCTGGCAGCTGCAGTTAAGGCAGCCTGTCACTCTCTCTCTCCCCGTATCTAACAAACGACAGATCATTATAATTACCCTTTCAGATTCCCTTAATCTCTCCGCCTTCCCGTGATCTACATGAGCTTGCTTGTCCTGTCTCTCTCTTCTCTCTGACAACTGCAGTTAAGGCAGCCTCTCTCTCTCTCTCTCCGTATCTATCAAACGACAGATCATTATAATTACCCTTTCGGCTTCCCACAATCTCTCCGCCTGCCCGTGATCTGCATGAGCTTGCTTCTCCTGTCTTTCTCTGGCAGCTGCAGTTAAGGCAGCCTGTCTCTCTCTCTCTATGTATCTATCGAACGACAGATCATTATAATTACCCTTTCAGCTTCCCTCAATCTCTCCGCCTTCCCGTGATCTGCATGAGCTTGCTTCTCCTGTCTCTCTCTGGCAGCTGCAGTTAAAGCAGCCTGTCTCTCTCTCTCCGCCGCTTCTCTGGCCGCAGCGGCCGCAGCCATTTTCTCTTCGCGTTTTCTAAATATAGATGAAACAAAAAATGAGTGTTTATTATCACCAATAGAGTTGATTAAATATCAGATAATTTTAATGGTTGAAAATATCAGTAAATATTTTTAGTCAAATTGACTGAATAGTTTTCACAAGTTGATTTATTTTTATTAGTTGATACACATTAAGTTAAGATATTTTTATCAATCACAGACCGAAGTAGGTCTGTGGTTGAAATTATTCATTATGATGATTTTATCACTCGATTACATTTATGTAATAAATCAATATTACTTACTTATTATTATATTTTCGATAAATATCTATCGAATATGTAATTAATTAATAAATTAGTAATTCATAAAAAAAGTTAATTTAACGGTTGATAAATATCTTCAACAACACTTATTAACAACTTAAAGCGTGTTACAATAATAGAGGTTCGATTCCCCTAATAAGTGTGAAAACACTTGTAAATTAATGAATTGCAAAACTCGACTAAATCACATATAAAAAAAACTAAAAACTACTCTTCAATTCACCTTTTCTGCTGTTCCCTCTTAGCTTCCAGGATTGCTTCCTTCTTCTTCCTGGCATCTTCTTTCTCCTTCTTCATGCTCTCTTCTGCTGCCTCTTTGGCTTTATTAATAGCGCTCAGTTTGGAAGTAGAAGCGGGTATGTGCGACTTTGTTGAAGTGACTATGTTAGCTCGAGGTTTTGTTGCAGAACTTGATATCTGAACAAAATGATATAAAATAACGTTTAATATAATAAAAACAAAGGTTTACTATAGAGAAAATATTACAAAATATCAAGTCAAGTGTAATAACTTATGCTAAAATGAACAAAACAAATTACAACTAACGAATTAGAAATCATATGATAGTATTAGATCCAATTTCACCAAACATCTTAAAATATAGTAAATTTATATTACAAATGTTTCAGACCATTGCTAAAATCAACCTTCAAGTGAATGAATTGAAAATCATGGAAAACCGCAAAGTCAAATGAATACCTTCATAAGTATTAAACATTTGAAAGAAGCAATAGCAATTATAGTTAGGTATATTATAATTTTTTAAGCATTTAACTGCTACATGTTCAAGTAAATAGTTAGAAAAAAATTCACGCGGCAACTCACCGTTGACGATGGTGCTTTCCCATTGAATATCATGTTGTTCATTTTATTCAACGTTTCCACGGAGAGGACCGGCTTCACTATCTTGTCTGGAGGCGTATGATTTTCTGTTTCTTCTTCCTATTGGCATGGGAGAACACTAAATTTAAACACAGTGGAAGTTTCAGCTTTATTATTTATCTAATAAAGATATTATTAGCTTTTCACTTAATATGATATTTAAGATGTAAATGTTTAGTTACACCTATTATAAATAACTCTATTTGTATTTAGTCTGTGTGACACAGCAAACAAAATGCAGGTGAACAATTAATGTATAATTGCACATTATGTAATGAAAGGTGACTTCATGAATCGTCTCTGAAGTAATTTTTCAACTTGACGACTCTGTAAATAATAAAATAGGGAGAAAAAAACAGCCCTTGCTGAGTTTCTGTCCGTTTCTTCTCAGTACAAGGTCTCCCGCCGTAGATTTACGAACCGATGGCGTAGCTTCGAGACATTCATATGTGCTTGTAACAGCCTAAAGTGAATAAATGATTTTGATTTCTATTGATAATTAAAAAATATTTATGACGTAATAACTTCTTATAAATCGATGAACACCGGCTGCAGGCACAAGATAAATTGTCAAGTTCCGCCTGAACGTGTAAGCGAGAGCGCGGAACAAGAGATAGAGGGGCACGATCATTTTTCATGTTTTTTTATAAGTATAATATGTTTCTTTATGACGTTACCACGTAAAACTATCGTCCGTAAACAGACTTTACAGAAAAAAATTTATTCATGTTGTTTTATAAACATGTTGTGCGATATCTTAATTAATAAACATAGAGAAATAAATGATATTATTGTTGCAAACATCTTTGAAAAACCCAATTGAAGATAGACCCAAAAATGTTACGCAAGTTAATATGTTACCAGGAAAACTGTAATTGACATTAGTTAAAGAAAACATTATAAATGTAACGAGAAATAAGACAATGCTGTAGATTTCTTTGAATTCTTTTTTCAGTTAAGAATTGATAATTTTGTATGAATTTGCTTAAGTATATTGTATTCAATGTGTACACCAAATAAAATATTTATCAATAGTGTTTAAAGATCAAATAATATTTGAAAAAAAGAGATAGCCAATCGATATTTTCGAATCCAGTTCTTCAGTTAAGCATTTCAATTTAATTCATAAATATAAGTTATGAATGCCCCCTTAGATTTTGTTAACAATAAAATATATAATCGTTGTTTTGGCGATTTTGTTGGAAACTAACCCAAGTTGACAGTGGCGTAAATTAATGTAATTAATGGTTTAAATGTCAACCATATTATATAAGCATTAAGATGCAAATTTGTCAATTACAAACATACTTAATTCCTAGACACTTTGGATGTTATTCATTGTTTAAATGTCAACTTTATTCTGTAAGCGATAAGATGCATATTTGTCAAATACAAACGTACTTGGTTTTTAGAGACTTTTGATGTTATTCATTGTTCAAATGTCAACCTTATTCCAGAAGCGATAAAATGCAAATTTGTCAAATACAAATGTACTTAATGACTAGACACTTTCGATTTTTTTTATGTCATAATATTTTTATTCGATTATTTACAATATGTCTTTTTAATTATGTTATTTTTAATCAAATTTCAACATGTTTAATAATATACTGTCCGTGCTTGAGGCTGCTATTTGATACAGCCAGGGGCGCGGGCAGAAGTCTGAAAGAGGAAGCATAGAAGCATAGTAAAGATAGGTATACAAGAAAATAGGGAGGTGAAAAACAAAGTAAAGAAAAGTTGATTCACATTAGTGGCGTTAAATACTACTCGTTTGCTTCGAGTTGGCCGTCGATAGCCAATCACAGGCACATCAACTGGTACCATCGTCCAATAAGGTCGACTAATAGGGACTGTCTAAAGCGCGGTGTTCTGAAGCTGGGAGGGTGGAAGGTGGAAGCAGCCAATTCGAAGCGAACGCGTAGTGCTTTGGTTATTAAAAGTATGCGTTATTAATAGAATGCAGGGTTCACTCAACACATTCACGCAAACTCATGCACACACACAGAGAGAGATACACACACACACGCAATCATACTCAAATGAGTCCTAAGGTAATTATTATATACACTTTTAAACTATTATATAATATAACGTAATTATAACATTCACAGAAAAAAAGCTTTAAGAGCGTGCGCTGCGTTAAGCGGGACATAGAGCGGGCACCCGCTCGGCGCGCTTTCGATTTATTCATTGTTTAAATGTGAACCTTATTACATAAGCAATAAGATGCAAATTTGTCAATTACAAACGTACTTAATTCCTAGTCACTTTGGGTTTTATTCGTTGATTAAATGTCAACCTTATTCCATAAGCAATAAAATGCAAATTTGTCAATTACAAACGTAATTAAGCACTAAACACTTTTGATGTTATTCATTGTTTAAATAACGACGTTATTTTATAAATTATAAGATGCAAAATTGTTAACACAGCACAAAAACTTACCTTCTTTGCCATCGCTCGCGTTTTTGTCCTTGTCACTCTGGATGCCATTTCTTCGAATTGTTGCACTTTCTCTTTTACTGCAGACCTGCGAATATTGATAGAAAATTTTGGGCTTCATGAAAGCTGTCGACTAAAAGAGATACTTTAACTTGGCGGCGAGTCGCAACAGATCCTATAGGTGGTAGTGACTACAGTTCCATTAGGACTGCATACCCGCAAAAATCTAAAATAACAATTGAAAGTAAGGACGCTATTCTTCAATATGTAAAGTCAAAAAATACGACAATTAAAGTGCCTTATCGTGTAGTAAACAAGCTGACCCAGCGAACTTCGTACCGCCATACAAATAGGGGCTGGTGGTAGAAGGGGGAAAATTAAGGGGTTGGATGTATTTTTTAAAGATAAGCCATTAAAAAAAAATAAAAAAAAAAAGTATATTTTAATAACTTTTTTTAAAACTAGAATATATTTAAATGTGCTAAAAGGTTCCCGATTATAAAATATATACTTACCAAATTTTATTAAAATCGCTCCAGCCGTTTAAGACGTACTGAAGTAACAAACATACATGCTCACAAACTTTCGCCTTTATAATATTTGTGTGAAAGTTGGGATAACTCACGTGGGTTGCGGTAAAGGCGGTGTTTTCTTCGGCGGCGTTTGTGGTTCATCATTGTCGTCAGTCATTAGTGATGTGTTGTCATCTGTCATTATTGTGGCAGCTTTAGGATCTGTTGACAAAGAGGATTTGACAAGTTTGTGAAAACGGTGTCACGTTATTTACTAATAAACAAATAAATATTTCCAACACTCACACCAATTAGCCTAGCCCCAAGCTAAGCACTATAAGGCTTGTGTTATGGGATACTAGGGTAACGGATAGAATACATATACTGTACATATATAAGTATATTTATATAGAAATACATATTTAAACATCCATGACTGGAGTACAAATGCTCGTATTCATAACACAAACATCTGCCCCCACCGGAATTCGAACCCGAGACCTCTCGAGTCGGCGACACCATGAAACCCGGCCAAGGAGGTCGTCAATGTTTATGCAGTCTATAAAAAGGATGGATATTCATCATTCATCATCATCATTGAGGAGCTCGATGGCGCAAGTGGTTAGCGCGTTCGGCTGCGATCGTTGTAGTTAAGCAACTTTCGCAGTGGTCGGTCATTGGATGGGTGACTAAAAATTTCTATCTCGAGTTCCTCCGTGCTTCGGAAGGTACGTTAAGCCGTTGGTCCCGGCTGCATCTGCAGTCGTTAGCACCCGCCAATCCGCACTGGGCCCGCGTGGTGGGTCATGGCCCAATCTCCCTATTCCATCCATAGGGAAGGCCTGTGCCCCAGCAGTGGGGACATTAAGAGGCTGATGATGATGATGATGATACGCATGCGGAAGGTGCAAATTCGAATCCTGTCTGACATTTGGACCGAGTAGAATTTTTCTAGTAAAAATGTCTTTGTAAATAGTACCTATTCATTATTTGACATAAAAAAATACAAATTACTTCATAATCCATACCCACCTTTATCTAGCACCACCGTAGAGTCTAATATAACGTGCTGCTTATCTATCACCATAGTTTCTCGACTGCAAGTCTCCAACACCACAGTTTCGTTCATATTCCGCTAAAATAAATAAGTACAAATAAAAAGAAAATAGTGTACACCACACATCTCAAGTGAAACTTCTTTTCTTAAATTAGTTAATGTTTAGTCACACTTAATATAAATAACACTATTTGTATTTATACTGTATGCCACAGCAATCAAAATACAGGTAAACAATTAATGTATATTTAATAATTATGTAATGAAAGGTGACTTCATGAATCATCTCTGAAGTCATTTTTCAATTTGACGACTCTGTAAATAATAAAACAGGGAGAAAAAAACAGCCCTTGCTGAGTTTCTTGCCGGTTATTCTCAGTACAAGGTCTCCCTCCGTAGATTTACGAACCGATGGCGTAGCTTCTAGACATTCCTGAGTGCTTGTAACAGCCTAAACTGAATAAATGATTTTGATTATGATTAAATAACCTTACATTAGGCGGTGCATAAGGCATAGGGGAATGGAGCAGCCCACGCATTATATATATACAGGGTGAGGCAAAAGTCCGGCTTCCATTTTGGTTGCTTAGGTTATGTGAAGTTTATATCAGTTTCGCTTTAAGCATTGTGTAGTGTAGACACCCCAATTTTATATTGGATAAATATTAGACTTGCAACGAATATTCGGTTACTATTCGGTATTCGGCCTATTCGGCTGCTTTTATTATATTCGGCCGAATACCGAATACTTAAATAATATATTTTTTCATAGAGAAATAATTGGTAAAATGAAAACTTAAAATCGATTGATTACGTATATATTCATATTTTCATTTCTGTTATATTATCATTTAAGTAGTCATTGGTACATAACACAGGTCCATAATCATCTTCTGAATTGGAAAAATGGAGGATTCTATGTATTTGAATTATTGTGGTAATCAAAATGGTAATCAAAATTTAGAAGGGTAAGGTTCTCATTTCTTTAATAATCATTTATTAAGTAGTCATTGGTACATAAAACAGGTACATAATTTAATCATTTTCTGTATTAAACGAATTAACAGTTTTTAATTCATTCAGTCATGTGATGAATGCATACATAATAGTAATAATTTAAAGTTTACGTGTCTTTTTTGGCCATATCTCAAAAGTTAGGTCTGTACAAGTTTTTGGCGCTAAAATCCAGCCGAATACTTTTGCCTAATATTCGGCTATTTGGTCAGGGGCCTCGCCGAATATTCGGTATTCGGTATACTGCCGAATATACTATTCGTTGCAAGTCTAATAAACATACGCCACAAGAACGAGCAGAAATAGTGACAATATTTATTGAAAATAATCGTTCCATTATTGCCACTCAGCGGAAATTGCGTCAAAAATATCCTAATCGTCCAGCCAGATCTCTAGATTTAACAGCAACAGACTTTTTTTATGGGGTTTATAAATTCAAAAGTTTATGTGAATGGGCCCCAAACGATTCAACATCTTAAAAGACAATATTCGTCTCGATTTTGAAGAAATTCAGCCTGAAATGTTACAGGATGTCATGAAAAATGTCTTAAAAAGAGCTGAGAGTTGCATAGCGAATCGCGGTCACCATTTAGCCGATATAATTTTCCAATCATAACGGAAAAAAATGTAAAGACCAAATAAAACTTTTATGAAAACCAAACCTATTTATCTCTTCTTTGAACAAAGTAATAGACAATCAATATGGTAGCGGGACAGTTGCCCCACCCTTTATCTAACGATATGTATTTGTCGCGTGTGACGCTTGTAGCGTTTCGGCCTTCGCCGAGTTACCTTCCAACTTTCATGCTCATCGGGAAGAGCTGAGCTACATATATATTTATAAAAATAAAGATAAAATGTGACGCTCATAAAGCAATTCCGTTTCATATTTTCCATAGGTAAATAAGTCCGAAAAAAGGTTTCACTTCAAAAAACGTATTAAAATTAAGCACATTCCGATTAACGTCAATTTAGACATTTCGTTTTCGGGTTTTCATCATAGAGAGTGGGGAAGGCGGCTCTAAAAGTGTCCGTCTAGTAGAAAGAGAAAGAAGATGAGAGACCGCTAGCTATATCTCTCTTTTGTGACGCTTGCGCAGTCGTCTGTCCAATTAGTCCAAGCATCACATCGAAATAGCAAGATGCTTACGGTTGCCAATGCGCGAGCGCGATTAGAGAGAGAAAGCTAGCGGTCTCTCATCTTCTTTCTCTTTCTATTAGAGGGACACTTTCACTTGTAGTAGAGTCTATATCTCCCCTACTCTATTCTTATACCTCTATGGTTTTCATTGATATAGCATCGAAAATGAAAGCAGAACTGAATGATTAAATTATAATCAGTTTAATAAAACTAATTTATTTTTTTGCAAATTTCATCATCATCAATAACAATAAGAGCAGCAATAAGGTAAGGTAGGGCATAGTGGATTTTTCGCTCGAATTGGAGCACCAGTCTGGGGAAGTAACTTCCACCTTACAGAAGACAACAGTAAAATAACACTACCTATTGGTGGTGTTGCGTTTCTGTCGATGAGTAAGGTTCCGGGTTAAACGGGTATGGGGATTGGGTCAGGGTAATCAACGGTGCAAGTGATATTTTGTGTATCGCAACCGTCTATAGCCTGGGTTCCGAACCTGGGGGTAATTACCCCTCCGGGGGTAAATCTGCCATACTTCGGGGGTAACAAAGAACCTAATTATTTGGTCAAATCTAAATAAGAAAATACTATATAATAATACTACTAAATAGAGCATGCGCTCCTTCTTGCTAGTGAGCCCGCGGGGTGCTGAGTGTGGGAAGCGGGACGAGATTTTCTCCTGATGATGACATTATTAGAGACGAAGATGTAGCGGCCAAATTGGAATTTCTTCGACTGATGATAACATTTTAAAGTCGGGGTAAAATCTGTTTCCCTAATAGGTTACAGGGGTAGCAGTATTGGAATGGTTAGAAAACACTGGTCTATAGGCTATGATGACCGCTTACCATCAAGCGAGCCAAGTACTTGTTTACCACCCTTTTAATAAGCGTGCGTCGCTCGACAGTCGTCATGTCAATCGCTAGCTGCTGCCGCAAGAGGTATGTGTGGTAATAATAAAATTTTGCTGCTATCCAAAATGAAATTAGTTACATTCCCCCATATAATGATAAGGATATATAACCATGTGCCGAACTATCAAAAAAATTATAACACACCGGCGCAATTTATCAAACATTTAAAAAGACTTGCTTATAGCTAAATGTTATTATGAACTAAATGAATTTTTCGATGACAAATCAACCAGCCAATGGAATGCTTCAGACTCTTAAAAATTAATTTATTAATAATGTATTTAAATGAAGAATAAATAATAATATTTGAATGAATTAATGCTGTTGATTCTGGCATGATTCTCTAAACTTTTTCATTCTGTATTGGGAATGAGAAGGATACACTGTTGTCGAATTTAGGTTTGGGTTTGGAGAGTCATGCTAGAATTAACACCAATGTATGTGCAGAATGATTGAAGCTTGATTTATAAATTATATTGTGCAATTGTATAATGAGGAGCTCGATGGCGCAAGTGGTTAGCGCGTTAGGCTGCGATCGTTGTAGTTAAGCAACTTTCGCAGTGGTCGGTCATTGGCTGGGTGACCAAAAAATTCTCAAGTTCCTCCGTGCTTCGGAAGGCACGTTAAGCCGTTGGTCCCGGCTGCATCTGCAGTCGTTAGCACCCACCAATCCGCACTGGGCCCGCGTGGTGGGTCATGGCCCAATCTCCCTATTCCATCTATAGGGAAGGCCTGTACCCCAGCAGTGGGGACATTAATAGGCTGATGATGATGATGATAAAATGTCGGGAGAATCCAGACGATTCTCGACCATCTGGCAACCCTACTTGTATATTTTGAAGGGGGGAAACAAAACAACAGGTCTATAACGATTTTCGGGAAAACTGTAATCGAAAAAAATATATAGCAAAATTGACGGTAATTAAAAGGTCTACCGAGGTACAACTTTTGCATTTACACTTTTTTTTTTACATAAGTATCCTAATAATATCTGTGAAATATCTAAATAACAGACTTTTTGGTTTTTTATTATTCATAAATGAACTATGAGCCAGAAGAGAATCCATGAGCTTGACGGTTGCCCGTCGACCCGTTGACGGCTGCCACCGAAAGGTGGCAACGGACGCTGCAGTTGAGCTCAGTGGGCTTCGAGCTGATGGCTGATGATGATGATGATGAAATGTATAATAATGGATTTTAAATAGATAATAACCCTCTAAAGTTGCTGTGCCCTTGCAGGGCGTCACATGATTACTGTACTTTTCTGTACCACCTTATTTCTGTGAATGTGATATGCAATAAATGAATAAATAAAAAAATACTTACAACAGTACTAGGAGTTACAGGAGCATGATTATAAACACCATTCGGTAACACAACAGTTTTATCCATTTCCATATTAACACTCAATTTATTTATAACCCTCGTTTCATCCAACTGTATATCGGTTTGAGTAACGGTTCTATCTATAGTGAACACTTCTGTGACTTGCTTATCGGCTTTGGCCTTAGAAGCTTCTTTAGTAAGGTTCGATTTGGTTTTCTCCTTCGATCCAAGGATCGGTGAATGCGTTTCTTCGGGTTGTGATATCCGTTCTTGCTTAAGTTGTTTATTTGGTACTGAATCGGGTTTAGGCACTGATATTGTGTCTTCTTTGGGTGGTTCTTTTTCGCTGCAAATTTATTGGGTTTTGTTTAAATTTGTTGATTAAAGATTTGTTATGTGGTAAAAGGTACCCGAAATGTGAAGAATAAATTAAAATTGATTATATCGCCTTTTATACTTGATCAAACAGTGTTTTCTACATGACTAGTGGCAGACCACGATATCGGCCATAAAATAACATTTTACAGGGATAAAAGGTATCAATGTCTCAATATAGGTAAAGTGTGCCAAATTTAATCCAAATCGATTCAGCCATGTAACAAAGAAACAAATTTTGAAATTTCACATTTATAATAATAGAAGAATTGTAAAAGACATAAGAAATAAAAAAGATAATACTTACACAGCTTTGCCTCTTCTGGTACGTTTTGGTCTTGGTTTCTCTGCAGGAGACGCTAAGATGACAGAAATTGGAAAATTTCACAAAAATATTCAGTATTACTTTAACAGCTGCACACAGAAACGAGAAATTAATAGGGAAGATGCAATATTTTTATTTTTGTTTTCATTTTAAAGAATTCCATGTAGAATAAACCACAGATATATTAAAAAATTAAAACATTGTGATTTATCGGAAAAAATGCGGTTTTAAATTGACAATTTAAATTTTCGCGCGAAAACGAACCTATGGTTGCGATGACGTCACTCCTGTCTGTCATTGGTCGTAATTGTTCGTTGCTGGCTTTAAATTTTCATACTTTTGCATATTTATTCGACTTTCGAAATATTTTTTTGAAAAATTTAAAATGGACTATCCATCAACATCATGTGATCATAACAATACCACTAATATTCCGAAAAAAAGCCGTGTTGACTCATGTTTTGTGCCAATCTACTTCAACAAAGTTCCTAAATAAATTGTTTTTGACTGGAACTTCTGACCCAAAACTGAAAAAAAGTAGTTTCAAGCTGCGAAGAGAAATGACAATTATTCTCCAAAGACCATTATTCGATGCTGAGTAGATCACTTTGACGTAAGTCGGCGAATATACTTGTTATATGCTTAATTAATCTGCTTGTACGTAACCTACCTAATACTTACAAAACCTGTCTATAACATATTTTTAATTTTACAGTTGGAGAATGACGTCGAAAATTAGATAAAGTTTAAAATGTGTGGCACAATCTTCACATTGGCAGGACTGAACCAAGCTTTGCGTTTCATTTAAAATAACTGTAACACGATAACCATCTTTACGTACTTTATGGTCCGGAGAACTCGACCTTTTACTGTACATAATTTTCCATCTCTTTTAATTTGGACATAGCCGATTGCATTATCGCCGTAAGATTTGTAGAAACCGCTGAATAAAATAAGAAGTTTAACATTTACGATTTTTACATACCGTAGTAATTTAGTCCCTTTCATTTCTACACTTAAAAACTCTGCACTTTGGACAAAAAAAGTTATAACCATGTCAACACTAACTCTTGGTAAATTCTGGAGTCTGCTTTGAAAAACGCAACTTTCATTTTTATTAAATGTAAAAAAACGCAATAAATATTCCTATAAAATAATATTTACTTTAACAACCATAACCTCAAAGAAGTTGTCATAACAGGAGTGACGTCACTAAACGCTGATTGGTGTTTTAAAATACGTTCCGTTTCAAGTATTTTTAATTCGTAATAATTGTTAAAAAACAACATTATGTAAAATAAAAACGTTGCAGTGGCATTTCTTTTATATTTTTTTAACATTTTAATGATAAAATTTTCATAAATATTATATATGCATCTTCCCTATTATAAATGAGATCTAAGTTAGTGCAGTCTTTGCGAATAAATTAGAATATTTAAAGTCACTCACTTTAAATACCATTAAAATAATTATGTATATAATTTATCATTATCTAATTGAAATCAATAGTATTAATTAATACTTACCAGTTGCACTTTGAGGTGTAGCTTGTGTTGAATCTTTTTCACTCTCCGTGTTCGAAACTTCAGATGCTTTCTGAAACAATATGTACGATTCAATAACAGTGTATTTAATTCTAATAGGATTTTACTAGTGAATATTATATTTGATCTACAATAATCTTATGTTAATTTGTTATTGTAGTCAGACTCTAAGGAATTTCCTTTTGTAGTGTCTAAATTCGATTACAATGCATAAATATCTAATAGGATTATTACTAGTCCAAATATAATATGGACTTGTCTGTCTTGTACTGTCCATATTATATTTGGACTAGTAATAATCCTATTACATATTTACTAGCAAACCAGTGAACCAAATGTTCAAAAAAACCTGAATTAAAAAAAAATGTATTTAATTAATTGAGAACTTCGGAGATTTTGTGTGGTTTCGTTTGAAATTCGTGATTTCTCGAAAACCGGCAGTGCTACGTTACTCAAATCCGGTTTGTAGTCTCATCAGACTATTCTTAACTTATAACTTAAATATTCTCTTTATCTATCTCTTACGGTTTGGCCGCTGAAACAGCACCACAGACGGACGGACGGACTTGTCTAATAATAATAAACGTTTATTGACTTAAAACAAGTTACAATATTCAATATTTAAACTAATAGATAAGAGATGCATTGTAATCGAATTTAGACACTACAAAATGAAATTCCTTAGAAGAGGACGCATCCTTAAAAGATGTGAAACGTCAATAAATAAATAAAGCAGTGCATCTATACTGTTGAAACTTAATTAACTGGATGAGGATTGCTGGTGCGGCAGGTAGAACTGCTGTATCAGCTATCTTCACGTCTGAACTTCACCGTCCCTTTACATCAGGTGGGGTGAAGTTATTTGTCGGACCTATTTATAAAAAAAAACCGTCCAAGTGCGAGTCGGACTCGCGCACCGAGGGTTCCGTACAAACTCAAATTAATACCTCCACGCGTTCATGAGAAAAGAGGTAGTATCTTTGAAATTATCAAAAATATTTTTTTATTATATGATGTCACTAAAAATTACGGTTTTAGCAATTTTTCCTTTATCTGTACTATAAGACGATACTTCGTACCAAATTTCAAGATTCTAAGTTCACGGGAAGTACCCTGTGAAAATTTGCGGCATAAACGGCTGTATCTTTTGATTGCTTTGGCTTAGAAGTTAGATTTTTTCACAGCTCCAAGGGACAGTAGACCTGAGTATTAGATATGAATTTCAGTTTGATACCTCTACGCGTTCCTGAGAAAAACAGTCTTGAAAGACGGAAAACAAAGTGATCCTATAAGGGTTCCGTTTTTTCAGAGGAAGGAGGAGGTACGGAACCCTAAAAAAAAATGGGTGCGTGTACTTATGTAGGCGCGTGAGAAGTTATCCTTCTTTGGCATCGTTTAAAATTAGTTTTTAATTGCATGCAAATAATTAATTACAATAAATTAATAAGAAGTCTGGAAAAGGACACAGTCAATAAAGTTCAGTTTTAATTTGAAAAAATAAATAAATAATCAAAATATTCAATTAAAATCGCTACTGAATGAACTGAATATAATTTATCAGAACATATGTGATTTGCACTTGTATGAAACTCAAACACGTATTCCGAATATACAAACTAGAAACATGTGGATAAATATTATAAATATGAACACCTATAACTGTTACTTTATTACAAAAAATAAAGATGTGGTTTTTGGTTCTACTACACCAATGGTCAAGAGATGGCGCTGTAGTCTCCTGAATCGCGCTTTGGTTCCGTTGTTCCAGATTAATAAATACTTTTGATATTATAAATATGAATACCTATAACTGTTACTTTATTACAAAAAATAAAGATGTGGTTTTTGGTTCTACTACACCAATGGTCAAAAGATGGCGCTGTAGTCTCCTGAATCGCGCTTTGGTTCCGTTGTTCCAGATTAATAAATACTTTTGATAGGCCTTCACAATGCAGTCGTTAGCACCCACTAAATAGAGATTCTATTTCTATTTTGTTGGTAGATTTTCTTAATGTGCGGTAAACACAAAAGTAACGCATGAAGTTGGTCGCTAAAGCGACCAACTTCATGGTGTTAAAATTTTGTGTTACAGTGATGCGCGCGCATCTTAAAATTTCACTCTCATAATTTTTTCATAACGCGCCTAAAGAAGTATAACTTCAAAAATTAAATTTCTTACCTTCTTAGCTCTTGTTCTCTTAGGTCTAGCCTCAATTGGTGGCGGTTGTTCTTCAGCATCCAATTGTTTAGTTGCCCGCGAACTGGCACGAGTTGATCGCGTCGCTGCCACTATATATAGTATAATTTGATATAAAAAAATGTGAAAACGGACCATACATCTGAAGTGAAACTTTTTTTCTTAAATAACCTTACGTTAGGCGAAGCACAAGACATAGGGGAATGCTCCTCATGTATGAGTGATTATACATGAGGAGCTGGCGAGCAAAACGGTTTAATTACACATATGGTTTCGACCATATTTCTTTTTTAAAACACACCAATTAGCCTAGCCCCAAAGTCAGCACTATAAGGCTTTTGTTATGGGATGCTAGGGTAACGGATAGAATACATATACTGTACATATATAAGTATATTTATATAGAAATACATATTAAAATCCATGATTGGAGTACAAATGCTCATGTTCATCACATAAACATCTGCCCCCACCGGGATTCGAACCCGGGACCTCTCGAGTCGGCGACACCATGAAACCCGGCGTACAAACCACTCGGTCACGGAGGTCGTCATAATACTTTATTTTTACAGCCCGGAGGTTATGGGTAAGCTGAATTTGAATTTCAACTCATGTCAATCAAATCCGCCTAAAATTGTGTTAAATTACTAAATTAAAAATCACGCCAAAAGCTCACTCTAGGTATGTCATTCAGATTTTAACGGCTCCTGTAAAATTTTATTACTCAAACTCATTTATTCAGTCTAGGCTGTTACAAGCTCTTGTGAAAGTCAAACGCTACGCCATCGGTTCGTAAATCAACGGCGGGAGACCTTGCACTGAGAAGAACCGGTATGAAGGGCTCAGAAAGGGCTATTTTTTTCTCCCTGTTTTGTTTCATACAGTGTCGTCAATTGAAAGATGACATCAAAAATTGAAAACATGTGTTGATGTCAACTAAAACATATGTTGATGTCTACTAAAACATGTCTTGATGTCAACTAAAACATGTGTTGATGTCAACTAAAACATGTGTTGACGTCCACTTCCATCACATTAATTAACAAAAGTTAAGTATAGCTAGGTACTAATTTTAAATTTAGATGTAATTATACCGTTTTGTTCGCCAGATCCTCATATATGTATACAGGGCGTCTCACGGATTTATCACACGAAGGGAAAGTATATTAAATATTGAAGATAGGATGTTTTACTGAGAGAAGACATCATTTTATTTTTAATAATAACTAGAACCGCATTCGCAGTTATTTTTAACTGACAAAACCAATAGACATTGTTATGTCCAACCGTCCTTAGATTAAAACATAAAGGGAAGATACGGTACGCTTATACTAGCATCATATAAAATATGCTCCAACTCAACTACATAAGCAACTCTCACACACGCACACTTCTGTAAATAAACATTCAATCTAGCGAAACAAAACTGTACAAACGACTGAGTTTTCTCTTCTCTCTTTCTCAGGCTGAGTTGTATTGTTGTCGTTTTATTGATAACAAATGGCGAATAAGTAAATAACATTCATTGCAAACCGCGATTAAAAAAAACGACGGGTTGCACTCCGGGAGAGTATCTATTGTAAAAAAAATGCATATTCTTTGCAATAAAGCTGCCACCTGGACGTCCTAGATAGAGACTTATTATTATAATACGGTAAAATATTACTAAGTTTCGTCCAATGTTTTGAAAGTCAAAAACCTTTCCAATTTTATTGGTTTCGTCCTACGATCAGGACACGTGGACTGTGATGCGATCAGCCCACGTGTCATGACGCGAGTTTAACATTTTTACCCATACAAAAAAAAGTGTACAACGCCCCGCTAAAGAAGTTTTCACTTCAAAAATATTGTTTTAATAGTTTTACAAATGAAAGGTGTTGCCATTAAATTTGTTATTCAATCTTGAATTATTTTTGTTCTTTATAACAACATCGAATGTTTTATCTTTATAACACAGAATATATGCAATATTGTTATATTGAGTGCACATGCAGCGTGTTTGAATGTCCAATTTTGAGTAAAGCAAATTGTGATCATGCACCACAATTTATCTTCCCTGTTTGTTCTAATCTCAGAGTAGATCACACAAATTTTCATCCTTTTTCTGAGGACGCTGCTGTTCAAGTTTCCATACTATAAAATTGGACAATGACATTTTGTATTCACAAACTATTCAAATTCGATATTTGTTTGTGCTACTGTTGTCAAATTTAAGTTTATGTTTAGAGAATTATGCCATAATCGACAACATTGTTCTTATTCCAATAAGTTAGTTTTGGTTTAAACATAATGTTATCTCTGTCTACTTTTAAACAAACAAGAGAGACAGTATCAGTTTTAGGCCAGCTTTAAATTTAGTCTACGGTTTGTAATAGGTGTATGTATTGTATAATACAAAAAATATATATTCGCTTTCTGTACAAAGTATTTGTGACTAGCTGTGCCCCGCGGTGTTACCCGTGGTTTATTAGGGATATTTTCCCGCAGTAAAACGTAGCCTATGTGTTAATCCAGAGTGTCAGCTAATTCCACACCAAATTTTATTAAAATCGCTCCAGCCGTAAAGAAGTAACAAACATACACACTCACAAGCTTCCGTTTATAATATTAGTGTGATAAATAACAAATTTACCTGGAGCCGTGTCTGTTTGTTTCCTAGTTCTGGTGGAGCGACGGCTTCTGGATGATTCCTCTTCATTACTCTCCTCAAGTTTCTCTTTGACGGCGCCTTTGCGAGGTTCTGGAGTAATGAAAAATAAAATAAATAAATAGTTTGCATTTTAAATCTTAGTGGTGAAACCGAAATTATTGTAAAATTACACATGCTAAAGTTATTTTACAGGAATTTCAATTCAATTTAATTTGAAATTACATTTTTAAGTTTAATTTACCATAACAATGATAAAAAGTATATTTTTAATGCTTTAATCGTGTTTCAATGATTTTTAGCCTATCCGCCTTCGAAAGCCAATTGCAACACAAATAGGCTGATTAAATACAATTTTATTTCATGTTTTTTGGTAGTATAGAAGCATGCGGAGTTTTTAATTTTAGCCAGAAGCTATGGAAACTCCTTTTTGTATTTTTAAATTGAAGTTGAATGTTTGAGTAAATCCTACTAAAAACTAAAGTTCCAACTTTCAAGCCTTTTTTGAGCAACTTTAAGTAATTTCAGGAAGCTAACTATTTTTTTTATATTAAAACTAAATTCAAGACACTTATGTCACAAAAAAAAGACTGCAAAATACCTACTACGAAAAAAGATATGAATTTTTGAAACCTTGATGGCAGAAAAAAATAAAAATACACAAAAAAAATAACTCGAAACTAAGAAAAATCGCGGAACATACATGGGGTATTTTCAGATAACCCAGGTGCGAGAAATCTAAAAAAAAAATTTTTGACGTCACTAATTGGACCAGCCTGTATAATAAAATGGTAGGAAAGTCAAAACTGCACATTGAATATTTTTTTAAAAGAATACTTGGGGTGTGATCTACAATCAATACTGAAGCCAAAAATCCAGTTTTTAGAATTTTTGTCGGTTTGTATGTATGTCCAGTATAAATTTTAAAAGTACTGCATGGATTTACTTCAAATTTGGCAGGAATATTATTAAGAATTCGGGTCAACATATTATAGGCTATATATTATCATGCTATCACCTACGGGGAACGAACAGTGCACCTTTATTTCTAACTAATTCCACATGCACATATTATGAGTGTTCAACTTTTTTTCACACACTTTTTTTCATACTTTTGTCCACCGTAATAAAGATAGTAACAGTAATCGTCCATACAAGAATAAGGCTTTAAATAACATTACATTTAGATGACCCTCCCTGAGTATGGCCCTTAGTAAGTCATATTGAAATGAAAGTTTAAACTACCAAAAAAGCTGCAGTTACAATGATTTTCGCAGTTGGAATTCATAACTTATACAGAAAATAAACATATACATATGATGATGAATTAAATTTGAGAAATATTTTTTTGTTTCAGAACTTACTTGGTACTGGTGCCATGGGTGGCGGCATTGCAATTTCATCCTTATCGAACTCCTGTTTAAGTGGAACATTGATTGGCAGAGATTCCATATCCATCGGTTCCGGAGGAATTGATACTTTTTCCTGTTTAACTATAGAAAATGTTAAATTAGTATTGAGACAATAAAGTATACAATTACATATTTGTTACTTAGGTTTTCACGCACATCACTCATTAAATAAAACTAGTTTTTGCGGGTTAATGCACGAAACTTTATTTATTTATTGACGTTTCGTAGCCTGTAAACGCTACTAGTAGTTTAGTTGTAACTCGTTTTATTTATACAATTACATTTTTAATATATTCTCTGTGTTTAGGTACTGCTTTGGTTTGACTTTATCTACACTTTAACATAAATCTTGTTGTAATAGATGAACTTTATAAAAAAAAAACTCAAAATAATAGTAAACTAGTAGGTGCCCCCGACTTTGTCTGTATGGAAATATTGGTTTTCCATACAAACTTTGAACTTTCCTTTTACCTTTTACAGGGGTAAGTTTTGGAAAATCCCTTTTTAGGGCATGCCTAGATCTAATAGCAATATGTGTGCCAAATTTCAGTGCAATCTGTTAAGTGGTTTGAGCTGTGTATTGGTAAATCAGTCGAGTCGACAAGCTGGATTTGAAACTGTCATATACAATACTCGTATATATATGTTTGTACTAAGCCTTGGCCCACAGAGACATAAAAAATAGCACTCTCTTCTTATACTAAAAAGCTAAGCAAAAATCTTAGGCAGTAAATACACCTTTTCAATACTTACTGTTCACAGGAAGTAATGGTTCTGTATTCTCCTTGTTTTCCTCATCTTTTCGGGTGTGGCCTTTAGATTTTTCCATGGAGGCTTCACGACGCATCTTTTGCGTCAAGTTTACATTAACCTGTTGAATAATTACACCATATATCAATAAGAAAGCACACTAATTATCACCATTCACAATGATAGCCAACGCAGAGGTTAAATTCTTAGATATTCCACTTCAAGGGCATCGCCAGCCTACGACCTAGGCAGGAGAGTGGGGAAACAAGTTTGTTAAGTTGTAATGCTCTGCCACTTAATTGAGATTAAAATTATCTAGTGAATTCAGTCTAAATTCAAGCAAGAAATCTATTGTTATACTCTTTCCTGGTACTCGGTACCAAGGTATACGACACATATCCATAATGATTGAAGGGCTTAGAATGTTTTGAGGGAAGTTTAAGGTCTGTCAGCCCATTGATCAGCCTTAGATGTGCTCCAGATTTATAGTTACCTTGTTTTTGTAGCAGTATATATTATTAACCATTGAATATAAAACATAGTATACGGTGGGCCTAATTCTGGCTTGACTCTCTAAACTTAAAACTAGAATTAATGGCAGTCAAGGCAGCAAATTTTCCAACAAAAAAAAAAATAAAGGAATTTAACTAGTCTCTTCTTTTCATTTGGTCAAAGCATGAGAAAGATACATTGCTGCCAAACATAATTTTAGATTTAAAGAATCAAGCCCATTATCATTGTTATTAATAAAAGTTTATAATAAAATCCTTATTAGAATACTGTACCTGTTTACTAATAATACTTTGAGCTTTCACAGATGCATTTCTCTTTTGTCTTTTTTCTTGTTCAGGACTCGATATATCATCCATTTCATGTTTACTACGTTTCTTGGACACTCTTCTTGGTCTCTCATTATTGGATTCTGCTGAACTCCGGCTGATTGTTTCCACATTCGATTTGTCGCTTGATAAAACCGTTTCAGTATTTTTATTTGGTTCATCTAAAAGTTAACAAATTTTAAAATAAATTTATTATCACTTGTAATAAGGTCAAAAGGTTAACTTGATTTTGTAACATCTCAATAGGTAGTGGATTATAGGACATTCTGAGCCCAGAATAAAATAGTTTTTTTTAATTTGACCTTATATCTTGAAATATAAATAAAACGGATTCAATGATACGAACTAAAACTGTGTATTATCCAGCCAAAATAAATGGTGTGAACTAGTATGCGAGTAATCAATATCATCAACCAATATTTATTTAAAAATAAATAACTTACCTTCATCCTCATTGATACTTTGAAGGGTCGTCATTTGATTCTTCTCCTTTTGCGCCTTCTCCCGCGCTCGCCCACGTCCATTCTGATACTCTTCCTCAAATTTATCAAAACACTCAAGCGCTGCCTGTAAATCACAACCATTTTATCATTTGAAAACGATAATACACTTTGAATAACGCAAGAACACTAGAAAAGCACGATAAACCACGTTATATCCTCAACGTTGTGCGAAAAAGTGTACGCTGTGTTCACGATCACAATATTCACACATTAACTTTACCTTTAGTTCGTCATTGAAATTTTTGGTAAGTGTATTTGATATCTCCTTGAGTTTAGGTAGCAGTTCATTGAAAATTGACATAATTGTTCAGAAAACTCCACTTTCACAAAAGTTTAACAAATTTGACAAACGCCATAAAACAACAATCGAAAACCGTTTGAAATTGAACGAAAAGCAGTGATACCAACCGCCTATCAACGAAAACGACAATATGGCGTCCATACCATACGTTCAGAAATTGAAAAAAGTGAAAACTTGAAGCAAAATATTGATTGTTTTTTTCTTTTTATTGCATTGCCTTTATAAAAATAATAATACCAAGGTCACTTTAAACACTTAAAAATAATAAGAATAATTTAATTTAAGGACTCTTTCTTATTTGAGTTGTCTCAAAGGGGCATGACCTCAGAGTCTTAAAACTCAATATAAAAAACACTATTGAATAAGTTTCCAACGCTTTATAGGTTTGGTTTATTGTAAATTTAGTACCTACTTTACAATAAACCAAACCTATTATAGGTAGGCGTAAAAGCAGCTTTGTAAATGTGTGCATTGATTTATGCCTTTGAGCATAGATGGCGCTGAAAAGACAAACTGTATACAGTAACGACATCTATCGGTGAGTAGTAAGTGCATTACTGTGCGCACAAAGTGCGCACAGCGTGGCGTCTCGGTGTTGCATAAATAGCTATTGGTTGTATGATGTATAGCTCCGGATGGCGGGAGACCGAGGTTCGAATCCTGTTTGACACATGCACCGAGCAGATTTATTCTAATTATTTTAGATTTTTAAAATAATGTTTGATACATATATATTATATACAGGGTTACAGGGAAAGTCGTGCTGAATATTGAAGGACGTTATTATTCAGGTCATTTCTGATGGATTTGGTCCTATAATATGGTGTCCAAAACTTAACCGTTATGGAGATATTGGATATTAAAGATTTTTTTTAAAAATCCTATATTTTTTGGGTTACTGTAGATTTTTTTGAAATTAGAGCTCCAAAGGTCCGATTTTTTAATGAATCTAGTTAGAAGACATGTCAAGCAATAAAAATAATGAATAAAAACTGAACTTCTAACGGCTTAAAAAAACTGCTCGACAACGGTTATAACTAAAGAATTTTCACCAAGTGTTGTTAACTTTGAAGCGCTTTCCTAAAAAAACATGTACGGAACTTATTCTGCAAATAATTTTAAAAACTTCTACGTCTCTTTAGCTATTCAAAAAGGTATAACACTTGCTATTAAATTGGCAAAACATTGACCAAATAACAGTTATGGTAGCAGAGGGTACATTTTTAGTTTGAGGTAAAAATAGCAAAAATACGTAAATAAAACCAGAAAAGCATCATCATCATCATCACCAGCCTATTAATGTCCCCACTGCTGAGGCACAGGCCTTCTCTATTGATGGAATAGGGAGATTGGGCCATGACCCACCACGCGGGCCACGCGGTTGAACTTAAGCAACTTTCGCAGTGGTCGGTCATTGGATGGGTGACCAAAAATTACTATCTCGAGCTCCTCCGTGCTTCGGAAGGCACGTTAAGCCGTTGGTCTCGGCCGCATCTGCAGTCGTTAGCACTCACCAATCCGCACTGGGCTCGCGTGGTGGGTCATGGCCCAATCTCCCTATTCCATCAATAGAGAAGGCCTGTGCCTCAGCAGTGGGGACATTAATAGGCTGGTGCTGATGATGATGATGCTTTTCTGGTTTTATTTACGTATTTTTGCTATTTTTACCTCAAACTAAAAATGTACCCTCTGCTACCATAACTGTTATTTGGTCAATGTTTTGCCAATTTAATAGTAAGTGTTATACCTTTTTGAATAGCTAAAGAGACGTAGAAGTTTTTAAAATTATTTTCAGAATAAGTTCCATACATTTCTTTTTTAGAAAAGTGCTTCAAAGTTAAGAACACTTGGTGAAAATTCTTTAGGTATAAACGTTGTCGAGCAGTTTTTTAAGCCGTTAGAAGTAGGTTCAGTTTTTATTCATTATTTTTATTGCTTGACATGTCTTCTAACTAGATACATTAAAAAATCGGACCTTTGGAGCTCTAGTTTCAAAAAAATCGACAAAAACCCAAAAAATATAGGATTTTTTAAAAAAATCTTTAATATCCAATATCTCCATAACGGTTAACTTACGGACACTGTAAAGAAAATATAACTAGAAAAAACTAGAAAAAATTCCACGCAGACCAGGCAGCAGACGGGACTCGAACCCGCACCCTTCGCAATCCGGGCGAATGCACTGACCAATTATGCTACCGCGGCCCTCACGGACCGCGTCGAAATTCTTTCTAGCTATTCTTAAGCTGCAAGGCAGCGCCATCTCTTCGCATTATAGGTAAACCCACAATGTCAAATGAATACTTTTACAAGTATTAAACATTTGAAAGAAGAAATAGCAATTATAGTTATAATTTTTATTATTTTTAAAGCATGTAACTGCTTGATGTTTAAATCTAAAGAAAATATAACTAGAAAAAATTCCACGCAGACCAGGCAGCAGACGGGACTCGAACCCGCACCCTTCGCAATCCGGGCGAATGCACTGACCAATTATGCTACCGCGGCCCTCACGGACCGCGTCGAAATTCTTTCTAGCTATTCTTAAGCTGCAAGGCAGCGCCATCTCTTCGCATTATAGGTAAACCCACAATGTCAAATGAATACTTTTACAAGTATTAAACATTTGAAAGAAGAAATAGCAATTATAGTTATAATTTTTATTATTTTTAAAGCATGTAACTGCTTGATGTTTAAATCTAAAGAAAATATAACTAGAAAAAATTCCACGCAGACCAGGCAGCAGACGGGACTCGAACCCGCACCCTTCGCAATCCGGGCGAATGCACTGACCAATTATGCTACCGCGGCCCTCACGGACCGCGTCGAAATTCTTTCTAGCTATTCTTAAGCTGCAAGGCAGCGCCATCTCTTCGCATTATAGGTAAACCCACAATGTCAAATGAATACTTTTACAAGTATTAAACATTTGAAAGAAGAAATAGCAATTATAGTTATAATTTTTATTATTTTTAAAGCATGTAACTGCTTGATGTTTAAATCTAAAGAAAATATAACTAGAAAAAATTCCACGCAGACCAGGCAGCAGACGGGACTCGAACCCGCACCCTTCGCAATCCGGGTGAATGCACTGACCAATTATGCTACCGCGGCCCTCACGGACCGCGTCGAAATTCTTTCTAGCTATTCTTAAGCTGCAAGGCAGCGCCATCTCTTCGCATTATAGGTAAACCCACATTGTCAAATGAATACTTTTACAAGTATTAAACATTTGAAAGAAGAAATAGCAATTATAGTTATAATTTTTATTATTTTTAAAGCATGTAACTGCTTGATGTTTAAATCTAAAGAAAATATAACTAGAAAAATATTCCACGCAGACCAGGCAGCAGACGGGACTCGAACCCGCACCCTTCGCAATCCGGGCGAATGCACTGACCAATTATGCTACCGCGGCCCTCACGGACCGCGTCGAAATTCTTTCTAGCTATTCTTAAGCTGCAAGGCAGCGCCATCTCTTCGCATTATAGGTAAACCCACAATGTCAAATGAATACTTTTACAAGTATTAAACATTTGAAAGAAGAAATAGCAATTATAGTTATAATTTTTATTATTTTTAAAGCATGTAACTGCTTGATGTTTAAATCTAAAGAAAATATAACTAGAAAAAATTCCACGCAGACCAGGCAGCAGACGGGACTCGAACCCGCACCCTTCGCAATCCGGGCGAATGCACTGACCAATTATGCTACCGCGGCCCTCACGGACCGCGTCGAAATTCTTTCTAGCTATTCTTAAGCTGCAAGGCAGCGCCATCTCTTCGCATTATAGGTAAACCCACAATGTCAAATGAATACTTTTACAAGTATTAAACATTTGAAAGAAGAAATAGCAATTATAGTTATAATTTTTATTATTTTTAAAGCATGTAACTGCTTGATGTTTAAATCTAAAGAAAATATAACTAGAAAAAATTCCACGCAGACCAGGCAGCAGACGGGACTCGAACCCGCACCCTTCGCAATCCGGGCGAATGCACTGACCAATTATGCTACCGCGGCCCTCACGGACCGCGTCGAAATTCTTTCTAGCTATTCTTAAGCTGCAAGGCAGCGCCATCTCTTCGCATTATAGGTAAACCCACAATGTCAAATGAATACTTTTACAAGTATTAAACATTTGAAAGAAGAAATAGCAATTATAGTTATAATTTTTATTATTTTTAAAGCATGTAACTGCTTGATGTTTAAATCTAAAGAAAATATAACTAGAAAAAATTCCACGCAGACCAGGCAGCAGACGGGACTCGAACCCGCACCCTTCGCAATCCGGGCGAATGCACTGACCAATTATGCTACGGACCGCGTCGAAATATACTTGTAAAAGTATTCATTTGACATTGTGGGTTTACCTATAATGCGAAGAGATGGCGCTGCCTTGCAGCTTAAGAATAGCTAGAAAGAATTTCGACGCGGTCCGTGAGGGCCGCGGTAGCATAATTGGTCAGTGCATTCGCCCGGATTGCGAAGGGTGCGGGTTCGAGTCCCGTCTGCTGCCTGGTCTGCGTGGAATTTTTTCTAGTTATATTTTCTTTAGATTTAAACATCAAGCAGTTACATGCTTTAAAAATAATAAAAATTATAACTATAATTGCTATTTCTTCTTTCAAATGTTTAATACTTGTAAAAGTATTCATTTGACATTGTGGGTTTACCTATAATGCGAAGAGATGGCGCTGCCTTGCAGCTTAAGAATAGCTAGAAAGAATTTCGACGCGGTCCGTGAGGGCCGCGGTAGCATAATTGGTCAGTGCATTCGCCCGGATTGCGAAGGGTGCGGGTTCGAGTCCCGTCTGCTGCCTGGTCTGCGTGGAATTTTTTCTAGTTATATTTTCTTTAGATTTAAACATCAAGCAGTTACATGCTTTAAAAATAATAAAAATTATAACTATAATTGCTATTTCTTCTTTCAAATGTTTAATACTTGTAAAAGTATTCATTTGACATTGTGGGTTTACCTATAATGCGAAGAGATGGCGCTGCCTTGCAGCTTAAGAATAGCTAGAAAGAATTTCGACGCGGTCCGTGAGGGCCGCGGTAGCATAATTGGTCAGTGCATTCGCCCGGATTGCGAAGGGTGCGGGTTCGAGTCCCGTCTGCTGCCTGGTCTGCGTGGAATTTTTTCTAGTTATATTTTCTTTAGATTTAAACATCAAGCAGTTACATGCTTTAAAAATAATAAAAATTATAATTACGGACACTGTATTATAGGACCAAATCCATCAGAAATGACCTGAATAATAACGTTCTTTAATATTCAGTACGACTTTCCCTGTAACCCTGTATATATATATATTAAACCATGTGGACTGTTTGTTCTCATATATATAAGTAGTTGGTTGTAATCGAGGACCATACCTATTGGGTTAGGTACTAAAGAGGATTTCCTTCGCTACGCGACGCAGCCAGAGGAACGCTGTTCTGTAAGAACAAGCGCACTTTCCACCGCAGAGTTCGTCAGGGTGAAATAAAAGTAGATCACGAATTTAAAATAAAATTCTAATCACTCCGGCGATATCCGCGGTGAGGAGTGCCCTTGTTCTTATAGAATAGCACTATAACAATAGATTAGAAGCAAAGAACAGCAGAGGGCGAAAGTATGTGATCTTCGATCCGTTTTAAGCCCTCTCCTCCCTCCCCCACTATTAAGGATATTCCTATCACGACCATATATAAAAAAGTTCATACATAGACTGTTTTCACAATAAGTTTCTCGCTCAGGAGCACGGAGTATTGCGATTTTGAACTGCGCTGCAGCAGCATAGTGCTTTGGTAAATCACGTGAACGTGAACACGCCAGTAGTTCCTATTCAAATGATTGACAAATTGGACACGACCAAAAGTCATGACCGATAGTTGAATTTTTTCTGCTGCCGTATTAGCGAACGTCTATATAAAAGGCAGCTCTGGTTGCCACTAATGTTATTCTGCCGCGTTCGAGTAAATCCCAAAAGCTTGTGCTCCCATGCTGTAGACCAATTCTAAAATGATATACAATACAATAAAGCGTTGTGCATTTACCGCTTGCATTAATGCAGTATCCTGCAGCGTTTTGGATCTTCTACTGCTGAACTTACAAATAAACATTGTTACCAACTGTATTCCAGTTCAGCTATTATAATGCTTTGATCTCGTTTTCCATGTTGTCACTTAGTAATGTTAGTATTTAATAATCATAGAGTTGCTTGCAACAACTCAGAGATTCGAACCGGGACCTCTCGAGTAGGCGATACTTTGAAACCCGCTGTACATACAACTCGGCCACGGAGGTCGTTAATTATCACAGGCCCACAAAAAAGTGCCCTGCGCGAAAGACCAGACTACCTGAGCTTAGGGATGTCGAAAGTTGAAAAAAATATCGATATATCGATATTTTAAAAAATATCAATATCGGCTTAGATATATCGCGAAAAAAACATCGATATATCGATATATCGGACCAATTTTCCCAAAAATATCGTATAGTAGCTCACGAAATATGACACGCGGAATAATAATGGAACGAAAATTATCTCTCTAAAAATAGACCCTATTTTCGAATGATGACATAGACAATACTAAATACAGCACAGATCATAGATATGTTGAATATCATTAATCTGAGATCCAGTTACGATTTTTCCAGATACAAATTTAGTTAGATCGTGATATGCCGCTAATAATGAAAAAAAATATCGTTTTTGATACGAATTTCGATATTGGTTATTTTGTATCGATGTATCGATATATCGAATCAAAATATATCGGCAAAAATATCGATATATCGATGCATCGATATATTTTCAACAAGCCTACCTGAGCTTTATGTTTTCGGGGTCGCTGAGTCCAAATATGATGCCAGAATAGCGAAGTGGGTTCGCGTTATTTTAACAACATAAACCATAATATTATACGAAAAACTTAAATTTCAAACTCAAACTCAAATCATTTATTGCAACCATAATGTGTATAGTGGGTGGTAGGTACTATAGGTACTAATATAAATATGAGCATTATGGACCCCGTCGGGCACGCAATTGGTTATTAGAAGAAAGGATGCGCTTCTCAGAAGAAAAACACTAATAGAAAAATTATAATTGGATGTTAGAGATTGTTTCATAATATATTTATATTTTTTATTTTATATAAATAATATGTTCTAATTTAGGTCACGTAGAAACAAGTCATTTACGCGCGGTATTGTGCAATATGCTTAAGCTACTACTTTTTAATATTAAATTTACATGCAAATAAACAGTGTTAGAACAACTATCATTGGGTTTGTTTCGTACATTAACTTTCCCTTACAATTACAATCTGGCACTCTTCTCATATACTGTAGACACACTACAGTTTTTTTTGGTCCTTCGAGCCGGATTTGAATTTTTATTTAGATTATCACTATCTCATTTAATTATAAATATGAATAATCTCACAAAATAAAATATAATAAATAATAAAATCAATTATTTGTACATGCATATTAATAATTACTGATCATAGTTATAATTTTAATTTTTTAAGCATGTAACTGCTTGATGTTTAAATCTAAAGAAAATATAACTAAAAGGGCCGCGGTAGCATAATTGGTCAGTGCATTCGCCCGGATAGCGAAGGGTGCGGGTTCGAGTCCCGTCTGCTGCCTGGCCCGCGTGAATTACTGATCTTATCATTAAAATATTCATTTACATTATAATCATCATCATCATCATTTCAGCCGAAAGACGTCCACTGTTGGACATAGGCCTCCCCCATGGATTTCCACAACGATCGGTCCCATGCTGCCCGCATCCAGCTACGTAGCATCTTCTCGGAACATCTACCGCAGTGCCTCAAGACGAAAGTCTTCAATTCGTGCGTGTTGCCAGTGATGACAATGGGTCTTGTAAGAAGGCTCAAAGTCACCCAAAGGGCAATGGAGAGGGCTATGCTCGGAGTTTCTCTGCGTGATCGAATCAGAAATGAGGAGATACGCAAGAGAACAAAAGTCACCGACATAGCCCACAGAATTGCAAACCTTAAGTGGCAGTGGGCAGGGCACATTGCTCGCAGGACCGATGGCCGTTTACATTATAATAACATTTACTAAATTAGAAATTCCTTCATTTTTTAGCATTATTGCTGATTTCTGAAAAAACGCGAACCCAATTCGCTATTCAGGCACCATATTTGGACTCGGCGACCCCGAAAACATAAAGTTCAGGTAGTCTGATCTTTCGTGCAGGGTACTTTTTTTTTTGTGGGCCTGTGATCAATTATAAATTATCCTGACAATTGTCCAGTGCAACTGCGTAACCCTGGGTAATTTGCTAGTGAATTTACTGTTTTTTTAATTTATTGTCTCACTAGCTGACCCGGCGAACTTCGTACCGCCTTAGCGTTGCTTTGATGCACTACTTTATTTTGTATAGCTGACCTATCTTATGTATGAGTACCTATTCAATTTTTTTATTTTTCTTTATATTTTTTTCCGTAAGAACCTTATACAGAGTATTAGAAAACTACAAAAAAAAAAACAGCCAAATCGGTCAAGCCGTTTTCATGTTATGTCGTGACAACGGAAAACGGGTTTCATTTTTATATATATAGATATTGGTGCCAATTCTGGCGTGATTCTCTAAACTTAAAACTAAATTTAACATCAGTCTCTCCTTTTCATTCTGTATAGAGAATGACAAGGATATACTGCTGTCAAATTTAAGTTTAGGTTTAGAAAATCTTGCTAGAATCGACACCATTGTCTCACTAGGTGACCCGGCGAACTTCGTACCGCCTTAGCGTAGCTTTGATGCACTACTTTATTTTGTATAGCTGACCTATCTTATGTATGAGTACCTAATCAATTTTTTTATTTTTCTTTATATTTTTTTCCGTAAGAACCTTATACAGAGTATTAGAAAACTACAAAAAAAAATCAGCCAAATCGGTCAAGCCGTTTTCATGTTATGTCGTGACAACGGAAAACGGGTTTCATTTTTATATATATAGATTTGTAAATGACTCCCTACGAAATGTATTGATAAGTATTTCAAAATATTCGGCCGAATTCGAAAAAATATGCTGAATGTACCGAACACGAATAATTCAGTCAGAGTATCCCTCACAGTCATAAGTTGTTGAAATTCAGCCAGGGTATGTTTGATAAGGAATTTTACAGCGTCTTCCCATTTTAAACAACAATGTCACAGCCTATCAGCTAATCAGTAACGTAGGCGGTACGTCGTTTTTATTGTAAGCAGGCGTTTGTTAGACTTTATTATGCCATAAAAGCTTATGAAAATTTTATAGACGCTTTTGGAATGGCGTTGCACGAAAAATTATATAGCATGGGCGACTTCATAAAACACCTTCTCGTGTCGCAACTCGGATGTATGCTTAAATAAGCCTTTGCCTAAAGAGTCTTGTTAGAAAAAAATATAAAACATTTCAAAATGGCTCTTGGAATCGCTAGGATGACGTAATAAAAGTGAGCTTTGATCGCGACACGGTTCCAACATACGCTGCGGAGCTGAGGGGTTGGAACTTTGTTTCTTTTAGGTGGATATTTGCAGGGTGAGCGCTCGCGACGAGCCGAAGTCGCGCCAAAATAAAATGCAATAAAATGGCCGATATAAACCAGGGATTCCGTTCGGTCGGAGAAGGAGAAACGCGATGTACAGTCGGAGAGAAAATTGGTTTAGAATAATTTTAAGAAGCTGGAAAATATCGTTTTTTTTTATTTACACTCCTTTGATAAACCTAACTATAATAATAATTAAAACGCCAAAGTGAGTTTGTTTATTTGTTTGTTTTTTTAACAATCATACAATATAAATAAAATTTGGAGAAAAACATATATTTTTTTAAATATTTACAAGGAGTTCAATAAGTTTACGTATAAAAAGGTCCAAGTTTAATAAGGATAGCCAAAAAGTTTGGAGTTCAAAAGCGAGGAACTACTCATGGAAATACTACACCAAGTTTTACCGCA
Source organism: Chilo suppressalis (assembly GCA_902850365.2). Taxonomy (NCBI): domain Eukaryota; kingdom Metazoa; phylum Arthropoda; class Insecta; order Lepidoptera; family Crambidae; genus Chilo; species Chilo suppressalis. Next base: position 15,834,307 of record OU963916.1, read on the forward strand.
CCAACCACGTCGAATTCTGACTACCCTGCTTACACAACAAAATATTATAAACAAGAATGCTATCTATTTTTACCTACTTGTCTTCTGTTTGACTGCCTGTCTAGAGACAGGCCAAATCAAACAGAAAATAAACTGTATCTTTCGTCTTTTTGATCACATTTGGGTAACTAACATGAATCTGTTTTATGTGAGTTAGGACAGAGACAAGTTGATTAGCCGCTCTTCAAAGGCCGACTATTATGGCACGGTAATATTAATATTACCGTGATTATGGCTAGACAGAAAAGAGAAAATAGCTTGAGCGGTCAGTCGCTTAAATTAGATTTCAGAGAGAAAAGAAGACAAGTGCGAGTCGAAATCGCTCACTAACCCCCTTATTAATAATCGAGGAATAAGCTTAATAGTAGAGGATCCGAACTAAAAACGATCTTCACCGAGCTGATAATAGAACGAATCATATTTTATAACAAATTTAGTATGTTAGAAAATATGTTGAAAATGGGTTGCCTAAAAAAATCCTGGACAGACAATTTTTAATTTATTTAAAAAAAATGTTTTCTTTTTATTTTTGCAACATCAAGATAATAAGAAAAAATTTACCCTGACTTAAAGTATGAAACGTATAGAATGTGCAGTCGTTGGGTTGCCTATTATTTACCTGGACAAACTACTCGGTTGTCAGGTATAAACAGGTATGTCGATGCCAGTTACCTTCACTCGATTAGATAATCGAAAAAAAATTATATCAATATGAGCGTTGTTTTATTGCGAACACGATGATATAGGGTTGTCTGCAAAAAACTTGGTCCTAATAGGGGTTTGCGAATTTTAAAGATTTTAATTTTAACGCGAGTGGAATTGTGTGACAGAGATATCCGAATTGAGTATAGCGTGTAATAATAAAGGACACAACATGGCACAACTGGCATTTAAGTTGTAAATAATAATAATTATAATAATATTATAATACTAAAATATTAAACAATAAAACCTCAATTAAATAAATTAATAAATATATATAATAGTTATTTATTATACAAGAGTGGAAAGTTCCTTTTTAACCGCGTGCTCGATTTGGATGACCGAGCAAGCGAAGGATTCTAAAGTTGAATCACGAGCGCAGCGAGTGATTCTAAATTAGAATCCTGAGCGTCAGCGAGGGAAACAAACGAGCACAAGGTGAAAAATCTTTCCACTCGAGTGCAATACGTAACTTTTCATCCCACCTCAGCGAGGAAATGACAAAATGAAAAAGAAAACAATTTATAATGACAAAATATTTAAGCAATAAAACGTGAAAAACTAGAATGGCGCGAAGCACGCAAATAAAACAAAGAAACCAAGAAGGTTCCAAATTTAAATTTTTTCACAATTTAAAAAGTTCTAATCATAAATTTGGCACCATAGAGGTTACATTAAATAGGTTTAATGACGTTTTGAATTTACAATTATATTGAGTACTCATTATATGTGATGTTCTAAATTCAAATCTACTTTGCCGCTCAAGCGAATAAAATAGAATTTTCCAGCCAGATTTCGAAGCGCAAAATTACACTTTCCGAGGTGGTGGGATGAAAATGAATTTAATTATTGACTTATAAGTATCATTATATATTTATACAAGTTTTTGTAACTCAAAATATAATGACGTAAATAATACAAATATCAATACTTTGAAATTTTTTTTTCTCTTTCTGGAAAAATTTATGAGAAACAAAGCGGACAGCCGAAAATTCAAATTCATGGATAAAAAAAAGATAGACTAAAAATCTTGTATTACGTTTGAAAATTTTATTAAAAAACAGCATAAATACAAAAATAATATCGATAAAAAATTAATTATAATAAATATTTTCTATTCTATATCTGATTCATCAGAAGTATAATTTTGATTCTCGAATTCATCTGAGTCATTATTAGTTTCTTCCTCAATTTCTTCCATTTCGACATTGTCCTGGATTTTCAAAGGAGTTTGATCTCAGATAAAACCAGTTGGTTTTAAAAAATCATCTAAATGCCAACCGTAGCTTTCGGGGTTTAATTTCGCACATACAGCATCAGTTGCATTAAGCCACATAGAATAATAAATAATATACTATATACTTACTGCATACTCTGTACAAAAAACTCCAAATTCTTCATTGTATTTATTGCCTAAAACAGTTACTTTTTTGTAACACGTGGTGTGGTAACACGTGTAACACGTGGTGTGGTAACCAACAAAATCGAGAACTGCTTCAGTTAGTTCAATGTTATGATATTTTAAGTTTTTTTTTACGAAAAGCTAACTTTAACGAGCAATTTTTGAAAGTTTCATTAGTAAAATCAATTAAAGAATTGTCCGAACCACACAAAAAACACTTTTTAGCCATTTTTTATCACAACGATACAAAATAACACGTGTTGCGACTCCAAAATAACGCTCACTGTTTACTAGAGTATCGCTGTCTTTCTCTGTCATATGACTACCAAGCATGCGCACTTTCTGATATTCGAGGTCCCATTACATGCGACTGCCATGTTGTGTCCTTTATTATTACACGCTATACTCAATTCGGATCTCTCTGTCACACATTTCCACTCGCGTTAAAATTAAAATCTTCAAATTTCGCAAACCCCTATTAGGACCAAGTTTTTTGCAGACAACCCTATATCACCGTGTTCGCAATAAAACAACGCTCATATTGATATAATTTTTTTTCGATTATCTAATCGAGTGAAGGTAACTGGCATCGACATACCTGTTTATACCTGACAACCGAGTAGTTTGTCCAGGTAAATAATAGGCAACCCAATGGCTGCATATTCTATACGTTTCATACTTTAAGTCAGGGTAATTTTTTTCTTATTATCTTGATGTTGCAAAAATAAAAAAAAAAACATTTTTTTTAAATAAATTAAAAATTGTCTGTCCCGGATTTTTTTAGGCAACCCATTTTCAACATATTTTCTAACATACTAAATTTGTTATAAAATATGATTCGTTCTATTATCAGCTCGGTGAAGATCGTTTTTAGTTCGGATCTTAGACTATAATATAAGACTCGTTACGCTGTGTTTTGTTCATATCACTCAAGTTACATTTGTCATTCAATGAACAGAGTTAAAACATAGAATAACTAGTTCAAGCTTAATCTTTGTTTATTATTAAGGGGGTAAAGGTTCGGCTCCAATTTGTAACGTAATCGCCACGCCTCGAACAAGCTCGTGTTCCGAGGCGGGGCTTACGAACGCCGAGATCCCTTTGCGATTTCATTTTGATGTCAATTCTGGCATTATTCTCTAAACCTAAACTTAAATTTGACAAAAAGTATCCTTATCATGTTCTATACAGAATGAAAACGAGAGACTGATTTTGAATTTAGTTTTAAGTTTAGAGAATCACGGCGGTATCGACACCATTATGTCTGTTAGAGTCTGTGCGGGAAGAGAATGGGCGTGGCGAAAAACGGAACGAACATTAAGATTTTTATAGAGCAATCCAACCCAGCCATCTGTCAAACGTCAAAGTTTTGTATTGATACGGATTTGTTTGTTGTTGTGATTTCTTGCGGTTTTTTGTATTCATGTCTAAAAGGGGTAAGATCTTACAATTACGGTAGAAAAGCACATCAGCGCCCTCAAATCTAAATCCTTTCTCTTTCTATTATATTTCATATTTATTTTCATATTTATTTATTTACAAGAAACATGGTACAATAAAAAGATGTTACAATGCATATGGTGCTTAAACATGATTCGCTAAATTAGCATGCAAATATCAAATTATTTTATAATAAATCCAATGCATATTAATATTGTAATTGGTCACACTATTGTCAATCATACCAAAATATTAATTCCATTTAAACATGTCAATTAATCGTCCTAATGTCATCACCTATACATGTCAACAAATCCGTAATATTATTGATTAAAAATAAGTTATAATTTTAGTCATGTCAAATGTCACACAATTTGCTTGATAATTTGACATGTGTAAATAGAATAAATGATTTAAAGTTTTATGATTGTAAATTAGACTAAAATTATAACTTATTTTTAATCAATAATATTACGGATTTAGCAATTAAATACATATTATTAAATCACTACAATAAATATATAACACATAGAATAAAAATTACAATCTTAATTAATTTGTCACTTATTCTGTCTGGATTTAAATATAAAATTAAAATATTCCTCTACAGAGTAAAAACATTGTTCCTGCAACCATGGCTTTATCGTCCTTCGAAAACTCGTTTTTTCCGCAAAGACCTGCCATTACGCGTTTCTCGCACGCCTGTACGTCGTCGGCGGCGTCACGGTGGCGCGTGTGTATCGAACAGTAGCCGCTCCGGCCGCGACCCGCCACGCACCAAGCTGGATGCGACAACATCGAGATAAAACACAACCACTAAATAGAGAGCAGCCAGAAGTACGGCAGGGATAATGACTAATTCTTTTTCTTCGTTTATCAGGTAGATTATCAAAAAGTATTGGACACGTATTTTTTCTTTTTTCACATAATATAAACATTGCAGAGATATGTTGATTTGAAAAGTCGCATGACGTCACGTTTTGGTACAATTTTCACTTAAAAGTGACGTCACGAGCCCCTACTCCCAAACTTTGACTCGCTATAACTTTGTCATTTTTTTGTTGATTGCCCAAAGAAAAAATACGTGTCCATTATTTTTTGATCATCTAATTTACGGACTAAATAGAATTTAATAAATAATAAATTAAACGATTACTGTACCCCCCCCCCCCCCCCCCCCACCCCCATATAAATATTTCTAATCCGTCTCCCACTGCACGACGAAACTTTGGTGGCTTAGGGATTAAATGCGCTTAAACTGTAACTGCAACTGTTGTTGCACAACAATCTCTTATCTATTAGACAAGTCCGTCCGTCCGTGGTGCTGTTTCAGCGGCCAAACCGTAAGAGATAGATAAAGAGAATGTTTAAGTTATAAGTTGAGAATAGTCTGATAAGACTACAAACCGTATGTGAGTAACGTAGCACTTCCGGTTTTCGAGAAATCACGTGATTTCTATTTCAAACGAAACCACACAAAATCTCCGAAGTTCTCAATTAATTAAATACATTTATTTTTTTTTGGTGAACATTTGGTTTACTGGTTTGCTAGTATATGTATATTAGTATATTATTTTTGATGTGTAACATCTTTCCTCTTGCTTTCCTGCAATTTGTGGGAGTGATTTCGTGAAATGGGACGGAAATGTGTAACAGGAAGTCGCGAAAGCGCGAGCTATTTGATGTTCTAATGGCTTATTCCTTTGTAGTAGGTTTTATTTCTTTTCACTTCTTTAATATAAGGTGAGATTTCAAATGTTACACATCATACGCGACTACTGTAAGGCTTGCTCGTTTTTTTATTTTTATGATATTAGTACGATAAGTTGGTTAATACAAACAAGTAGACGAATGTCAACCTGTTAAAACTCGTGACTAGAGTTTGTAAATACCCAATTGCTAGAAAACAGTATCTCTTATCTATTAGACAAGTCCGTCTGTCTGTGGTGCTGTTTCAGCAGCCAAACCGTAACAGATAGATAAAGAGAATATTTAAGTTATAAGTTAAGAATAGTCTGATAAGACTACAAACCGGATTTGAGTAACGTAGCACTTCCGGTTTTCGAGAAATCACGAATTTAAAACGAAACCACATACCCTTGTTATTTTTAAATATATACACATATACATATTTATTGTTTATTTTATGCATGTTTTTATTTATTTGGTTGATTGCAGATACATGAATGTTTTTTAGACTCGTACCCAATTAGTGATTTTTCTCGGGTAATATCAAGTTTTCATTCCTTTCGCCCGCTTTGTTTCATTACCTAAGATTGAAGACTATTTCATCAATGTTTTTTTTTTCTTTATATGTTTTCTTTTTGGTAAATAAGGTTTACTTATGTTATTCAGCTGTGTACATTTTTGCTGGCCTTTGGCTGTTTAATGTACCTTTACAAATAAAATAAAATAAAATAATAAAATTAAATACATTTTTTTTTTGTTTTTTTTGGTGAACATTTGGTTCACTGGTTTGTTAGTACTTTTCCTAATAAGGAAATGGCGCGTATTTCCAATTGGCGCCACGTGCGGGTGGTAAAAATTAGAACCTGAAAGAGACTTTCAGGTTTCCGTAGTCCTGAAAAGTAACCCTTATAGTTTCGTCATGTCCAGCACTAGAGAGTTGTAATTTTGGAGAGATATCTATATCAATCACGTAGACAAAATGGTAGAATAAAATTATGAAAAATATTTTTTTAGAATAGTTACCTCCCGTACATGTAACCTGGGGATGATTTTTTTTTCAGCATCTACCCCATCGTGTGGTATATCGTTAAATAGGTCATTTAAAATTACTTCGGGGTTTCCAAGACTATTTGTAGATATAGGGATCCGTTTGCGAAATATTGAACTTTAAAGTCCTAATTTTTGTTCGAGTAGAGAGTCCCCCGCCCTCTAAAAGCTAAACTATGGGCTTGAAAAACCTGGAAAAATTCATGATGATAGTGTTTTTCATGAACTTTTTCCGGAAAGCTATAACGGTTAAGATAGATTTGTTAGTTTAAGAGTAACAGCCGTTTAACTTTGGTTAAAAAAAACTTGTTTTTTACGGGTTAATGCACGAAACTTTATTTATTTATTGACGTTTCGTAGCCTTTACAGGCTGCGTCGTCAGAATCTGACGACTGATCCATTTGGTCACCCATCCAATGACCGACCACTGCTAAAGTTGCTTAAGTTCAACGATCGCAGCTGAACGCGCTAACCGCTTACGCCATCGAGCTCGGTTATTATAAAAAACGTCATATGTTTTAACTTTTAATGTGCACTACTACTCTTTAACTATGTAATATTAATTATTTTAATGTATACAGCACTCGGGATACTGAATCTAAACCTGAACTTATCTCTGAGAAATATAATCCTACGAAAGACTTTTATTGAGCGTTTGGTTATTTCATTGTTCGATTTTTAAGTTTTATTGTCCATGTATGAATTTATTATTTAATTTACTTAATAAAGTATTTTATTTAAAATTATTTTTTTGTAATTTTGAGTTTATTTATTTGACCCTAACTACCGTAAACTACCATCGGTTCCAAAATTGGGAGACCTTTCTGAGAAGAACCGGCGAAACAAACTCAAGAGAGGCTTTCTATCTCCTTCTTATGTTAAATTATGCAAACAAAAAGAACTAATAGTATCTGATGGTCTTGCAGTGTGTGCTCGGGGTTGGGATTTTATCTCCTGTATAATAGGTTCCCTAGCTGGTGGTATATACCAACCATCTTCCCTATTGAAATTTGGATATTTTTTAATCTCAATAGCCTCGCGCATCATTCGAGGAACGAACCGCCGCTCAGCTATCCTATTCATATTTTCATCTCACACCACTTCTTTGAGCAAAAAGTGCGTAAGTACAGAAAGTATTTCCTTTACGTTACATGACGCTGCGATAAACCAGGCTTCAATTCGAAAAAAGAAAACCAAGAGATCAAACGATTATCGAAGAAGGTATTATGTCGACGAATCTAAATCCTATTCAGCCATCCCGGAAATTATGCAAATATTTATAAATCAGATCGAATTGTAAGTTAAAGAGGTCAAACTGTATTGTTTGCCCTGCCTATTGGAATGTTTGCCGACAATGTTTGACGTGGACTGACTTTATCCCAAACAAATATTATACAACACCATTACTAGTATAATGCGGGTATATTTTCTTGTATTTTGATGATTATGGACTGGGAATTGGACATGTAGATAACGCCGCCTGCTAACTATTTTTGCGCTATCGGCATTGACTACGTTTGCGCACAGCTTTTGAAACCCTATTTATTAGGGTGTCAGAGCGTCACTATGGTAGTATATATATACTGACTCATATACATAACATATCATAATAAATAATTCATAATAATAATTAGCCAATGTCAAGTGTAAAATGTTTACATATTCTATAGCACTCGTGGTCATAATAATAGTCAAGTCAAAGTAAGTGGCAGTCAAGTCAATCCCCCTTTCCCTGTTTCAGTAAATGTGTGGGGATTTACTGGAACCTCCCCGTCGAAAGACACTTTCCGCTATTTTGTTTCACTTGCCAACACTTGTGCATGTTTCCGAACACTTAGTGGTTAATAATCCACCATTATTAGACACTAACATCCGCCTCAACACAATTTTTAACAAGAAAAACAAAACTGCTAAAGTGACGCTTTCCGATCCCGCCAAAAAGTCCGGTTTCCACTATCGGTGCTTGATAATAAAAACTTTTTTTTTTACGGAAATTTAGTATTTTTCAAGACCAAGGATATATAAAAACTATAAGTGTAAATAAAATTTCGCCCGCCCTTTCGCCCTAATAAGGGCAGAAGCGAAAGCGAAGCGAAACCTGAACAGAGTGACATTTTTTTAGTAAAATTTTCTTTAGATTTCACCATCTTAAATGCTTAAAATAAAAACATAATGATCACCTATAGTCCACATAAAAGCGAGGAGAGGTAGGGTCTTCTACTGTGATAATTAAGTAAGTATAAGTTTGCCATAGCTCCACGTGATTGGCCAATGAAGATCGCATCAGCTAGGTATCCTCCGTCTATCTTGACTTCACTGATACTTAACATGAGGTAGGGCGAATGAGTATTTTCAGTTCTTATAACCTTTGACGACCTCCGTGGCCGAGTGGTGTGAACGCCGGATGTCATGGTGTCGCCTACTCCAGAGGTCCCGGGTTCGAATCCCAGTGGGGGCAGATGTTTGTGTGATAAATACGAGCCTTTGTACTCCAGTCATGGATGTTTAATTTGTATTTCTATATAAATATTATTATATGTATTCTATCCATTAACCCTAGTATCCCATTACACAAGCTTTACAGTGCTTACTTTGGGGCTAGCTAGGCTAATTGGTGCGAGAGGGGTTGGACATATTTATTTATAAATATTTATAAAAAAGGAGGTATGTGTGCGTAGCATCATACGAAAGTCCTAGTCTAAAATTTCTCGTTTGACCATCATCTTTTTACGAGTAGGACTATGTCAATACAACAAAATAGGAACCGCAATGCGGCAACATAAACAAACCTCCCAGCCCGATGAGTTTTGTGACAGTAATAGTTTTAATTCGCCCTAAGGGTCACGCGTGAGGTGTTTAAAACATGCAGCCTACACACATGTTCAAATTTGTCTTTACTTTTATTTAAATGTTGAAACTTAAATTGTAGGAAAGAGAAGGGTGTTTATGGACTCTAATAAGTATAAGGATAATGTAATAATAAATATAATGGGAAGTTCGGAATGATAAGCGTGCTCAATTAAGTTTGGCCCTCGCATGGCAGTTTTATTGAAACGCTAAAGTAATGTTGTAACATAAAAAATGGTGGTTATTTTAAAGGTTTCAATTAATTATCTTTTTAGAATAAAATCTACCAAGTCCTTGTCGTCAAAGATAAAACTCAAGAAAAACGGCCAAGTGCGTGTCGTACCGCGCTCAGTGTAGGGTCCCGTAGTTGGCTGAAGTTACCACAATCTAGGTTTAAGAGTTTTATTTTTCAAATTGACGACTGTATATAACAGGGAGAAAAAGACAGCCCTTGCTGACTTTCTTGCCGGTTCTTCTCAGTACAAGGTCTCCCACCTTAGATTTGCGTTTGAACCGATGGCGTAGCTTTTCGACATTCAGAAGTGCTTGTAACAGCCTAGACTGAATAAACGATATTGAATTTATGAAAAAACAATTACTTCGCCCAAGACACTTTATGATAAGACAAGACATTTACTGAATGTTTTCTTCTGAGGAATTTATATTATATAAGAAAAAACTGTTTCTAATACATAAGTTGAACGACTTCTACTTCTGAACTAACTCGTCTATCTAAACCGTTATAATTTTTCTTAAAAGCTCATGAGAGCGATTTTCATGAGATTTTAAGAAAAATTATAACGGTTAAGATAGAACAGTTAGTTACAGTATTTTTCCAAATTTTAAAGGTGACTCGAACAATAATTTGCACTCTAAAGTTTAATATTTCGCAAACAAATCCTTAATCTTTAAATAGTTTTAGCAACCCCTAAGAAGTTATTTTAAAAACGATATCCTATATGATGGGTAAGACGATGAAAGAAACTTCATTCCCACGAATGTAACGTCAAGTAAAGGGAGCTTCTCTAAAAAATATTTTTCAAAATTTTATGTTACCATATATCTTAGGTTTTCACGCACATCACTCATTAAATAAAACTAGTTTTAACGGGTTAATGCACGAACTTTATTTATTTATTGACGTTTCGCAGCCTTTTCAGGTCTGCATCGTCCGAATAAAGATTTTTTAATTAATTTGTCGAGCTACCTTCGAAAGACTTTTAATGAGCGTTCGGTTATTTCATTGGAAGATTTTTAAAATTTTATTGTCTATGTATGAATTTATTACTTAGTTAATTTAGTTAATAAAGTACTTTATTTAAAATTCTTGTTTGTAATTTTCAGTTTATTTATTTGACCCTAACTACCGTAAACTACGGAAGTTAGGCTACCGAAACGTAAATAAATCAATAAAGTTCGTGCATTAATCCGTTAAAACTAGTTTTATTTTATTCTACCACTTTGTCGGCGTGAAAATTGCGTATAAAATTTGTAAAACCCGAGGTTTGGCTCTCGACGATTTCCTCCTCGAAAATTGGATATGTTGAAAATAAATTTTACCCATGGAACAGTATGTAGTTATACTAGGCCTCCATGTTTTGATATTTTTGTAGAAGCTTAATGAATGTCCACACTGAATGTCCTTAGTGGTGATAAAAATTTGTTTATTTTTGGCATTTTTAAGGGCGGATAGAAACTACAATCATTGAAACATAAGTTATCCAAAAAAGTAAGACATAGCAGCACAGAATGAGTAAAATTAAAATATATTTTATGTATGAAAGTCATTTCTTTAGTGTTTAAAATCAAGCAGGTACCTATCAGTCGAGTACGTTTTTATGGAAAAAACATTGCCCGCCTCCCCTCTTAAATACATTTTTGTGAAAGATGGTTCATCTCTCCCCACCTGGGCAAGTCTACTGGTTTTCCCAACTGATTTACACTCGTGCGTGCATCTATCGACCTTGGAGTTTCCCATATTGGCCAGTCATTAGTGATATACCACGTACCTAAGACGAAACTGCAGAGAATATTATCGCCATCAGTGTTTCCCGAGCAATTCGACCCGAAAACTTTCAAAAAAGAAAACTTTTTTAACGCGCGGCATCGCATTTGTCATACTCCTGGTGTTGCAGATGTCTATGGACGACGGTTATAAATTACTATCAGGTAAACCGTCTTTCGTCGTCTATTCTATTCGTATGCCCCCTCATCATCATCAGCCTATTAATGTTCCCACTGCTGGAGCACAGGCCTTCCCTATGGATGGAATAGGGAGATTGGGCAATGACCCATCACGCGGGCCCAGTGCGAATTGGCGCGTGCTAACGACTGCAGATGCAGCCGGGACTAGCAGCTTAACGTGCCTTCCAAAGCACGGAGGAACTCGAGATCGTAGATTTTTGGTCACCCATCCAATGGCCGACCACTGCGAAAGTTGCTTAACTTCAACGATCGCAGCTGAACGCGCTAACCACCCGCGCCATCGAACTCCTCCCTAAAATAAATGAAAAAGGTTGGTCTTAAGGGAACTTATACCAGTCATTGCGGTAGTTACTCACATTTCACAATTTAACTACCTACTACTCGAACTTCAATTTTTTTTGTTTTATTAAGTCGCTTAGTCGCTGAAATCGAGTCCGTTGCAGGTGCTTAGCCCCCCTCCCCCCTAATCGCTCCACCCTACTCTGCCAGGGAGGTATAAATAAAACAAGGGGTGACGCATCTGCCTGTTCCCACACCTGTCCGCTTGTCGCGCGATATTCGAACCGATAGCGGTATCTAGCGACAGGGCCGGCTGCAGTTCGGAAAAGCATTGACATAACATGAAAGACAGTTTTCGTGCCCATTTTAAAGTGAAACTTTTATTACATCGCCACCATTTTTAAGTACATCATCTCAACTCTGTATCCTCCAAAGTTTTTCCTTCAAGTATCACTATCGTATCGTAAGTATAACAAAATATTTTTGCTGAACACGCGGCAAAATGGCTCACAGATGGGAGATTATTTCCCTTCCCACCAGCACTTGACCAAAACATAACAATAATTGTCAGTTCACTCAATAGCTTAGTAAATTATTAACTATATGTTATTATTATGTAAAAGGTATATTATTGTAATGTTTCATTAAATAACATTCAGCAATTGTTGCGTGAAAAAGTAACAAAGATCCATGCAAACTTAAGATTATATTTAAAAGCCCATGTGGTTGATATTCAAAAAATCATTATAAGTAGATTTTAAACAGTCATATTAAATGAAAAATAATGTAAGAAACTTAAACACGATTTTCTATTTTCTAGACAATGATATTTCGTCAATTTAGTATTTTTCTTTCTCACAAAACGGCGCTTAGTTGTCCCCATATTGAATTTCTAATTGAGGTACGAATCAACAATCAATCCGGTTTGGTCGTCAGGTATGTGAGGATGGCTGGTTTAGCAAGTAGAACTGCTGTACCAGCTATCCTCACGTCTTCGCCGTCACTTTACATCAGGGGGGTGGAGTCATTTGTCGGATCTATCTATGTAAAAGAAAAGAATTGTTTCATGTTAGTTTTTCTTCAGTATACTCTTACCTACGTTCTTTATGGTTTTTATATAAATATACAGTGACGTACAATAATTCTAGGTTATTAGCGTGCCCCGTGCGTGTATGAATTTGGAAAAAAATCACCTACTCACTCCTTTACAAAAAGCGATGAAGGTTATGATTAAGAGACCTCGCCAGGTTTTTCAAATATAATAAGGATGTAATGCAGAATTTTTGTTATTTAATACTGTCATAGAAATAGCTGCATTAAAAAAAACAAATTATTCAACTAAGAAAGTAGTCCCGCTATTTTGATATCAAAATGACGGGATCACTAGTTAAAACACGCAGCGTAATCTTAAACTGAACACACCTAATTTTAAAACGATTTAATGCAACTACGTTCGATTCATTACTATAATTCTAAAACTGTAATTTCTATACAAAAAGGTATTATATTTACAGTAGGATGCGTCTTAACCAATTCTAAGAGCTATAAAGTGACATTTGACTTAAAATGATACTTTATTCTTCAGGCGCAAACCTGACTTGGTCCCGTCATCTTGACGTTCATAAAAAACGAGTTGGTATACTCCTTAATCCGGACCTGTGACGTAGTGCCATCTATAATTTAAATATGTTGTCAATGTGGATGATATTTTGACATAACAGATAAATGTATACGCTAGTAACGAAACCGATAAATCTGATAATCGAGCCTAAAAACAAATATGTGAAAGATAATCTTTTATTATACATGGATTTTGGTTTCCTTAAAAGGGGTTTTTATCACTATTAGCTGTTATTTCTGTCAAACTTTAGTAAATAACACGATTCTTTTAAATATATCATAAATATGACAACCTCAATGGCTCGAGTGGCATGTAGTCGTGTTATAGTGAGAAGTCCCAGGTTGATTTCCCGTTGGACCAAATATATGTGTGAAGAATACGAGCATTTGTAACTAAGCCGTGGATGTTTCATATTCCTTAATAAAAAATATAATCATTCTGATGTAATTTATTCCTAGTAGGTACCTCTCAATAAATTCAATATTAAAATCTTATAAACAAAACTTTCGTCTTTAAAACATAGCGTAAAAACGAACTTAAACTCCGAATTTTAGAAATTGTTTTTTTTTCTATGGCTCAATTGACATTCGATTTTCAAATCGGCTCAAGAGGGATTGAAGAAAATGTGTCGTCTCATAACATAGTAGGGCCAAGGGTCATCTCATCTCGGCCTGATAAATAAATCTTTTATTTTTATCTACTTCTGAGCGAGTGGGCGCCCCCAGAGGTAGGATCTCATAAATACATCAGGATTTTGTCCAACAACTTGTGCACGCAATATACGCTAAACAGTGGCTTTAAGTGATATACAGGCTACGCACTTTGGATGTTTGTAAGAATTTCTGTGTCGGGTGTTCTTTGCCTTTCGAGTTTCCGACCGTTTAAAGGATTTTAAAAGTTTTGTTGTGACTTTATTCTTCCTTACAAAGGTACCTACCTACCTAGTTTATTTAACGTAACATTTGTATCAACAAGTAGAATAATTAATTATGAGATTAAATTTTATGATGTTAATACGGCGCTATTGTATTCTATTCTCATTTAATTTACGCAAAACACTCACTTTCATATTTAATTATGATAAGTACGAAGGTATTAGGTAAATTTATTTATTGTACGACGACTACGACCTTAAACATTTTAATGTTATTTTCTGAAAATTCGGATTACTGAACCAGTGGATGGCAAATGGTATGACGAAAATACCCTATCAACCATTCAAATAAACTTAAAAAAATATGTATTATGACATGTTATAAGATGTCTATGGACATCTATGGACTTATAGCCTTATAGCATCAATTGCCTTCAAGAGAATTTAAATTTAAAAAAATACGGGATAGGTACTTCAAAATGAACTCGTGAATGAGGTTTTAGGTTCGTTTCGCAGTCTTTTGGCGAACTAATTGCTGTTATTTTAGTCAAACTTCAGTTAACAACACGTTCTCCTAAAATATGACAACCTCCGTGGCACGAGTGGCATGTAGCGACTTTCAAGGTGTCGCCTACTTAGAAGTCCCGGGTTTGGTGTCCCACTGGGGCAAATGTTTGTGTGATGAATACTATACAGGGAGTCCCACGGGTTTGTCATATGGAGGGAAAGTATATTAAATATTCAAGATAGGATATTTTACTGAAAGAAGACATCATTTTATTTTTAATAATAACTAGAACTGCATTCACAGGGTTTTTTTAAATGCTTGCTACAACTGGGAATAGAGCTCGTGAAATTCAATATTTAATATACTTTTCCTCCGTGTGGCAAACCCATGGGATGCTATACAAAGTCTGTTGTTTCATATTTCTAAATAAAAAAAATACTTTTATATGTGTGTGTATAAATATAAGGTGTTCGCAGTCTTTTGGCGAGCCCATGGATTCATGTTCATTCAGTCCTACTTTCCGTGGTAATTAAATGAAAACAGTTGACACTCGGCGCATGAAAGAGCCTGGATAACCGCGGGATATTTGCCTTTTATACTTTACAATGCGGGGGGACATTTTTTCCAGCTAATCCAGAACGCGTCGTTCCAGAAAATTAACGCTATCTATTTTAATCCAGTACTCTTGGCCGTAACGTCGGCAGATGTTAACAACAATATACAGTTTGAATTTCAATGATTTGTTTTATTTTAATACTAGCGGCTTCCGTGTGGAGCTGAAGTGAAGACTACAATTTTTGTTCTCAGGCTTTTATTATACACAATGACATTCATCTATGATTCTTCTTATACCTGCCTGCAAAGTCTCAGCCCGATCGTTTAAAATTGACAAAGTTTCATACAAACTTTCATTCCCTATTTTATCCCCTTGGAGGTAGAATTGATCAAAATCCTTTCTTAGCGGATGTTTACGTCATAACATCTACCTGCATGCCAAATTTCAGTCCGATCCGTCCAGTGGTTTGGGCTGAGCGTTGATAGATCACTATGTCAGTCATTCAGTCACCTTTGAGTTTTATATATATAGATAGATTATTTAAGGTTTCTGTACCTCAACAAAAAGAAACGGCTAAGTGCGTGTCGTGCTATGCCCAGTGTAGGGTTCCGTAGGTGCTCGTCGTTACCACAATATATTTTGTAGAGTCTATATTTTAAGCAATTACTTCGTCTAAGTCACTTTTCATGTTTTCTTTTAAGGATGTTTTTGTAAAGTCAGAATTTTTCTTAAACTTAAGTTGAACGACTATTACTCTTAAATTAAAGAATCCCTTTTAACCGTTATAGTTTTTCTTAAAAGTTCATGAAAGCACTATTTGAATTATTTTTTCCAGATTTTTCAAGCAAATGGTTTATTAGCTTTTAAAGAAAGGACCTAATCAACGATACTCGATGTGGTAGACGATGAAAAAATAAAATCATTCAATTCAATTCAATTCATTTATTGCAGGCCATAATAGAGATACAAAGGTGGTAATATTAACAGATAAAAAGTACTTATGGACCCTGTAGTGTAGGGTATCGCAATTGGAAGAGGAGAGGACGTCTTATTCATAATTCCTTATTGTGATATAATTTGTTATATCCAATGAATTAAAACCCATAAAAAATATTTATTCATACTACTCCCTCCAATAAGATATTGTATAATTAGATTTATGATTTATATGCGATTATTAATTATATTAGTATTGTATTATATCTTTTTATAATAAAAATAATATAGTATTAATTATATTTATTCCATAGTAGTTTTATCATTTAGGTATTCCTGGAGGCTATAATAGCATTAGCTTATTTTTTTTAATAAATACATTGTAATTTTCTTCGTTTTTAAAATTTTCAGGTAATTTATTATAGATTATTACAGACATATGTGCTCCATGAGCATAATTTAAGGCGAGCAGTTGGAACCATTAGCTTTTTCTTGTGTCTCGATGTATATTTTGAAGGAATGTTTTCTCTTCTAGTAAAAAAAATTGAGTATTTTTTACAAATTTACAAATCTCAAATATTTATATAAATGCATGGTAAAGAAAGAATTTCATATTTTTGTAAGTAAGGTTTACAACTTTCAGTTTGGTTAATATTAACAATAATACGAATAAGTTTCTTTTGTAGTATAAATAAAGAGGATACGTCCGTACTGTTCCCCCACAAGATGATTCCATAGGTAAACAAGGCATTGGCATAAGCATAATATGTGATAAGAGCAGTCTTTAGATCTGTTGTTTTTTTGACTTCTCGAAGTGCATATGTAAAGCTAGATAATTTATTTTTTAATATCTGGATGTGAGATTTCCAATTTAAGTTAGTGTCTATAGTTATACCCATCTTCTTCAGGTTACATGTAGAAAGGCTACCCTCAAAAAAAAAAAAAAAAATTTTATTCTACAATCACTTGCATAGAATGTAAGCATACTAATAATTATAGCATTTAACTGCTAGATGTTACAATCTAAAGTAAAAATTTTACTATACTAAAAAATCCACGTGGAATTTTCTATAGTATAATTTTCTTTAGCTTTCAACAAATCTTTAGTTATTATATGGTTTTATCTGCGCAATTCATTAACACTGTGGTTAAATACTTAAAAAAAAATGGGTGCGTGTACTTATGTAGGCGCGTGAGAAGTTATCCTTCTTTGGCATCGTTTAAAATTAGTTTTTAATTGCATGCAAATAATTAATTACAATAAATTAATAAAAAGTCTGGAAAAGGACACAATCAATAAAGTTCAGTTTTAATTTGAAAAAATAAATAAATAATCAAAATACTCAATTAAATCGCTACTGAATATAATTTATTAGAACATAATATGTGATTTGCACTTGTATGAAACTCAAACACGTATTCCGAATATGCAAACTAGAAACATGTGGATAAATATTATAAATATGAATACCTATAACTGTTACTTTATTACAAAAAATAAAGATGTGGTTTTTGGTTCTACTACACCAATGGTCAAGAGATGGCGCTGTAGTCTCCTGAATCGCGCTTAGGTTCCGTTGTTCCAGATTAATAAATACTTTTGATAGGCCTTCACAATGCAGTCGTTAGCACCCACTAAATAGAGATTCTATTTCTATTTTGTTGGTAGATTTTCTTAATGTGCGGTAAACACAAAAGTAACGCATGAAGTTGGTCGTTAAAGCGACCAACTTCATGCTGTTAATTTTTGTGTTACAGTGATGCGCGCGCATCTTAAAATTTCACTCTCATCATTTTTTCATAACGCGCCTAAAGAAGTATAACTTCAAAAATAAAGCTCGAAGGCGATAATCGCGTATTTGCTTATTTTAAGAGAGGCAGTAACCTCCATCTTACAGAAGAGCACAGTAGAACAACACTTTTGGTGGTTTTGTCTTTCTACCGGTAAGGTTCCAGGGCTCCACGGGGTAGGGGATCGTCAAGGTAGGCAACGGCGCAAAATATTATTTGTATTTCAAGCGGTTAGCGCATTTGGCTGCGATCGTTAAAGTAAGGCAACTTTCGCAGTGGTCGGTCATCGGATGGGTGACCAAAAATTTACTATCTCGAGCTCCTCCGTGCTTTGGAAGGCACGTTAAGCCGTTGGTCCTGGCTGCATCTGCAGTCGTTAGCACCCGCCAATCTCCCTTTTCCATACATAGGAAAGGCCTGTGCCCCAGCAGTGTGGACATTAATATCAGCTTACTATGATGATGAAGCGTCTATAAGCTATGGTGGCCGTTTACCATCAGGCGGGCCATACGCTTGTTTGCCACACTTTTAACATAAAAAACCCCTTACCCTGTGGTGTCCTGGAACGTTATTCACCGACAGAAACACAACACCGCCAAAGTCTTCTGTGGGGTGGAGGTTTCTTCCCAAGAAGGGTCCGATTCCAGAACAAAATTTGCTGTGCTAACAGAGCATAATAACCAACCATGTATTAGCTATGTCCCACAGATAAATAAATAAATGATAAATAACCTTACTTAAACGTTAGTTCTACATTTCTTTAGTGAAAGTGCACAATATTAAATGTTTCCGTTTACGACTTGTTTTCGCTGCTAATTCCCCGCCTGAAGCTCGCCGAAGTTTCATTGTAGCCTTTACCTATAATGAAAATAGTTTTGCTGAACCTCTCGCTGCTAACTTTGGAGGCGTAGACTTATATGGTAGGTACTATTGTTTGTGAAAGTAATATAACAAATGGTATTAAACACTCGCAATTTATTTTTAAACTTATGTAGTTTAGATACAAGTAAAACCATATACCACTCTGCCATGGAGGTCGTCAAAATAATATAAAAATAAGTCCATGGTACCCATCTACATATAGTAATTCATTTCGTGTTAAAAAGGTGTAATTAAAGCTTGTGCTTGGATCTAAAGCCTTTTGCTTTAAAAAAAGCTACGGAACCTCCACGGCTCTAATTTGAAGAGGAGGTTTAATTTCAATGTTTTCAACTCACTCATACGGCGTTGGGAATTATTGAATTAAGATTTTACTTTATGGTAAAATGTGGCATGGATGAAAGTATCTACGTATTTTTTTTTTGTGAATTATGTTATGGTTAAGTACTTAATTTCTTCAGTAAAAATTACCAGACTTAAACTCACTTTTTACAGTTAAACTAATGTGGCCGAGTGGTTTGTATTCCGGGTTTCATGGTGTCGTCGACTCGAGAAGTGCCGGGTTCGAATCCCGGTGGGGGCAGATGTTTGTGTGATGAATACAAGCATTTGTACTTCAGTCATGGATGTTTTATATGTATTTTTGTATAAATATACATCTTAATGTACAGTATATGTGTTCTACCGTTTCCCTAGTATCCCATATCACAAGCCTTAGTGTAGCGGCATACGGGTCACCGACACACAACCACAAAACGCCGCCACCGGCATATTTCTTGTAGTTTTCATACATTTTATATGGACTCGCCACACACGGTACGCCGGTGGCCGCCACACGCTACAAATCGTCGTTTCTTGTGGCCCGCACCGGCCACTTAATGCGCCGATACAAAACGCTGCCACACGTCACTCAGGCGATTCCCCACCCCTCTCTCACTTGCCTTAGTCCGCCGCTGTCGCGCGCTTCAGCCACTTTAGTAGCCGCTTCTAGCTTCTCGTGGCGGCGTTTGTGGCTGTGGCGTGTGGCCCGTGTGCGGCGACACTTAGTGCCTTTTCACATGTACACGGACACGGCACGGTTGCCGTGCCGTGTAAAATAGTAATGTATGAGCAACAATGAAAGCTTTCACATTGCACGGCGACCGTGCCGTGACCGCGTGTCAGCCGTCCTTATCCACTATAAGCACGGTTTTGACGCGGCAACCGTCATTATAGTCTTGTATGAAGTTGTATGGACTTGTATAGACGCGTTCACATGAACACGGGCGCGGTACGGCACGGCGAGCGCAACGCAAATACCATTCGTCAGCTAAAGTCATAGGGGAACGGACGGACGATTGTTACAGAATGATGATGATAATGAAAAGAATCTTTTTTTGTTCCATGATAAAAGACGTCGTCGTTCCCAAAAATTCTCGATAATACTGGAACATCCATAGCCGGCGACCTTGTGTAAGCCGTATATATGTGAAAGAGCTAGCACGGTTGCACGGCATGGCGGCCGTGCCGTGACCGTGTGCATGTGAAAAGGGCCTTACAGTGCTTACTTTGGGGCTAGGCTAATTGTTGTGAGTGTTGGAAATATTTAAAGCTACTATAGTGGTGCAAATTCGATTCGATGTTCGATGCAGCATAAAGTTCAAACTGCTAATAAGATCGACCCCAAAGACTATCATCACGTTTATAAAGATCGCTACAACCTTCCCGCGACGGAGGAAAATTGAACGCAACACATTAATTACGTCTCATATCGAAACTCACTTCGGAAACACCCGTTCACGATACTAAATTGATTTCGTAATAATAATGTATTACTTGTTGCTTTTTTAAACCAATTTTAAGTCAATCAGTTACCTCGTCAGGTAATAACGTTTTGAAGAGATTGGGCTCGGAGGTGTCGCCCAATTTGTGTGTAGGGTACCGTAGTCCTGACCTGGAACCCCTTTTTTTGTGACGCAGGCAATAACTCTGTTTACAGACGACGGTGCCTTTAAGAGGCACACCGCCGAACGGACCTCACACCTGGCTCCCGCAAACCTTACGAGCCCCCATAGTGGCTGCCCACTGAGGACCCCGTAACTCTTACGGGCGCTTTACGGCATAATATCCGCTAAAAACCCTGCGAATACCCTCTAAGCTGCTTAGTGCGAAACCGCGGGATGCCGGTTTAGGGATTCTTCCGCGTCTCCGCACCCAGCAGCCTCCCGGCCTAGCCGGGGCTCCACGGCAGGGGTCTCACTAGAGAGCTGTAATTATGTAGAGATATGTGAATATCAATTACGCCGACAAAATGGTAGAATAAAATTTGTAAAAACATTTTTTTGGTGTAACTCCTCTATATGTAAGGGATGATTTTATTTCATCATCTACCCCATCGGGGGATATTGTTGAATAGGTCCTTTAAAATTACTTAGGGGTTTCTAAGACTATTTTTCGATTTAGGTATCCGTTTCCGAAATATTGAACTTTAAAGTGCTAATTTTTGTTCGAGTAGGGCATCCCCCCCTGAAGGAAGGAGGAGAGAAAAATACATTAGTTTAAAAAAAAAATATTCTACGTCAATTTTTAAAAAAAATTTAAATCGTCCAAAAACGAACATTTTTATTAACGATTTTTTTCTACTCGATCGATTCCTCAAAATTCTTGGTGAATCAAATCACCTGAATTTTTTTCCCCGCTGTGCGCCTTCTGGGAAAGACGGGACAGGCAAGTACTTTTTTTTCGGAGATTGAGAATTGTTGCTAAAGTTTGCGACACAGGTCGATAAATTTTACATGACTCTCTTGGGAGTGGCGTTACCCACATGATAAACTACTTTAGAAATCAAAATGTTTATTATAACATGTTGAATTGTTGCAAACGTAAAACCGACATAATTGCAATTTACTGCTAAACTAACAATCTCACGTTATTTTTTCATAGAACTGATTTTGTAGAGGGCAAGCTAATGAACAACTTTGATTCAAAAAAAATTTCAAAATCCCCGTTTACAAGCAAAAAAACTCAAAAAAAACGGTTTTTCTTTGTTTAAACAATTTTCCTGGCTACAAAACACGGGTTCTAGCGGGGACAAATGGAGGGCATATTCGTGGGGGTCTATACTACCTAGGAAAAAATTGGCTAAGCGCTGGTGTCTTAGAATAGAAGTCGGTCAAATTATGGCTATTCCGACTGGACAATAGTAATAGTCGTTCAACTTTGGTTAAAGAAAACTTTTTACCTATTGAAAAATAATTTAGAAGAAAACATTGATAGTGACATAGATGAAGTTATTGTAGCGTTTATTAACCTTGCATTGCAGCAAAATAATAAAAAACTGTTTAAAAACCGCAATAAAATATCATTAGTGGAGTTTTTGGCGGGATCGGGAAGTGTCACTTTAGTCTTGTTTTTCTTGTTAAAAATTGTGTTGTGGCGGATGTTAGTGTCTAATAATGGTGGATTATTAACCACTAAGTGTTCGAGGACATGCACTAGTGTTAGCAAGTGAAACAAAATAGCGGAAAGTATCTTTTGACGTTCCCTCAAGAAGTCCACGGGGAGGTTCCAGTAAATCCCTACACTTTTACTGAAACATGGGGAAAGGGGGATTGACTTGACTGCCACTTACTTTGACTTGACTTATTAATTTGACCACGAGTGCTATAGTCTTTGTATACCTACATTTAACACTTGACATTGGCTAAAACACAAGCCGTGCGAAGCCTATTATAAAAAAAAACATCATTAGTTGTACAATGCTACCGCGAATACCATCGGCAACGGCTTCTGAGTCGCGCTAACGTTACGTTTTTATAAAAAGTATATAAGCACTTGAAAACACTCTCAGGGGATAATCGCTTCAGATGAAGCTTGTAAGGCCCTTCAGGCCATAAGCATGAACTACGGGTGTGTTTTAGTCAGTAAGAGTCTGACATAACCTTGCAGCCGGCTGTAAGGTATCCATGAGGATTTCACACCCGCTCCCCCGCCTGGGAGGAATCAAAAAAAAAAATATCGGCTGCTATACCGCAAAATCCCCTTCTCAGGGAGTGATCGCTTCAGATGAAGCTTTTAGTCAGTAATAGTCTGACATAACCTTGCAGTCAGCTGTAGAGTATCTATGCGAATTTCACACCCGCTCCCCAGCCTGGGAGGTTATCATTCGTATTTAAATAAAATATTATGTAGAATTGATTTTGACTTTAGTACTCAGTTTTACTTTGATTTTGGTATTTCAGTTGAGATACATCGATCGATATTAATTGGTTTTTGTAATTTTCGATATAGGAAATAAAGACTCCTGCTCAAATATATTATAATAACTACAGGCAACTACAGAACACTTTTTTTTATAACGCAGGTAAAAAATTTTTTTACTGGAGGCATACCGCCGAACGGACGCAAGTCTTGCGGACCCCCCAGTGGCTGACCACCGAGGACCCCGCAACTCTTACGGGCGCTTTACAGCATAATATCCGCTAAAAAGTCCTACGAATACCTTCTACACTGCTTAATGAGAAGCCGCGGGGTCCCCGTTAAGGATTCTACAACGGAACTACAGAACCCTACACTGCGCGTAGCACGACAAGCACTTGACCGGTTTTACAATATTAAATGCTCTTTTCGAACGAGTAAACCACTTTTAAACGTTAACTCTACAAATAATATTTATAGAAAGAAAAAAATGTTTAATATCAAATTGCGAGCTTGTGAAATTTTTATAGTTACTTATTTATGTAAATAGTTCTTAAGCATCTCTAATACTTTCTGAATTTATAAACGAACATTTAAAATTGAATATTTTATTAACGCACACACAATTCCTTCATTTACTATTTCTACAAGAAATGTTTAAAAGACTAACTTATTAATTTTTTTTTAAGAAGAATAACTTATTTTAAGAAGTTTTAGTTATTCACGAACACTAATTTGCAATGTAAAATTGTTACAGTTTTGGGTCTATATAAATAGTTCACGAAAAACAGAAAATAATGTAGCCTAATTTAAAAGGTAATAAAATCTACATTCATAATCTGAATTGAAAATATAAAACCGGCAAAGTTTATCTCCAAATTGGAATGTGTTTGTAAAAAAATAAAAACAATTAAACGACATCATCTCACGTTTTTCTTCCTAACATAAACACCGACTTACCAACCATAATAAACCGTTTTTTGTTTTTTTTAATGCTCCCAAAATCAAAGAGTCGATCCCCTCTATAAACTTGTCATGATTCCACCGGCTTTTGAAATTAATCTTCCGAATAATCTTCCGTGAGAATCGGACCGTTAAATATACTTATCAATCCACAGATTATCGTGGAAGAGTTTGTATAAAAATCTCTCTTCCAATCGGATTAGTTTTTAATCAAGCATGGTGTCTGTGGTAAGGAATTACTGGCATTATTACTGATTATACGAAGTTTTGAAGTATGAAGCGGGAGTGAAGCGACGAGTGAGCGAGCGTAATTGTACGTGGGTTCCGTATGGTGTTCTTACATGGTAATATTATGGTAATATTATTATAAGATTATTTACACTAAGGCTAATTTTACATTAAATATTAAATGACATCTTCAGCCAAACTACTAGCTTGGTACGTTTTATATATTTAACACTAGTGATCCGCCCTTGGTGATTTCAATTTAGACTGTATTTTTTCGGGCTTTTATTATAAATATAAAACTTTCTTGGATACGACAATGGGCAAAACACACCCAGCACCGCCAACAATGCAATCAGTATGAATCGATAGATCTATGAAAAACTAGCCTTTTTTATTATGACACCTTAAAAAATATCCTGGTAGTCAAAAGTAGCTAAATTAATTAATTTTATAGTACCTTTATTTTATATTATTAGTAACCATAATAATATGCTATATTGTACTATACAACCAGATATACGACAAAGCCTGCCGACCATCCTGCGCTTGCTCTTTCTGAGACACCTCAAACGGTTTACGGGGGTTGAAGGACTTACAGTTGCAAATAGTCGACTCGTCTTACTTCGTTGTGATTGTGCGTTTCCTGTCACTTGATTGATTTTTATCTAACACGCTTTGGATATTGGAACACGATTATCGGTTTTGTCAATTTGTATAGATGAAGTGGAATCATGTTTTCTCCGAAGCGTGGACAAGTTTGGGTGATTTGTGTCGCTCCGATTTACAAAGAAGACAATTTACTATAACGAACAGAATGTTTGAAAAAACCCCAACCCAAGCGGGGATTTATCGATTTACTCTAGCGCGGCAGAATAACATAAGGGGGCACCCTTGAACCTTGTGAATTACTCCCATAATACCTGAGCCCCCCTATGTAGTGTCGTAATAACTAACTATATTAATTCCCTTGTTTCATTAATGTTCGTTTGTTATAGTACTTCTGCCTATTTAACTTAAAATAACTAAAGACTCCCGGAATGGAATTTGATGCGCTTTGGCACAGATGATCATGACTATAATATCTTTCAAACAAGTGTAGTTTAAACCGTGGCGGACGTGGGTGCAGCGTCCATATATTTTTGCCCAATGTCCTTTTTGTACAGGAAAGCTTTTTGAGAAAAGCGACTTTCTTCTTTACCACAGATTAAACTACAGAATAGTTGAATGTTTTGGAATGAAGTTCTTTTTCGGACGGCATGGCGGATGCGGATGCTGGAGGATGAGGCGAAAATTACCGTCATAACCTAGGGAGGCAGCTAGATAAACTTTTGTTCGATGAGCGATGGACCAGGAGCAGTGGTTAGGAAAAGGGACAGGTCTGCACTGGGTGGGCAAAGTGCGGATGGGTGGGTAGGATACTTTTTATTTGTTTTAATCCCTAAGGACGCACAGTGATTTTAGTCCCTAGGAGTAAAATTCGACAATCCGCTAATTCCGCACTGGGACTATTTCGCCTTGGGCCCAGTGCGGATCGGTGGGTGGTATACCACATCTATTCGAATAGAGCTAATTTGTTCTCTGTTTACAGGGACCAAAAAAGCGTTTCCATCCCTAGGAATTATAAATGACTTTAGTCTCTAATGACTAAAATCGGTAATTAGGAATATTGATATTGTTACTTAAAGTTACAATCACTAAAGAGATCAATCACGAACATTTTATGGACAAGGCAACTTAAAGTCCACCTCGAGAGCAATACCATTTTAATGTTCTCGCCTTTAAAATAGTACTTTGCTTCCTTAGTAAACATAAACTTCGTTCCAAGCGAGTGTTTCACGACACTCACGCATTAAATTTCTTTTTAATACTATGTATTTTTTAATGACAGCACATTTATGCTGTAATGTTAACTATATGGTAATATTAACAATAACAATGATAATAATAATATTCTTTATTGTATAACACCACAAAGGACATCACAGTAAGATTATACTGACAGAGAGACATTACACAATGGGCGGCCTTATTGCTTAATAGCAATCTCTTCCAGGTAACCCATGACGGAAAAATAAATAAATATATAAGAACAATAATTAAGTGCATACATTTTTCTTGCTCTCCTCAATTCGAAAATAATATTCAATGGAACCCCAAAACTGCGCTTGTTAAAATAATGCCTCGGATCTCTTCATCATTTATTGAGCGTGGGTTTTTCAATTACAGCCTGGTGATGGTGGTGACATGTGGAGATGATTGAAATTTTATTTTTTTAAGCATTTAACTGCTGGATGATTAATTCCAAAGAAAATTTCACTAGAACTATTTCCACGCGGGCCAGACAGCAAATGGGATTCGAAACCGCACTGCACTGCTTCACCCGGATCGCGAAGGGTGCGGGTTCGAGTCCCGTCTCCGGGAGTGCCGGCAGAAGTGCAAAACTTGAACATTAACGTTGTGCATTTTTGATACACGAATTGCTTTAATTATCAGTAACACTTTATATACATGAATTTTACGAATACACAGCAGTGTGGCCACTACACAGACGGTCGAGCCATCAGCTGTCACCATCCATGGATGCGCGTGGCACGCTGTAACATAAACACACACGAACATTCGCGCAAGCGCCCTGCGCCGCCTAAACGAAACAGCAGGCGCAGGCATACATTTTCGCCGCGCCGTAGAAAGAGAGGGGGATGCTTCCTCTCCTACGCCGCGCCGGCTGTCTACTCTCCATCCGTCTTACGAATTTCCGATCAGGTCACGTGTACTGACGCGAGTTTAACATTATTTACCCATTACAAAAAAAGTGTACAACGCCGCTAAAGAAGTTTTAACTTCAAAAAAAAATGAATATATTTCACTGTAGTCTTCTGTAAGGTTTAGGGTGCTTGCGTTTCCCCAGCCGGGCGCCGAGCATTCATTCTGAGTTTAATGAAATAAAAAACAAAAATAACAAACAAAAAATCCCAGATAAATATGCACTTTATAGGTGACGTAGTTTAAAAGCTATATATAAGTAGAGCATCAAAAATATCTTCACCGAAGTTAACTTTTACATTCAATGTGCCAGCGGTCCTAGAGCCAAGCGGCATTTTCCGAGACGATGGCAAGTAACCTGACGGAATGACGCTCATTCCTTGGAAGCAGGGTCGTCCTCTTGTGTGGGACGCAACCTGCGTGGATACGCTTGCTCCGTGCCATACAGGTAGTACCTCCCTGGCTGCAGGAGTGCTCCAAGCGGCGGAAATATTCAGCTTTCAATGAGAACTAAATATTTGTGCCGTTTGGTGTTGAGACTATGGGACCACGGGGTTCAAACGCTCGTTCCTTCTTAAAGGAATTCCCTAAGAGACTCACCGAGGTGACCGGTGATCAAAAGGCTGGCAGCTACCTTGGTCAACGGATTAGCCTTGCTATCCAACGTGGAAATGCTGCCAGCCTATTGGGCACCATTCCTGACAGCGGCGCTGGGGGTGATATATTTTTGAAGTGAAAAGTTCTTTAGCGCCGTTGTACACTTTTTTTTGTAATGGGTAAAAATGTTAAAGTCGCGTCAGGACACGTGGCCTGATTCATCTCGCAGAAGGAGGCGGCTGAGAGGGAGCGGGAGGATGATCCTCTGGCCGCTCCCTCCCGCCAAAGGAGGACGGGTAGGAGAGGACGGCGGCGCGCCCTGGCTGCGCCCGTCCCATGACCCTACCCGAGGGGTCCCTCGCTGACCGGCATGGCGATGACCGTGCCGGCCCCCGACGGACCCCGTGACGGCAGCTCCCCCTTGTAGTTCTGTCCTGCAAAGAGGGGGGCGGCGGAGGGAGCTACACGGGCACGCCCAAGTAGCCCTCCGCAGCGGACGGGGGGGCGGTACGGTGGGCACTAGGCCGCGTACTCAGCCCCCGCGCGCGGGCCTACCCGCGCACGTCTGCGGGGTCCCCGCGATACCCCGGGAGACCCCTGCCGTGGAGCCCCGGCTTGGCCGGGAGGCTGCTAGGTGCGGAGACGCGGAGAATCCCTAAACGGGGATCCCGCGGCTTTGCGCTAAGCAGCTTAGAGGGTATTCGCAGGACTTTTTTCCCGTAAGAGTTGCGGGGTCCTCGGTGGGCAGCCACTGGGGGGTTCGTAAGACTTGCGGGAGCCAGGTGTGAGGTCCGTTCGGCGGTGTGCCTCTTAAAGGCGCCGTCGTCTGTAAATAGATTTTTTACCTGCGTATTAAAAAAAAAAAGGACACGTGGCCTGATCGAAAATTCGTAAGACGAAAACAATAAAATTGGAAAGGTTGTTTTGACTTTCAATATATTGGACGAAACATAGAAATATTTTATTTGAAATGAAATATTTCTATTATTCGTCCAATATAAAATAAAATATTGTAGACGTCCTAGTTAGAGAACTAGGACGTCCAGGTGGCAGCTTTATTGCGAAGAAAATGCATTTTTTTACAATAGATGTCGCTAGGTGCGCTTAAATGTGATTCAAGTAAGTTGATTTTTCTGAGAGATAAATTTTTTAATGTAATATAAATTGTCATGTTTGTGTACGATAGTGCAATAAATAAATATTGTATTCTACCCCATGATAGTACTTTTATACATTTTATACATGATAATAATTCCCTAACCATTCCAAAATATCAAAAATGCACAACGTTAGTATTCAAGTTTTTACTTCTGCCGGTACTCCCGGAGTGCAACCCGTCGTATTTTATTTTGTAAATAGTATATTATTTAAGTACATACTTAGTTATTTCTGGTTTTGCTTTTGTAAATTTAAATATTTTTATGTAAATATTAATAAATTAATTCCACTTTTACATTAAATACGAACTACACTAACTATTTATTTGAAACACAAACCTTTATCCAGTTGAATTCCGCGCGTGGCCCACTTTGACATTAGGAGGGTGAAAGTAACTCATTGGGAGTCGTAATTAAACAAAACTTAGGACACTGACGGATACTGTACTCTAACGCCGTTGTAACTTAGTTTACCCGTTTTGATCTATTTCGAATAAGCTATATAAATGAAATGATAGTTTTTAAGTGAAACTTCTTTTCGAACGGGGTGTAAATGGAAAAATCCTATGGAAAAGGTGAAACGGAAATGCATCACGAGCGTCACACGACTATATTTGTATAGTCACACGCACACACATACACACGCACACACACACACCCATATATATATATATGTGTGTGTGTGTGCGTGTGTGAGATGCATGCGCAGCTCTTCCCGACGAGTATAAAAGATGTAACACGGCGAAGGCTGAAACGTTACGAGCGTCTCACGCGACTATATACATCATTATCAGCCTATTAATGTCCCCACTGCTGGGGAACAGGCCTTCCCTATGGATGGAATAGGGAGATTGAGCCATGACTCACCACGCGGATCCAGTGCGGATTGATGGGTGCTAACGACTGCAGATGCAGCCGGAACCTACGGCTTAACGTGCCTTCCGAAGTACGGAGGAGCTCGAGATAATAATTTTGGTCACCCATCCAATGACCGGCCACTGCAAAAGTTGTGATACATATATATATTTATACACATGTATATGAGTGATGCGTGCGCTGCTCTATTCTCCTATGCCTTATGCACCGCCTAATGTTAGTTTATTTAAGAAAAGAATTTTAACATCAAATGTGTGGTCCGTGCACACCTTTTTTTATGTTCGGTTATTACTTTTGAGAGTACTAAAGCCGTGGCAATGAGCTCGATTGCGCAGTAACTCGGCTCGCACCCGCTTCAGCTGATCCTGGGCTTCTTCGTTCACATCGTCACCTGACTACTCCCACGGCCGCAGTCCGAGCGGCTAGCCAGCCGACCAGCTCCCGTACCTACCAGCAGACCCGTCTTTCCCAGTGGGCACTTTGGGCAAGTGTCCAGGGCCCAGCGATCGATAGGGGGCAGATCAAATACAAAGTCCCTAGTTCCTGTTAAATCACCAAACGGAAGTCATAGGCGCCCCATTATCCTAATATGCCCAGGGCCTTCAATAAGTCAAAGACGGCACTGTCTACCAGGTAAACCAACTCCCCAATCTACCCCTCTTCTTCTTCTCTACGGTGTGTGTTTTCCGCAACTCGACACCAGGTGCCTATTTTGCGTAAAAAAGATGGCTTTAGTCATGCCGTCCCAACTGATCTAACCCTTACCCTTCATGCGTAACTGCGGCATGCAGTTATTAGTCATTGCTTGTCACGCCTGAGCTCACTACGGAGGAGCTCGATGGCAACTTTCGCAGTGGTCGGTCATTGGATGGGTGACCAAAAATTTACTATCTCGAGCTCCTCCGTGCTTCGGAAGGCACGTTAAGCCGTTGGTCCCGGTTGTATCTGCGGTCGTTAGCACCCACTAATCCGCACTAGGCCCGCGTGGTGGGTCATGGCCCAATCTCCCTATTTTTTTCAAATCAATATATTTATTGTTTCATGTGGTAATTACAAGTTCTTAGATTTAGAGTCGGATCCAAACATGAACCCTGTAAGGGCACTACAATATCAACATACATAAAATAAACAAAATACACATAATTATAATCAATCACATTAAAATTTTAGATTACAAGTACCTGCTACATTTCAACAAAAAACTCTTGCATACTATAGAAGGTTTTATTCAATAAATATTTTTTCAAGATTTGTGCAAACTTTTTAACGTTTTGTTCTACGGTTATATATTTAGGTAATTTGTTATAGATTTTAATTGCGTTTATTTGTGGACCTGAACTATGGATTTTAAGACTTGATGAGGGTAAGGCTAAATTATCTTTGTATCTCAAATTTATAGATGTACAAGAACAGTCCTGTTTTTGGGGAAATAATGGAGGATTTTGTTTTACAAACTTACAAATTTCAAAAATATAGAGTGAAGTGAGAGTTAGGATTTTTAGTTCAGCAAAATGTGATCTGCAGCTTTCCATTTTGTCTACATTATTTAAAATTCGTACGCATCTTTTTTGTAATAAAAATATTTTTTTAACATCAGTGCTGTTTCCCCAGAGTATTAATTATACCATAACTCATCCAAGCATGGGCGTAGGCATAGTAAGCGGCTAATGCTGTCTTTAGATCACTCGATCTTTTTAGGTGGTACAATGCGTATGTAAAGCTGGATAACTTGCTAGTCAAATCTTGCAGGTGATTTTTCCAGTTTATGTTTGTGTCAATATTGATACCTAATAAAGTTGCACTATCTACACATTCCAATTTAAACATTTCATGCAAGTAATCTATTTGTAAAGCCCTTTTTTGGTAAGGTCGGAATTGTAGTATTTTTGTTTTTTTAAAGTTTATAATTAGATTGTGATCTTGAAGCCAGTTTTTAATATTATTTATAATTTTATTAAGATTTTTATATACTTCTGTTATATTTGTGCTTGAGAATACTACAGATACGTCATCAACAAATAATACACTTTTGTGGTTAATGATTTTTGGAAGATCGTTAATATACATTATAAACAGGATACAACCTAGGACGCTTCCTTGAGGAATGGACATTTTTACTTCAGCTTTTTTTGATCGCACATTTGTGATTAAACCCTTTTCATAGTTATAATGTTCTATTTCTACGTATTGTGACCTGTTTTCTAAGTAGGAAGCAAACCACCTGTAAGCAACACCTCTCACGCCAATGCTATATAGTTTTTTTAAAAGTATTTTATAGGAAACCCGATCGTAGGCTTTGCTCAAGTCCAATAAAACCCCCACAGCATATTTTTTGTTATTAATGATATTTAGAACTTCCTGAATATAGTTGTACACTGCCAGTGTAGTTGACTTATTTTTTTGAAATCCATTTTGGCATTTATCTAATATGTTAAATTTTTTACAAAAGGAATTTAGACGCAGTGACATTGCAGATTCAAAAAATTTCGCAAAAGTTGTTGATAGTGCTATCGGTCTGTAGTTACTTTTATCTGTGACGTCTTCTTTTTTGTGTATGGGTTTTATTAGGGATATTTTTAAATCGTCAGGAAAAGTTCCTTCACTAAAAGACTGATTTATTAATGTCGTTAATGGAAAAACTATTTCATCAATACATTGTTTGATTAGGATAGGTGGGATTTCATCTATGCCAAAGCTTTTTTTATTTTTTAGGTTTTTAATAATTTTGTGCGTTTCATGTAGCTCAAGGGGATAAAGATACATAGAACTCTCTATAGCGTTTATTGCGGGTCGGCCAGAGGGATCTATGATTCTGTTACCAGAAGCCATGTCTTTTCCTACAGAAACAAAGTATTCATTAAAGGTATTTGCAATAATGTTAGGGTCTTCTATATTTGTACCATTTATATTTAATTTTATGTTATTTTTCTTTTTCTTTGTTAATTTGTTTGTACATTCTTTAACTATCTCCCACATGGTTTTATTGACATTTGTTGAGTTTTTCATTTTTTTAATATTATTGTTACGTTTCGATTTTATGACCACTCTTTTAAGCAATTTTTCATATTTTTTGTAGTATGCGTCCAAAATGGGACTATCAGTTTGAGAAAGTAATATTTTTAAAAGGCGTTTATGTTTGCAAGATCTCTTTATGCCGGTAGTCAACCATGGTTTAATGTTTTTATTTTTTAGTTTAATCTTTATTTTGGGCATACATTTATTCAACAAAGAAATAATCGTCTTTATAAAGTTATTATAGTTTTCGTTAACATTATTATTTTCTGATAAAATTTCATTCCAGTTGATTTCTGTTAGCAGTTTTTTAAATTGGAGTATATTTTTTTCATTAAATATTCTTTTTCTTATATACCAGCTTCATTAGATTGTTTTTTTAAATCCAATATCGCAGTCACTGCTTTGTGGTCAGATAAACCCATGTCTTTTACAGCAGAGGTTACGTTGTCTCTAAAATTTGTAAACAATAAATCTAGGCAAGTGGATGTGTTTGCGGTTGTTCTAGTTGCTTCTGTGATTAATTGCGAAAAATTGTAACTTTTAAATAGATTCAATAATGTTTGTGATATGTTATTTGTTTCCAATATATTTATATTAAAATCTCCACCAACAATTATTTTATATTTATTATATTTAATGTCTAATATATGCAAAAGCTTTTTGAGAGATTCAAAAAATCCCTATTCCATCCATAGGGAAGGCCTGTGCCCCAGCAGTGGGGACATTAATAGGCTGATGATGATGATGCCACACCTGGAACACAATCATAATCCTAGCGCCCTCTAGTAAGCGCGTGTTTAAAATGTAATGGGGCGAGTGACGCTCGGCGGCTCATGAGACCGTTGCGCCCGCGTGCAACGCACACCCTGCACCATAGGTATTTTTTTTGAGTGTGTATGCTGTTGGTTGCAGATGACCTTTACAGCGTCACCGGGTTTGGGGACGGCGAGATCCTAAGGGGACCTCAAGCCGAGAATTGGCGAGTGCCTCTAGAGGTATTCCAGGCGGATGGCATCTCCCCACGGTGGGAGTCTCCTCTCCGTCTGGAGCCTCTAGACCCCTCTAACCTGAGGGGGTACCATAGGTAAAGTCGCTTCTGGGAACATTTATAAGTTGATGCGGAGACAGAACACAGAAAGAGGTTATGCAGAGGGTGTTCATAGACCGTACGGAAACCGATGTCACCGGCTCGCCCCCACTACACTTCCACCTTATAAATAATAGCCAATCAAACGACGCGACATCAAACAAGAGAACCAATCAGCGTTTCCACCCGAGAGCAACGACGCAATCAAAACCAAGTGTTGGTGAAGTTATGAGCATTTGCTCACATCTAACTGTGGCGCGCCTGCCCTACACACAAGCGCCTCCTAACCTCTTTCTGTATTCTGTGGATAATCTAAAGTCATTTAACCATTGAATGCAGCAATGCTATAAAGATAACTACCTATTAAATTAAATTTTTATTATATTTTTTTCTTAGGTTTTCACTTACATCACTTATTAGATCTTTATTAGATTCTGACGTCAGAATAGTGTTTATTCTGACGAGACCTGAAAAGGCTGCGAAACGTCAATAAAAAAATAAAGTTCGTGCATTAACCCGTTAAAACTAGTTTTATCTAATTTTTATTATTTGGGTGTACAAATCAAAACTTAATATTCACCACAAAAATAGCCACATTTACGACATTAAACTGACATATAAACATAAACCGTCAAATGACGAAAACGTAGACTAAAATTAAACCTGGACTAAAACTGATGCTGACCTATGGTTTGCTAAAAAATAGACAGAGACAACATTAGGTTTAAACCAAGACTAATTTTAAGATAATGATAAGAGTAGCGATTCATGTTTCTTCAACTAACTCGTCCGCAGTGTTGTCATTAATACGGCAATTACCGTAATATACGGCAATTTGAGCTCATAATTTCAGATTATACGGCATACGGAAGGTTTGTCATTGCCGTATAATAATACTAACTAACTATAAATTTTAATAAATAAAATTTATAGATTTATAGAGCATAAACCTGATTTTAATTTTAAAATCCGGCAATTTGATGTATCGAATACGGCAACTCTTTCAAACTTGATGGCAACACTGCTCATCCGGTACAATGTAAACAAATGTAAGTTTCCACTCGCCAGTTCTAAGCGTCGTGTTTTAACACTTGCTCTGGTTTCTACTAACCGCGACCAGTGTTGTGACACGTATTTAAAGTCGGATCCGGGTGAAAAGGTATCGAATAACCGATCGTGTACCTACAAACGGCTCGGATACAAAAGGTCGGTAATTTATTGTATCCGGGATACGTACGTACGCGCGCAGTGTAATTAATTTAAAGCAACTATGCCTGTATTTTTTTATTGAATGGACCAAATTACTTCACCCTGCCAATAATCGATAAGTTGACTTCATACATCATGGTCAATTGCAAATCGGACTGAGAGCGCTTCATGCCAACATACCAAAGGCTGTTTTCTTCAAATTAAAACGGGCATAACTAAGGCCACAGCTACTTAAAATACTTAGATAAAAGTAAATTATTTTATCACAATTATTGTAATTTGAAAGCAGAATTTATTTCAACGGCCGTAATTGGCAAATGTGAACGAAAACACCTATCGAAATTAAATAGAAAGTCTCAGCAAAACCTATTCCTAATCAAAATACTCTCTTGGCCAAAGTTAGTTCCATTAATTTTATGTTATATAGTATAGATTATGTTATGTTAGTGTCGCTGCACATGGGCCACCGACCACAACCACAAAACGCCGCCACCGGCATATTTCTTGAAGTTTTCATACATTTTATATAGACTCGCCACACACGGTACGCCGGTGGCCGCCACACGCTACAAATCGTCGTTGTTCGCTTCTTGTGGCCCGCACCGGCCACTTAATGTGCCGATATAAAACGCCGCCACACGTCACTCGCACGATTCCCCACCCCTCTCTCTCTTATCTCAGTCGGCCGCTGTCGCGCGCTTCAGCCACTTTAGGAGCCGCATCTAGCTTCTCGTGGCGGCGTTTGTGGCTGTGGCGTGTGGCCCGTGTACGACGTGCGGCACTTAGAAGTTGAAACTATATGCAATCCCTTGTGACAAAATTCAGTTACTCGTGACCGAATCCGTAAGATGTTAACTTGTAACGCTTATCAAACTTTGTGTAAAAGAAATGTCACCGTATCTAAATGGACATAGCAGGGTTAACTATGCACTGCACTAAATAGGTAGTACAGAAGGTAATCCACATACAAAGTGCGCTCGAGCAACGCACACATAGACGCCGCTCACGGACACGATATCTCGGACCTCTAGGGTCCACTGCGAGCGCAAGTTGCATCCGCATGAGACACGCGTCTGTGAACTTTTTTTACAAAAAAGGAGTAACAAAAATGTATGATAACTGTTGTGTGGGCGGTTGTTTGAATTCAACATTAAACGGTGATTTTTTTTTATTAATTAGGGTTCCGTAGTCCTGACAAGAAACCTTTATAGTTTCGTCATGTCCGTCTATCTGTCGGTCCCCGGTTTTGCTTGGAGACTGTTAGCACTAGAGTGCTGTAATTTTGTGGGCATATGTATATTATATGCCCACAATAGGCATATATTATCGTTGAATAGGTCCTTTAAAATTACTTAGGGGTTTCTAAGACTATTTTTCCATTTAGGGATCCGTTTGTGAAATATTGAACTTTGAAGTGCAAATTTTTGTTAGAGTAGGGCGTCAAAGCTAAACTATTACTTTGAAAACCCTAAAAAAATTATGATAATAGTGATTTTTCTGAACTTTTAAGGAACAGATAGATTTGTTAGTTCAAAAAAAACGTCGTTTAACTTTGGTTAAAGAAAATTTCTTACCTTTAGCAAATTCATTAATAGTGACATTAGATGATGTTATTGTAGCGTAAAACCTTGCATTAAAAAACCAAATCTAAAAAAACTTAAAGAAAAATAACTTTTTTAATTTCCGATTCAGAAAAAAAAGACTCCTGTTCAAATACATTGTGGTAACGACAGGCAACTACGGAACCCAACACTTCGCGTGACCCGATACGCAGTTGGCCGGTTTTTTGTACCTAATATAACAATAACGTTAAAATCGAAATTCTAAGCTTATCATTGGTTTATATTTAAATTCTTCTTGTTTCATTCGCAACAATAAATGAAATAACACGATACGTACGTGTGCCACTTTCGCGATTTCTTTATACACAAGGCAAAGTTGACAATCCTAGCGCGACTGCCGAGGGTAGGTATGAAAAGTGAAATACATACATGAGATTACCTTACCCCCTCAGGTTCGAGTGGTCTAGGGGCTCCAGACGGAGAGGAGACTCCCCCCGTAGGGAGATGCCATCCGCCTGGAATACCTCTAGAGGCACTTGCCAATTTTCGGCTTGAGGTCACTCGCCGTCCCCAAACTCGGTGACGCTGTAAAGGTCATCTGCGACCAACAGCATACACACTAAAAAAATAAATAAGAAAGAGATTACCTTCTGTAATATCTATTTTGTTGTATTTCTCCCAGCGGATATCACTTAAATGTTACATTCGTACAAAAAATAAATACATATTAACTCAATAAGTAACACAAAAGGGGAAAGCTAGTTTTCCGGATATCCGAAGTCACGGATACGGATATCCGTATAATCAGTTTACTGGGAAGTTCTTAAGTACACTGCGCTACTGTTAATTGGTTGATAACCTCTCCGTTCTAAAGTTCGACCGCTTAGTTAAACGCAAACTTTCAGTTTAATTAAAATGGATTAAATTTTGAGAAAAGTGTGCTCTCCGACTTTGGATTGTGATTCATTTGACCTGTTTTTTTATTGAGTTAAGTACTGAATTATCTTATCTATATTAGCTCAGGAGGAGGAGCTCGAGGGCGCAGGTGGTTAGCGCGTTCGGCTGCGATCGTTGTAGTTAAGCAACTTTCGCAGTGGTCGGTCATTGGATGGGTGACCAAAAATTTCTATCTCGAGTTCCTCCGTGCTTCGGAAGGCACGTTAAGCCGTTGGTCCCGGTTGCATCTGCAGTCGTTAGCACCTGCCAATCCGCACTGAGCCCGCGTGGTGGGTCTTTGCCCAATCTCCCTATTCCATCCATAGGGAAGGCCTGTGCCCCAGCAGTGGGGACATTAAGAGGCTGATGATGGTGGTGTGATATTAGCTCAATTAACTCAATTAGGGATAATTTTGTTTTTTTTCTAGTTATATTTTCTTTAGATTTAAACATCAAGCAGTTACATGCTTAAAAAAATATAACTATAATTGCTATTTCTTCTTTCAAATGTTTAATTCTTACCTACAATGCGAAGAAATGGCGCTGCCTTGCAGCTTAAGAATGGCTAGAAGAATTTCGACGCGGTCCGTGAGGGCCGCGGTAGCATAATTGGTCAGTGCATTCGCCCGGATTGCGAAGGCTGCGGGTTCCGTCGAGTTCATTTGTTGCTTATTTGTCAGATGCTGCTTTTCTCATGTAAATATTTTATTTATTTATTTATTTATTTATTTATTAAGGGATAAGAAACGGTTACAATATGTGTTTTATGACTAAAGACTATTATATGTGGTACCATGGTACCATAAAATCTAAGGTAATATTGTAACCCACAATATTATCCACAAATTATTAAATAAAAATAGTGCCTTGCTGATGTTACATTCAGTGTGTGTAAACTTAACACTGTTATAATCCTTATGCTTAGCTATAATTTTAACAAACAAAAAGTACCTAATTTAACATTTTTCATAAACAAATTGGTAATATTTTATATATATTTTATCACTACATCAAAAATAAGAAATAACTACACAACAAGCGAGTTTAATACATATAAATAAATATAGATGCTATGTCTCTTTCTGCAATATTTTAATAACATCATACCTAAATTTATATTTAGTTTTTGAAAATATATCCACTTCTGCAAACAAAGTATTGTAAGTTTCAGCCATTCTATGTAGAGGGCAACGTAGCCCTGTATTTGTTCGACAAATTTTAGTGGCAAATAAATTAATATTTTTGAGCTTGCGGATGTTAACAGTTCGAGGCACTTTGTAACTTATTTTATTTGTAATATCACTACAATCAAATTCGTTATTAACAATGCCATGCAATACTGTAACTTCTAGATATTTGCGTCTATCCTCTAGAGTCATCATATTATATTTGCTTAGCAACTGCGGATATGACAAATAACGCCGAAAACACCTGTAATGCATAGCACGTAGATATTTACGTTGAACTCTCTCGATCTCCTCCTTGTATTTGTTGTAAAAGGGGTTCCAAATAGTTACAGCGTATTCAAGTTGTGAACGTATCAGCGCTTTGTATAAGCTCAGATAGGTTGATACACGTTTAAATTCCTTCGTGGACCTCATAACAAATCCGTACATTTTAAATGCCTTATTGACGATATTCTGTGTATGCTGGTCCATTTTTAATTTACTATCGAATTGTACGCCGAGATCTCTGATTTTTACAACGTTCTCCAATTCTGCATTACAAAGATGATAGCTAAAGTGAATAACATTAATATTTTTAGTAAAGTGAATAAAGCTACACTTTGGAATACTAAAACGAAGCTTATTCTTCATACAGTAAGCTGATAGTCTATTAAGATCTTCCTGGAATAAACGACAGTCCTCAACCGAACGCACAGGTCTGTAGATCTTAAGATCATCGGCATACATAAGAAATTTTGAATTCTGAAAACAGTTGTTAATGTCATTTACGTAAAGAATAAATAATAACGGTCCCAGTACGGAACCTTGTGGTACACCAGATGTGATATGAATACTCCTTGATTGGTAGCCATTTACCACAACTTTTTGTGTTCTGTTTTGAACATACGAACTGAACCATCGAAGTAAGTTTCCACGGATGCCGTTAAATGCAATTTTATTGAGAAGTATTTCGTGATCAACCTTATCAAACGCTTTTTTAAAATCTGTGTACACAACGTCAACTTGAACACGCCTATCAACGTTCTCAAACAGTTCGTTAGTAAATACCAACAAGTTTGAAGTTGTTGAGCGGCGCTTCACGAATCCATGTTGCTGGGCTATCACATTTTGATGTAACATGGGATAAATTTCATCGTGTACCAATTTTTCAAAGAGACTTGAGGGGACTGACAGTATTGAAATAGGTCTATAATGTTCAACATCGTGCCTCGAGCCACTTTTATGTACCGGCACAATATTAGCACGTTTCCATACTTCAGGAAACGTACCACTCTGTAGGCATTTGTTGTAAATTATCCAAAGCGGTCTACATATGCTATCAGCAGTGTTCTTAAAGAATAGAGACGGATATCCATCGGGACCAGCCCCTTTATAGAGATCAAGTGAAGCAAGTTTTCTCATAATTTTGCTTTCATCAATGTATAAGTCAGTAAGTAAAGTGCCACTACTACCATCATCCTCCCCAGACTCCCGCCATGTAGATAACGTCGGAGATGCTGATTCAAACACAGACAGGAAAAAGTCGGAAAACATATTGCAAACCACATCTGGATCATTGGATTTATTATTTTGATACTGCATTGTCGATGGAATTCCAGATTTACGGTTTAAATTAGAGATATATGTCCAATAATGTTTGGGGTTTCTACAGAGACTCTCCTCAACCGAATTCAGATAAAACGAATAACAGGAGTTGCTAAGTAACTTAAACGACGAACGATACTGAGAAAATTCATGGTAGTCCCTGGGGTTACCATATTTCTTCCACTTGATCCAGGATTTCGTTTTCCTCTTATTCAACCTGATAAGTTTTTGGGAAAACCATACTGGATAACCTGAAGACCGATACCTTGCCAATGGGGCATTCGCACGTACAATCTCATCGAGTTTACTATAAAAAGTTTCCAATGCCTCCTCGGGCATTAAATGACCGAACAGATTAACCCAATCTGTATCAGCAATATTTTTATTAATGTTAACATAGTCAGCTTTGTGGTAATTGTACCTGGTTCTGGGTTTATGTTTCATTATTTGGTAGGTAATATCAACAGACGCATTTATGGCAAAAGGAGGATGATATAAATCGATAGGTAGCAAGAAATCTGTTATGTGCATCAGTGTACAAAAATTGTTTGAGATGAAAAGATCAAGTACTTTTCCGCTGCTATTTAAAATCGTATTATATTGAAAAGCATCCAGTACAGACATAAGCTGTTGTAGCCTGCTACTCACAGAACCAGATCCAGTACATACCATTCCGGCCCCATGACTAGGTGGTAGCGTTTGAGGAGCAGACCAGGTAACATCGGGAAGATTATAGTCACCAACAATAAATACCCTGAACTTCGGATCATTGAGTACATCTTGTAAGAATTCAAAATGCGTCATATATGAGATCGACGAAGTTTGGGGGGGTATATAAGCAGCACTGAACACATATGAAAATGAGTTATTCCTACTAGGGATGGTAACCATTAGATGTTCTACATTTAAGTTAAGGGATGTTTGAGAATTGCTGGACCAGTCCAACAAAGTAGGCCTGAGATTACTTTGAACCGCAATAAGAACACCACCACCATCACGTTTCCCAGTAGCTTTGTGATCCCTGTCACATCTGTAAACATTATATCGACTATCTATAAACTCATTATTGCCTATTTCCGGTACCAACCAAGTTTCAGTCAATATTATAACATCGTAAGTGAAGGATAGAATATTCATATAAAGCTTTTGAAGTTTAGTTCTTATGCCTCTACAGTTTTGATAATAAATAGATAACTGATCCGTGTTAGGCATTGTTCACAAAATTCTCAACTAATTCGTATAAATATAATACAATGAATGAACGGGAAACTAGTTTTAATCGATGCGAGAAGCGATTTATTATTACTGTAAGTAAAGCAGACAAAAAACAAACCTGAGGAAATCGAGAGCAGATCGACACACGATAATAGTGATGAGCATTACAATGAGTATAACAGCGGTATTCATAACATTTGCATTGATTTGAACAGCTTAGACTTACAATAGAAAACCGTTTAATTGCAGTTAACAAATGATTTTCAGGTGTAAACATAAAAACAGTAGTAACTAAAACATGATTAAAATTAAGTTTCAACAAAAACATGCGCAAGATAGACAACAAGATAACAACCTTAACAGTGTTAATTATTAAATTTACAACATATAGTCTAGTAGTATGATTCAATTTGATTAATTTTAAAGTGGAACTCTTATGTCCTAGTGGGCGAGGGAGTAGCCTTGATTTTTCTGAGATCCTCCTCACCACGTACAGCAAAGGCAACAGCGTCATCCATTTCGCGTACGAGTATTGTAGCATTAGAGATCCATACATATTTATAATTGTTATTTTTTGCGACTTCTCTAGTTTTACGAAACAACTGCTTCTTCTTGAGAGTCAAATGCTCATTTAAATAAAAAGGTACTGGCGTAGAATCAGACAATCCAATTTGATTAGTTTTTAATGATTTTGCTTTTCGAAATGCACTAAGTAGGATGTCCTTTTGCAAACGTGTAGAGAATTTAACGATGACATTCTTCGGCTTCTTGCTTGTTTTGTCAGCATGGGGGACTCGATGAATAGAGATGATATCGCCTTGCTGAATTGGACACTTCAGAACCTTCCCAATGCTATCCATTATATCATGAAGATTTTCATTACGCCTATCAGGAAGATTGCATATCTCAATATTACACGAGCGTGCCTGTAGCTCTATCATATCCATTTTAATGTTAAGTTCATTAAGTTTCGAAGTAACCTCGAGAGAACCCTCCTTTTTAATTATCTCAAGGTGATTGTCTGCGACATCTTGACGATTAAACAAACTTTCAGTTGCAGTTTGTAGGCTGACCACCTCTGCCCTTATATCCGACATGTCTTGTTTCAACTTCGATTGCTCACTTTTTAGATTCTTCATCTCGCTTCGAATTTCAGTCAATGTGGATTTAATATCTTCCGACAATAGTGACATGTCTCTGTTCATATCACAGCGCCATTTGTTCAAAGTTTTGTTCAGTTCTAATGAGAATGTTGCGAAATCCATGTTACTCGCAGAGCCCTCTGTGCTTTGTATTATGGAGTCCTTCGACATGGTGTTCGGGCTAGTAAACATGCTGCGATCTATGTTCTCACAAGACATGTCCATAGAATCTTCGTATACTGGTATCTGCGCGCTACGAACCGGCGTGTTTACATTTGATTTGGTTCGCTTTGTAATATTATTATTACAAGGTGGGCATTTCCACGAACCTTTAAATTTCGCGCTCAATGCAGTATACTGCGATAGTGTTAAATTTAAGCACTCGTAGTGATATTTCCCTTCACAGGCACTACATAAAAAAATATTCTCTGAGGAAACTAACTTAGCTTGGCAACATTCCATATTAACCATATTTATAAAAAAAAATATAAATTATAAAAAAAAACCAAAAAAAATGTCGTTTCGCAAATAACAGTTCTCAGGTTCGGATCGTGATCACCGAGTAAGATTTCACTCAACAGTCCAATCCGAGCGTATTGCGCGACGAAGCCACAGGGCGCTTAGTTGAATTGGCGAAATTTAAGTACACATACAAGTTAACTTTATTTTGATTGAAGGTAGGTTGATAATAGTTGTTATTTATTGTTCATGAGCACAATTGAAAATCAGTCTCAGATACGTATTATTATGATTTGAAGCAAATTAGTAATGTCACATATAAAGTTTAATAACACTGTGAATTGATTAACACTGTTCACAAGTCTCGTAATCGTCTCATAAGATTTTCCAAACTCGATACGACAGGAGTTACCTATGTATGGAATTATATCACCTTTGGATGCACTAAGGTAGAAGATAACACTTACACGTAGTTATTGTACTATGCACTATTGAATTATATTGTGATAAGGTTCGCAATGTTATTTGTAACTTTTAAATAAACAAATGATTCAGGAGCTAAACTCAGCAAGACACAGTCGACGGTGGATTTTAGGACTTGAAGGTTTATTAAAGTATTTTCAAATTAATTTAGATTTGAAAAACAAAAGGTTTCCAAAAACTAAAACATAGTGAAGTCATAAAATAAATATCAATTCTGACTTGATTATTCCTTGAATGTTCAATGTAATTAAGGGGAATGAATTGTGTTTCACGA
This sequence comes from Chilo suppressalis, assembly GCA_902850365.2. Lineage (NCBI taxonomy): Eukaryota > Metazoa > Arthropoda > Insecta > Lepidoptera > Crambidae > Chilo > Chilo suppressalis. The sequence continues at coordinate 15,878,035 of OU963916.1, forward strand.
ATTTCCAGATAACTGTCTGACAGGCAACTGGCAATAATTCTACTCTGCGTCAAAATATTTAGAAATTCAGGGTTGCCAATAGTACTGATAAAAAAACTATCGACCAATTTTTGGAGTGAAAACTTCTTTAGCGGCGTTGTAGACTTTTTTTGTATGGGTAAAAAATGTTAAACTCGTGTCAGGTTAAACACGTGGGCTGATCGCATCATGACACACTGTAAAATTGGAAAGGTTGTTGACTTTAAATATTTTGGACGAAATATAGTAATATTTTATATTATCGTATTATAATAACAATAAGACTCTATCTAGGACGTCCACGTGGCAGCTTTATTGCGAAGAAAATGCCGGCCTTTAAGGAAGGAGTACGCTCTTTCTTTGAAGGTTTTTGGGTCGTATTGGTCCAGAAACACTGCTGGCGACATTATTATATTCCACAGTTTTGTCGCGTGTGACACTCGTAGCGTTTAGCCTTCGCTGAGTTACCCTTCAACTTTCATGCTCGTCTTGAACACATATGTCATGCGACGCTCATGACGCATTTCTGTTTCATCATTTCCATAGAATTTTTCCAAAAAATTTTCCCGAAAAGAAGTTTCACTACAATAAATAAAATTGCTTAGAATTCTATATAAGTGTTGACAACCATTAAAAGTTTTCTGCCGAACATTTATACCCAAAACAATTCTACTGAACTAGGCAACATGTACCTACAATTATTTTATCTACTTTCACCGATTCATGTGAACTACAAAACCGTCCAGTCGGGATAAGCAATAAAACAAATATACATTTAAATGTTTGTGTTGAGAAATCAGTTGGATTTCAATGTCGGATGCAGTGTTCTCTTGTCGTGGTGGCTCGAGACACGGGCGGTAGCGATATAGTCATCATCGTCAGCCTATTAATGTCCCCACTGCTGGGGCACAGGCCTTCCCTATGGATGGAGTAGGGAGATTAGGCGGGCCCAGTGCGGATTGGCGGCTGCTAACGACTACAGATGCCGCCGGTACCAACGGCTTAACGTACCTTCCGAAGCACGGAGGAACTCGAGATAGAAGATTTTTGGTCACCTATCCAATGACCGACCACTGCGAAAGTTGGTTAACTTGAATGATCGCAGCCGACCGCGCTAACCACCCGCGCCTTCGAGCTACTCAGCCCTCAGCCAATGATCATCATCATCACTGTAGATAATGAGTCAACCTCAAAAGCATGGCATATGCTGTCGCGGACTTTTTGGTAGAACTATTAAAGAAGAACAATTTCTTAATTCATGATTTTTGCGTTTTTCTTTAACCGTTTCCACAGCGCACGCAGCGATAGCTCTGAAAGGGAATGTTTTTTCCCCGTTTTCGCAACATTGATGCTCTACTTCTATTGGTCTTATCATGATTTTATATAGCCTACTAGCTGACCCAGCGAACTTCGTACCGCCCTAAAAAAATAGGGGTTGTCCAGCGGACAAAATTGTGAATCTAAACCATTCTCAGATCCCCTTGAACACACACAAAAAATTTCATCAAAATCGGTCCAGTCGTTTAAGAGAAGTTCAGTGACATACACACTCACAGAAGAATTATATATATAAAGATAACCTTCCTCGATTATTGAGCTATCTATCACAAAAATATTTTTCAATTTGTATCAGTAGTAAATGAGATTAGCGCCTTCAACCAAACAATCAAAAAAACAAAGTCTACAATTTTATAATATTATTATGGATAATCGCTTATGTTTTGTACCACGCCCCGCAAGCGGTGTATCCTGTGATGGTCGTTTAGAAAAAAAAGCACTGATCTAATTTCATTGCACGGCCATTTTATGAGAGTCCTGTCCCCGTACAAAGGGTGTTTTTTTAAATTAGGCTTTAGTGTTCTGTTGTTGACATTGTAGGTATTTTAATGACAAAAAATGTCTACGTTCTTAAACAAAGTTCAAGGACAATTCTCTTTAATTAAAAGGTAAGAAAAACTTCGGTATCTACATTAATATTAGGTAGAACTTTATTGCTAACTATATGATTGAAAAGACAACTAATACAAAATCTGAACCGATTGGGATGGTTAAGTTTGAGCCGGACAGTTGGGACGATTTGAGTTTTCCAGTTTTTATTGTTACCTTTAAGACATTAAAGAAGGAAAGTAAAGACTGCAAAAAAAACATTTCTGTTATGATTTTTATCTTTTTAAAGCATGTAACTGCTTGATGTATAAATCTAAAGAAAATATAACTAGAAAAAAACTAGGGACGGGACGGGACCAGGAAGAGTGTGGGTTCGAGTCCCGTCTGCCGCCTGGTCCGCGTGGAATTTTTTCTAGTTATATTTTCTTTAAACCATTTCTGTCTGTAGAAGTAAGGAATAAAATCACAAATATATTAGATGGTTACCAGTAACGCAGTGAATTTTACTAGTTGTGCCCCGCGGTGTTACGCGGTTTATTGGGGATATTTTCCCGCAGTAAAACGTAGCCTATGTGTTAATTCATCTAGGGTGTCATCCTAAGGTGTCAGCTAACTCCATACCAAATTATATTAAAATCGATCCAGCGGGGCTTAGACGTGAAGAAGTAACAAACGTACACACTCACAAACTTTCGCCTTTATAATATTAGTGTGATTGCTCCAGTAAAGAAGTAAGAAAAACCATTTCTGTCTGTAGAAGTAAGAAATAAAATCAGAAATATGTAAGGTAGGTAGCACAGAACACAGAAAGAGGTAGGTAGTATACCAGTGACGTAGTGATATTTTCTCTTTAAAATATTGGTATAGAGATGCGTCTAATTAATTTGTAATTTTTAATCTTCTGTTTCCTGTGATGTCACTGCTCTGTGTATGGCAGAATACCAGTGAAGCAGGATTTGTACTATCGCGGAATTTTGCGCTCTGTCACTTGGCGAACAAAATGATTTGAACGGTTTTCTACAGTAGTTTTTACTACGCCCCGCCTTCGCGTCGGACGCGCCAATCCGGGCCGCCCCGCACAAAAGTAAGACAGAGAGCATTTCATTGATTGAATAATGAATTGAATTGCATTTGTTTTAGTTGCAATTTGTCATCCGCATCGTGATCGCGACAGCGCTATACGAAAAAGTAAGACAGCGATAATTACATGTCTATAAATGAATTTTTACTGCGCCCCTACCGTAAGCGATTATAGCATTATGGGTGACAGAGCGGGTCTTTCCGCGAGTGTACCAGTGACGTAGTGATGAGAGATGCATCTTATTAATTTGTGTTCTTCCTTCTTTTGTTTTCTGTGATGTCACTCTTTGGGTATGGCAGAATACTAGTGCAGCAGGATTGTCCCTTTTTTTTGATACTTGTCGTCGCTTCCATGAGCACAAGCTGGACGCTATCCAACGCGCCCGGTCGCTGTCAGAGCCCGCAGTCCGATCGAGGGGGGTGGCTCTGGCGGTGTCCCTGGACATTTATTTATTTATTTATACTTTATTGCAAAATTACAAAGCAAATGGCGGACATAATGCCATAAGGCATTCTCTACCAGTCGACCAGTAAGAGCGTGAGAAAAAATCTAATATGACGGGGACATCGTCAACGCCTTTGGCACCCTCCCCTGGCAGGCCATCATGGAAGCACTCGAATACCACGAGTTGCCCCCCTACCTGCGGGCCGTGGGTGGGGACTAATTGCGCGACAGGACAACCCGAGTGGTGGGAAGGAACGGGACGGAAACGACGAGGGGTGTCGAGTGCGGCGTTCCACAGGGTTCAGTTTTGGGACCCCTTTTATGGAACCTCGCATAGGACGTGGTCCTTCGCACCAGCCTTCCTCGCGACGTGAGTGTTGTCTGTTACGCCGACGACACTCTCGTCGTGACGACGGGGGCCGACTTCGGGCAAACGCTCAGCAGGAATTGTACCTACTGTGTATGCTGAGCCATATCCTGGCTTCATATAAAATACACATTTATTCTCTGTAGCTGTGTTTTGTTGTTGTTAATTTTATTTGTACGTTTTGTTTTACTTTATGCTATATGTATTTTTGCATTTTATGTGTATGTTATGTGCTGTTATCAATAAAATCATTTTTCTTTCTTTTATCTATACATTAGGTGGCCTATTTTCATAGTGACATTTATTAATGCGATTATAGTCCCTACAGTAATTTAAAAATCAGCCTGTTTGTCGGTCGAAAGCAGACATTATAGCTAAAAAAAATAAGAACATCCTTTAAGAATTTTATAGTAAGCAATAAAAGTTTATAGCGTAGGTATAGCGCGGGACATTATCAATTGTACGCATGCATTAAGTTGTATATATCCTTAACATGGTGCACATTTACATCTCCCTCTACTAAAAAGCTATTCTGAAAGTAAACCGACCGAATAACTTAAACAGCAATTGATTGCGGCAATAATGATTAGAGATGGTTGAGTATGTTGAATTCGTTTTTTTATACGAGTATCCTTGTTAGGTTCTACAAACGGGACCCAAATGTGAAGTGGGGAACAAAATACAAAATTACACGAAAGTTTTTTTTTTTTGAAGTTATACTTCTTTAGGCGCGTTATGACAAAATGATGAGAGTGAAATTTTAAGATGCGCGCGCATCACTGTAACACAAAATTTTAACAGCATGAAGTTGGTCGCTTTAGCAACTACCAACTTCATGCTGTTACTTTTGTGTTTACCGCACATTAAGAAAATCTACCAACAAAATAGAAATAGAATCTCTATTTAGTGGGTGCTTACGACTGCATTGTGAAGGCCTATCAAAAGTATTTATTAATCTGGAACAACGGAACCAAAGCGCGATTCAGGAGACTACAGCGCCATCTCTTGACCATTGGTGTAGTAGAACCAAAAACCACATCTTTATTTTTTGTAATAAAGTAACAGTTATAGGTATTCATATTTATAATATCAAAAGTATTTATTAATCTGGAACAACGGAACCAAAGCGCGATTCAGGAGACTACAGCGCCATCTCTTGACCATTGGTGTAGTAGAACCAAAAACCACATCTTTATTTTTTGTAATAAAGTAACAGTTATAGGTGTTCATATTTATAATATTTATCCACATGTTTCTAGTTTGTATATTCGGAATACGTGTTTGAGTTTCATACAAGTGCAAATCACATATGTTCTAATAAATTATATTCAGTCACGATTTTAATTGAATATTTTGATTATTTATTTATTTTTTCAAATTAAAACTGAACTTTATTGACTGTGTCCTTTTCCAGACTTTTTATTAATTTATTGTAATTAATTATTTGCATGCAATTAAAAACTAATTTTAAACGATGCCAAAGAAGGATAACTTCTCACGCGCCTACATAAGTACACGCAACCCATTTTTTTATACGAGTATCCTTCTTAGGTTCTACAAACGGGACCCAAATGTGAAGTGGGGAACAAAATACAAAATTTCACGAAAGTTTTTTTTTTGTATATAGCCAGGTAGGCAAGAGACTCTACCCCACCTAATGTTAAGTGATATATTATTAGATGCGCTTCAAATAAATAAATATTTCCAACACTCCCACCAATTCTGCCGTCCTCAAACTAAAACGCGGCTAAATGACACAACCAACATTTGAGATATGGCCAAAAAACGACTCGTAAACTTAAAATTATTGCTATTTTGTAACCATTCAGCACATGACGGATTTTAGACTTAAACTATAAAAGATACGAATACTTGTAGACAGATCGATAGAGTATTCAAAACTATATAAGATGCAATTTAGGGCTGAAAAATCGACCACATGTCACTTATGGTCGGTACACACGTAACGATATATCGTAGCGATTTCAGACTGTGCAGATAAATCGAACGTTCCTAGTGACTCCAAACGCCTTCGATATCGGCGTCGATTGTCTGTTCGGTCTGTTGTCCGCAGAAGCTCACGCGAGAAACATTTATCTAATAAAAATTGCAACTGCCACCGACGAACGATAATCGACAACGATTTGTCATACACACGTTCGATAAATCTGCGCAAGTCGATTTGCACAGTTTAATCGTTACGATAAATCGTTACATGTGTAGCAGGCATTAGCCGCACTTTAGTTTGAGGACGACAGAATTAGCCTAGCCCCAAAGTAAAGCTTTATTATGGGATGCTAGGGTAACGGATAGAATACATATACTGTACATATATAATTATATTTATATAGAAATACATATTAAACATCCATGACTGGAGTACAAATGTTCGTATTCATCACACAAACATCTGCCCCCACTGGGATTCGAACCCGGGACCTCTCGAGTCGGCGACACCATGAAACCCGGCGTACAAACCACTCGACCACGGACGACGTCTACCCTCTTCTCTCAAATTCAAATTTTCATTGTGCCTACTTGATTTTTTTATTACTTTAGTATATTTTTATTTTTTAAGCAGATGTTTAAATCTTACCAAAAAAAGAACGACGGGTTGCACTCCGGGAGTGCCGGCAGAAGAGAAAACTTGAATGTTAACGTTGTGCATTTTTGATATTTTGGAATGGTTAGGGAATAATTTTGCACGAATTTCTTTAATTATCAGTATAAAAGTACTATCATTCATGTGGTAGAACACAATATTTATTTATTGCGCTATCGTACACAAACATGACAATTTATATTACATTAAAAAGTTTATCTCTCAGAATTACTCATTTAAGCGCACCTAGCGACATCTATTGTAAAAAAATGCATTTTCTTCGCAATAAAGCTGCTACCTGGACGTACTAGATACAGATTTATTATTATAATTCGATTAAATAAAATATTACTATGTTTCGTCCAATATATTGAAAGTCAACAACCTTTCCAATTTTATTGTGTGTCATGATGCGATCAGGCCACGTGTTTAACCTGACGCGAGTTTAACATTTTTCACCCATACAAAAAAAAGTGTACAACGCCGCTAAAGAAGTTTTCACTTCAAAAAAGCAAGGCCTTGCAGCTTACAAAATTCTAGAAGAAATTTGATATCGTCATTAAGGTCGCGGTTAGGGTTACCATAGCTATTTCACGGAGGAAGCCTGTTTATAATGCACAAAACGTCTGATTTTTCAGAAAAATGATTTTTCAAAGCCAACTAAAGACACTATATTTATTATCCTTCGTTCTAGTTATGATTTTATTTATTTTTTAAGCATTTAACTGCTAGATGTAATAAAATCCACGCGGACCAGGCAGCGGACGGGATTTTTTTCTAGTAAACTTTTCTTTAGATTTAAACATCTAGCAGTTAAATGCTTAAAAAATAAATAAAATCATAACTATAATTGCTATTTCTTCTTTCAAATGTTGAATACTTGAAAAAGTACTCATTTGACATCGTGGGTTGCCTACAATGCGAAGAGATGGCGCTGCCTTGCAGCTTAAGGCTAGGAAAATTTCGACGTGGCTAATAGGGCCGTGGTAGCATAATGGTCAGTGCATTCGCCCGGATAGCGAAGGATGCGGGTTCGTGTCCCGTCCGCTGCCTGGTCCGCGTGGATTTTTTCTAGTAAACTATCCTTCGTTCTAATTTGTTCGTTGAACGTAAACAAAGCGTTCCGCAAATTTGCGCTTTCTCGTTTTCCATTAAGGACGGACGCGAGCTGAGAGACATTTGGGAAATAGGTATTTGAAAAAACTATCGCTGACACGCATTGGAAAATACCGTGTGATAGGGACAACAGTAGTTAATGCTGAAAATTGCTTATAAAAATTGCAAAATTCGAGGTTTGGCTCTCGACGATTTCCTCCTCGAAAATTAGATATATGTAAAAGAAATTTTCCACATAGAATAATAAGTAGTTATACTCTGAAGGACCGCATCAGAAATGATGAAATCCGACAGAGAACCAAACTCACCGACATAGCCCACCGAATTAACAAACTGAAGTGGCAGTGGGCTGGTCACATTAGCCGCAGAACTGATGGCCGTTGGAGCCGGAAAGTTCTTGAGTGGAGACCACGACTCGGTAAACGTAGTGTAGGACGCCCTGAGACAAGATGGGATGATGATATTCGTAGGCTGGCTGGAGTGGGCTGGATGAGAGTAGCACAAAATCGGGAGCAGCGGCGTGCATTAGGGGAGACCTATGTCCAGCAGTGGACGAGCATGGGTTGATGATGATGATGATGATACTCTGCCTCTATGTTTTGATTTGATTGTAAATGCTTATTAAATCTTCACAATAAACGTCTTTAGTGGTGATAAAAATTTGTTTATTTTTGGCCGTTTTCGAGGGCTTCTAGTTTCTATGAAAAGCAAGTTATCGAAAAAAGGAAAACATAGGAGCATGGAATGAGTAAAATTACATTTTATGTATGAAAATTAATTCTTTAGTGATAAAAATCAAGGAGGAATCAGGCGAGATCGTTTGTAAGGAAAAAGCATAGCGCGTCTCCCCTCTTAATGAATTACGCGCGAAAGTCACAAATTTACAACACAAACTTAGCGCCCGCCGCATGCCTGTCTAAACTGTAAAATGCCTGTCAAATGCGGCGAATGTCTGTTAGATGGTAACCCTAGTTGCGGTAGCATAATTGGTCAGTGCATCCGCGAAGATAGCGAAGAGAGCGGGTTCGAATTTAAAAAAATAGGTAATCTTACCTACATTTTTATTACAATTAACTTTTTACCTATTTGAAAATTGAAGGTGTCTTTTGTCATATTTTTTTTGATGATATAATGCTTTTTTCGTTTGGATAAACTATAAAATAGACATTTTATCAAAAACTGAAATATAAGGAATTCGTATATAACTATTTAACAGCTAAGAGATTTACTTAAATAATAGACGACCTCCGTGGTCGAGTGGTTCGTACGCTGGGTTTCATGGTGTCGCCGACTCGAGAGGTCCCGGGTTCGAATCCCGGTGGGAGCAGATGTTTGTGTGATGAATACGAGCACTTGTACTCCAGTCATGGATGTTTAATATGTGTTTCTATATCAATATACTTATTATGTACTGTATATGTATTCTATCCGTTACCCTAGCATCCCATAACACAAGCCTTACAGTGCTTACTTTGGGGCTAGGCTAATTGGTGTGAGTGTTGGAAATATTTATTTATTTATTTACGCTCACGATTACCACGCACGTGTAGCTAGCTCTTTGCGCACGCACGGTGCGTGCGTGTCGTGGCTACACGTACGTGAGCGACCACAGAACACAGAAAGAGGTCAGAGGAGGTCTTTCTGTGTTCTGTGTGAGCGACGCACAAAATTCACAAACCTGCCTGCCTTTCTCAACTTAGCGCCGGCCGCACGCCTGTTTAAACCGTAAAATGCCTGTCAAATGTATTTCGAATAAAGAAAAAAATAGGCAATCTTACCTACATTTTTTTTAAAATTAACTTTTTACCTATTTGGAAATTGAAGGTGTCTTATTTTGGATGATATGCTTTTTTCGTTTGACTAAATTAAAATATATTGACATTTTATCAAAAACTGAAATATAAGAAATACCTATTTAACAGCTAAGAGATTTACTTAAATAATATAAATATGTGTTTTTGCCTAAATTTACCGCTACGTATTTAAATTCATAACCAAAAAACCACAAACAATATGAAATACCAGCAACAAAATCTAGAGTAGATACAGAGAAGTCTTCAGCGTTACTAACGACCATGACATTATACTCAAGATAAATAGTTGTAAAATTTTATTTATAAAATCAACCTGCTAATTACTTAATAAATGAAGCTAAACTCTTTAATGGTCCACTGCGTCACCAAGTTGCATTGTATTGAAAGGTTCATTATAATTTATTTGCCAATAAACGGATTAATGGTTAATTAGCAACATTCACGGTATATGATGAGGCATAAAATGATCTTGTGAGACCACATATCAAGAAAGATGCAAGTTTAAGGTCCTAGTAGACATATCAACTCGGAACACGCAATGCGTGGCACTCAACGATATTAAATACCCTAGATACATACACGTGCGCTCAAAATGTGTCCCTATCAAGAAGTGCTTGAACACTTAAACCCGCGGACCGTTGAAAAGTTAATATGCCGCTGAGCTCCGTGAAAAAATGCGAAATAATTACTTATAGTTTGTAAAATGACGTTTTTTTGCAGGTTTTGCAAATATTGTTAATTTAACGCAATTGAAACATTTTTTTTAATACCATATACTGATTTAATAGAAAATATTTGTGATATCCAAATACATGGTCGGTAATATAGCCGTCTCTTTTCCTCGCGGTCCGTACCTGCTATATTACTAAAAGTGCATTCAAAATTGTGCAAAGAAATGAGGTCTACATTCTTCCGCATAAAGCAATACGTCATAAAATTTTACGAGCTTGCATTTCGAACTGTTATAAGTCTTTGACGCATGCGTTTTAATGAAGACCTGAGACAGTATGCATTAAAGGTGACTTTCAATATTTAAATTATGCCTAAATTTTTTTTGACCACGCGATCATCTTAAGGTGCTCCGTGGATAGTCCAATGTACCTTTTGGACAGGTTTCGGCCACGATTTTGTTCGTGTTGTTGTATCTAGGGTATTTAATATCGTTGGTGGTACCATAGCAAATACGTAGACAAAAGGGACTATCAACGTAAGTACACCACAACGCATCGTGCGAATACGTCCTGTGAAAATTAACTTTTTCTCGAAACTGTATTACATTTTTTTACAAAACAACACACACCAATTAGCCTAGCCCCAAAGTAAGCACTATAAGCCTATGTTATGGGATACTAGGGTAACGGATAGAATACATATATAAGTATATTTATATAGAACAACATATTAAACATTCATGACTGGAGTAAAAATGCTCGTATTCATCACACAAACATCTGCCCCCACCGGGATTCGAACCTGGGACCTCTCGAGTCGGCGACCGCGACACCATGAAACCCGGCGTACAAACCACTCGGTCACGGAGGTCGTCTTGTTCATACATCGTAAAATCTGTGCACAAAGGCAATAAAAGCATTTTTGACTTAACGTACGCTCTATCTGCCTTTTGGTTTGTAATCTGAGCGTCCAGTATTCTTTGTATGAAAATTCGTAGTACAAACCCCACTAATTGAAATCGTAAATCATTTTTTTTTCCATCAAAACATTGACTTAGAAAGAAAATAAGTAAGGTCTGGTGGCCCTGGGAGCTTGAACTATTGGTATATATCAGGGGTTCGCAAACTTATTTTGTCTACTGCCCACTTTGAGAATAAATTATTTTTTAGGGCCCCCATTTTTTCACCTACTTAATAAAAAACCGGCCAAGTGCGTGTCGTGCCACGCGCAGCGTAGGGTTCCGTAGTTGCTTGTCGTCACCACAATATATTTTGGAAAAAGTATATTTTAGGCACTTACTTCGTCTAAGTCACTTTTAATGTTTTCTTCTTAGGAATTTTTATTAGGTCAGAAATACTGTACAACTAATAATATGTAATTACTCTTAAACTAACAAATCTTTTTGAATTATATATTTATACTAGCGGACCCAGCGAACTTCGTACCGCCATAAAAAAGGGGCAGTTGGTAGAAGAGTAAATTTAGGGTTGTACGTATTTTAAAAAACACATTAAAAAAATGGTTGCCTGTAAAGTCGGTTTTACGGGCGAAGATTTTACGTGACAACGTCTTTTTCTCGGTAGAATATTTATTGATATGAATATAATTAAATTGCACAATAGGAACAAGGAATTGAATGAAAATAAGAATTGCACAAATTTTAACTATAGAAATATATTTTGTTTACTAAAACATTGTACATGTAAACTTAAACTTAACACGAGAGACTCATCGTAACGTTACCGAGCGTTACACTTTTTCATAAGTGACTCCCAGCCGCAACCTAATTTAAGACGTTGTCACGTCAAAATTTTAGGGGTGTGTAATGTTGTGTTCCTGGGATAACATTCCTCCTAACCCATATGAGAACACTACGTTACAATACCCAATAGTTTGAATTTTGGCGCGAAGGTGCATTGTAGGTTTCAGAACACTACGTTACAGGTGGACAACCATTATCACTTAAGGATATGAAAAATAGATAGTAGCCGATTCTCAGATCCACGGAATATGCATATAAAATTTCATAAAAATCGGTCATGCCGTTTCGGAGGAGTATGGTTACTAACATTGTGACAAGAGAATTTTATATATAAGATATTTGTTTCTTAGGTCACACATATCACTCATTAAATAAAACTAGTTTTAACGGGCACGAAATTTATTTATCTGACGATGATGATGATTGAAAACTAGTTTTATTTATATTTTTATAATTTTATTAAGACTAATACTATTGCCGCTAAAACGGTGTTCGATGCTATTTATATACATGTCTAATGTTATTACCATTAGCTTAACTATATTCTTCAGGACGCTATTTCTGAAATAAATCATTATTATTATTGTTACTTCCTCAAACATTCATTAATCACACGTTACGTACTATAAACTCTTACCCCTAATGAGTCCTAAAACGGCCAATGAAATATCCGAAATTTCAAATTGAGCCTCCCAAACCGTACTTAACTGGCGTATCACAACTGTCACACACCACAGTTACAGATTGGCAAAGTTATGTCGTTACTCGAACGAAGGGGAGTTATTTTTTTAATAAAATCCAAATCAACCTTCCTTCTAACTCTGTGATCGGGGACGTAACATTTGGGGATTTTTAATCTTCTTTTCTTTGATTAAACCGTTGTTTAAGAGGATAAGGACAGATTGTATTTTCCACTCGAATTGGAGCGACCGTCAGGGAAAGGAAACTCCACCTTACAGAAGACAGTTAAAAAAAAACAAGTACGCTTATGTCCACAGAAGAAGTGAAACTTCTTTAGCTCCATCTGTATGTATATATATGTTATGGGCCTAGTGATTAATGCGGGCAGTATTCATAATGCCAGGGCAGGATGAATAATGCCCAGCCATATCGGGCCAAGTGGTTAATTACAATCTAAACTCACCTATTTATCACATTGCCCTGCCATCACACTAATATTATAAAGGCGAAAGTTTGTGAGTATGTGAGTGTGTATGTTTGTTACTTCTTCACGTCTAAACGGCTAGAGCGATTTTAATAAAATTTGGTATGGAGTTAGCTGACACCCTAGATTAACACATAGGCTACTTTTATTCCGAAAAAGTGTTAGGTTCCAGAGGGATTTACAAAGAAACTAAGTTAACGCAGACGAAGTCGCGGGCGACCTCTAGTTATTAATAATGCCCGACGGCTCGTGGTCCATGTTATAAGTCAGTGTTTGAAATAGCTTGAATTTATCGCTTGGACCGGGCAGTATGAATAAATTCAATACGTTGGTACTATTTTCAAAATGACAGATGTCTCGCCATTTTATGTTTGTTTTGAGATCTCGGTAAATAAAAAATAGTATGGACTCAACACTTAGTAAAAAAGGTAAATGTGGCTTTACAACAGTCTTTAATTCAGAACTGACTTGGTCAACCCCGAAACGCCGTGGTCTTGGTCTGCCGTACCTCTAGTGTTTTTTAGAGCCCGGAGGCGCGGAGGGAGAGCAGCCCCTTCACACCTTCCGCTTGTTGGTCGCCACCTCCGGCGGCGACCAGCCTCAGGCATTACGGGTCGCGCGATGCTTGCGGATTTGTCACGCAAAGGCGGAGGGGCTGCTATTCCCGCAGCGCTGGAGACAAGGCATTTCTTAGTCCTTGCATCCTAAAAAATAGGGAACCACAAATTCTGAACATTTAACAGATTTAATGAATTTTTAAACAAACTGCATTGAAAGTATAATAGACTATAATTTTTAAATGTAGCCCATCGTAAATTGATCGAAGTAAAACTGAAGTCTGATTATTTAAATTTTAAAAATAAATACTCAACTATAAAACATGTTTGTATAATAACTCTACCCGATAATTGATATCATTACTTGTAATGCTCGGTCTATCTATCTAAGTATTAAACATGCTTTACATCACTCTGCCCAATAGTTATAATCACGTTGCCCGCTCTTATTGGGCATTATTCATATTGTCCGGGCATTATAAATAATGCCCGATTAATCACTTAGCCCATAACATAATACTAGCTGTCCCAGCGAACTTCGTACCGCCATAAAAAATAGGGGCTGGTGGTAGAAGGGTGAAAATTTAGGGTTGTATGTAATTTTGTATCATAAAAAATTAAAAACAAAAAAAATGCCCAAAAAAAAAATTTAAGGGTGGATCACCCTTAACATTTAGGGGGATGAAAAATAGATGTTGTCCGAATCTCAGACCTACCCAATATGCACACAAAATTTCATGAGAATCGGGAAAGCCGTTTCGGAGGAGTTTAACCACAAACATCGCGACACGAGAATTTTATATATTAGATATATGTGTGTACAATATATACACAGTCAGGTCATAAGTATTGTCACACAGTAAAAACTTTTCTTTTAGAATGCTGGCCACAAAAAAAAAATATTGAATTCTAATTTCGAATTTTTCATGAGAGTAAAAATGTACACTTTTAAGAATTTCACTCATTTTTAAATATGGAGTGGACGCTTAAAGAAATCCGTGTAGCAGATATTGCGTTGCATCGTTGCGGTTACGCGCCAATTCAAATTTTTGACATACTGAAAAATTTGAATATAACCAAAAGATTCGTTTATCGTACCATCAAACGATACAATGAGGTCTCTAGTGTAGATGACAGATCAAGAAGTCCGTTAGGACTCCAGCAGTGATAAAAGCTGTGAAGGCGCGAATTCAAAGAAATCCCAAACGTAAGCAGAAACTGTGGCCCTTCAGATGGGGTTAAGCAGAACCACGGTGAAAAGGGTGTTAAATGAAGACTTAGGGCTTCGGGCATATCGAAGAAAAACCGGTCATCGTTTGAATGCTCGTCTAATGGACCTGAGACTGAAGAGATGCCGCGTTTTGTTGAAGCGGTATGCGGAAAAAAAAATCGGGAAATTCTTTTTTCGGATGAAAAAATTTTTTGATGAAAAATGAAAAAATATATACATGTATGTACATATACATAGTTCATTTACTAGCTATAAGAGAAAGAGAGAAAGAAAATGTGCGCGCCCACTGCTATCTCTTGCTTATATCCCCCACTCAACTCCCGTTCACCTCGCATGAACCCACTTTACGTAACACGTAACGCATTCGCCAGCTTACCCCCCAAGTCAAGCGTGCCTAAAGAAAACTTCTCTTGAAAAATCAACAGAGCTAGAAAGATGTTTAAACATGATTTTATTCAAAATTAATTATTTAAAATGTTGCTGCTAGTGGCATTTCCATTTATCAACGGTGTTCAGTTCCAATAAAATATTTGGCTAAAGTTTAGAGTCTATTCCAAGAAATGTTTTCACAAATTCCCTTGTTATAAAACCTTTAAATTATTTTATGCTAAATAAAACTGAGAATGGACAGTAAAATAAAAAGAAAAAGTAAACGAAAGTATTCAAAACTCTTTTAAAGATTTAAAAACAAACTTTAGGTAACTTTTTATTGTAACAAGAATATACACGAATTCCCTGAAAACTACCGTGGAACTATATAACTATAACTACAAAGAGAAACACCCAACAAGCAGGTGGGAGCTACTTAACAATAATAACTTGCTAATAACTTTATAACTACTTTGTAATGTTCCAGTTCATAAATATATAAAAGTTATAGCTGCCGATTTTATATTCAAATGTCATGCATAATCTTTATTTCGTTTACATTTAAGAGAGTACATATTGCGCTTTCACAACATTAAACATTCATTAGAGGGGTAGGGCACACGACAGAGGTAAAGCACAGCGGATTTCCTGCTCGAATTGGAACACCCGTCTGGAGAAGCAACCTCTACCTTACAGGAGTACTCTACTGTAATAACTCTCATGAGATAGCTCTCTATGCAGAGGATGTCTGGAAGCAGATGAAACGGCCGCTCATGTGATCCTGGAATGCAGCACGAGCGTTGCAGAACACCGGGCATCAATCCTCGAGAAGCCGAGGACGCTCCTAGAAGCCTGTGAGAGCCCCAGAAGGCTACTGCGCTTCTGGAAGGAGCTGGACTGGCTGAGCTGGCTAGCCCAATATACCCTGCACGCACAATGGATCAAGTACGGAGTCTACGTGCGGAAACGGGGGCCCACAACAAGTAACAAGTAACCACATGAGTGTAATAAATAAATTTGATTTTTTTAAGAAGACCACAGCAAAAACTCTATGGCGGGTAGGGTTCCAGGTAGGGATGTCGAAAGTTGAAAAAAATATCGATATATCGATACATCGATATTTTAAAAAATACCAATATCGGCTTCGATATATCGCGAAAAAAACATCGATATATCGATATATCGGACCAATTTTCCCAAAAATATCGCTCACGAAATATGACACGCGGAACAATAATGGAACGAAAATTATCTCCCTAAAAATAGACCCTATTTTCGAATGATGACATAGACAATACTAAATACCGCACAGATCATAGATATGTTGTATATCATTAATCTGAGATCCAGTTACGATTTTTCCAGATACGAATTTAGTTAGATCGTGATATGCCGCTAATAATTAAAAAAATATCGTTTTTGATACGAATTTCGATATTGGTTATTTTGTATCGATGTATCGATATATCGAATCAAAATATATCGGCAAAAAATATCGATATATCGAACAAAAAATATCGATATATCGATACATCGATATATTTTCAACAA
The DNA here is from genome assembly GCA_902850365.2 of Chilo suppressalis. NCBI lineage: Eukaryota > Metazoa > Arthropoda > Insecta > Lepidoptera > Crambidae > Chilo > Chilo suppressalis. The sequence continues at coordinate 15,894,671 of OU963916.1, forward strand.
GCCTAGTTCCAGGGCTCCGCGGGGTAGGTGGTTGGGGTCTGCCGCATTATCTATTTTCGCGACTCCAGTTACACCCTATTATCTCCTACCCCGTGGAGCTCGTAGTAGAAGTAGAAGGAAGTGTTGTTTTACTTCTGTAAGGAGCCGTTCAAGTATTACTTAAGCAGATTGATTACAATTATTTACCTCCCCCCCCCCCCCCCCCCTTGTCCGCAAAAGTAAGCATAGCTCTTCCCTCCCCTCCCCCTCCCGTGCTTACGTAAACATTGGTACCTATATGCATTTTTTCTTAATGTATCCTATTTTGTTTTATTGATTCATGAGCTTTCATGAGCAGCAGTACTTTAATTTAAACAAACTTTCCTATTACGCATAAAACAAACTTCTTTCGATTGTTTGGTATACTTATTGATTCCAATTAACAGTCTTCAGTCCATGGCACCAGAATCCAAGATGCTGACGTATTCACTATCTCGACCCCCCCCCACCCCACTTCACTAGTTTCTAGTTTAATTCGAGCGGAAAATTCACTATGCCTCTCCAAATCTCTCATATGTTTGAAACGTTTTGTAAACTAATAATTTATTTTCATTAACATGCTTATTCCTTATGTGTATATTAATGTATGTAACTCACAAAAATCGAAATGAAACGTGTAAAATAATAGTTTAAAGACAAACAAGGTCATAAAACACAAATTTATCGGAATGCCCTTAAACTCTGGCCTGCAGATGCCTATTTCAAACGAGTTTATTTCAATTTTATGACGAAATTAAATCACATATGTGGTAGGTTACCCATAATAATATTCCGCTTTAGAAATTATATATATAAAATATTAATGTTTTATGTAAACATTTCTGGCAAGACTTCAGGCTTTTTAATTAAAATAAATAAGATTCGAATTTCCCTAAAAATTAATTACGACGAGTCTGGTTATTTATCGAATACTTGGATGACTTTTACAATCTGTGAATGATTATTCAATTATAAGAAAAAAAATGATATGATATGATATGATTGGAAATGATGGCATTTTTTAAATAGTGTTAGATTTCCTAAGTAAGATTTCCTGCCCGATGTAAGAACATTAATTGTCTCCTCAAGAGGAGTATTGAAGAGAACCTTGCACTTAGCCTTTTTTAAACTTGCTCATGTATTTCGAAAATTGTTTACTGGACATAACGGGGCTTTCGTATATTTATTTTTACCTATTTTACATTATGGGATGGAAGTTGACCTCAATACATATTTATAAGTTTGAATTTGACGACACTGTACGAAATAATACAGGGAGAAAAAAGCAGCCCTGGCTGAGTTTCTTGCCAGTTCTTTTCAGTACAAGGTCTCCCGCCGTAGATTTGCGAACCGATGGCATAGCTATCGAGTTTCACATGTGCTTGTAAAAGCCAGAAAATAATAATATCCTCATCAGCCTATTATTGTCTCTGGTGCTGGAGCATCAGGCTTCTCTCAAATATAAATGATAATTTGTTCTTATTTTATCTATTTATTAATTTATAGTCAGGCAACGTAGGTCCATAGATACATACCTTAAAGTCTAATACGCTACGCCATCGGTTCGTAAATCTACGGCGGGAGACCTTGTACTGAGAAGAACCGGCAAGAAACTCAGCAAGGGCTATTTTTTTCTCCCTGTTTTGTTTCAAACAGTGTCGTCAATTGAAAGAAGACATCAAAAATTGGAAACATGTGTTGATGTCAACTTCCATCACATTAATATTATTAATTAACAAAAGTTAAGTATAGCTAGGTACTACTTTTAAATTTAGAAGGGGCGATTAAACAATTTTCAACCAAATCAGCAAAGTAAAACGACTTAGTCTGTTATATGAAGCCCAAGGTGACTTATCATTTATGAAATCTTTAACAGTATAGTAACCTTTCTTAAGGAAATATAAAACATCATAATTAGTAAATAAACTTAATACTTATGTTAGTAAAAACTTAATGAACACGTGTTGACGGCGTCATGTGACGCATTATTATTGATGTCAGTCTTCACTGGTAATTTCAGGTAACTCAAAATTCACGGTGTATTACGGAGTAGTGAAATTGGGTCATTCATGACTCATCACGCGGGCCCATCTCATCGGGTTGGTAGGTAGATATTAACGACTGCAGATGTAGCCGGGACCAACAGTTTGACGCCGACGAGATAAATATATATTCTAACCACCCATCCTCTCAGCTGTCAAAAAAAGCACGAACCAATATCGAATTCGTATCGTCTGTGAGTACGAAATGTTATTGTCAAGTGTGTACTGATTTTAAGTTCTCGTTACGTACTTTGTGACGTTGCTGTTCAAGTTTCCATACAAAATTTGACATTGACTTTTCTCACTCGCAAAGTATTCGAATTCGATAATGGTTCGTGCTAAGTTCGTGAATTATAATATCTATAAAAAATACAAAAAAAGAACGCTGCCTTCCTAACAATGCCAAAATATTATAAAAAGTAATGAATTAGTTTTTCTGTATCAATATATAATACAATACAATACAACAACAAAAACTTTTTATTTTTACACCACAGAAAACATAAAACATGAAGTACATAATCAAAGAACACAGTGTAATAATGGGCGGTCTTATCGCTAAGAGCGATCTCTTCCAGACAACCTTAGGATGGAGAGGACAGGAAAGAAGCTGGAGAGACGGCGGTGTAATTAACTACAAAACAATATAAAAATCATTCTAACAAATATAATCGAAATAAGTATATAAAACAATATATACATATAATTATATACCTATAAGAATACATAGATAGTCATATACATAAATATATATACATACATATATATAAATATAAACATAAATACATACATACCTATGTCTAATTCATTCAGCTAAGATCAACGAAAATGGAACCACTGCAGATGTAGCCGGGACCAACAGTTTGATGCGGACGAGATAATATATTTTAAACACCCATCCTCTGAGCTGTCAAAAAAAGCATATTCTTTTGAATTTAAGATCAAATTTGAAGCTTCCTTATAATTACAAGAAATGTGATTTATTACAAACATCTTAAAGCTTAATAACCAAAGCACTACGCGCTCGCTTCGAATTGGCTGCTTCCTTCCTCCCAGCTTCAGAACACCACGCTTTAGACAGTCCCTGTTAGTCGACCTTATAGGACGCAATTGGACGATGGTACCAGTTGATGTGCCTGTGATTGGCTATCGACGGCCAACTCGAAGCAAACGAGTAGTATTTAACGCCACTAATGTGAATCAACTTTTCTTTACTTTGTTTTTCACCTCCCTATTTTCTTGTATACCTACTTTTATCTTTACTATCCTTCTATGCTTCCTCTTTCAGACTTCTGCCCGCGCCCCTGGCTGTATCAAATAGCAGCCTCGAGCACGGACATTAAATTATTAAACACGTTGAAGTTTGAATAACAATAACCTAGTTAAAGAGGCATATTGTAAATAATTGAATAAAAATATTATGAAAAAAAAACATCTTAAAGCAAAGCTTTTACAATGTTATGGTACCCAGGAAGCCGGTTCGATTCGCACTTAGTTTTTCATTTCTGCACCGGCACTTCATGGGGGGTATGCACGTTTACATTGATATTACAGGTAGACCTCCAATCTGCACCACAAATAAGCCTTATTATTTCCCACGTCAGTCCTTCCACATAACTGAATATATCGGCAGTTCAATTGCAATTCATTAATAAAATTAAAGACGCGATTTCCCTTTTACACACATACTCCGCAAGGCATGCGGTTGATCGATATATTTTGATATCGATAATATTAACTACATTATCATTTAAGCCGTTATCGATAACTTAATGAAATTGTTAGTTAAAACGTGGCTAATGTTATGCTTGAACCTTGCGTTGTCTCCTTCCTATCTTGTGAAAGTATCATTAGACCGGCTTTGTCAATTTTGTAATAAGGGTTTTTTAATATTTTTTGTAGGAGCTCAATGGCGCCAGTGGTAAGCGCGTTCGGCTGCGGTCGTTGAAGTTGAGCAGTTTTCGCAGTGGTCGGTCATTAGATGGGTGACCAAAAATTTACTATATCGAGCTCCACCGTGCTTCGGAAGACACGTTGGTCCCGGCTGCAAACCAACCCGCACTGGGCCCGCGTGGTGGGTCATGGCCCAATCTCCCTAATCCATCCATAGGGAAGTCCTGTGCCCTAGCAGTGGGGACATTAATATGCTGATGATGATGATGAATATTTTTTGTAGGAATTTATTAAATTAATAATTTGCTTTTTTTGTTCTATCGGGTATGCAACCCCATGCGTCTTCGAGGTGGCCTCGTGCTGTCACCGTGGGAGGTGCACGGGCTTTAACAATTGAAGAGAAAGGGTAGGGGATGGTACAGATACAGAATGAAGAAAGACTGGAGGAGCAAAGTAGAAAAGGAGGGAAAACTACAAGCGGGAAAACATGTAGAAAAATCAGTTGCGTGCAACACTGTAATGTAAAGAAAAGTTTACTAGAAAAAAAAATCCACGCGGACCAGGCAGCGGACGGGACTCGAACCCGCATCCTTCGCTATCTGGGCGAATGCACTGACCATTATGCTACCACGGCCCTATTAGCCGCGTCGAAATTTTCCTAGCTTTAAGCTGCAAGGCAGCGCCATCTCTTCGCATTGTAGGTAACCCACAATGTCAAATGCTTTAAAAATAAATAAAATCATAACTGTAATGTAAGTTAATCTGTACGTACAGCCCGTACCCCTGGCACGAACCAATATTGAATTCGTATCGTTTGCGAGTGCCAAATGTCACTGTCATAAAGTAAATAATAAATATTCAAAATATTCAATTTAAATCACTACTGAATTTAAGTTATTAGTCCATATGTAATTATCACTTGTAAGTAACTAAAACACGTTGTGTCTATATAGAAACTAGAAACATGTTGCCCGCGGCCAACTTCATGGTGTTACTATTGTATTTATGTATGTATGTATTTATGTATATATATATATATATATACATAAATACATACATACCTATGTCTAATTCATTCATTCATTCATAAATGGAAGGGTTACAAGGACATATAGTGAGATCTAACAAGGTTTTGGAAAATGTGGAGAGATTTTGCACCGCTTATGGAAACTGGAAGAGCATTCCATAGACGAACGGCTTGTACTGCGAAAGAACGGCCATAAAAAGTTGTACAGTGAACAGGAGTAATAAGAGCGAGATTTTCTGATGACCTCAGGGACAATGTGTTCGAAGTGTGGAGGAAATTAAAACATTCCTTAAGATAGCGTGGGGACAAAGGATTGAACAGTATGTTATACAGAAGAGTAAGGATGTGTGTATTCCGGCGAAGGCGAATAGGTAGCCACTTGAGCTGTAAACGAAATTGAGGCACATGATCATATTTTCGCCAGCCAAATATGAATCGACGCGGAAGAATCCCTAAACGGGGATCCCGCGGCTTCGCACTAAGCAGTTTAGAGGGTATTCGCAGCGTTTTTAGCGGATATTATGCCGTCAAGCGCCCGTAAGAGTTTTGGGGTCCTCAGTTGGCAGCCACTGTGGGGGCTCATAAGGTTTGCGGGAGCCAGGTGTGAGGTCCGTTCGGCGGTGTGCCTCTTAAAGGCGCCGTCGTCTGTAAACAGAGTTTTTGTCTATGTCACAAAAAGAAGGCCAAATATGTATCGAATACCGAAGTTCTGAAGCCGCCGAATATAATATCTTTACAAAAGGTTAAAGCGACACAACACTGTCAAGAGTCAACGGCTTAATCCAGCACGAAATAGAAATATAAATTGAGCTATAATAAACAATATTATATCGATATGGCTACAGCACAACTGCCCGACGCCGAGTTACAACCGTATAAAATTAACATATAAATGCATAACAGCCTATGCAAATACGCACAACACTGGTTTTATACATCGATTGGTAGAATATACCGCACGTATTGTATTGATTTTGTATTTAATTAATTCATTATACCTACCTACTTGAGAGGGAGAAAATCTTTTACTAGCTGGGGCCCAGACTTCTTAAGAGTAAAATATTTGACTTAAAATACATACAAATTTTTATTTATTTTTTTTTAACAACACACACCAATTAGCCTAGCCCCAAAGTAAGCACTGTAAGGCTTGTCTTATGGTATACTAGGGTAAAGGATAGAATACATATACAGTACATATATAAGTATATTTATATATAAATACATATTAAACATCCATGACTACATGGAGTACAAATGCTCGTATTCATTACACAAACATCTGCCCCCACCGGGATTCGAACCCGGGACCTCTCGAGTCGGTGACACCATGAAACCCGTCGTACAAATCACTCGACCGCGGAGGTCGTCATTATATTTCAGACCCTTCAAGATTTTTATAATAGACTAGCGGCCGCCCGCGATACCATTAGTTTTTCGAGAATCCCTCAAAAACGTAATATTTTTCCGGGATAAAAACGATCTAATGTCTCAATTCAGGTCATAAACTATGTTCGTATTAAATTTCATCCAAATCCATGCAGTAGCTTTTGCGTGATTGAGCAACAAACATACAAACACTCAAATTAACAAACTTTTCCATTTACGGTATTAGTAGGATAGTCAAAAAAAAACGAGCGAGCCTTACAGTGGTCGCGTATGATGTGTAACATTTGAAACCTCACCTTATATTAGTAAAAAAAGAAATAAAATCTAATACAAAAGGAATAAGCCATTACAACATTATGTTCTAAAATCAAATCAAATAGCGCGCGCTTTCGCGACTTCCTGTTACACACTTGCGTTCCATTTCACGAAATCACTCCCACAAATTTTGCTGCTTCAATACTCATACTTGATTTTGGGAGGTTTTTGTAATGTAGGTTTTATATAAAATACTATGAAAATCTATTGTTAACACTAAATTACATAATTTAATAAAATATAAAGAAAAGTTTACTAGAAAAAAAAAATCCACGCGGACCAGGCAGCGGACGGGACTCGAACCCGCATCCTTCGCTATCCGGGCGAATGCACTGACCATTATGCTACCACGGCCCTATTAGCCGCGTCGAAATTTTCCTAGCCTTAAGCTGCAAGGCAGCGCCATCTCTTCGCATTGTAGGTAACCCACAATGTCAAATGAATACTTTTTCAAGTATTAAACATTTGAAAGAAGAAATAAAAAAAAAGAAAAAAATCATAACTATAATTGCTATTTATTATATTTATTGTAGATTTGCGAACCGATGCTATGATGATGCTAGCTTTTCGACATTCACAAGTGTTTGTAACAGCCTAGCCTAGACTGAATAAACGATATAGAATTTAGATTTTTTTTATAATATTTAAAGTTTTACTTACATTGTTGTTTCATGAAACTACACAAACTTTTTTCATTCGTTGAAAATACGTCGACACGGAGATCATTAAATAAAATAAAAAATTACACTCCCTTATTAATAAACAAAGAATAAGATTGAATAAGTTACATTTTTTTCTCTGCTCGTTGAATGACAAATAACATTTGAGTGATATGAACAAAATTTAATTTCATAATCTTTTATTGATGGAAAAGGGAACCTACGAAATATATTTATTGAAAGTATGTCTTTACAATAGGGTATTTGACAGTATTAAAAAAAAATGGGTGCGTGTACTTATGTAGGCGCGTGAGAAGTTATCCTTCTTTGGCATCGTTTAAAATTAGTTTTTAATTGCATGCAAATAATTAATTACAATAAATTAATAAAAAGTCTGGAAAAGGACACAGTCAATAAAGTTCAGTTTTAATTTGAAAAAATAAATAAATAATCAAAATATTCAATTAAATCGCTACTGAATATAATTTATTAGAACATAATATGTGATTTGCACTTGTATGAAACTCAAACACGTATTCCGAATATGCAAACTAGAAACATGTGGATAAATATTATAAATATGAATACCTATAACTGTTACTTTATTACAAAAAATAAAGATGTGGTTTTTGGTTCTACTACACCAATGGTCAAGAGATGGCGCTGTAGTCTCCTGAATCGCGCTTTGGTTCCGTTGTTCCAGATTAATAAATACTTTTGATAGGCCTTCAAATGCAGTCGTTAGCACCCACTAAATAGAGATTCTTTTTCTATTTTGTTGGTAGATTTTCTTAATGTGCGGTAAACACAAAAGTAACGCATGAAGTTGGTCGCTAAAGCCAACCAACTTCATGCTGTTAAAATTTTGTGTTACAGTGATGCGCGCGCATCTTAAAATTTCACTCTCATCATATTTTGATAACGCGCCTAAAGAAGTATAACTTCAATAAAGTGCCATATGTTAGCATCTGTGTATAATGAATATTGACAGGGGTTTTTACTATTTTTACAAAAAATGATCATAATTTTACTAAAAACCCACGAAAAAGATAATAGTTTTCTTATTTATAGTCACGTGACCCAAAACGCTTGGGATTGGCGGAGCCTTAAATGACGTCACACGCAAGTAAACTTCCGGTTAAAGTGACATTACATTGTATCGTTTGATGTTTTAATAACAGTCGTGTGACGTCACACACTAGTAAGACGCCATATTGTCCAGAGAAACGTTTTCGCGGCAATTTGAAAATGGAGTTTTTGATTTGGTTACTTTTACTGAAATACACAACAGAATGATGGATATCCACTTTTTACAGATTCCATTAACATTAATCAATAACGTGAGATCGTTTTCTTAAACTTGTCAAATACCCTATTAAAATTATTATTAAAAATTATTATATTAAAATTATAAATATCATTGAGAAGAAAGCTCCAAGTGTGTACATGAAATGGAATCTAAAACTAGTAAGTAGTCCTCCGTAAGGTATTCTAATGTTTAAATTGCTCTCCAGACCGAGTAATTTGAAGAAATGCTTTGCATTAAAACATTTACCGCTCTCAAAGGAAACTCAGATTCAATTGATGTTATTAAAATATCGTTCGAGTGTAAGAATACTTTATTGAATGAGCGATCACTGATTTGTGAGTATAATGTTATGATTTGAACGCATTTAGGCACAAAATTAATTAAAAGATAAGTACGGGAAAGCGATTCTCTCGCGAACTGGGGCACCCATCCGGGGAAGCAATCTCCACCTTACAGAGATTTTTCCCATGTATACTGAAACCTTATGTAAGTTTAAGGGCATAGGTTATGCAGCAGTGCCGTCTTTGACTTATTGGAGGCCCTGGGCATATTAGGATAATAGGGCCCCTATGACCCCCCTTTGGTGATCTAACAGGAACTAGGGACTTTGTGTTTGATCTGAGGTGGGCCCCTATCGATCGCGGGGCCCTGGGCACTTGCCCAAAGTGCCCACTGGGAAAGACGGGTCTGAGGTTATGGGTAGTAATATTTTAATGAAAGATCTACAACGAAAGGCATTTGGTACAAAACCATAGTAAGTGAATCACCTCATATACCTTGGTTTAATAATGGTAACATAGGTCGTATATATATTATGATTACTAGCAGCCGCCCGCGACTTCGTACGCGTGGAGTTAGTTGGAGATAAAGGTTCACTGGTCGTTCCCCGAAGGTGATAGCGTGATAATATGTAGCCTATATGTTGACCCGACTTCCTAATAATATTCTTGTTAAATTTGAAGTAAATCCATGCAGTACTTTTTGAGTTTATCCCAGACATACATACAGACAAACAGACAAAAATTCTAAAAATTATATTTTGGCTTCAGTATCGATTGTAGATCACACACCAAGTATTCTTTTGCAGTTTTGACTTTCCTACCATTTTATCATAAGTACATATATATGCACCGACTTCATTTTGGACATATTCCACTAAATAAATCCTTATTCCTTCTAAAAAAACAATTCCATTGACATTGTGGGTTACCTACAATTCGAAGAGATGGCGCTGCCTTGCAGCTTAAGAATAGCTCGAGGAATTTCGACGTGGCCATCAGGGCCTCGGTAGCATAATTGGTCAGTGCATTCACCCGGATTGCGAAGGGTGCGGGTTCGAGTTCCGTCTGCTGCCTGGTCCGCGTAGAATTTTTTCTAGTTATATTTTCTTTAGATTTAAACATCAAGCAGTCACATGCTTAAAAAATAAAAATTATAAAACCAATTCCCCTAATTGTGAAACCTGTGAAAAAGTGGACGATGTGGCAACACATAATAATGGAATTCGTCAAGAATGAAGCGGAAAGGAGACATGCATTTTTTTTTTATTTATTTAAACTTTATTGCCAAACATAAGCAAATGGCGGACTTAATGCCATAGGCATTCTCTACCAGTCAACCAGTATGATTGTTGGCGACAAATAGTATGGCGATAGAGCAAAGTTGCTAAAATTTAATAAAATGAACAATATCAAAATAACAGCAATAAAATAATAATACTTTAATACAAATTGATGCACATATATAAAATACTCATATAACCATACATAAACATACACATATAAATATATATATATATATATATATATATATATATATACATATGCATAACATACATAAAATACAATAAATATAATATATATCGATGCAAACTATAGGGAAAAATCACGTAGTCAGGTAGTGTTCACGCACAAGTTTTTTGAACTCAAACTTATTTTCAGTACTACGTATGCTTAGTGGTAGAGCATTCCACAGGCGTATGGCAGTAATAGTGAACGATTTGGCTCCAAACCCAGAATGATTAACGGGGATTTGTAGTGTAAGGGTGCGGCCAGAGTGCACTCAGATTCAGATTCAGATTCAGATTCTGAAAACAAGCGCGAGAAATAAACAGTGTAGTCGAAGGGTACGGCCAGAGTGCACTCCTGATTCAGATTCAGACTCAGAAAACAAAGCGCGAGAAAAAGCAGGCAACCTGCTTAGACTACACTGTTTATTTCTCGCGCTTGTTTTCAGAATCTGAATCTGATTGCACTCTGGCCGCACCCTAAGATTTCTGCACGAGCGAAGATCACGTTGATTGGAAGTGCCCAGAAATTGAAATCTAGATTTCAGGTACTCTGGGGCACATGGATCGTATAAAAGCTTGAAGAGCATGCAAAGTAATCTAAGGTTTCTTCGGCCATTGATTGGCAACCATTGAAGTTGTTTTCTAAAGGGAGAAATGTGGTCGTATTTACGTAACCCGAAAATGAAGCGAATACCGCTGTTGAGCAAACGATCCAATTTGATAATGCATTCTCCATCCTTAAAATTTATAGGTTTGAGACTGGCATATTGCAGGGCATCCTAGCCGACCCCCTATCGGAGGAGGCTGGTGTGCTTTGCAATATGGCAGCAAAAATTATATGTGTAATACTTAAGTAATTTTAAGAAAATTGTATGGGCTGGTATGGGCAATTTGGTCCTAAAAAAAAAGAACTATACTTTGTGGGTTACCTATAATGCGAAGAGATGGCGCTGCCTTGCAGGTTAAGAAAGGCTAGAAGCCATGAGTGAGGGCCGCGGTAGCATAATTGGTCAGTGCATTCGCCCGGATTGCGAAGGGTGCGGGTACGAGTCCCGTCTGCTGCCTGGTCCGCGTGGATTTTTTTCTACTTATATTTTCTTTAGAATTATACTTTTTGATGAAGTTGTGTTTTTGTCGTTGAGTACGGTTCTAGGTGTTGACGTTCAATATATAGACAGGTCATACGCTAACACTATAGCATTTAAAAATAGCACAAATAATCCCCGCTCCAATTTCCCTTTGCAACAGCCGCCGATAGAGCTCACTTAAAAGTAGTCTCTTTAACTGTCATTCATAAAGCAGATTACATCTCGCTATTTAGACTCCGCGTGTCAGTCGTTGAAGTTAGGCAACTTTCGCAGTGACCGGTCATTGGATGGGTGACCAAAAATTTACAGTAGCGTAGGGTCAAATAAATAAACTCAAAATTACAAAAGAAGAATTTTAAATAAAGTACTTTATTAACTTAATTAACTAATAAATTCATACATAGACAATAAAGTTTTGAAAATCTTCCAATGAAATATCCGAACGCTCAATAAAAGTCTTTCGAAGGTTTGTCGACAAAGTAAATAAAAAAACATTATTCTGGCGATGCAGACCTGAAAAGGCTGCGAAACGTCAATAAATAAATAAAGTTAAAAACTACTTTTATTTAAAAATTTACTATTTCGGGATTATCCGTTTCTTCGGGAGGCACGTTAAGCTGCTGGTCTCGGCTGCATCTGCAGTCGTTAGCACCCACCAATCCGCACTGGGCCCGCGTGGTGGGTCATGGCCTAATCATTGTAAGTCTTGTTAGACATGATCAGGCTGATGATGATGACGAGGATGAAAAGGTATGAATTTTAAAGGCGTCATTCATTATATAATTGATGCTATCTATATAAATGAACCTAAATGAAATACAAGTTCAATAAAAAAGTCATGGCATCGAGTGTCCTAGGCCTAGGAAACATTTGCTCCAATAAAAAAGTTCCTCCGACTAAAATGACTTTGTTTGAACTTAATTTAGGCTTTTTAGTTCATTTTTGGGCAGTCTTGTCTTTTATTTCTTAATCAACTTAAAAAAAGGAGACTCTTATTTTGGCTGTTTATTTTTTAATCGTTGTTATATTTTACTCCAAGATTTATAGACCGTTTATGAGCGATAATTTATTAAGATACTCCATAGACAACATTATATCTAAAGCTGGTTTGGCATTTATAAATTAAATGAACTCTAACAATATTACTCTCCTTTTTAGGCAGTCGTGACAAATATTAAGGGTAATTGAGGACTCCGAGCGCTGCTTTTATTATTTTTTTGTATTATTCAAAAAGGCAAAGAAATATCTGTCATTTCATGTTCAAAATTCTCCTCTTCTCGTTATGGAAGTATTAGAAAAGTAAGTCCATTTATCTCTTATCGCCCTGGAAAGCCAGCTTAAGATCAGTTTTAAGTGTAATATAACGCATTGCGACGTACGCCGTTTTGTCGCCCCGAACAACCATGCGCAAAAGGCATTCGTGCGGACGCTACCATACGGGTAGGCTGCGTCGGATGCGCTGCCTTTGCCTCGCGTGTGCTCGGAAATTTGAATTTTTCGAATCTCGAACTCGCGTCGTGGTATAACAATTTAGTTTCTTCAACTAATCTTATTTTTTTTAATTGGTATTCAGTGTTGTGTTTTGTGAACGTGAAATTACATTGTTGAAAAGGGAAATTTGAATAGAGAAAATTGTGTGTTTTTAGTGGTTTTTGACGGAATAAGTAATTAGTTTTGTGTGCGAATTTCGTGGAGTGTTTTCTGTTTTTGGAGTTCAGGATACTGGGGCAAAAACGGTACGTACCTAAGCTGTATATTTTATTTTTAAAAATGGAAAAGAGATAATAGTAGGTAGATACTATGAAAAAAAAATCTCTACGTTACGGCAAAAAGGACGGAACTTTATTAAATTCATTAATTAGGTATGATTTAAAAAAAACTCTAGTATTTTAATAGTTCTCTAAAAGCCTTAACTCATGTGATGGATATAAGAAGTTAACTACATAGTTAAATAATTACGCTGAAATAAAACGCTTAACATAACTCGGTGTTTATTTTAACAATAAAAAAATACACTCAACTTTTGCCGACACAAAGGCTGTATAAAAAGTTGTTTAACTAAAGAAAAGTGGATGACGAGCTTTGAAAAAATAATGAGAACTGTATATTTAATGCCCCGGTTACGATGTTCCGATGACGTTTTTCCCACAACAGAAATAATGGATCATGAAATATAAACGTTTGGTCATGACAAAGTCTATTTAGTCCAGTTTCAGTTTAATATTTCAAGATTGTGTCCATTATTGAAATTGATCTGCTCGCAATGTGCTTTTAGTTACAGTTATTTTGACAGTGTACAATTTATTATCATATTTGATGGGTAGTTTTCTTGTAGTTGTTTATAGTAGTTTAATTTCGTCCATTGGGACAGGCGAAGGTACTAAGCCATACTGCCAAGCCAAGTCTTACGTTCATAATTGTAGTTTTCTTGTCAAAAATGTATTTTTTTGTGTCTGTGGCTCTCTCCGTTTTACACAGAAATTTCGCCAAATTTATTTTTGTATGATACAGTTTATCATTGACAGATTATTAAGGGGTTTTTTTTGTTTTTGCTTAAGTAATAAAGTAAAATAAAAAGCTTCGATCGTGGCGTTCTTAATAAATATAAGCATACTAAGTAATTTTTAATAACAATTCTCATTTTGAATCAATTCTTTAAAAAAACTTAAATTTTCTGAGCTTCTTTTGGTCACTAAAGAAGTAATAGTTAAAGTGGTAGAAAAACATATTAAATACTATGGCGATCTATCCTGAAGGGATATACCCTGGGAGCGTAGCTTTATAAATAAAAAAAATATTAGATTTTATATGTTAGTTTATTTGAAATCAAGGCGAATATAATAATTATAGCTTAATATGTAACCGTATGTTGTAGTGCCTGATTCCTATCTGCTGGAATCTTCTATCAAACGTCAGAAGATCCCTAATTATTTTTTTTTTAAAATCATGACATTACCTTTTTAATATAACTGCCAGACGTAAGCATTACATGAACAGAGTTTACCCAAACAAGGAGGCTTTAACGCAACGGACGTTACATTACTTACTTTTGTATTTGAAAGTTACAATTTTTGACGAAAGACCAGTCAATTCTCTCAATTAACCCATTGAGAGAATTGACTGGTCTTTCTTGGGCTCAATGATTGATCAATTCTCTCAATGTGTCACACTTCACACTAATATTATAAAGGCGAAAGTTTGTGAGTGTGTATGTTTGTGACTTCTTCACGTCTAAACAGCTGGAGCGATTTTAATAACATTTGGTGTGGAGTTAGCTGACACCCTGGATTAACACATAGGCTTACTGCGGGAAAATATCCCTAATAAACCGCAGGTAACACCGCGGAGCACAGCTAGTTGATTATAAAAACAAAAAGATTTTAATACTTCCAAACATACACACGCATCTTTATTCAAAAAAATCTAGCTTTTTATGTTAAAATAGTGGCAAACTGTGCCCCGCGGTGTTACCCGAGGTTTATTAAGGATATTTTCCCGCAGTACAACGTAGCCTATGTGTTAATCCTGGGTGTCAGGTAACTTCATACCAAATTTTATTAAAATCGCACCAGCCGTTAAGACTTGAAGAAGTAACAAACATACACACTCACAAACTTTCGCCTTTATCTTAATATATATAAATCTCGTGTCACAATGTTTGTCCTCAATGGACTCCTAAACCACTGAACCGATTATAATAAAATTCGCACACCATGTGCAGTTCGATCCAACAAGAGATAGGAAAGTTTAAATCTCAAATTATAGTCGCAATTTTAATTTATTGCAAATTATTACTTTTGGGCGGTACGAAGTTCGCCGAGTCAGCTAGTAATATTATATAGTGTCATTGTAAACAAATTATGTTGAAATTAAACTACATAACTCGGATGAAGGTTACATGAAACGTTGTTAAACTAAAATACCTTATAATTTGAATTTTTTAATCATGTACTCGTAACTGCTTGATGTTTAAATCTAAAGAAAATATAACTAGAAAAATTCCTCCCACATTTTTTCTAGTTATATTTTCTTTAGATCTAAAGTACCTTTATTGCCACCCCCAAAAAGAAACGGTATTTCCTCCCATTTACAAACACAATTATAATACTTTGCAGTTGCCGTAGCATAGATGTTTTTGAATGTTGCCTTACTTTCACGGTCGCGGGCCGAATGCGCTAACCAACTGCGATTTAATAAAATTAAGGTGCAAAAACCTTTTTAATAACAAGCTTTTATTCAAATGCGCTAAAAAGAAAAAAAGAAAATTTAGTTAAAGTTTGTTTCTAAATAGATTTTCAAATTTTAGAAGTCCGCCATATTGGATTGAGAGTGACGTCACATTTTTTTCGAGTTACTCTCAGCAAGCCCTTTAATTTGATACCCATATTGTAGGAATGCATTAAAAATGATTGGTCCGCCATTTTGGGTATGCCGCCATATTGGATTTAGAATGACGTCACACTGTTAAGCATGCATTGTCATCCGAACTGAACGAGCATACCAAATTTCAGCTTAATCGGTTGAGAGCAAGTGCTTTAAAATTGAGTTGTAAGATTTGACCGTAACAAACATACATAGCAAGTTAAATAAAAGCTTGTAATAAAAAAGAGCTGATAGGTCTTCTTATTCGATGCGATTTTGTAAATGAAATTTAACAACAAAATTCCGTAGTTTCATTTTAGATTTTCGTTTAATATTCTTTACGTTGTTACACGGTTAAATCGCAATCACTGCTAAGGAAGCCTTTTGTCAAATATAGCTAACTTCTAACCCGCACCCTTCGCAATCTGGGCGAATGCACTGACCGTTATGCTACCACGACCCTATTAGCCGCGTCGAAATTTTCCTAGCCTTACGCTGCAAGGTCCGCGTGAATTTTTTCTAGTAAACTTTTGTTTAGATTTAAACATCTAGCAGATAAATGCTTAAAAATAAATAAAAACATAATAGCTAACTTCTAACCCGCACCCTTCGCAATCCGGGCGAATGCACTGACCGTTATGCTACCACGGCCCTATTAGCCGCGTCGAAATTTTCCTAGCCTTAAGCTGCGAGGTCCGCTTGGATTTTTTTCTAGTAAACTTTTCTTCAGATTTAAACATCTAGCCGTTAAATGCTTAAAAATAAATAAAAACATAATAGCTAACTTCTTTCTGCCTCCGAGCATGAGCACCGCGATATGATATAAAGCTCATTTTTATCACACTCAATTGTCAAATTACTATGGAGTTTGACAGTTAGACGCGATAAAAACGTGATATAATGCAAATTGTGGTGCTTATGCTACGGGGCGGGGGCTGGGCATTCTTTCCAGCCCCTCTAGCATGACCATCAAAACGGGATATGATAAAGCGATATATCGACATTAACTGTCAGACTACTGTCAAACTCCATAGTAGACTGACAATTTATGCCGATATATCGCTTTAACAAATCCCGTTTCGGTGGTCATGCTAGAGGGGCTGAATATGATTAAAAACGTCTAAAAGAATACGTTACCACTCTTCTGCAATAATTCCTTTTAGTTACCTGCAGTTCTATTATGTAAGAATAAAATCACTGTAGGTAAGGAGGTAGTCACCTCAGTGGCCGAGTAGTTTGTACGCTGGGTTTCAAAGTGTCGCCTATTCGAGAGGTCTCGGTTTCGAATCCCGGTGGGGGCAGATGTTTGTGTGATGAATAAGAGCATTTGCACTCCAGTCATCGATGTTAAATATGTATTTCTTTATAAATATATATATATATATATATATATGTATATAATATAAGTATATGTATTCTATCCGTTACCCTAGTATCCCATAACACAAGCCTACAGTGCTTACTTTGGGGCTAGGCTAATTGGTGAGAGTGTTGGAAATATTTATTTATTTACGTTTCACCACGGATTCTGCAATGTGATTTAAACTTTCAACAATGATTTACAAATATAGAAAACGAATTTTAAATAAATTTCAACTCACACCGGCAGATTCTGTGTTGAAAAGTTAGTTTGTTCATGCAGAATATTAGTACTGATAGTTTGTAGAGCAGATTTTAAAATGGGTATCACTTTGTCAGTGACGGCAAAATTTGCATTGGTTAGAGTCTAAATTATTGTCCAACAAAATTCTTTTACGTCACCGGATGGATGGACTGGATAACATAAATGTCCAAAATTACAAATTCAAATTCAGAAATCATTTATTCGGTTTAAGCTTTTACAAACACATGCGAAAGTCGAAAACTACGCCATCGGTTCGCAAAACCACCTTGTACTGAGACGAACCGGCAAGAAACTCAGCAAGGGCTGCTTTTTTCTCCCTGTTTTATTTATACAGTTTCGTCAACATGAAAGCTGTTATCAAACTTGCAAACATGTATTGAGGTCAACTTCCATCACATAATGTCAAATTGTATACGCCATTTGTGCATGTAAAAATTGTAGTTTATATGTGCCAAAATAGATGGCGCTGTAGTTCTTTGCATCACGCTTGCAAATATGTTTGGAGCTACATATAGGCAAAACGTCACCTAACTAATAAAGAAATCTATGGTGAAACAAATTCCACCTTAGTTTCATTTAATTCTTTTGCACCTAAGATCTCGGATTTAAGTCATTTTGGCTTGAACATGGTCCTTCGAGCCAAAAAAAAAAGGTAAAAACAAATAATCAACGAATTTACTAACAATAAGTGTAAAGAGAAGACCCCAAAATAGCAAGAAACAATTTTGAAAACAAATATTGAGCAAATTTGTTTCTTAGGTTTTCACGCACATCACTCATTAAATAAAACTAGTTTTTACGGGTTAATGCACGAAACTTTATTTATTTATTGACGTTTCGCAGCCTTTTCAGGTCTGCATCGTCAGAATAATGATTTTTCATTTAAAATTGTCGAGCTACCTTCGAAAGACAAAAAAAAAAAAAATCTTCCAATGAAATAACCGAACGCTCAATATAAGTCTTTCGAAGGTAGCTCGACAATTTTAAATAAAAAATCATTATTCTGACGATGCAGACCTGAAAAGGCTGCGAAACGTCAATAAATAAATAAAGTTTCGTGCATTAACCCGTAAAAACTAGTTTTATTTAAATATTGAGCAAGTATATGAAGGGGAGTAAGTGCAAGGTTCTCTTTAAAACAGTTTTAAAGGCCTCAGATTTAATATAACTTTTGAAAAATATCTACAGGTGAAATTACAACCAGGCCGTTTTATCATTCTAGTATTGTTTTACAGTATAATATCCTTTCTTAAGTAAGCAATTCCTAATGTGTATTTTACCGAAAGGCGCGTGACAGTGTGTATAAATAAATAAATAATAATATTAAATATTTCCAACACTCACACCAATTAGCCTAGCCCCAAAGTAAGTACTGTAAAGGCTTGTGTTATGGGATACTAGGGTAACGGATAGAATAATAATATAATATAATAATTCTTATTTGTTTCTTAGGTTTTCACGCACATCACTCATTAAATAAAACTAGTTTTTACGGGTTAATGCACGAAACTTTATTTATTTATTGACGTTTCGCAGCCTTTTCAGGTCTGCATCGTCAGAATAATGATTTTTTATTTAAAATTGTCGAGCTACCTTCGAAAGACTTATATTGAGCGTTCGGTTATTTCATTGGAAGATTTTTAAAATTTTATTGTCTATGTATGAATTTATTATTTAATTTACTTAATAAAGTATTTTATTTAAAATTCTTGTTTGTAATTTTGAGTTTATTTATTTATTTGACCCTAACTACCGTAAACTACCACCGGTTCCAAAATTGGGAGACCTTCCTGAGAAGAACCGGCGAAACAAACTCAAAAGAGGCTTTCTATCTCCTTCTTATGTTAAATTATGCAAACAAAAAGAACTAATAGTATCTGATGGTCTTGCAGTGTGTGCTCGGGGTTGGGATTTTATCTCCTGTATAATAGGTTCCCAAGCTGGTGGTATATACCAACCATCTTCCCTATTGAAATTTGGATATTATTTAATCTCAACAGCCTCGCGCATCATTCGAGGAACGAAACGCCGCTCAGCTGCAAGGATCTGTGGTCTATCAAATCTAATGTAGTGGTTTGGTCCCCCTAATGCAGTGTGTGAACATCCCAACCCCGAGCACACACTGCAAGACCATCAGATACTATTAGTTCTTTTTGTTTGCATAATTTAACATAAGAAGGAGATAGAAAGCCTCTCTTGAGTTTGTTTCGCCGGTTCTTCTCAGGAAGGTCTCCCAATTTTGGAACCGGTGGTAGTTTACGGTAGTTAGGGTCAAATAAATAAATAAACTCAAAATTACAAACAAGAATTTTAAATAAAATACTTTATTAAGTAAATTAAATAATAAATTCATACATAGACAATAAAATTTTAAAAATCTTCCAATGAAATAACCGAACGCTCAATATAAGTCTTTCGAAGGTAGCTCGACAATTTTAAATAAAAAATCATTATTCTGACGATGCAGACCTGAAAAGGCTGCGAAACGTCAATAAATAAATAAAGTTTCGTGCATTAACCCGTAAAAACTAGTTTTATATAATAATTCTTATCAGTTTATTTATAAAACTGTTACGTTAATTTACTAGAATTTTATGAAGGTTATACAAATATACAAATTCCGTGATTCGTAGAGTTTGCAATTTACAGTAAAAGCGAATGTAAATAAGGTTAGGTGGGTGGGAATTGTGACTTAATCAAAGAGCGATACGAGCGTGCGAAGCGAGCGTGCCACGGCGCGGCGACCAGCGAAGTGCCATGATAAGTTTGTTTGAATATCTTCATGAAATGCTCGCTCGCTCATAATGAAGATACAACAAGTAGACGTAGTGTACGATACTCGTAACAGTAATTCACGAAGTTAATTTTTAATACGAACTTTACTGAAGACATTTTCCTATATTTAGTGAAAAATCTGTTGCCTATGGTTTTTGTTGCTCGCTTATCGCTCACAATAATTATTTCATAGACTTTTTCGATTTACCAACAGAAAACAAAATTAAGCGGTATGTTAATAATGTATTTTGTATATTAAGAAGTAACAACAGATGTCGTACCTCATCTGGCAAATTTAAATGGTATCCATTGTAAAATGAACTAAAACAGCCCTTGCTGAGTTACTTGCCGGTTCTTCTCAGTACAAGGTCTCCCGCCATAGATTTGCGAACCGATGGCGTAGCTTTTCGACATTCACAAGTGCTTGTAACAGCCTAGACTGAATAAATGATATTGAATTTTGAATTCAATTTTTGAATTGACTTCTCTTGTGTGACGATATATCACAGCATAATAAGCATACAAACACAGCAAAGTAAAAAATATTAACAAAAAAACTTAATAAAGTAATAAAAAGGTTTTCTAATACAATTTTACTTAACCGTCATAACTTAACTGAAACTTACCATCATGACATAATTTGAACTAAACATACTTTAGAATTCCCAGGCACATTACCGATGCCTCCTGTCCGATACCAATCAAGGCTTTCATTATTAACAAACCTGTACGTATGTAGATTACAAAATTTCCCCGCCTTTGATCCTTGGTAAAAGCTATTTTTAATTGGATTTTGTCAGAGCAAGGGATGAAAATATAATTATTTTTAGAAATTGGACACAGTTGATCACAGAATTATCCTATAAATGAACATTTCATTGGAGCACTTGTGAACCTGAAGTGTCTAGGTACCTTCTTCATTAGGCTGGTTACTCTATTAAATCGTTTGTGTAAATCTGGGTACTCACTTAGGAGTGTAACATGTTATATATTTGTTTAAGGTTCCGTAGCCAATGGCAAAACAAGGAACCCTTATGGATTCCTCATGTCTGTCTGTCTGTCCGTCCGTATGTCACAGCCACAGTTTTGTGAAACTATAAAAACTATTTTGTTGAAACTCGGTAAGTAGGTGTATTCTGTGAACCGCATTAAGATTTACACACAAGAATAGAAATAAAACAATAATTTTTTAATACAATAAATCTAACATTTGATACAAACAATAAATTTTAAATATAAAAAATCGTCGTTCGATTTGCTATTAAGAGCAGACATACATTTGCGGATTGATTGAGAAGCGTTATGTAATATACCTATGAGTGAGTACTCAGTAGGGATGGTCGATATTAGAAAAACATCGATGTTGACATCGATGTTAACATCGAAGCAAAAGTATCGATGTACGATAAATATCGATAGAAAAACATCGATATGTCTAAAACATCGATGTTTTTGGAAACAAAGAAAACTGTTTATTATATTTATGAAATATTTTAATTATTAGATAGGGTGTTTTAGTAAGAGTGTACTTTTTAATATTAAAATATAAACACGTATTTTTTGAGAGAGATGTAATGTTTTTATTGGATTCTAAAGTAGATTATGATCCGATTAAACATGCAATAAAATATTCGGCAAAAGGCGCCCACGGCTCTGATGACAGGCCATTTTAAAGCGCTCCACTTTTAATAATGAGAATAAACGTAGGTGTACGTGTATGTCATTGAAGTTCTCTTGAGAAATGAAAACAAACTTATTCGTACATAGGGCTTTGGGCTTACTCCGATTATTTTGATCGGTGTCATCTAGTGGAAAATATGTAGTTGTAACTAGATAGTCATCTGCTTATGACTATGCAACATTTACTTGAAGCTACTACACCTAATGCACGCTAGACGGCTCCCAAAAGAATAATTGACGTTTTGATATTTTATTCTAGTAACATCGATGTTTCGATGATATCGAAGTCAAC
Organism: Chilo suppressalis; assembly: GCA_902850365.2. Classification (NCBI taxonomy): domain Eukaryota; kingdom Metazoa; phylum Arthropoda; class Insecta; order Lepidoptera; family Crambidae; genus Chilo; species Chilo suppressalis. The sequence goes on from OU963916.1 coordinate 15,916,933, forward strand.
CCATCGATGTTAAAACATCGATGTTTTCCAGTTCAACATCGATGTTTATTCAACATCGATGAATATCGATCATCCCTAGTACTCAGCTTTATAATCAATATAGGTTATTAATATGGAAACTAAATATACCTTATCCGGATTAGAAGCAGCGTCGAAGGTAGGTACCATTTCAGTATTATGTTCGTGTTCTGAAATATTCCGTACGCCATGAATTATGGAATTACCTGAGATTTAATAGCTAATTCAGACAACCATTGAGGTTATACAGACCGACAAAAACATAGTTTTTATATGAAGAAAATATTACCTACTAGAAAACATTCCACGCGGGCCAGGCAGCAGACGGGATGGCCGGCGTGGAATTTGTTTCTAGCAATATTTTCTTAGATTTAAAAATTGAGCAGTTACATGCTTAAAATAAAAAATGACAACATTTTCTCCATTTTTTTTTTCGAAATATGTCTTTACGTTAACTCAATAATTGTGCAATTAAGAAGCCTAAAGTTACAATTTAATTTCTCATAAATTAATTCAAATAACTTACTAATAAATACACATAAATAATACTTTTAGGATCTACGTACCTTAAACGGATAATAATTCCATAAAAGTAAGGTTGTTAAATAAGGTATTTTATTTAATTTATAATCTTAAAGTTAAAGAATCGTTAAGAGATAAGTTTAAAGAATTTGGAATAATGACGGTCGCATCACAATACATATACGAAAATTTATTAAAATACCTGTAAGTAAAAATATTAATTTGTTTCTTAAAAACAGTGATGTTCACACACTTAATACAAGAAACAAAAATAAACTAACTTTACCTGCGCTACACAAAATTAATAATTCATTTAAAGGTCTTTGTGTTCGCTAATACCATAAAGTCCCAAGCCATATCCAAGAGTTAACCATAAACAAATTTAAAGATAGTATAAAAAAGTACTTATTAAAAAAGGTTTTCTATATTAAATAAGTCATAATTGTATTGACGTTGTAACAACATAATGATTTGTAAATGTTGTTACATTATACTTTTAATGTTGTGGAGTTTCTTTCACTCGTTTTTCTCCGCAGCTAAAAAATATGTCCATAATGAGAGGTAGGGGAAAAAAAAATTTTGACTATTCAAAAGAGTTGGACTATTCAAAAGAGTTTTACTATACATACAATTTGAATAAAGATATATTGATTTCTGATTTCTGATATACAAATTTGCGCCGCTTTCACAAGCCGTTGGCTACGGCTGCATCTGCAGTTGTTAGCTCCCAGATAACGGGTTGCATACAAAATCAAGCTAAAAACTGTCCGCGTATGTTTAAACTTATGCAGCTACATTCGATTCCCAATGAACAAAGATAAATGTTTTAAAACAGTTTAAGTTGAACCTAATAACAACTATCTCACAAAGGAATACAGTTACAAATAACAAAATGTTTTTTCGCACATACGACCTTTTATCTTATAAAACGAACTTTTGGTTCTTTTATAAATTATATCTGATACTTGGAAAAAAATTATAAAGGTGAGAAAAGGAAAATGTGAAATCAACCTTATGACCCACAAAATATTTTTTTTTAACAAGCAATGGCCAAAAGTAACTTTGTTTTGTATTAACCGAACTAATTTAAAATAACATCTCACGCCTCAAGTGAGGCTATATTTACCGAGACGGATTTTACGCGCTGACCCGTTATCTATAAATAAATAAATATTTCCAACACTCACACCAATTAGCCTAGCCCCAAAGTAAGCACTGTAGGCTTGTGTTATGGGATACTAGGGTAAAGTATAGAATACATATACTGTACATATATGAGTATATTTATATAGAAATACATGTTAAACAACTACGACTGGAGTACAAATGCTCGTATTCATCACACAAACATCTGCCCCCACCGGGATTTGAACCCGGAATCTGTCGAATAGGCGACACCATGAAACCAGCGTACAAACCACTTGGCCAAGGAGGTCGTCGAGGAGTAAAAGTTAAAATAACGTTAATACTGTAAAAAATATGGTTAACGTATTGTATTGTAGTAATAAGGAAATTCTGACGACTATTCATCGATTTCAGCGCTATTGTGTAAGCTATTCAGCGCCCAATTATTACAACAAAGGCGCTAGATTGAAACTATTGAATCCTAAGCCTATTGAAAAAGTTAACAAGGCGATAATTTCTTTTTTCATTAAAGCTCTTCTATTATGTAATTAAAGGTCACTTAATCGAAAGTTCCTAAATGAAATATTTACAACAAAATCATGTTTAAATACTTGTTCTAACTTCTCTATTGACCTCAAATACTTGACAAAGATAGAAGAACGATTTTTAAGTTGGTTTGAGCCAAGAAAAGAATATATTTTAAATATTTCATTAAAAAAAAAACGTTCTTTTTTTAATTTAACTTTATAAACATTATAGCTATTAACGGGATTGTTACCATGTACCTTGTTTTTTATGAGTCTCCGATATTTCGGCACTGAGTATTGTGTGTCGGGAACAAGTGCGAGTGAATAGTGAGAATATGACCAGTACGGGTATCGAGCGCAGTAAAAGACGACGTGAGAGGGTAGACCGATATATCTGCCAATAACATCTACCCGCAATTACTTCAGTTTCTCCGTGATCATGGCGCTTGCAACAGTGCCGAAATATCGGAGACTCATAAAAAACAAGGTACATGGTAACAATCCCGTTAATAGCTATAATGTTAGTGACTATGAAAGTTTAAAACAATATATTTATAAACATTGTTACACAGTGAAAAACCACGTCGCTTACATTTGTATTCTTTGAATACAAACTGACTTTTTTAACTTTTTTGAAGTTGGTTTAAAATGTTACGGAGAAAGTAAAGTACTTCCAGTCAAATAACTCAATTGGTTTGTCATGGCTGTAATACTTTCTAAAGTTATACCAACATGGAAAATTCTAAAAGATTCATCGTCATCATCATGTCAGCCGTACGACGCCCACTGCTGAGCATAGGCATTCCAAGGATCTCCACGCCGATCGGTCCTTTTTGTTTTTTTTTTGTGACGCAGGCAAAAACTGTTTACAGACGACTTTAAGAGGCTCACCGAACGGACCTCACACCTGGCTCCCGCAAACCTTACGAGCCCCCACAGTGGCTGCCCACTGAGGACCCTGTAACTCTTACGGGCGCTTTACGGCATAATATCCGCTAAAAAACCCTGCGAATACCCTCTAAGCTGCTTAATGCGAAACCGCGGGATCCCCGTTTAGGGATTCTTCCGCGTCTCCTCACCCAGCAGCCTCGCCTAGCCGGGGCTCCACGGCAGGGGTCTCCCGAGGTATCGCGGGGACCCCGCAGACGTGCGCAGGATGGCCCGCGCGTGGGGGCAAAATACGCGGCCTAGTGCCCACCGTACCGCCCCCCGTCCGCACGCCGATCGGTCCTGCGTAGTGGCGGGGCTAGACCACATGTGGACGTCGGCGACATCAAGATCGCGAGGCCTATTTTACTTCGCAGTAAACAACCGTTAAATTAAGTGAGCCAAATTATAAAATAAAGTATGAGTAAACGAGTTTTATTGTTGATAATCAAACGATGACAAAAAATAATTAGAAACATAGAAATTTAATTACAAAAATAGTGTTGCCAGACAGACGATTCTGAATACCCGTAAAGTACTACTCGCTTCCATCACGCACGTGTTCGAAGATAATAATAATAATAATAATTTTAAGTCATTATCATCTGCTTAGCTTTTTCCCCGAATTGTTTGAGGTCGGCTACCTAAGCCAGGCCAGGAGAAACGAAAATAAATAGGTAACTAGTAAAAATTTTTTGCGAGGCCCCCTCAGGCGCGAGGCCGTCGGCGGTGGCCGACGTCGCCGACGCCTAGCGCCGCCACTGGTCCTGCGCCACTCGCATCCATCGGCTTCCCGTGACCTTCACAAGATCGTCGGTTTACCTTGTAGGGACCACAAGGGGGCCCGGTGTAGCCAGGTCCGATTTTTAAGAATCGGAAAATAGACAAAAACCGAAGAAATATGAAAAGAGGTACAAGAAAAAACAGTAGATGCAGACGCGTACTTTTTCCGAGGAGCTCGATGGCGCAAGTGTTTAGCGCGTCGACTGCGATCGCTGAAGTTTTAGCAACTTTCGCAGTGGTCGGTCATCGGATGGGTGACCGAAAATTCACTATCTCGAACTCCTCCGTGCTTCGGAAGGCACGTTAAGCCGTTGGTCCCGGCTGCATCTGCAGTCGTTAGCACCCGCCAATCCGCACTGGGCCCGCGTGGTGGGTCCAGTGCGGATTGGCGGGTGCTAACGACTGCATGTAAGCCTACAATTACAACTGATTTACAATGAAGTACTTGAATGATGTGTTGCCCGGGGCGCAGCACCCGCCATCTATTTTATTATTTATGTTAGTAAATTATATGTTTTTTAAAATTAAATGTATTAAGTACCGATACACGTATGTATAGTAACGCCGTTAGTATCTAACGTGTACATAATGAGTTTCTGTAATTGGCCTTTAGTTTTTATTTATATTTTATTGCATTCAATCCACAAAAAAACCGCTGTAGAAACTTTGTTAAAGAATAATAAATAATTGCACTTCTCCCCCCCCCCCCCCCCTAAAATCGGTAAATCAAGATATAGGCCAGTAACGAATGTGTTTCTGTGGCTACTGTCGTACCTCAAAGCTTGTTGACAATAACATATTATTATAACTAAGGTTTCCTACATTCTTAATGGCAGAAAACGCGCAATTGAAAAAAGAAATCGTATTTGACAGTGAGGGGGGTCTGCCCACTGCAGCTCAGAGGGTATTCGCAGGGTTTTTTAGCGGATATCATGCCGTAAAGCGCCGGGTCCTCAGTGGGCAGCCACTGCTGGGGCTCGTAAGGCTTGCGGGAGCCAGGCGTGAGGTCCGTTCGGCGGTGTGCCTCTTAAAGGCTCCGTCGTCTGTAAATAGTATTTTTTTAAGGGGTCTGCCCACTGAGCGTCGCGTCGTCCGCGTCGCCATAAACCTTTACGCCGCAACGGATTATGTGTAGTCAATAATTAATCAATAGTTCGTACGTTTTTACCCCAAAAGAAAAGATTTATATAAAACAAGTTTTTACGGGTTAATGCACGAAACTTTATTTATTTATTGACGTTCTGACGACGAAGCCTGTAAAGGCTACGAAACGTCAATAAATAAATTAAGTTTCGTGCATTAACCCGTAAAAACTAGTTTTATTTAATGATTGATGTGCGTGAAAACCTAAGAAACAAAAAAGATTTATATTTTGTTACACTACATTCCTACGTTCATATAAAAATTAAGTGTATTGATATTGTTAAATCTATTAATTAAAAAAAAAAGATAGATTCGCAAAATAAAATCCGTAAATCACATACCTAAAACCATAAAAAAAAAACTGATTCACATTTATATTTAAGAAAGATTGAAAGAAAATAGAACTACTGAAATAATAGTGTCGATTCCGGCGTAATTCTCTAAACTTAAAACTAAATTTAACATCATTCGCTCCTTTTCATTCAGTATAGAGAATGACAAGGATACACTGTTGTCAAATTTAAGTTTAGGTTTAGAGAAGCATGCCAGAATTGGCACCAATATCTTGTTAAATAGAGTTAGCATTGTGTATATGTGGTTTATATTTGAGGACATGAGAACCATAGTGGCCTAACTCATTTTTTAACCAGAGTGGCCTATCCCACTTAGATCAGTATGGCACCTCAAATTTAGATCACAGACTAAAAATCTTAACAGTGATTGTACTGCCATCTAGTGAATATTCGTTGTATCACTTTTAGATCACTCTGGTTCTATCAAAATGATCAATTTGAATTGGAAAAAATCATAAACTCAATATTCTAAAAAGAATGTTATGCCACTATGGTTCTCATGGCCTCATTTATTATTCATGAATAATCGTTTTATTTTATGTTTATAATTAATAGAAATTTTTAATCTTTATTACTATATTTAAAATAATGTTATTTACCTTGTATATGTATGATAATATGTAATGCTTCTCCTACGATGTTATGGAACCTTTCATGTGTAAATCCAACTAGCACTTGGTTGATTCTGTGTAATAATTTAAGTCAACTGTAATATTCATTCTCTTATCTTTTGTCCTTATTACAGAATGAGAGGTATTCTAGTAAAATAATAAATATTCGCTATCTATTCTATGGTCGACAAAGTTGTTTAAAATCACGATTAAATCATTTTGAACGAGCTTATAGGTGATAAACGAATGACTTTGCATAATATAGGATGAGTATTGCTCAAACTGGAATAGATAAGGCAATATGTGACTCGAATAATGTAACAGGTTTTGAGGGCACGCCAAAAATTGTTTGTCAAATTGGAAAGGAAACATATTTAGATTGGAATTTTGTTTTGTTTATTGAAGTGAAACTTCTATACGCACGCTTGACTTTGGGGGTAAGCTGGCCAATATGTTACGCGTTACTGTAACGTAATGGCCTAAAACTTAACAAAAAAAAAACATACAATTAACAAAACAATTTACTATAACTATATTTCATCATTATTAAGTATATATATTCGTCAGCCAAAAAAAATGTAACGCTCTTATTAGATGAATTTAGTCAACGATATCTGGCCGCTACCGGAGCTACCTGGGCAACCTACTCGTGCAACCTTTTTTTTTATACGCAGGCAAAAATACTATTTACAGACGACGGCGCCTTTAAGAGGCACACCGCCGAACGGACCTCACGCACCCCGTTAGGCCCCTTACAGCAAGGCCCTTCCGGCATTGCCTGCCCTCCCTACGCACGAGCGGTCTTTTGCAGCTCTTCTGTCCGATACGGGCATGCCTCACTAGGAGGCCGCACCCTTACCAGACTTAATAGGGACAAACTCCGCATAGTCATGGGAACCCTGACTGGTCATTGTCCCCTGAATAAGCACCTATCATTAGGAGTAACAGACAGCCCCCTATGCAGAGGATACATGTCATTATGGAATGCAGGAGTGTGGCCGACCAACGGGCACGACTTCTCCAGTCACCCGCATCGCTTCCGCTTTGCAGCAGTCTGTCAAGACTGCTTTCCTTCTGGACTAACCTAGGCTGGCTGGTGTAAACGGGAATGTTTCAAGACACGCACAATGGTCCAATGATTAGGACTAAGTGCGGAAACCGCCCTGAAAAACTAAACTAACTAAACTAACTAGGAGGCCGCACCGTCCTTCTCGCGCATATGCTCTAGTATCTAACTAAAGCAGCGCTGCGTCGCTCCCCCCCCTGGGGGACGATCGCTTCCGATGAAACCATAGAGGCTTTCCGGGCCAGAGGCAGCCCCTACGGGTGTTTTTTAGTCAGTAAGAGTCTGACATAACTTTGCAGCCGGCTGTAGGGTATCTGTGAGGATTTCTCACCCGCTCCCCCGCCTGGGAGGAAACAAAAAAAAAAAAAAAAAAAAACGGACCTCACACCTGGCTCTGAGACTGCCCACTGAGGACCCCGTAACCCTTACGGGCGCTTTACGGCATAATATCCGCTAAAAAACCCTGCGAACACCCTCTAAGCTGCTTAGTGCGAAGCCGCGGGATCCCCGTTTAGGGTTTTTTTTTTATGTTATAGGGGGCATACGAGCAGACGGCTCACCTGATGGTAAGTGATCACCGCCGCCCATGGACACTTTCAACAGCAGGAGTATCACAAATGCGATGCCGGCCTTTAAGGAAGAAGTACGCTCTTTTTTTGAAGGTTTTTGGGACGTATCGGTCCGGAAACACTGCTGGCGACAACATATTCCACAGTTTTGTCGTACGTGGTACGTCGTGGATTCTTCCGCGACTAACCTACTCGTGCAACCTGGACAAATTGCCCGCTGTCTGTGTTGCAAGAAACACCTGAATATCGTGCCGGACGCGTCGACGTCGCGGCATCTACAACTTCAGGGCAGTAATTGTGGAACGGTCTGGTTACACTTATCGGCTCGTGGTTATAATTAATTACCCACCCCCTTGTTCTGTACTAGCGTACGTGCCTACCTAAGCTAAGCTTAATAAATGATTGTAACTGTACAAATCTAACGTTTTACTATTACCATCTAATAAGAGCGTTACATTACGTAAAGCGTGTTTGGGCGAGCGAACACCTCAAGCCTCTTCAATTACGCCGTGACGTGGCGTCACTAAGCGCGTTCTATCGTCTGTACCACGGCGAGTGTTCTGAGGAGTTATTCGCTCTTATTCCACCTTCCCCTTTCCTTCAGAGGACCACGCGCGCTGGCATTCGGCGTCACCGTCTAACTGTTACCACAATTCCAACGCGTACAAAGAAATTTGGTGACTCATTTCTTTGTCGCACTATCCGTTAATGAAATGCTCTGTCTGCTCACGTGCTCCATCCCTTTTACAACCTGGGATCCTTTAAAAGAGTGCAAGAAGCAACATGCAGGCCGGCAAGGTGAGGATGGCTGGTGTGGCAGGTAGAACTGCTGTACCAGCTATCTTCACGTCTGAACTTCACCATCACTTAACATCAGGTGGGGTGGAGTAATTTGTCGGACTTACTAAAAAAAAAATACGTATGGACACCATTATATTATATTGTATAACATGAAGAATTATTACTATCCGCTGCCGCCATTACGCTTACCATTAGGCGGGCCGTAGGACAATTTACACCCTTATTTACGTAAAAAAATCTTCTACTAACAAGGCGAGCAGTTAGATCGCGCAGGTGGTTAGCGCGTTCGGCTGAAATCGTTGAAGTAAAGCAACTTTCGCAGTGGTCGGTAATTGGATGGGTGACGAAAAATCTTCTACCTCGAGTTCCTCCGTGCTTCGGAAGGCACGTTAAGCCGTTGGTCCCGGCTGCATCTGCAGTCGTTAGCACCCGCCCAACCGCACTGGGTCCGCGTGGTGGGTCACGGCCCAATCTCCCTATTCCATCCATTGGGAAGGCCTGTGCCCCAGCAGTGGCGACATTAACAATAATGATGATGATACAAGTGGGTTAACCCTTCAAAACGTACGAACAAAACTATTGTTTACCTTGCATTCTATTAATAGCACATACTTTTAATAACCAAAGCACTACGCGTTCGCTTCGAATTGGCTGCTTCCACCCTCCCAGCTTCAGAACACCGCGCTTTACACAGTCCCTATTAGTCGACTTTATTGGACGAAGGTACCAGTTGATGTGCCTGTGATTGGCTATCGACGGCCAACTCGAAGCAAACGAGTAGTATTTAACGGGACCAATGTGAATCAACTTTTCTTTACTTTGTTTTTCACCTCCCTATTTTCTTGTATACCTACTTTTATCTTTACTATCCTTCTATGCTTCCTCTTTCAGACTTCTGCCCGTACCCCTGGCTGTATCAAATAGCAGCCTCGAGCACGGACAGTATATTATTAAACACGTTGAAATTTGAATAACCATAACCTAGTTAAAGAGACATCTCTTATCTATTAGACAAGTCCGTCCGTCCGTCTGTGGTGCTGTTTCAGCGGCCAAACCGTAAGAGATAGATAAAGAGAATATTTAAGTTATAAGTTAAGAATAGTCTGATAAGACTACAAATCGGATTTGAGTAACGTAGCACTTCCGGTTTTCGAGAAATCCCGAATTTCAAACGAAACCACACAAAATCTCCGAAGTTCTCAATTAATTAAATACATTTTTTTTTTAAATCAGGTTTTGGTGAACATTCGGTTCATTGGTTTGCTAGTATTGTAAATTATTGATTAAACTATTATGAAAAAAAAACTATAGTTGAACTTTCAGCTAAAAAAAGGAAACCACCTTTTAACATAAAACTGGCAGTCTGCCATATCCAAAGAAAGATAAGCGGAAATGTTGACTTATCGTCTATAATTGTAAAATGTACGTATTTTAATTGCTATTGGTGGCTTTTACCTCGTATATTCATTATAACATTATTCATTCTTCATTATTATACCAGTTATAGTCACGCGACAATCTTTAGAGGCGTCAAAGCGATTAAAAAGTTTTGTAGGCTTTCGAAATGATGTACGACTCGTTTGTTGTCGCGTACAATTAGCGATTGTAAGTGTTAGTAGCAATGGTCAGTTTTGGGATGGGTGAGCGTGTGTCTGACTGCTAAACATAAAGAGGGTTATAATTTTTATTTTCTTTAAAGCATGTAACTGCTTGATGTTTAAATCTAAAGAAAATATAACTAGAAAAAAATCCTCGCGGTCCCGTCTGCTGTCTGGTCCGCGTGGAATTTTTTCTTTTTAGATATAGAGGATTTTTAGTAAACACTACTTTTTAAGTAACCTTGTCTTTACAAGGTAACTATTTGCGATCAAAGTAATGTTTTGTCGGAGACGGATATAATAATAACTTGATAATAATATGGAATTTCAATATCAAATATTACATAAATTGCTTTTATGTTACAGTAAATAAAGATTAAGCTTTATTGATTATAAAAAAATATACAAATGAAGGTACTACATACACGCAGACTCTAATTAAGAGGTAAGAACCTGCGGCTTAAGCGAAACCGATCAAAATGGACTGAAGGTCGTGAAATATTTAAGATATTATAGGTAAAAACAATCTCATATTATCTATATATATAAAACTCAAAGGTGACTAACATAGTGATCTATCAACGCACAGCCCAAACCACTTTACGGATCGGGCTGAAATTTGGCATGCAGGTAGATGTTATGACGTAGGCATTCGCATACGCAATAATTTTGATCAATTCTACCCCCAAGAGGATAAAATAGGGAATGAAAGTTTGTATGAAACTTTGTCAATTTTAAACCGATCGGGCTGAGACTTTGCATGCAGGTATAAGAAGAATCATAGATGAATGTCATTGTGTATAATACAAGCCTGAGAACAAAAACTGTAGTCTACACTTCAGCTCTACACCGAAGCGAAGCGAGGGCGGGCCACTAGGTACTTATAAAAATTACATTTCGGCCCAAGGTTGATTATAAATCAGTGTGTAATTTAATAATCGTAACATATATTTTTTCGCCAAACTACCTAGAATACGCAATCTAATAAATAAAATTAATTTATCGCTTAAATAATTAAATCAGAAGCTATAATTTAAAATTTTGACAGGTGATTAATTGAAAATTATTTTAGTGCTTCAATATAAATTATTCGCTATAAAAGAGTGACTCTTTTCAACGCTACTTTAATATCTTTCGGTCATAGAATTAACATGTTGTCGTTAGATTTATTATTTAAATTTGGCCAATTTTAGGTGAGTTCATTATGTTTTTTTATGGCAAGCACAAAACTGATCCATTAATAAATCTAACGTCATTCCTTTACTAGAACAGAAAAACCAGTCGGTCTAGATGTCAGGCTAGTTTAAAAAAATAATTTGTATGTGTTATACGTACAATTGCACATGACACATAATGACATTAGGGTCAGCCGTTACGCAACTTTTTGAACATTTCCAAAATATTTTTTTCATCTTCTTAGAGCCCTTCAAATTCCTCGTCTTTTGAGCTTTCATACGTCCTCGTGGCTTCGGGGTACCTCAATAAAAAATGTTGTAAAAACGAGTAAAAATATTCAATTTGTGAGATTCCGTTCAAGTTACACAAAAATCATGTACAGAAGAAACAATTGCGTCATGTTTCTTTTTAAAAGTTCTCTAAAAATGTCCACGACAGTATATGTCCATATTTTAAATTTGACTCACTGTAACTTCTTCAAAATTTCTTCAAAATAACGCGGGTGAAACCGCAGCTTACCTCTAGTTGTGACATAACTGTAAAAGTTGCAGATCTTGATGTCCTCTATAAAACTTTAGTACATCACTATGTTCTATTGTCAATGACTACCGCAGCGTACGTGACATAAGGTTATTTTTTGATATTTTTTACACACGTTGGGTAACACTATCGAAGTTTTCATACGGATCCCTAACTTTTTCGAAAATACTCAATTGGGTATGTTCATCACGGATAATGAAGGATTCTAAATGTGAAAGAATTTTTCGAATCGGTCCAGTAATTTGGAGCCTATTCAATACAAACAAACAATCAAATCTTTCCTCTTTATAATATAAGTATAGACAAGGCTACATGTGGTCACGATATAAGTTTAACGGGGCGCAAAACACCATGAAAGTTTGCATGGAAAATCTATTATTTACGACATAAAAAATCGAGGGCATATATAAGTCGTCCATTGGTAATTAGCTCAGCTTGTTTGAGAACCGGCTAGACTAGTCTCTGTAACCATAAAAATAACCAAATCTATTTAATGTTTTTTTTTTCTAACAGACATAATTGACATGTCCATGTTTTAGTAATCGAGTTGAACGAATAATAGCGGACCGATTTCGCCATAATTGTCACTTGCAGAGTGTTAGGTCTAATTGAATTAATGTCTATTTATGCAAATAGGTCAGAATAAGCAGCGCTATTAAAATGGTCGTTTATCGACGTACGTTATAATCAGTCTGTTAATGGCCATACACACAATTAAAGAGCAAAGTGAAAAAACTACAGGTACAGGAATTATCTCTAATCTATCTATACTTATAATAAATCTGTAGAGGGGTCAATTCTGTACATGAAATATATTTCCAAAATAACTATCAGGGGGTGATTAGTGATCGATACTGATACCAAAAATGAAATCAGTAAAATTTTTGTCTGTCTGTCTGTCTGTGTGTATGTTCCTTATAGAAACAAAAACTACTCGACGGATTTTAACGAAACTTGGTACAATTATTCTTCATACTCCTGGGCAGGTTATAGTATACTTTTTATCACGCTATAATCAATAGCAGCAGAGTAGTGAAGGGAAATGTTGGGAAAACGGGAGAAGTTACTCCATTTTTTCAGCTTCCGTCGCGTGTGCAGCCTTAATGGTTAAAGTTACATAGAAATCATGTATGACGGAAATATTCTATACAAAATTGTCTAAAAAATATCCCGCAACAGCATATGTCTATCTTTTATGGTTGACCCACAATAACACGTGTAATTATATAAATAAAGTTATTCTTTATAGCACAAGCCTGAGAACAAAAGCTATAGTTTACACTACAGCTCTACACCGCAGCGAAGCGAGGGCGGGCCACTAGTAAATAATAAAACCGTCGTATTGTCATATATTTATTAATAAGTGAGTGTGAAAGAGACTACTTTAGTACACTCTATTGGCACATTCCAGAAGCACCACCCGGCCCGTAAGACAAACCGATGGGACCACATACCCTTAATCTTTGTTGTAGACGACTTTGGTTAAGAGAAAGTATCCTATGTGCGAACCAGCGCATAGGATACTTACTTCTAACCAGATAATAATGATTTATCTGTGTGCCAAATTCTGTATAGTATTTGTATATTGGTGGTGGGTATATATATATATATATAATATATATATATATATATATATATATATATACACTAGCTGACCCAGCGAACTTCGTACCGCCATAAAAAAATTAATTAAAAAAACATTGTCCAGCGGACAAAATTGTGAATCTAAACCATTCTCAGATCCCCTTGAACACACACAAAAAATTTAAGAGAAGTTCAGTGACATACACACTCACAGAAGAATTATATATATAAAGATATATATATATATATATTATTCGCTAACAAACTGACTTTTCAGTTTGGCGAAAAAAGATGTATTTTGTATAACTGTATTATTAGTGAAAATAAATAAATAAGTAACTGAAGAATAGGGAATCTCTTTACTTTCGAAGTCGGTTTAAATTGCAATAAACACGGGCCCCTGAATATACAACAAACTAAAAAAACAAAAAAAAAATACGAATAATTTCGTAGATAAGAAGAAAGTAATGTTGGATAAATTTTATTCTCATCTCATTTCAGTTGTGGTAAAAGATATTACATGTATGTTTTGGACATTGTAGTTTTTTCGTTAACTAAAATAAGAATGGAAGTTTTTGTTGGGGCCCCAAAAGAAAAGTTTCATGATCGAATTGATATAATAGAAATAGTTTGGGACGAGCGAGACACAATGGATGTGAAATCGGTTTTTTTCTCTACACAGGCAGATTATTGGGGTTGCTAGGTATGGAAGGGATATGGAATGAGAACGAAAGTTCTGAATTTTTTTACTATTATCTTTTAGTTTTATAGGATTTTAGGGTTGCCTGCCTTATCAGAAAAAACGAAACCCTGCCCCAAGCATTCATAATCAGCCTATTAATGTCCCCACTGCTGGGGCACCTGCATTTCCTATGGATGGAATAGGGAGATTGGGCCATGACCACCTCGCGGCCCCAGTGCGGATTGGCGGGTGCTAACGACTGCAGAACTGCCTTCCGAAGCACGGAGGTACTTCTAATTGGAAATTAGAAGTTTTTTGGTCACCCATCCAATGACCGACCACTGCGAAAGTTGCTTTACTTCAACGATTGCAGCCGAACACGCTAACCACCTGCGACATCGAGCTCCTCGCCCCATCGCATGAGGACCGCGATATGATATGTAACGTGTTTTTATCACTCTCAAGTGTCAAATTACTATGGAGTGATATAATGTAAATTGTAGTGCTCATGCTACGGGGGCTGGCCTTTTATGTTATAGAAAGTACAAATTTCATTATATTGTTTTAAACTTTCATTGTCACTAACATTATAGTAATATAAGTTATTATAGTAATATATTTTATATAGTAATATAGTTACAACGATACTCAGAAATCAGCCATCGCGGAACATTTGATTGATTCTGGTCCTAACCACTGGGTTGAGTTTCATAATCCACAGATTATGTCGACAGAACGCCACTATATACCAAGATTGGTCAGGGAAGCGATTGAAATAACAAAACATAAAAATTTCAATCGTGAGGGCGGGTTTAAATTGTCGAGTGTCTGGAATCCTGTGGTTCGTATGTGTAAAACCGGAAATAATCAAAAAAGTGTCGTGTCGCGATCCGATACTGTAAGTGTTGTGTGTCGAGAACAGTTTCGAGTGAATAGTAAGAATGTGAACAGTGGTATCGAACGCAATAAAAGACTTCGTCGGAAGGTGGACCGATATGTCTGCCAATAACAGACTACCCGCAATTTCTTCAGTTACTCCGTGATTTCGGCACTGAGCGCTTGCAACAGTGCCGAAATATCGGAAACTCGTTAAAAACAAGGTACATGGTAACAATCCCGTAAATAACTTATATAAGTTCGAATTTCATCTCCATTTTCTTTTTATTAACGTAATTGCACCTGATATGCTCAATGTACGATTTAATTCGACACCTACCATAAAATGGGCCCATCCTTCCAAATTCAGTGAACTGTGCAAATTATATTCTACCATAGTCACAAGTTACAAGGGTGAATCAATAGAGTGATTCATTTGACTAAATGCCCACATTCAGTGTAAGTACATACACCGGGCCGTTTACGATAACTTGTGGCTATAGAGCACCCCACTAGAGTTCGCATTATTAAATTTTTGTTTGAAAACGCCAAAGTTAGCGGGATTCGGGGAGAAAAAGCCGCGTTTTGATTGGACACATCAGTGTGACGTTACGGTCGGATGACAAATCAGATGTAACGATGTATTACCATTGGTCTACGTCTGCAGGTATGTCACACGTATACAAATAAATAAATACATATTTCTAACACTCACATAAATTTGCCTAGCTCTAAATTAAGCACTGAAAGTTCACCCAAACCACCGGGTCATTCTGCCGGGTCTATGCACGGTTTCTACCCGGGCCGGTGCCGGCTACGCCTGTTCCCAAACACGGTTTGTGTCAAACATTCTTGTTTTACAATGAGCAACAAACCAAACACCCTAGCTTTATGACTGTGTCATATAAACTTTACTTGTCAATCTTTCTTTTCTACTGCAAGCCATTCTGTATAATAAACTGTGTAAATACCAGTAAATACATTTAATATAAGTGGTACACTGGAAGGCCGCTAAACGAGTTCTACGGTGCTTTAAGGCGTTTTGCAGACGACGGGGCGGGGCGGGCATTTTGTCCGCGAAGCAATAAAAACCGCGTCTGCCCGTCGATGTCTGCGGCTGCCCGCGCCGCGTACACAAAGCACACGACGGGCAGAGGCGGTCAGTTCAGGACGTTCGTTCTAGTGAATAGTCCATCACTAAAAAGCGCGTGGCGCGGTCTGAGCTGACCGCCCCGCGCCGCCGTCTGCGTTACTGCATATAAACTGGTTTGTATGATCCACGGCGGGCAGCCGCGGACATGCCGCGCGAAATTGACCGGCCCGCCCCGCCCCGTCGTCTGCAAATCGCCTAAAAGGATAATCCATCTTAGGCTGCATTTCAAACCATGCGCTACGTTGATGCCCACCATGGAAACAACCTTGTGGACCGATGTCCATACACTGGTGTCGTCTTCCTAATCATGGGAATCGCGCAAGCAGCGCACTGTCGCGTTTTCCACTACTTAGAGCGAATATATGGCTTTGGCGGATGCTTGCAAAGAGGCAATATACCTGAAGATCCTCATTAAATGTTCACCATTGGTCTTCATCACATCATCATACACAAAGACAATCGAAGCTCCAAAAAACTTTACATAATTTATTATACAGAGTGGCTTGCAGTAGAAAACGTAGAACTGACAAGCGAAGTGACATCATTTAAATTTAAATGACACAATCATAAAACGGCTAGGGTGGTCTCATTTATCTAAAAATATAACTTAGGTACAAATGCTCGTATTTATCCTACAAGCGTCTATTGCCCCACCGGGATTCGAATCCGGGACCTCCGAGTAGGTGACACCTTAAAACCCTGCTTATATATCACTCGCGCTACGGAGGTCGTCATAATGAGGGCTATCGCGTATGAATCCGCCGCTAGAGGCGCTAGTGTAGCGTGAGGTCTCCGAAATGTCAAATGTTATTGCTTGTTGGTTGACTACGCGGGTTTATTTCTTATTAAAATAATGTTTTGAATAATTGGTAACAATTCGGCTTAATTATGGCAAATATGAGTTATGTGGCAATGAATGTCAGTTGTTAAAAATTTGAGCTTAGAAAAATGATTATGTTCCCATTTTTTCCGAATAAAACGGAACTGGGCGTCACTGTGGCATAGCCTATTATGTTTAGGATATGGTTCTTTTGTGTTAAAATACGATTTAAATGTAACCTTTGATTTCATGTGCGTATTAATAAACTTTAAAAGTTACAATTTAGGACCTCACTCAACAGTGGCGCCATCTGGTGAGACAGAAAACGGTAGCCCTTATTATGACCTAGGCTTGGCGTAATCGGATGCTATTAGTGTCGCCGCACACGGACCACACGCACAGCCACAAACGCCGCCACGAGAAGCTAGAAGCTTCTACTAAAGCGGCTGAAGCTCGCGACAGCGGCCGACTGAGGTAAGGGAGAGAGGGGTGGGGAATCACGCGAGTGACGTGTGGCGGCGTTTTGTATCGGCGCATTAAGTGGCCGGTGCGGGCCACAAGAAGCGAGCAACGACGATTTGTAGCGTGTGGCGGCCACCTGCGTACCGTGTATGGCGGGTCCATATAAAATGTATGAAAACTACAAGAAATATGCCGGTGGCGGCGTTTTGTGGTTGTGGTCGGTGGTCCGTGTGCGGCGACACTTATATGTGGTCTCTGTTGGTGTGCTCTGTGCTTGCCGCAAGTTTGTTATTGTTCCAAGGGGTGGAGTTTCTTACCCCGCTCGGGACGATCACATTATACCAGTTATTGTTATTCGTGCATTTAAATAAACATCGATCTATCTGTTGGTACGTGCGTTTATACATTTTGGGACGATTTGAATTTCTATTAAGTTATAGTAAGGTTTAGTTGCAATCTTATAGGAAATTGTAATGAGATGAAAGCTGATTAGTGCATGCTGAATGTATTGGGAGCTCGATGGCGCAAGTGGTTAGCGCGTTCGGCTGCGATCGTTGAAGCTAAGCAACTTTCGCAGTGGTCGGTCATTGGATGGGTGACCAAAAATTAACTATCTCGAGCTCCTCCGTGCTTCGGAACGCACGTTAAGCCCTTGGTCCCGGCTGCATCTGTAGTCGTTAGCACCCACCAATCCGCACTGGGCCCGGGAAGGCCGGTACATTAATAGGCTGATAATGATGATGATGAAATGATGAATGTATTGGGAAAATTGGGTAAAAGTCTTACGAAGGGTATCAGTATTAAGGGAAGGGCTATCGATCAATCAAGTTTATTAATTTAAGTATTAGTTTCCATTATTAATATTTTACATACATTAATTGTTTCGCGTTTACGTTAAATTATTTGAAAAAAAACAACATAACAATACCGTTTTTATAGGCCGAAGTCGGATAACCAACCGTTAATAATACTATACTTATACAATGATAAAAAAGTGAAATTGACGTATTCATATTTTGACGTGACAACGTCTTAAATTAGGTTGCGGCTGGGAGTCACTTATGAAAAAGTGTAACGCTCGGTAACGTTACGATGAGTCTCTCGTGTTAAGTTTAAGTTTACATGTACAATGTTTTAGTAAACAAAATATATTTCTATAGTTAAAATTTGTGCAATTCTTATTTTCATTCAATTCCTTGTTCCTATTGTGCAATTTAATTATATTCATATCAATAAATATTCTACCGAGAAAAAGACGTTGTCACGTAAAATCTTCGCCCGTAAAACCGACTTTACAGGCAACCATTTTTTTTTCTATAGATTAATTCCAGTATTAGTTGAACCGAGATTAAGCAAATTTCCTACAAGTGGGCCTTAGTCACTAAACAAGTAGCTGGTATTTCTGAAAATACAGTGTTTACTTCAATAAAATCTGAGAATATTTGTGTGATATCGCGTAATTTGACGACCTCCGTGGCCGAGTAGTTTGTACGCCGGGTTTCATGGTGTCGCCGACTCGAGAGGTCCCGGGTTCGAATCCCGGCGGGGGCAGATGTTTGTGTGATGAATACGAGCATTTGTACTCCAGTCATGGATGTTTAATATGTAATTCTATATAAATATACTTACATATGTACAGTATATGTATTCTATCCGTTACCCTAGTATCCCATAACACAAGCCTTAATAGTGCTTACTTTGGGGCTAGGCTAATTGGTGTGAGTGTTAGCAATATTTATTATTTATTATTATTATTTTTAATTATTTTTGTTTGGGACAGACACTGTATAAACAAGGTACTATCTCGTTTATTTGCATAGGTAATTAGTTAGAATTGTTTACTTCGTAGTTTTAACCCTTTGACCGCAAAAGATAAAGTTCTGTGAAGTCTCAACAAGGAAATTAACCTTTAGTTTTATATGACATCTAAAGAGCATATTGGTGTGGAATAAGAAGAATACACTGTTGTCAATTTTTGAAGTTATACTTCTTTAGCCGCGTTATGAAAAAATTATGAGAGTGAAATTTTAATATGCGCGCGCATCACTGTAACACAAAAGTAACATAACGAAGTTAGCCGCGGGCGCGTTATGAAAAAATGATGAGAGTGAAATTTTAAGATGCGCGCGCAACGCTGTAACAGAAAAGTAACACCATGAAGTCGGCCGCTAAACCGCACATTACTCGTAAGTCTCGAAAAAAAGCTTCCAACAAAATAGTAATAGGATCTCTTAGTCGCACATGTTGGGACGCTCGTCACCTCTGATCACTGTTTTCATATTTATAATATTTATCCACATGTTTCTAGTTTCTATATTCTTAACACGTGTTATAATGTTATACAAATGCGAAATTTATATGTGCTAATAAATTTTATTCAGTAGTGATTTAAATTGAATATTTTGATTATTTATTAAATTTTTCAAATTAAAACTGAACTTTATTGACTGCGTTGACAATCCTTTTCCAATCCTTTTATTATCTTATTGTAATTAATTATCAGCATGCAATTAAAAACTATTTTTTAATAATTCCAAAAAGAAGTATAACTTCTCACGCGCGTACTTAAGTACACGCACCCATATTTTATTTTTATTTTTATGTTATTTTTTCCAACACTCACACCAATTAGCCTAGCCTCAAAATAAGCACTGTAAGGCTTGTGTTATGGGATGCTAGGGTAACGGACAGAATACTTAAACAGTATCTAATATATAAAATTCTCGTGTCGCGGTGTTTGTGGTTAAACTCCTCCGAAACGGCTTTCCCGATTCTCATGAAATTTTGTGTGCATATTGGGTAGGTCTGAGAATCGGACAATTTGTGCGTCTATTTTTCATCCCCCTAAATGTTAAGGGTAATCCATCCCTAATTTTTTTCTTTTCAATTTTAGATATTAATTTTTATGAAAAATACATACAACCCTAAATTTTCACTTTTCTACCACCAACCCCTATTTTTTTATGGCGGTACGAAGTTCGCTGGGACAGCTAGTATTTATATAGAAATACATATTTAACATCCATGACTGGAGTACAAATGCTCGTATTCATCACACAGTCATCTGCCCCCACCGGGATTCGAACCCGGGACCTCTCGAGTCCGCGTCACCATGAAACCACCATATAGTTTTTTTATTTTTTTTATATTGAGGTAGCCAAATGACTCTACCCCACCTGATGTTAAGTATTAATAAAGTCCAAACGCGAAGATAGCTGGTATAGCAGTTATAAACTGCTACACCAATCATCCTCACCTTGCCGGCCCGCAAAAATGCTTCTTCATGCCTCTCTTAAAGGACCCCAGATTATAGGAAGGAGGGAACACTTGCGCGGGTAAAGAATTCCACTTACGAATAGTACGACAAAGAAATGAGTCACCAAATTTCCTGTGGCCACAGTAAGTCGGTGGCAACGTAGGCCAGCGCGCGTGGTCCTCTGAAGAAAAGGTGATGGAGGGATAAGGGAGAATAACTCCTCCGAGCTTTTCTCCCAAGCTTGTATTATACATATTATATAAACCTCCCCTAGGATCTCGCCGTCCCCAAACCCGGTGACGCTGTAAAGGTCATCTGCGGCCAACAGCATACTCACTCAACCTCCGTAAAACCCTTACGTACCTTTTTTTTTTTTTTGTGACGAGGGGAAATGCAGTTACGCACCATACCGTGACGCTGACTAGGCGCACGGCGTGTGTGGGACTCGCCGGCACGGGAAACAGTGCCGACCCTACTCAAGCAGGACCAGTGCGGAAGGCCACATTGATCCTACTCCACTAAAAACCCCCGGTACCCTCCTACGCCCATATGGGGGCGTCTCAGGATCGACGCACCTTAGCGTGCGCCACTTCACTGGGACGTCCCCGGGCAGGCCCGGCCCAACGAGTGGACCGGGCGACGCGCCTCAGGGGGACAGCGCTAGGGTACTAGGCAGTCCCCAGACGTGGTGGCCTATGCCGGAGAAAACCCTTACGTACCTATGCCAAGTGTCGACATTCAAACAAATGTTATCGTTCGTTGGTACTCGTTATCTATAAAGCCTCTATAAAGCAAGGCGCACTATCTGCCACCGCTCATGAACTTAACTCTAGGGAGCTCGCGTGCTCACAAATAATTAAATAAACAACCAAACACCCATTACTCAGTATTTCTTCGCGCTCCGACCATAGATACAACCATAAATAGAACATAGATAGAACAATAAAAGATAAATTCTTGTTTCTTTAAAAAAAAAACAATTCCCTTAATGGTGAAATATGTGAGAAAGTGGAGGATGTGCAACACATTTTAATGGAAAGCGTCAAAAATGAAGCGGAAAGGAGACATGCATTCCCCATCCTTAAAATTAATAGGTTTGAGACTGGCATTTTGCAGGGCATCCTAGCCGACCCCCTATCGGAGGAGGCTGGTGTGCTTTGCAATATGGCAGCAAAAATTTTATGTAATAGTTAAGTTATTAAATAATTTTAAGAAAATTGTATGGTCAGGTTACGATGGGGCTGGTATGGACATTTTGGTCCAGAAGTCCCTAAAACAAATATAAAATAAAATTAAAGTTACACTTAGAAATTGCAGGGCATCCTAACCGACCCCCTATCGGAGGAGGCTGGTGTGCTTTGCAATATGGCAGCAAAAATTTTATGTAATAGTTAAGTTATTAAATAATTTTAAGAAAATTGTATGGTCAGGTTACGATGGGGCTGGTATGGACATTTTGGTCCAGAAGTCCCTAAAACAAATATAAAATAAAATTAAAGTTACACTTAGAAATTGCAGGGCATCCTAGCCGACCCCCTATCGGAGGAGGCTGGTGTGCTTTGCAATATGGCAGCAAAAATTTTATGTAATAGTTAAGTTATTAAATAATTTTAAGAAAATTGTATGGTCAGGTTACGATGGGGCTGGTATGGACATTTTGGTCCAGAAGTCCCTAAAACAAATATAAAATAAAATTAAAGTTACACTTAGAATTAGTTTTTTTTTCCGTATCTAACCCGTTGAAACTTTTTTTATTTTAATTTGAGTGTGTATGCTGTTGGTCGCAGATGTCTTTAACAGCGTCACCAGGTTTGGAGACCGATTTCTTTGCGCTCTTCCTATATACACGTAATTAAGAAAAATATCAGGTATTTATGATTATTAGTGCGGTAAGTTGGCTATTACAAAGTAGACGAATGTACCATAGTCACAAGTTTGTAAATACCAATCCCCACGAATTTCATACAACGTTTTCCAATCCAACACATGGTACAAGTAGTTTTATTTTTATTTTTTAGATCTATAAATTAAGCAGTTTAAAGCTGTAGTTAATTTAATATGTATTGAGATTTGATTAAATGACACTTTTTGATTTTGCTTTGAAGAAGTGTATTTTAATTGGGTTTGACTCTTTAATTATTTATTGGCTAAACTAGTGTATTTGAAGAAATCATTGTCGTAACAAAAAAGAATCGTGTCACCTCTATTTATTTTAAGCTCTCTGGGCAATGCCGCCGCACCGCGCTAAAAGAATTAGGTTATGAGAACAAGGAACAACTACCTTTTCACTCTGAAACGGAATTATAATGTAAAATCAAGTTGCACTTGATAGGTGCAGCGCTTTCTGATAGTTCAATTAAAAATGGCTATAAAAATTAATCGGATAAAGTTTCTTTAATAAAGGAATGCAAAAATTGGAGAGTGCTTTAATTTCTTTATGCTAGGTGGTACAAATTATATTCTATCAACTCAGTACATAATATATATTAAACTAGCTGACCCGGCGAACTTCGTACCGCCTTAGCGTAGCTTTGATGCACTACTTTATTTTGTATAGCTGACCTATCTTATGTATGAGTACCTATATTTTTAGCGCGGTTATGGATGTGTTGTCACAGATTACCACAAATTTTTTTGTTTTAAATTGAATGACTTTGACATTCGTTACTTTATATTTTTCAATCTTTCTGAGAGATTTTCTTTATATTTTTTTCCGTAAGAACCTTGTACAGAGTATTAGAAAACTACAAAAAAAAAATCAGCCAAATCGGTCAAGCCGTTTTCATGTTATGTCGTAACAATGGAAAACGGGTTTCATTTTTTACAAGCTTTTATTTTAACTTGCTATGTATGTTTGTTACGGTCAAATCTTACAACTCAATTTTAAAGCACTTGCCCTCAACCGATTAAGCTGAAATTTGGTATGCTCTTTCAATTCGGATGACAATGCATGATTAACAGTGTGACGTCATTCTAAATCCAATATGGCGGCATACCCAAAATGGCGGACCAATCATTTTTAATGCATTCCTACAATATGGGTATCAAATTAAAGAGCTTGCTGAGAGTAACTCGAAAAAAATGTGACGTCACTCTCAATCCAATATGGCGGACTTCTAAAATTTGAAAATCTATTTAAAAACAGATATCTTTAACTAATTTAGTTGAAATTTACTTTTTTTCTTTTTAGCGCATTTGAATAAAAGCTTGTTTTTAAAAAGGTTTTTTTTACCTTAATTTTATATATATATAGATTGCTTTTTCTTTATACATGTAGAAGACAGGAAAACTCTTGATAAAACTTGATGATTTTTTTTTGAATATTTTACTTGACGTAATTATATTAAAGTTGATTCCGATGAAGGTATCTTTTCAGCGAAGGTAGGTTCATGCATGTTGATAGATCTGAGTTACCCATTACTGATTTTGTGCATTTTTAACAAATAAAATAAATACCAACCCAAGCAGTAAATCATAATCATCATCATCAGCCTATTAATGTCCTCACTGCTGAGACACAGGCCTTCCCTATGGATGAAATAGGGAGATTGGACCATGACCCATCACGCGGGCTTAGTGTGAATTGGCGGGTGCTAACGACTGCAGATGCAGCCGGGACTAACGGCTTGACGTGCCTTCCGAAGCACGGAGGAGCTCGAGATAGTAAATTTTTGGTCACTCAGCCAATGACCGACCACTGTGAAAGTTGCTTAACTTCAACGATCCTATCTAACCACTTGCGCCATCGACCTCCTCCGGTGTCACTAGTCTAAATTCATTTCTTGTTTATTAATAAGTGGGTAAGGCTTTAATTTTGCCCACCTTCCTGTAATAAATAAATAATTATTTCCAACACCCACACCAATTAGCCTAGCCCCAAAGTAAGCACTGTAAGACTTGTGTTATGGGATGCTAGGGTAACGGATAGAGTACATGTACTGTAGATATATAAGTATATTTATATAGAAATATATATTAAATGTCCATGACTGGAGTACAAAAATGCTCGTATTCATCACACAAACATTTGCCCCCACCGGGATTCGAACCCGGGACCTCTCGAGTCGGCGACACCATGAAACCCGGTGTACAAACCACTCGACCACGGAGGTCGTCAAAATATCAGGTCGTCATAATGTGGCCTAACCTTCTACTGTTTTACGTTTTTGCAAATCAACTTGCAGGCCGGCAGGGTGAGGATGGCTGGTGTGGCAGGTAGAACTGCTGTATCAGCTATCTTCGCGTCTGGACTTCACCTTCACTTAACATCAGGTGGGGTGGAGTCATTTGTTGGACCTATCTATAAAAAAAACGATTGCCTCGATACTGGTAAATGTCGATGTATCCATTGTGTCTAAATATGTCGCCTTTGCGAATGGGGTTTGATCGAGTGCCTGAACCTGTCTCACACAATCAGGGCGCGCCGCCGAGCTGACGGATCGTGTTAAGGTTTGAGAAATTCACACGCGACTGACTTCGGTTACACAATTGGATGTGATACTTCCTAGCCTAGAGGGTGTAAATTATGTGTGTGTAAATGTTACGAGCAAAAGTTTGTGATGTTATTGAAGTTATACTTCTTTAGCCGCGTTATGAAAAAATTATGAGAGTGAAATTTTAAGATGCGCGCGCATCACTGTAACACAAAAGTAAAATAATGAAGTTAGCCGCGGGCGCGTTATGAAAAAATGATGAGAGTGAAATTTTAAGATGCGCGCGCATCACTGTAACACAATAGTAACACCATGAAGTTGGCCGCGGGCGCGTTATGACTGTTAGTGTCTAAGTGGTTAATAATCCACCTTTATTAGACATCTGTTCGAAAGGTACTTTGAACGATCCACGGAGCTCCATAAGATGATCGCGTTGTCAAAAACAATGTTGGCACGCTCGTCGCCTCTGATCACTGTTTTCATATTTATAATATTTATCCACATGTTTCTAGTTTCTATATAGACACAACGTGTTTTAGTTACTTACAAGTGCTAATTACATATGGACTAATAACTTAAATTCAGTAGTGATTTTAATTGAATATTTTGAATATTTATTTAATTTTTCAAATTAAAACTGAACTTAATTGACTGTGTTAACTCTCCTTTTCCAGTCCTTTTATTATTTTATTGTAATTATTAATTATATGCATGCAATTAAAAAATTTTTTTAATGATGCTAAAGAAGTATAACTTCTCACGCGCGTACATAAGTTACACGCATCCATTTTTATATTTCGGGATGCTTAAGTATAGATTTTTATTGGAGAGAAACTTCTTTACGCACGCTTGACTTGGGGGGGTAAGCTGGCGAATACGTAACGCGTTACGAAAAGTGTGTTGGCGAGGCGAATGGGAGTTGAGTGGGGGATATCAGCACGAGAAAGCAATGCTGACGCATATTTTCTTTCTCTATTTCTCTTATAGTTAGCAAATGAATTATGTATATGTACATACATTTATATATTGTACACACACATATATATATACACTAGCTGACCCAGCGAACTTCGTACCGCCCTAAAAAAATAGGGGTTGTCCAGCGGACAAAATTGTGAATCTAAACCATTCTCAGATCCCCTTGAACACACACAAAAAATTTCATCAAAATCGGTCCAGTCGTTTAAGAGAAGTTCAGTGACATACACACTCACAAAAGAATTATATATATAAAGATACAGATGGAGCTATAGAAAATTTCACTTCAGTCCTGTGGTCATAAGCACACCCTTTTTTTTGTAGGGGATTTTCCGCTCGAGTTGGGGCGCCCGTGTCTGGGGAAGTAATCTCCACTTCACAGTGATCACAGCCTATTAAAGTCCCCACTGCTGGGCCACAGGCCTTCCCTATAGATTGAATAGGGAGATTGGGGCGGGCCCAGTGTGAATTGGCGGGTGCTAACGACTGCAGATGCAGCCGGGACCAACGGCTTATTGTGCCTTCCGAAGCACGGAGGAACTCGAGATAGTAAATTTTCGGTCACCCATCCAATGACCGACCACTGCGAAAGTTGCTTAACTTCAACGATCGCAGCCGAACGCGCTAACCACTTGCGCCCTCGGGCTCCTCCAGCCAACAGTTACGACATTACAATAGTTATCAACGTGTTGAATATGTATAATATTAAGCGGCAGATAGAAAGAGATAACTTTAGTAATAAAACCGATGATAACGTTAAGATTGTCAGAAATATCCCAGAAAAAAGTATTTAATACATCAGAATTTTCGAGTTGTCAAAGCAGTCCTCTCTTTGTTTCTTATGCGTTTAAACATAAAGTTCAAATTCCTATTTCTGTTCTGTCGGACCGCTAAATATTTAAATATACCCCATTTTATGGGTTTCGCCGAGATTATAAATAAATTTCTATGTTATTCGCTCGTAAATCTTTATCACTAACTGTGTTTGAGGCTCACAAAGATTTTGTGCCCGATACAGACTTTTAATATCTGGATGAAAATCTAATAAAAATAAATATTTGTCAGTAGGTCGTACAGTTGACGACACTTTAGATAATCCAAATTCGGTTGAATTCATCATTCAGAAAATGTAAGAGTTTAAGTAAGATACTGAAGAAATTAATACGACAAGAACAGTACAGGCTGCCGACGGTACTCGAATCCGCACCCTTCGCTATCCGGGCGAATGCACTGACCATTATGCTACCGCGGCCCTGATGGCCGTGTCGAATCTTTTCCAATATTTCCTAAGCTGCAAGGCAGCGCCATCTCTTTGCATTGTAGGTGTACGCGATGTAAGTTGGCGCGGTGACCAAGGACTTCAAAAATAATAACGCAGTAGATACTGCGCGAAGAGCTTTCGGGATGCGGCATGCGTGCGTGTGCTTGCGTCGGCTATGGCTTAGCAACTAACTAGGCTTGTTGAAAATATATCGATGTATCGATATATCGATATTTTTTGTTCGATATATCGATATTTTTAGCCGATATATTTTGATTCGATATATCGATACATCGATACAAAATAACCAATTCCGAAATTCGTATCAAAAACGATATTTTTTTAATTATTAGCGGAATATCACGATCTCACTAAATTCGTATCTGGAAAACTGGATCACAGATTAATGATATTCAACATATCTATGATCTGTACTGTATTTAGTATTGTCTATGATTTGTAAATCTCTTTCACTGGTGAATTGGTTGTGCTGAATTCCATTAAATTCTGTGGAAGTGTGTGACTGTCTAGTTTTGTTTACGAAAGATGGCACCTGAGACGCCCTGCAATCATTTTCATCATTCGAAAATAGGGTCTATTTTTAGGGAGATAATATTTGTTCCATTATTATTCCGCGTGTCATCTTTCGTGAGATACTGTATTGTCATATAGTGTAGCGGCAATTTGGTACTTTGATAATTCTTTTTTTAATTATAATTTGCATTGTTATTATTACTGTGCTAGGCTGGCCTAAATATTTTGGGAAAATTGGTCCGATATATCGTTGTTTTTTTCGCGATATATCGAGAGCCGATATTGATATTTTTAAAATATCTACGTATCGATATACCGATATATTTTTCAACTTTCGACATCCCTACAACTAACTCATGCAACCGTTTACTCGATCAACAAAATCAAAGGCAGGTGAAATTAAATGGAAGGCGCATTCTCACACATACTCTTACCCTACGGCATATTTATTAAATTATAAGGAAAAAATACGCAACAACTAATTAATTCAATGAACAAATATCGAAATGTATGTTTCAAAATAAAATGACAATTTTAGTTTTCTTATAAATATTACATATTTTAGGGTTTTACATAAATAATCTTATCTCGAGGAACTCGATGGCGCAAGTGGTTAGCGCGTTCGGCTGCGATCGTTGAAGTTAAGCAACTTTCGCGGTGGTCGGTTATTGGATGGGTGACCAAAAATTTCCTATCTCGAGCTCCTCCGTGCTTCGGAAGGCACGTTAAGCCGTTGGTCCCGGCTGCATCTGCAGTCGTTAGCACCCACCAATCCGCACTGGGCCCGCGTGGTGGGTCATGGCCCAATCTCTCTATTCCATCCATAGGGAAGGCCTGTGCCCCAGCAGTGGGGACATTAATAGGCTGATGATGATATAAATAAATAAATAAATATTTCCAGCCCCAAAGTAAGCACTATAAGGCTTGTGTTATGGGATGCTAAGGTAACGGATAGAATACATACACTGTACATATATAAGTATATTTATATAGAAATAGATATTAAACATCCTTGACTGGAGTACAAATGCTCGTATTCATCACACAAACATCTGCCCCCACCGGGATTCGAACCCGGGACCTCCCGAGTCGGCGACACCATGAAACCCGGCGTACAAACCACTCGGCCACGGAGGTCGTCAAAGGTGCGCGACGCGTCGCCTACAGTAGGTATGGAATCTTTTCTAGTATATTTTTTCTTTCGATTTAAACATCTACGAGTAGCAGTTAAATGCATAAATAATAAAAATATAAGACCAGTACAATTAAATTACAAACCCTTTTTGCAACCGCTTATAATAAGCTGTCCTTTCACCGTTCCTTTCAAATATATCTACAGAGGAAAATTCCGAAAGGGCTTTACACTTTTTAAAAGGTTTTCACTAATGTTCGAATAAAAGTCCCTAGGTTAACTTGCAACATGACACCGGGGGTTTGAATTTTAAGCGGGCGTATAAAATATTAACCAGCCGCCGTCCACTGCTAGATAAAAGGCGCCCGGAAATGTGAGGTGTTTCAGAATTTTCACATTCATTCGCTCGTTCGCCTGACGCGTTTCCACGAACACTATATATATATATATATATATATATATATACTAGCTGACTCGGAGAACTTCGTACCGCCCAAATGTAATAATTTGCAATAAATTAAAATTGCGACTATAATTTGAGATTTAAACTATCCTATCTCTCAAGTTGGATCGAACTGCACATGGTGTGCGAATTTTATTATAATCGGATCAGTGGTTTAGGAGTCCATTGAGGACAAACATTGTGACACGAGATTTATATATATTAAGATATATACTAGCGGCCCGCCCTCGCTTCGCTTCGGTGTAGAGCTGAAGTGTAGACTACAGTTTTTGTACTCCGGCTTGTATTATACACAATGACATTCATCTATGATTCTTCTTATACCTGCATGCAAAGTCTCAGCCCGATCGGTTTAAAATTGACAGTTTCATACAAACTTTCATTCCCTCCGTGGCCGAGTGGTTTGTACGCCGGATTTCATGGCTGTCGCCGCCTCGAGAGGTCTCGGGTTCGAATCCCGGTAAGGGCAGATGTTTGTGTGATGAATACGAGCATTTGTACTCCAGTCATCGATGTTTAATATGTCTAATATATGAAATTCTCGTGTCGCGGTGTTTGTGGTTAAACTTCCGGATTCTCATGAAATTTTGTGTGCATAGGTCTGAGAATCGGACAACATCTATTTTTCATCCCCCTAAACGTTAAGTGTAATCCAACCCAAATTTTTTTTTCAATTTTAGATATTTTTTTTTTATGATACTTCATACAAAAATACATACAACCCTAAATTTTCACCTTTGTACCACCAACCCCTATTTTTTTATGGCGGTACGAAGTTCGCTGGGTCAGCTAGTATTATTATAAATATACTTATATATGTACAGTATATGTATTCTATCCGTTACCCTAGCATCCCATAACACAAGCCTTATAGTGCTTACTATGGGGCTAGGCTAATTGGTGTGAGTGTCAGAAATAAAAATTTATTTATTTATATTTTTTTCTACTGTGGCAGACGGCACCTTTTTTTATGTGCCGCAGCAATATACTCAACCTAACTTGAAGTTGAGTATAAGTGGAGTAGAAGCGTTGCCAGTGCAGTGCTCGTGTGCAATCATTACCCTAGCGTACTCTAGTAAGTGCGCGGTTAAAATGGTGGCGAGTGACTCTCGGCGGTCCCTGAGACCGCATTTGCATATATAAGGGGCCCGGTATGAGAAAAATGTGAGGAGTGAAATCTATCGATGAATGACCTCGTTACGTTTTTGGTGCGCATCCTATGTCGCGCAACTTTGACAAACAAAGATGACGGATTGACAATAAAAAAAAAAATTAAAATCTGAACTGAATTTAGATATTGTTTCTGATAGAGCAATGGGGACAACGAGGTATGGTACAACCATTGATGCGGTATTTTCAAGATTCGTGAACCACGTATCTACGAACGTCCATGTGTCTTATTTTAGTTACCATAAACCACTTGTCACTGTAATTAATAATGCAGACAATGTTGATTTATTTAATATTAAAAAAAATTATAAAAGTCTGATAATAATAATTACATAATTTATCAACATTTCTAATGATATATTTATGCACATCTGAAATTGACTATTGTAAAAAGCTTAATATAAAATATTTCGTCGATTAGTTATAATAAATGTGTACGAAATGAATAAATATATATTTATATATGTATATTATTTTCATTAATTTGTTAATTTACCCTTTCATACAGTATCAATCTTTTTTAAGTTAAATATACTCTTTTTGCGTCTGGTTAGACTATCGAACTCAAGGAGTAAACTCCAGTCGTGCGTCGGAGCTGACACACACATTTTTTTTTTGTAGGCATGTATGCAGTATATACATACAATGATAATACACAAACACCTCTCCACGCCGCCACCAGGGGGCCATTCGCCTAACGGAAATGCTTTGGTTAACGCTAACGCTTACGATTTCATTTTGATATTTCTAGCCGCCTGAGGTTTTTAAATGCCTCGCGCTCTTTTTTTTTCTTTTGCATTGGTAATAACAATATTAAAAAAATGAGAGTGAGGTATTTGAAAACCTACGGCGGTCAGAAATTACAAAATAAAATCGAAAGCGTTAGCGTTTAGCAAAGCATTTCCGTTAGGCGAATGGCCCCCAGGGCGGGAAAGGCAGAGAGACTAGAGCGTCATAAAAACCGTCTCAGTGGAATGGAAACGCACATATTCGGTCTCCACCGGTGTCGGTCGCTCGGCCGGGAGTTTCACTTTATCCCGTGACAAGGCGCAGAGCGGGACGCGGGACACGGGATTATTCTGAAGTGTGCGATGCTCCGAATTTATTAACTCTCTCCTCCAATGAATAATTTAATGACCTTTTCGTTATTGTAAGATATATGTATAAATTTTAAGCCATGTATAGCCCTTTTGGAGTTATCCTAACAGAATATTAAAGTGGCCCTCGTTATGAGACTAATTAATATCTAAATACATGTATGTAAAATTCTCGTGTCCCGGTGTGCGTAATTGAATTACTCCGAAACGGCTCGACCGATTTTCGTGAAATTTTACATGCATATTCAGTAGGTCTGAGAATCGGACGACATCTATTTTTCATCCCCCTATGTTAAGGATGGTTTACCCTAAATATTTTTTTCGGACATAATTTTTCGTTTTTTTTATTATATATCATACAAAATACATACAACCCTAAATTTTCACCCTTCAACTACCAACCCCTATTTTTATGGCGGTACGAAGTTCGCTGGGACAGCTAGTGATTAGTATAAATAAATATATTTCTCTTAAAACACGTTTGGGGTTAGAAGTGGGATCTTGACTCGAAATAATAGTGACAGGCTGCCAGCAATGAAATATCAGTTTCTGAAACTAACATGCTTTTATTTTTGCCAGCTGTCTAGCAAGAGAGGAATATACAGGGTGATACAGAATTCCGAAATAAAATTTGTAGGTATGTATTCCGAAATAAAAATTTGTAGGTATCTGAGCGGGGCGCAGGGGCGCCTCGGGGAGAGAGGGGGGTCTGTTTAGGTAGTTGTAATCGTACGCATTTATAGGGTTGTCATAGGCAGGTGTAAAACGATATTTTTATTAATTTAATTAGAAAATAAAAGTGGTCTGAAAGGCGTCAAACTTTCGTAGGTAATTCTATACAAGGAACACAACCAAACCCTAAAGTTTTATTTCGCACTTTTGTCACATTCTGTATAGACTGGGCCTCAGCAGATTTCAGAACAAAAGACAGATGGAGCGCACGGAACACGCAATGCGTGCCACCAAAGCAAATACGAAGTCAAGACCAAACTTTTTTTTTAAATTAAACCTTTTTACGCACGCCAAACTTGGGGAGTAAGCTGACGAATGCGTTACGTGTTACGAAAAGTGTGTTCGGCGAGGCGAACGGGAGTTGCGTGGGAGATTTAAGCAAGAGAAAGCAGTGCGCGCGCACATTTTCTTTCTCACTTTCCCTTGTAGCTAGTAAATGAAATATGTATATGTATATACATGTATATATTGTACACACACACACATATATATTGTATATATACATACAGATGGAGCTAAAGAAGTTTCACTTCAGTCGTGTGGTCATAAGCACACTCGTTTTATTTATTGTCTTTGTGAACAGTTTTTTTACAATGTTTGAACAAGGCGACACTGTTTTGATAAAATACTTAATATTCGCGGGACGTATTCACAATACGATGCGTTGTACTAGGCATGATGACGGGGTACAGTTAACGAAATTCTATTTAGTCCGTCAGTTAGATGATCGAAAAATAATGGACACGTATTTTTTCTTTGGGCAATCAACCAAAAAATGACAAAGTTATAGCGCGTCAAAGTTTGGGAGTAGGGGCTCGTGACGTCAATTTTTAGTGAATTTTCCCTTCTAAGTGTACTCAAACGTGACATCATGCGACTTTTCAAATCAATATATCTCTGCAATCTTTATATCATGTGAAAAAAGAAAAAATACATGTCCAATACTTTTTGATAATCTACCTGATAAACGAAGAAAAAAAAAATTGTCATCATCCCTAACGCTTTTAACTTCGTATTTGCTGTGGTCCCACGCATTGCCTGGGAGCCATTCGCCTAACGGAAATGCTTTGGAAAACGCTAACGCTTACGATTTCATTTTGTTATTTCTAGCCGCCTGAGGTTTTCAAATGCCTCGCGCTCTTTTTTTTCTCTTTTGCATTGGTAATAACAATATTAAAAAAAATGAGCGTGAGGTATTCGATAACCTTCGGTGGTCAGAAATAATAAAATAAATCTAAAGAAAAGTTTACTAGAAAAAAATCCACGCGGACCAGGCAGCGGACGGGACTCGAACTCGTTTCTAGTAAACTTTTCTTTGGATTTAAACATCTAGCAGTTAAATGCTTAAAAAATAAATAAAATCATAACTATAATTGCTATTTCTTCTTTCAAATGTTTAATACTTGAAAAAGTATTCATTTGACATTGTGGGTTACCTACAATGCGAAGAGATGGCGCTGCCTTGCAGCTTAAGGCTAGGAAAATTTCGACGCGGCCATCAGGGCCGTGGTAGTATAATTGGTCAGTGCAATCGCCCGGATTGCGAAGGATGCGGGTTCGAGTCCCGTCCGCTGCCTGGTCCGCGTGGATTTTTTTCTAGTAAACTTTTCTTTAGATTTAAACATCTAGCAGTTAAATGCTTAAAAAATAAATAAAATCATAATAATAAAATAAAATCGAAAGCGTTAGCGTTTTCCAAAGCATTTCCGTTAGGCGAATGGCCCCCTGGGCGTACAAGAAACGGTTTCCTGAACCGGATTCCGGAATTCCGTGAGCCTAGCTCATACGTTTTGGTTTTGCATTAGTTAGAGAAAAAAAACAGTAGTGTGGACGTCGTTGAACATTTTGTATGTAAGGACTTGCACTCAGATATCCGAATCAGGATTCCAGTCATAGTCATATAGTCATAGTCATAATATTCATTGCTTCATGTTGTTTACATTTAGTTCTTAAATTTAATAACAGCTCGCAAACATTGCATTGCAAATTACAACAAAAGTATACAAACATTAATTTAAAATTTGATAAAATTACAATAGGGTAACAATTTAAGACAGATAGAAAAATTAAATAAGTTAATAAAAATCCTTACCTAAAGGGGCTCTTTTTAATAATATATTTTAGTTATTAATTTTATTTTTAAGGTTTTTAGTTTTAGTTTTATTGTTCTAGTATTTATATATATTAGTTGAATAAAGCAGACCCAAGTACAAGTCCCGCAAAAAAAAAAATAATTCATATAATACTTTAAGCAATTATAAAATCCATTAAGGGTAAGGTCAAGAGATGTATGTCAATCAAAACAAAAAATAAATAAACAAGTAACAATAACATTCAAAGTAATAATCCATTCAAAATTCATTCACATAATATTGATTATAATTTAGTTTAATAATTTTGGTTTAGCTCAACAAATTTATTTTATTATTATATTTTATTTATTATAATTTATTAGGTCAACAACAGTCCCCGTAGCATGAGCACAATTTTCATTATAATATCACGTTTTTATCGCGTTTAACTGCCAAACTCCATGGTAATTTGACAATTGACCGTGATACAAACGCGTTATTTATTATATCGACGACCTCCGTGGCCGAGTAGTTTGTACGCCGGGTTTCATGGTGTCGCCGACTCGAGAGGACCCGGGTTCGAATTCCGGTGGGGGCAGATGTTTGTGTGATGAATACGAGCATTTGTACTCCAGTCATGGATGTTTAATATGTATTTCTATATAAATATGCTTATATATGTACAATATATGTATTCTATCAGTTAACCTAGCATCCCATAACACAAGCCTTACAGTGTTTACTTTGGGGCTAGGCTAATTGGTGTGAGTGTTGGAAATATTTATTATTATTATTATTTATTATATCGCGGTGCTGATGGGCTGGGGGGCTGATCAGGAAACAGAATCACTAAACCGTATTGTGCGCCCAGGCATAAACGGTGTTGTTAATTCCGCCATCGCCAGTTAATAAAAACAAAAGCAAATTAACAAAGTAGAAATTAAAACTTCACTATCTAAAGAGTCCAATTAGTTGATAACTCGAAAATCTTAATTGTCTCAACAACAGGCCGTTCTCTTGAAAAATATCAAGTTAATTGCATATTTATGTCGCGATAAAAAGGACGTTGGATAATAATTATAATTTATGGTCGACAGCGCGAAATATAATATCTGATAACAGGATACTGTTTTTGTTTTTTGTTTATAACCTTTACTTGAGTCTTTTGCAGCTTAGTTAGGCACCAGTAATGAGTTTTGTTCGCTGTTTTTTTATAAACAGTATTATCACAAAACAGACAGCACAGAAGGCAATCTCCATTCGAAGTGCGCTCGAGCAACGCACACATAGACACCGATCACGGACACGATATCTCGGATCAGTTGGGACCACTGCGAGCGCGAGTTCCATCCGCTTGAGACATGCGTTTGTGATTTTTATTGTGCAATAACGGAGTAACAAAAAAATATTATTATACGGTTATGTTTTTATTTATTTTTAAGCATTTAACTGCTAGATGTTTAAATCTAAAGAAAAGTTTTACTAGAAAAAAAACCACACGGACCAGGCAGGCAGCGGACGGGACTCGAACCCGCACCCTTCGCAATCCGGGCGAATGCACTGACTAATTATACTACCACGGCCCTGATGGCCGCGTCGAAATTTTCCTAGCCTTAAGCTGTAAGGCAGCGCCATCTCTTCGCATTGTAGGTAGCCCACAATACGATTGTTTAAATTTAGGATATATATGACATAATAAAAGGAATGATTGCTCTGCTGAAATGGCAGTGGGCGGGACACGTAGCAAGAAGAACCGGTGGTCGTTGGAGCGGAAAGGTCCTAGTATGGCGACCACGCACCGGACGACTCTCAGTGGGCAGGCCCCCTTGTGGGTCCTACAAGGTGGACCGACGATCTTCTGAAGGTCCCGGGAAGCCGATGGATGCGAGTGGCGCAGGACCAATTGGTATTGAGATCCTTGGAGAAGGCCTTACTGCTGAGCCAGCAGTGGGCGTCGTACGGCTAACATGATGATGATGATTAAATTCAGAATTAGACGGTGAATTGTCGGTTTTTTTAATTTGTAATTTAACAATAACATTAAATTCGAAATATTTTAGTTATTATTGGTTTGTGTTTTCGTTCTTTCTGTCACATTCTCGACAGTAAACCAAACAAGTAGATCTTCATCGTCGTTTCCTCATGGCTGAGGGTCGTGACCTTTCAGGACAGCACAGTTCATTAACGATCTCCAGGCCGTTCTGTGTTCTGCAAGGCGGATAGACGCCGACAAGTTGTCATTCGTAGTGTCCTTAACTCTGTCCAACCACCGGGGTGGACACCTGCCCCTACTCCTCTTGCCTTCCACGTTTCCCACGTCCAGAAGCTTTTCAAAATTATCTTACAACTACATACGAGTACGAGTGCCATTATGAAGATACCAAGCGTAGGTATTCAAAGAGAAGTACATGCGTTAGATTACTTTCTGTATGTTCTGTATTTTGGCCAACATAGCTTATAGACAGTTGATACCAAAAATATCGCTCCCATCGTGTCTAAAAATTCGGGCCTAAATCACAGAACCGATTTTGTTCAATTTCAGCATTGAGATAGTGACCTCGAGGGAGAAAATAAACCTTAAGAACAATGAAATAGGCAACTAAAGTTTGTAAGTAAAATCTAATACTATTTTAAACAGACGACGCCGCGGTTAAACACTATACTACTTACTACCACATAGTTCAATTCAATTCAATTCAATTTATTGCAGTCATGTGGTTACATGGATGGTTACAAGTTAGTTACAAGTAAGGTTACAAGTTAGGTTAAGTTCATGACCATCACGTCACATCTCAAACATTATTAGTTTCAACAATAACCAGTTCTTATTACAAACATTCCACAATAGTAATTGAAATTAATACACGTTCACGCGAAAGCTTTCAGAGTTCAAGCGGCGAGAACACTGTAGTACTGTCAAAACATGAATTCCATGAATTTTTGTAGCGTTCGCCATTGCGCGTTGTCAAATTAAATTTGTTAAGTCCACACAATGACAAATAAGGTCTCAAAGGAGCTGGTAGATTGTGTTGACAAATTTCCAGTGAAGCCTTTGGGGTGTGAAGAACTGAACACGATACTACGACCGCAAAACTTGAAAACAAAATTATTTATTTACGTTTGTTTTGTTGTATTCATTCGACTGAGGGAGACAAATTCTAGCGAAATTCACATTCGAATATCACTGTACTGTCTGTCTGTGTCTTTCAACTGTTTTTGAAGTCAATAGTGGATTGAAGGTTTAATATGATTTCATTTTAATTTAATTTAAGAATGTTGGTGCAAGTAAAAGATTTACGAAAGTAAATTTGAGAATAAAGAAGTTAGAAGGCAAATTAGAATAGAATATTAATTACATTGCTACTTCGTCTTTCAAATGATATTTGTATCGCATTTGACATTGTAGTTCAAATCGAGATGTCAAATTTCTTACAAATGTCAGATAATTAACAAACATACTATTATCTAATACTAACTTAAAACAAAAAAAATATGTATATACTAAAACAATGAACCAAAAAGTGAAAACCTTGTAGTTAGATATTAGATTTACTGAGGGTGCTTCTGCACGGTGCAAGTAACTTGAGTATATTGAGGCACTTGCGCAAGTTATATATGTCGTACTAAGTACTTAGGTCATACGAGGTGAGACTATGCACCATGTACACACTATTTGAGTAACCTGCATCTTCACTTGCTCCAGCTACTTGCACAGTGTATTAGCATCCTAAATTTCATAAGGGTAGGGGATAGGTTTAGGGTAGGTAAGGCATAGTTTGGCTTCTGGTATTGCAAGCATCTATAGTCTATGGTGGCCGCCAACCTAATGGTTGTTTACCAACCACTAGGTTGGTAGAAAAAAGACTTGTATCACATTTACTATTTGAATTTCAAGTAGTTCTTGTATTACTCAATCGTTTACCGTTTTATCGATAGGTAAAGCATGATTAAAAAATGATTTGGCCATTGTTAAGTTGACAGTGAGCGCATTTTTCAGTGACATCCCGCACGCGTCTTCATCATCATACATCTGGGGGCTATTCGCCTAACGGAAATGCTTTGGAAAACGCTAACGCTTACGATTACATTTTGATATTTCTAGCCGCCTGAGGTTTTCAAATGCCTCGCGCTCTTTTTCTTTTCTTGCATTGGTAATAACAATATTAAAGAAAATGAGAGTGAGGTATTTGGAAACCTTCGGCGGTCAGAAATAACAAAACAAAATGGAATGGAAAGCGTCAGCGTTTTCCAAAGCATTCCCGTTAGGCAAATGGCCCCCTGTTTACTGCGCCACGACTCTCGCTAACTTCATAGCATAAGTTTGAATCGCACTCTATTTGTGTTCAGTTAGCTACTCTATTCAGGGCGTTGCAGTGGGCGGTGTTTTGATAAAATCTCCTGTCATTCAGGCGCCAACACAGTCCAGTATTTATCTAGGTCATCTGTCTAGGATCGTAAATATATACAGATTTACAGTTAAAAGTTGGAATAGTTCTGTTCTGTTGGTAGGGAAATGGAAGATTTGTCATAACCCGTTTTACTAATATTTTTATTACGTTTTAATTGATGAGATATATTTACTGCTAAAAGATGGACAAACGGACAGCAAAAGCTAAGGTTGCCCTAATAAAAATAGCTGAATCTGTATTTGTTAGCACCTACTAATCTGCACTGCGCCCGAGTAGCGAGTTATGGCCAATTTTCCCTATTCCACCCGCAAGAAAAGCAAGTCGGTAGTGTTGTAATTTTGTAAATAATATATGCCTGTCGGCGGATGGCATCTCACTCGCTCCTTCAAAACGTTAAACC
Source organism: Chilo suppressalis (assembly GCA_902850365.2). NCBI lineage: Eukaryota > Metazoa > Arthropoda > Insecta > Lepidoptera > Crambidae > Chilo > Chilo suppressalis. The sequence continues at coordinate 15,956,206 of OU963916.1, forward strand.
GACAACAAATGTCATCAGTCAGTGTACCATTGCCTTGTGGAACGTCAAGTAATGACAGTGACAGCTGTCATCACTTGGGAGTGGTCTATGCTAATGATAGTATTTAAGGGGCTATGCTTCATTGGAAGAGGCATTCGGCATTCAGACGTAAGCCACGATAGTGAACGGACGTTAGCACAGAACTCTCCACGCTTCGCAAAGCAATCCGTTTGTACCTTTGCAATCATTGCTGATTTTGTAAAGTGATTGGAAGATTCAAATTAAACGTTAGCTTGGTCACTGGACTACAGTTTTATTTTCGGAAAATAACATCGAATACCCAAGATGGCGGATCAAGACGAACCACGTGGCCAACCGCCTATCCCGCCCGCCCCTTTCGACATGCCTATTCTGTTTGGATATTTTATTTAAATTAAGTAAGAATGTCAAGTCAATAAATTTTGATTTCAAAAAGGAACAACGTCAGTATAAAAACATGCCAGTATTATAACAGATAGTCATTAACTATGGTGTCAATTATGGCATGATTCTCTAAACTTACAACTAAATTTCAAATTGATGTTAAGGTTTAGATAATCAGAGGAGCTCGATGGCGCAGGTGGTTAGCGCGTTCGGCTGCGATGGTTGAAGTTAAGCAACTTTCGCAGTGGTCGGTTATTGGATGGGTGATCAAAACCATCTATCTCGAGTTCCTCCGTGCTTCGGAAGGCACGTTAAGCCGTTGGTCCCGGCTGCATCTGCAGTCGTTAGCACCCGCCAATCCGCACTGGGCCCGCGTGGTGGGTCATGGCCCAATCTCCCTATTCCATCCATAGGGAAGGCCTGTGTCCCAGCAGTGGGGACATTAATAGGCTGATGATGATGATTAGATAATCATGCCAGAATCGTCACCACTGTATTACTAAATGACTTTTCAGTCTATACGACTTTCTTCGTTTGGGCTTGATTTTGTGGTCGCTGATGCGTATAGTCAGCTAAATTCTGAGATCATAAGTTGTGACTCCAGGACACGGGACCTGTGGAATACTGCTGGGATAATCCGGGATTTCCCGACCACCTATACTGTGATTCCTCCACCAAAGATAAGACGTTAAGCTGTGCAAAGAAAGTATAAACAAAGCTACTACATTAAAATCTGAGTCAGAAAATTTGACGCCTTTCTCGAAATTACAAACTTTAATCAGTAAAGCAATTGAGGTATTTTATCTCTATAGTATAAAAATGAATCGCTGAATTTGTTGCTAAGCGCAAATCTCGAGAACAGCTGAACAGATTTCGATAATTAGTTTTTTAGAATATTCCGACGAATTCCGAATATAATTTACGACGATGGTTCTTACGCAGAGAAAAAAACAATGCCTTAATAAGTCCAAAACCAACACTTATCTATACTCCCATATACAAACGATTCGTAATAATACTTAAAAGTCAATTTGAACTTTAATACCATACCATAAATTACAAATGTTAGTGGAGAGGTTCCGGGAAGGCAAAACAATTGAGTGACGTGATGTCAATAGAAGTTTGGAAAAGGCAAATATACCATTTTCAGTTTTTTGAAGTTTACTCCTTAAGAATCGATTTGCATATATAAGGGGCCCGGTATGAGAAAAATGTGAGGAGTAAAATCTATCGATGAATGACATTAATGCCCTCGTTACATTTTTGTGCGGAACCTCATCTGCGCACCTTTCACTTTTAGCCGTGGCAACGGATAAAAAACATTAAGTTGTCACAAATGTCAATAAACTAAAAATAGATAAAATCGGAGCAAAATTAATGAAAACAAATAAATAACAGAATATAGAGAAATGCCGGTAAGTGTCCAGCACTCTGGAATAGTGATTTTCAGTACCGATGGAATTATAATACATATTTACAAAATGATGACTAGTGTGTGATATTTTTGAAATTGTGTGTTTCCAGAAATACATAATAAAATATATGATGAATATCGCTGATGTTAGATGATAAAATGTGTGACATGGAACCTATGATAGTCGATTCCTGAGGTATCTCTACTTGTAACCGACTTCTTCGGACTTGATTTTGTTTTGTGTCTGTTCAAAGACAATCGTTTTTAGAGTGTAAACTCCGGTCGTGCGTCGGAGCTGACACACACAATTTTTATTAAAACAGGTATATGAAGTCATTTTAGTCTACACTACAGCTCTACACCGAAGCGAAGCGAGGGCGGGCCACTAGTCTATTATTAAAGGAGATAGTTCAAAATTGGTAGGCGGTTTCCGCCGCCGATGAAACATATATCGTTTGATAGCTTGTTTTTATTATGGCATGAACAGATACTTTTTTTTATATGCGATTAATTTGAAAAATCGTGTTTTATTTTTATAGAAAGGTAAGCAAATGACTCTACCCCACCTGATGTTAAGTGGTGATAAAGTCCAAACGCGAAGATAGCTGGTACAGCAGTTATAAACTGCTACACTAACCATCCTCACCTTGCCGGCCTGCAAAAATGCTTCTTCACGCCTCTCTTAAAGGACCCCAGATTGTCCAAAAGATGCTGGTCATTCTAAGTAACGTCATATTTAAGTGTGTGGCAGCAAATGCAATTGAAGTTATATACTTCAATTTGATCACTATTACAAATGTCAACCAGTCCAGTCATGCTTGATATTCGGGAAATAGTGGTGAACTTATTATATCAATTTATGATTCACTAGCGGCCCGCCCTCGCTTCGCTTCGGTGTAGAGCTGAACTGTAGACTACAGTTTTTGTTCTCAGGCTTGTATTATACACAATGACATTCATCTATGATTCTTCTTATACCTGCATGCAAAGTCTCAGCCCGATCGGTTTAAAATTGGCAAAGTTCATACAAACTTTCATTCCCTATTTTATCCTGTTGGGGGTAGAATTGATCGAAATCCTTTCTTAGCGGATGCCTACGTCATTACATCTACCTGCATGCCAAATTTCAGCCCGATCCGTCCAGTGGTTTGGGCTGTGCGTTGATAGATCACTATGTCAGTCAGTCACCTTTGAGTTTTATATATTACTAGCTGACCCAGCGAACTTCGTACCGCCCTAAAAAAATAGGGGTTGTCCAGCGGACAAAATTGTGAATCTAAACCATTCTCAGATAGCCTTGAACACACACAAAAAATTTCATCAAAATCGGTCCAGTCGTTTAAGACAAGTTCAGTGACATACACACTCACAGAAGAATTATATATATAAAGATATAGATTCGTCTGAAATAAAATACGCATAAATACCTAATAATCTTATAAAAGATGAACAGAATAATTAACACTGTTGTAGTTACCTATTGAATAGAATACATTTAAATAAAACAACTTTTAACGGTATAGATGCACTGATTTATTTATTTAATGACGTTTCGCATCCTTTTCTGGATGCGTTGTCTGAATTATCGCATGTAGTGTAACGATTTACAAATAGAATAGAATAAAATATATTTAATTAACCCTCATATTACAGATATTACACATTTACAGATACAAATTAAAAAAAACACAGGGCTAACTAGGACTCTGCTTCAGCATTAGCTGATGCGACATTGTGTCGCAGTAACAGCGCTGGGCTGTTATTCTGGCAGAGCCTGTTTAGTGACACAAAAAAGACATGTTAATTATTTTTTTAGTACTTGAAAGGATGTATGGACTTAGCATCCTTTGCTTTCAAGTAACAAAAAACAAAAATAAATAATAGTCAATGAAAACAGCAAAAACATAAGTTTAGTGACACAAAAAAAGACATGTCAATTATTTTTTTAGTACTTGAAAGGATGTATGGACTTAGCATCCTTTGCTTTCAAGTAACAAGAAACAAAAATAAATAATAGTCAATCAAAACAGCAAAAAACATAAATTAAAACAGCAAGCAAAGCAATGCATAAATAAAACGAAGCAAATCCATTTCATTTCAGCCTAAAAAATCATATAAATTAAAAATTTACATGATTGATAACGCAACCGCCACCCAAAAATAGCAGTTACTCATAATAATAGCAATAAGCATAAGCTGATACTGTTCTTCAGAAAACAGGACATACTAGTGACAAAAAGTATAAGACCAAATCATGCTACGGACAATTTGCATCAATGCTGTGAAGCAGCACCTCTCCGTCTTTTATTCAGCAAAAGAAATCAAGGTAGGTATTACTTACAAAGTTACGCTATAATTGATTGTTCCTTTATTAGTTGCTTTTTGAGATGATTTCTAAAAGTGTAAATAGGTGCAATACACAAAAAAAAACAAATCGGACTTCCTGAGATTAGCACGTTCAACCAAACAAACAAACATCTTCAGCTTTATAATATTATAAGTATGGATTGAGGAGGAGCATTGGAGGAGCTCGATGGCGCCAGTGGTTAGCGCGTTCGGCAGCGGTCGTTGAAGTTGAGCTACTTTCGCAGTGGTCGGTCATTGGATGGGTGACCAAAAATTTACTAACTCGAGCTCCTCCGTGCTTCGGAAGGCACGTCAAGCCGTTGGTCCCGGCTGCATCTGCAGTCGTTAGCACCCACCAACCCGCACTGGGCCCGCGTGGTGGGTCATGGCCCAATCTCCCAGGGAAGGTCTGTGCCCCAGCAGTGGGGACGTTAATAGGCTGATGATGATGATGAAGTATGGATTGAAACATGCATAGTGCAACACACCGTATTCACGCGCCTGCATGCAGAAAAACAGCCCCTTCTATATGTGCAGCGAAATCTGCATGATCATGTAGATCTCCCGTGACTGGATGAAGATCTGCACCCCGCAGCGTTGTGCGGTGCAGTGTGAGAATCGCCTTCGCTAGCGACTGACGACTGATTTCCACATTATAAAGGTTTACTTTTTTTTTTCCTAAATGGCTTCACACGGCTTGTGCATTTAGCCAATGTCAAGTGTTAAAATGTTTACAAATTCTATAGCACTCATGGTCAAAGTAATAAATCTAGTTAAAGTAAATGGCAGTCAAGCCAATCCCCCTTTCCCTATGTTTCAGTAAATGTGTGGGGATTTACTGGAACCTCCCCGTGGATTTCTTGAGGGAACGTCGAAAGACACTTTCCGCTATTTTGTTTCACTTGCCAACACTTGTGCATGTTCCCGAACACTTAGTGGTTAATAATCCACCATTATTAGACACTAACATCCGCCACAACACAATTTTTAACAAGAAAAACAAAACTGCTGAAGTGACGCTTTCCGATCCCGCCAAAAAGTCCAAAGGTTTACTTGTTGACTTCAGAATCATCTCTTATCTATTAGACAAGTCCGTCCGTCCGTCTGTCTGTGGTGCTGTTTCAGCGGCCAAACCGTAAGAGATAGATAAAGAGAATATTTAAGTTATAAGTTAAGAATAGTCTGATAAGACTACAAACCGGATTTGAATAACGTAGCACTTCCGGTTTTCGAGAAATCACGAATTTCAAACGAAACCACACAAAATCTCCGAAGTTCTCAATTAATTAAATACATTTTTTTTAAATCAGGTTTTGGTGAACATTTGGTTCACTGGTTTGCTAGTTTACAATAAAACACGTACACATCATCAGTCTAAATTCAAATCAATTGCGCTCAAAACTCCAAACGTTTTCAATGCGTTTAATGTCCTACAGCTGTATAATTAAAATACGCTTTACTAGTCAAAGGATTCTCCCATTAATTTATTTATCAATCGATTGTCACTTCCTTAATTACTTCAAATTTGCAAACAAAGTAGAACTTAAGGTTAAATATTAAACAAATTTGTGGCCGTCGCTTATTTGAAGTCGCCATTTGCTTTTGAAATAGAAGAGAGTTAATTAAGCGCCGTGCACACCGTAGACTTTGAATCGTTATTGTAGGTACTTAACTTGTTGTCTAATAGAGAATACTTATTTTTCCGTTTCGCTTTACGGATTCTTAATTATTATTTTTAAATTAGCCCTGAAGAACTTTAGTATTTCTTTTCTATTGAAGCATTTATGTTGCGCACGGTGGTTATAAATAAAGTGGATTAATTTTGCTAGTTCGTTATGCGGCTATTTTATCGATAAAAATCAGTTTAAAATATCAATCATTCAATATATCTTTATTAAAATACAGTCCACCTCTTTTGAATCGTCAAAAAAAACCCTATATTTTTTCATATAAAGTTTGTTCCTTGTTTTAAGTTCAGCAGTGGTTATTTTGAACCTATAAAGCGGTTTTTTTTTCAAGTTAAATGGGTGGCAAACAATGAAATTGCCCGCCTGATGGTAAGCGGCCACCGCGCCATTGCCAATCCTGACCCAATATGTTACCCCATAGAGTCCTAGAACCTTATTCAACTACAGAAACACAACGCCACCAAAAGGTAGTGTTATTTTACTATGGTCTTCTATAAGGTGGAGGTTACTTCCCCAGGCGGCGCTCCAATTCAAGCAGAAAAACCGCTATGCCCTACCTCTCGTGAACTGACAAAAACTCTGGAACAAAAAACGCCGCGCGTCGTTGAACTTGAGTAGCCGCTTAGTGTGGACTGTCCTTAACTCATCAAAGTTTACGGTCGGGCCCATGTAGCCTTCAGCGGGCGACTGAAGCGAGTAAACGCCAAGTATAATCAGATTTAACTATAAGCACTCACTTCGTAATATTTTATGGTACCCAACCGACTCAACTTCCTACGGAATTTAATAATTCCATGAAGGGGTTTCATTATTTTCGGTTATTGGCGATTAACTATCGAGTCGACAGCTTGAAAGATTTTTTTTATACAAGGCTTAACAACCAACAATTTTTTTAGTGTGTAGCATACACAGTTGGTCGCACATGACCTTTACAGCGTCACCGGGCTTGGGGCGGCGAGGCCACAGAATATATACACTACGCGAAAAGAAGCGACACTTAAGCATGTGTGCTCGTAAAATCGCCCGCGGCTATGTGTGGGTGTCTGGAGGTGCGCGGGGGCGTTGCGCGGCGCGCGGGGCGTGGAGACGGCAGTCGCCGACTGCCTCGACCGAAGGGATGGCAGTAGCGAAATAGTAAAATAATAGCGTTGCACTGCATTGCACACACGGACTGACTACGCTACGCAATCTTATTATTATTTAGATAATAATAAGAATTATAAAACGAATCGAAAAAGGAGAAAACATATAAAAGTTAGCAATATGTTATAGTACCTACATTAAATGATTAAAAATTGATTATAAAATCAAACCTATCCTTCATTATTTACCCCAGTATCCTTGAATCAGTTTACATTTAATAACTTACTATGCATAAATATTCATTGGCACAAGTCTAAATTCCAAGTTCAACCCTAGCGCATACACGCTCCTGCTCAAGGTCACTGACGCTGGAACTCTCACGTACACAGAGTATCACCGCTGTGGCGAGGCACAGGCCACCGACCACAGCCATAAAACGTCGCTAACGGCATATTTCTTGTAGTTTTCATACATTTTATATGGACTCGCCACACACGGTACGCCGGTGGCCGCCACACGCTACAAATCGTCATTGCTTGCTTCTTGTAGCCGCACCGGCCACTTAATGCGCCGATACAACACGCCGCCACACGTTACTAGCGTGATTCCCCACCCCTCTCTCCCTTACCTTAGTCGGCTGCTGTCGCGCGCTTCAGCCACTTCAGTAGCCGCTTCTAGCTTCGCGTGGCGGCGTTTGTGGCTTTGGCGTGTGGCCCGTGTGCGGCGACACTTAGGGGACCTCAAGCTGAGAATTGGCGAGTGCCTCTAGAGGTATTCCATTCGGATGGCATCTCCCCACGGGGGGAGTCTCCTCTCCGTCTGGAGCCTCTATAGCACTCGAACCTCAGGGGGTCGGTTCAACTAGAGGACGTCTCTGAGACTCGGACCTCGGCTCTAGTTAGCCGTTGTCGTGGGACCAACAATGGTGTTGGTCCTTTCTAGGTAGTTGATAGCGTTATAGAGACCAGAATCAGAAGTCCAATCGACCTCCGTCGCCGAGTGGTTTGTACGCCGGGTTTCATGGTGTCGCCGACTCGTGAGGACCCGGGTTCAAATCCGGCTGAGGGCAGATATTTGTGTGATGAATACGTGCATTTGTACTCCATGTCATGGATGTTTAATATGTATTTCTATATAAATATACTTATATAGGTATATGTACAGTATATGTATTCTATCCGTTACCCTAGCATCCCATAACACAAGCCTTATAGTGCTTACTTGGGGCTAGGCTAATTGGTGTGTGTAAAAAAAAATCGCGAGGATAGCTGATTCGACACAGAAATGTGCTTCACCACTCCAGACACGACGGCCTAACCTCGTAGGATGAGCATCACAATATACGTTTTATCATGTCCAACTGTCACATGTCACGGCAGCATTATGCTGAGGCAGGGTCCTGATTGACCAATATGATGGCTGTTAGGTTTACAAAATTGTGTAATGCTTACTTTTTATATATGTTTTTTTATTTTAGCAGTTTATAATTTTTATGTTTGTGTTTTATTGGTCAATAAAATGGTTTTCTCTCTCTCTCTCTCTCTCTCAACTGTCAATTTCGATCTATCGACCGACTAATTTGACAATTGAATGTGATAAAAACGCGCTTGCTATATATGGGATGGTCGTAATTCTTACCCCGTGAAGCTTTTACTGCTACGCGTAGTTTTCATTCATTATTCCCATTTAATATTTTACAGTCCACCGCTACACAACAACTACCATAAGTGAACTTGATGAACTCTACGTTCACTTTCTTCTATAACCTAGAATCCTTTAAAAGAGGTGTGAAGAAGTATTCAGCAGCCCGGAAAAGTGAGGATGGCTGGTGTGGTAGATGATAATGCTGTACCAGCTATCGTTGCACCGGATTCTGCTGTGGTGGAGTCATCTGTCGGACCTATAAAGTATCTTCTATATACTTAAAAAAATCAATTGTGGTTCGTTTAGCTCGCTAAAGCTCGAAAACGGCCGGGCCGATTGAGCTGCGCGGAAGATGATAGTAAAAGCAACAATTTCATTTTCCCATATAAACTGTTTCACATCCCTTCGGTACGGTAGAGTCGGGTCCACTCGAATCTTTTGCGAAATTCGCCGGGTCAGCTATACAGGGTGTAAAAAACCTATGACAACTAAAACTATGTATTCTTCATTCACCCAAACAAGTAATATTACAAAATATTATACGTGGGAAAAATTTGTACTTTTAAGTTAAAAAATACTTTTTTTTTTCCAATACGCAATGTATAGCGCCGCGCTACTGTGGCACTACGCAAAGAATATGCCTGTGTGTGCTTGTGTGTAAATTTGTCGATAAAAAACTTTTTTTTAAATATTAATGTATAAATCTTGAAAATAAAAAAATTTACTTTGCCCTGCAATATTTCCATAACCATAAATTTCCCAGGCATGGTCCCGAAGCAAAAAATGATCGTCATGATGTGGAAAATATATGGTCTTCGACTTCGTTAAAGGGTTTTTTATACACCCTGTATACATATTTAGCATTTATTTGCTAGATGTTTAAATCTAAAGAAAATATTACTAGTAAAAATTCCACGCGGACCAGGCAGCAAATGGGACTCGAACCCACATCCTCCGCGTGGTATTGTTTCTAATAAAATTTTCTTTAAAATAAGATCATTCTTTAATTATTGTGCAATAAAATAAACGTGACGATCATCTATCTATCTTGATTCGAGTACGAAATTATCCATTTTTGTATTTTATATCGCTTTTGTAAAATGCACTACAACATATAAAATTCGAGTAGATTACACAAATAGGTATGGCGCACGTTTTAAAAACGAATTAAAGTAAATTGGGTTAAACTCAGCACAGATTTAATTTTGTAACATGATCAAAATAATTATGTACGTAACGCATATAGTTATAGGTAAGCTAACTTCGTTACGATATTGGTTTTGACCGCAGACTTAAAAACAGTGGTTGAATTTAATCATCATCATCATCATCAGCCTATTACTGTCCCCACTGCTGGGGCACAGGTCTTCCCTATGGACGATTGAGCCAAGACCCACCACGCGGGCCCAGTGTTGATTGGAGAGAGAGAGTCGTTGGGACCAACGACTTAACATGCCTTGAGCACGGAGGAACTCGATTTAGAACATTTTTGGTCACCCATTCAATGACCGACCACTGCGAAAGTTGCTTAACTTCAACGATCGCAGCCGAACGCGCTCACCAACCGCGCCATCGAGCTCATCCAGTAACGTTAATCCAATATCTATTACTTAATAATTAATCATGGAAGTTGTTCTTTCTCCTTTGATGTTGATTAATTAATCAATATAATGATATCGATTCACGGCGATCGCTTCATACTATTGAATAATTTACCTGACCACAATCAGTCGCCATTTATGTAGTGATGCGTTGAAAGTAAAGGATTGATTCGTTCGTAATTCAGCCTATTAATATCTAACAGTACTAAGCATAAGTCATTAAGCATAAGTCAGTAACATTAGTAAGCGGAGAATAGGCATGTATTTTTGAAGTGAAAACTTCTTTAGCAGCGTTGTAGACTTTTTTTGTATGGGTAAAAAATGTTAAACTCGCGTCAAGTTAAACACGTGGGCTGATCGCATCATGATACATAATAAAATTGGAAAGGTTGTTGACTTTCAATATATTGGACGAAAGATAGTAATATTTTATTATACCGTATTATAATATTAAGTCTCTATCTAGGACGTGAACGTGGCAGTTTTATTGCGAAGAAAATGCATTTTTTTACAATAGATGTCGCTAAGTGCGCTTAAACGTGATTCATGTAAGTTGATTTTTCTGAGAGATAAACTTTTTTAATGTTATTTAAATTGTCAAATTGTGTACGATAGCGCAATAAATTAATATTGTATTCTACCACATACATGATAGTACTTTTATACTGATAATTAAAGCAATTCGTGCAAAATTATTCCCTAACCATTCCAAAATATCAAAAATGCACCACGTCCGGCACTCCCGGAGTGCAACCCGTAGTTTTTTTTAACCACTTAACACCACCACCGTATGGGTTTAGGCCACAGAATTCAGAAAAAGGTTGGAAGGGTGCTCAAAGACCATTTGTACGGGAACCGATGTCGCCAGCTCGCTCCCACTACACTTCCACCTAATAGATAATAGCCAATCAAACGACGCGACATCAAACAATCGACCCAATCAGCGTTCTCATCCGAGAGCAACGGTGCAATCAGAACCAAGTTTTAGTCAAGTTACAAGCATTTGCTTGTTTATAATGCGATTCAGCTAAGAATAGGACCAACTGGGCGCCATATTGTGACGACATAGCTGTCAATTCAAACCAGTTAGGTAGGGTGAGCAAAACAGTGTTTCTTTAATTAAACTTATATACCAAGATTAACTGAAAAAATATCATATTTTTAATAATATTAATTTGTTAAGACTGAGTGAGAAAAACATTAATCGGAATCTAGGTCTTAAATTCCGCTCATCTCTGCACTATCTTCAGAGTAGTCATCGACATCGTCATCATCATCACTGCTGCTTTCGGCTATAAAATAAAATATCGATTATTGTAGGTTTCAAAACGACAACTTTATTTGAAATAAAAAACGGTCTCCATATTACCTGTATTTATAATAAAATTAAAGTTCATATATTTCCCCTTTCCAGTACTCATTTTGTATACGTTTCATTTGATTTATTTCCTTCTTTTGTTTACAAATGTTTGGTATTTATTCTAAGATTAGATTAGAGCTAAAAAAAGTGATCCAAGATTTTTTTGCAAATCGTCTTTTTCAAGCTACATTTGACAGATGGAGGTCACTAGCTTTCCTATTATATGTACATAGTACACATAACTGGGTCCTTCTTGCCTCTTTCTGCGTTCTGTGGGTTTAGGCACTTGTCCTCCAGCCGACGATGAACAAAAAGCGCTGGTGAGCAGCGGGAAGCTATTAACTAGTTCCGATAGGTTTATCGCTGAGCTATAAGCGAGTGTGCGAGTACAACGTTCGCCGAACTATCGCCAATTTTCTCGCTCTAGAAACCTACAATAGCTTACATTTCATGAAAACAAAAGAGATGCATATATTAATGGTTGATCGCTGTCTGTTCACACTGCCGGCGAGAACTCGCTCCACTAGTTTGCCTTGTCGCTGAGCAACAAGAGCTATCAAAGATAATAGTCGCTCAAGGATGCTCGCTTGGCGGACAAAACGAGTGCGCTTATGTTCTTGCTAAGGATTATCATGGCGAGCTAGTGGTGCAAATAATCGCCCGTTGCACTAACACACTCGCTTACAGCCTAGCGATAAAACTATAGGAACTACACAAAAACGCGAAAAATTGTTTCTGGTTTATAGCTCTACTCGCTTTTCGTTCAAACAAATACAGCAGACGGGACTCGAACCCGCTCCCTTCGCAATCTATGCGAATGCACTGACCAATTATGCTACCGCGGCCCTCACGGACCACGTCGAAATTCCTCTAGCCATTCTTAAGCTGCAAGGCAGCGCCATCTCTTCGCATTATAGGTAACCCACAATGTCAAATGAATACTTTTACAAGTATTAAACATTTGAAAGAAAAAATAGCAATTATAGTTATATATATATTTTAAAGCATGTAACTGCTTGATGTTTAAATCTAAAGAAAATATAACTAGAAAAAATTCCACGCGGGCCAGGCAGCAGACGGGACTCGAACCCGCACCCTTCGCAATCCGGGCGAATGCACTGACCAATTATGCTACCGCGGCCCTCACGGACCGCGTCGAAATTCCTCTAGCCATTCTTAAGCTGCAAGGCAGCGCCATCTCTTCGCATTATAGGCAACCCACAATGTCAAATGAATACTTTTACAAGTATTAAACATTTGAAAGAAGAAATAGCAATTATAGTTATAATTTTTACTTTTTTTAAAGCATGTAACTGCTTGATGTTTAAATCTAAAGAAAATATAACTAGAAAAAATTCCACGCGGCAAAACTCACCATGAAAATCCCTTGTCATCATCATTAGTCAATACAAATCTCCTTAATTCATAACACATTCTAAATAAAATCGTCAATTGTTTGTCGACACGACGCGACCGCATTGCAGCAAAATTGCACGGTTAATTTAAATTTATAACTCGCAGCCCAATCCGAGTGGCGTCGAAAAAATATTCCAGCTAATCCCATGCCTGAAATATGAGTTACTAAGCCTACCTCATTCCTCTACCCTGCGCCCGGGGGTTGTTTCAGTAACAAAATAATATGAAATTGAAATTGAGCTCGCAGGATTAAAAATCGGATGAGTGCTGACCGTCGGGTCATGTAAGCCAACAAATGAAATCGTTGCCTGAAGATATTTTTTGAAATAATGTTATTGCAGCTTACATGTTGGACAGAGTGAAAGGTACAGATAGAATGTTTCTAGTGCAAACTATAAAAGATTTTAATCAACAGAAATACTTTTAACAGTAGCGGTTGTATGCAAAGAGATTGGCAGTCATTAGTTTGTTTTGGTAATTAAACTGTATGACACAGCCAAGGATACTAAATACCCTAGATACACCGCGTGCGCTCAAAATGTGGCCCAATCAAGAAGTGCTTGAACACCACTGAAGCACTTCTTGGTCTATAATCACGCGCGGGCCGTTGAAAAGTCAAGATGCCACAGAGCTCCATGAAAAATTTCGAAAAAAATACATTTAGTATGTAAAATGTCGTATTTTCGACAGGTATCTAATCAATGTTTGTTAATTTAACGCTTTTGTAACAAACTTTGTTCTAATACTAACTATCTAATCAATGTTTGTTACTTTAACGCATTTGAAACAAACTTTGTTCTAATACTAACTATAAACTGATTAAATAGAAAATATAGCCGTCTCTTTTCCTCGCGGTCCGTACCAGGAGACCTACTCTATTTCAACGAAAAACGAAATTTCGATCGAAATTTCGCACGTTCCCTACTCTGTTTCCTTTTCATTTCGAAAATTCGTTCGTCCGAAATATTTTGACAATTAAATTCTCCAAGCCTACTCTAATTCACAAAACACTTGAAGGAAAAGTTGAATTTGACAGATAATTGTTCGAAATTTTGAACTCAAATCGACGAAATGAAAAGTGTTACCTTTTCATTTTCGTTTTGAGATTTTTGTTTTAATTAAGCCTAAAATACTTGCAAGAGTATTTTTAATAATAGCTGCTTAGCTCGAGAAACTTTTTTAGCATGTAAAATTAACAAATAAACCATTTTTTTATTATTTTTTGTAATTTCGATACTTCAAAGTATTAAACGACAAATTGAGGTTGACATACAGTAGATTGTATCGACTCTACAAATTAGTCGGCTAACACTGTCAAAGAAGGTTCTTTCAATGTCATCTAAAAATTTGCCGTAAACTACCTATATTGTTTCCAAGTAAAAAAACGTTTTCTTAAAAGTAGAGATAAATAGAACTCACAAACATGACTCATTCCATTCGTTCACGAAAACTGTTTATGGTTCCGAAGTTAATGTGCCTGTTCGAAAATGAAAGAGAGTAGAGACACTGGCGAAATTTCGTCAGTGACTCTACTCTATTTAATCTTCGAACACACACATAAAGTTCGGAAACACAGACAATTATCGTGAACGAATGGAATGAGTTATGTTTATGAGTTCTTTTTGTGTACACTTTTTAGATAAAGTTTTTTACTTCAAAACAATATTACTTTATGACAATATTTTTGATTACATTAAAACAACCTCTTTTGACAGTGTTAGCCGACTAATTTGTAGAGTTGATGCAATCGAATGTATGTCAACCTAAATTGGTCGTGTAACACTTTGAAGTATTGGCAATACAATAATAAACAAAAATTAGATTTATTTGTAAATCTTTCATACTAAAAAATGTTCCTCGCGCTAAGCAGCCTTAATTGAAAATACTATAGTAGTAATTTTAGGTTTAATTTAAACAAAAATCCCAAAACGAAAATGAAAAGGTAACAACTTTCATTTCGTCAATTTGAGGTTAAAATTTCGAACAATTATCTGTCAAATTCTACTTTTAGTTCAAAAGTTTTGTGAATTAGAGTAGGCTTAGAGAATTTAAATGTCAAACTATTTCGGACGAACCAATTTTCGAAATGAAATAGAAACAGAGTAAGGAACGTGCGAAATTTCGATCGAAATTTCCTTTTTCGTTGAAATAGAGTAGGCCTCCTGCATTATTGCTAACAGCGCATTCAGAATTGCGCGTAGAGTAAAAAAAATAAAGTTTATATTCTTCCGCATATAGCAATAAGTCGTATCATTTTACGATCTTGCATTTTGAACTGTCATAACTCTTTGACGCATGCGTTTTAATTAAGACCTTATACAGTATGCATTAAAGGTGACTTTCAATGTCTAAATAATGCCCTATTTTGTTTTTGACTACATGATCATCTTACGGAGCTCCGTGGATCGTCTAATGTACCTTTTGGACAGGTTTCGGGCACAATTTCGTTCGTGTTGGTGTATCTAGGGTATTTAATATCGTTGGACACAGCAATCAAAATACATACCGATTTATATTTGACATTATGTAATGAAAGGTGACTTCATGGTCCATATCTGAAGTTATTTCTCTACTTGACGACTCTGTAAATAATAATGTAGGGAGGAAAAAACAGCAGAGTTTCTTGCTGGTTCTTCGCAGTACAAGGTCTTCCGCCGTAGATTTACGAAGGCATTTAAGAGTGCTTGTAACAGCCTGAACTGTATAAATGATTTGAGTTTCAGTTAGTTTCCAAACAACATCTTTAAACCAGTAAATGCTGCTGATGCAGCCGGGACCAACGGCTTAACGTGCCTTCCGAAGCACGGAGGAGGTCGAGATATTAATTTTTTTGTCACCCATCCAATGACCGACCACTGCGAAAGTTGCTTAAGTTCAACGATCGCAGCCGAACGCGCTAACCACTTGCGCCATCGAGCTCCTCATATCATTTACATTATCAAGAAATAATGGACACCATTTATTGCTTTTGCCAATCAACCAAAAAATTACAAAGATGAAGCGCGTCGAAGCTTGGGGGCGGGGGCTTGTGACGTCACTTCTAAGTAAAAATTGTATCCAGACGTGATGTCATACGTATGGAGCCAATTAGATCCCATAACACACGCCTTACAGTGCTTACCTTGGGACTAGGCTAATTGGTATGTGTTAGAAATATTTATTTATTTATATCTCGCTAACAAAACGTAAAAGTGACACACAACACAATGCTTGTGCAGAATTGCACAGCTCTCCAGACAATGTTGGGTCATCCAATTACTTACTATACAGCGACAAAGACGTTCAATCTTCTAACTACTCGGCACTACAGTTATTCAGTTAATCAGAATCGATCGAAGCTGTACGTTTGTGGTTCTGCAGAATATTGCTTTTGTGGTCGAAAGGACATCTACTCGAATATTGTAAGATGTTAATACGACTAAGATAGCAGAACTTAAATTAGTTTATGCTAGTAAATAGATCTATTGAGTCTATGGCGGTGAATTATTTTTGTTATATCATAGAGGCGGAGACAACATGACTATTAGAGACTGCAATAATGGACAAAACGTAAATGCGATGAAAGAGACTGAGTGAGAAAGACTTATTATTTATTGACTTGTGAACAGTGGAAAATCAAAACAAAGTGTTCCCTCAGCTAGGAATCTACCCAAGCCTTCCGAAGGCGAGCTTATTACCACTGAACCATCGAAGCTTGCTAATAAGATCTGTTCTTTTAATTACAAAAAAAAAGGTTTTGCGATATGCTTGAGATAAACAAAAAAAAAATGGGTATAATAAAAGTTTCTTTTCAATAATAGGGTATTTGACAGTATTAAAAATAAAGTTCCAATTGTTAGCATCTGTGTTTAGAATGAATATTGGCAGGGGTTTTTACTATTTTTACAAAAAAAAACATAATTTTACTAAAAACCCACAAAAAAAGATAATAATTTTCTTATCTATTGTCACGTGACCCAAAACGCTTGGGATTGGCGGAGCCTAGAATGACGTCATACGCTAGTAAACTTCCGGTTAAAGTGACATTACATTTTATCGTTTGACGTTTTAATAACAGGCGTGTAACGTCACACACTAGTAAGACTCCATATTGTCCAGAAAAACGTTTTCGCGGCAACTTGATAATGGAGTTTTTGATTTGGTTATTTTTACTGAAATACACAACAGAATGATTTATACATAAGTAAATAAACATAAGTCAATGACGTGAGATCGTTTTTTAAAACTTGTCAAATACCTTATTACGTGAGATGCGCGGAAGTAAAGTTATCATGGCACGAAGTCACGGACAGAAGCTAGTATTATAATAATATTGTCAATTTAGCAATGATGATGATTTAACGAAGTAAGTGCAGAAATATTTGTAAAAATTGTTTTAAAAAATTTCAAACTTTTTAAAAAGTCTTTTTCGACACTCCGCGAACATTACAATGTATACAGCAGCCGAGATGTTCTTGAATGAACATTGTTCGAGATTCCAGCTTTCCGCTGAAATGAAGAAAACAGGTTCTGAAAATTTAAAACCGCATCTACTTAGGTTTGTAATTTAAAAGCTTTCATTTCAGAAGGCACGTCTCATACGCAGGAAATTAAACAAGGTGGTATTACAACTGTATTTATATATTTTTCAATTTATTGACCAATATACAAGAGAATGGTACAAAAGGCGGACTTAATGCTAATAGCATTCTCTCCCAGTTCATCATCATCATCATCATCATCATCATCATCATCAGCCTATTAATGTCCCCACTGCTGGGGCACACGCCTTCCCTATGGATGGAATAGGGAGATTGGGCCATGACCCACCACGCGGGCCCAGTGCGGATTGGCAGGTGCTAACGACTGCAGATGCAGCCGGGACCAACGGCTTAACGTGCCTTCCGAAGCACGGAGGAGCTGGAGATTGTAATTTTTGGTCACCCATCCAATGACCGACCACTGCGAAAGTTGCTTAAGTTCAACGATCGCAGCCGAACGCGCTAACCACTTGCGCCATCGAGCTCCTCTCCCAGTTAACCTTTGGGAAAAAAGAAAAACGCGAACTAAATCACTTTTTTTTTATTATTATAGCCGCATTCGTGGATTTCTTTATGCCTAAAGGTTGACTGGCAGAGAATGCTTTTAGCGTTAAGTCCGCCTTTTGTCCATTTTTGTAATTGTGGCAATAAAGTTTAAATAAATAAATAAACTAACATAAGAACATCATGCACATCATATAAATATAGATACAATAAATAATATTAAAAATATATAAGAATTAACATAGATACATATATAAATACATACTACGAAAGGAATATACCTACACACACATACCACAATTATGTTTAAATATATATACACATAAATATACACATGATGATGATTAATAAAGTGACTCTTCATCTTAAATTTTGATGCAGATGAGTGCGAACATTCCTTTTAAATATAAGTTTATTAGGAAATCTTTTAATGGAATCGGGTAGGTCATTCCACAGCCGTATGTATGGCTTGAAGAGTAAAGGAGTTGGACATATATACTAACTGTAGCTTGGCTTCTTGAATTTAAAACATAATTCTGGCACATATGAATTTTGTTGAGAAATATCCATTTTTCAACTTTGAAAAGTTTTTGACAAAAGACTAATGGAAATAGTTCCAAACAAAATACCTATTACCCAACCAAAAAGTATTAGTGCCGAGTTGGCAGGTTGCATTTGATATTAGATTGCTGTTTGATTCGGTACCGTAAAGGTCACCAAGTTATCCCATTTGAAGTAACATGCCATACAAATCCCCCTTGCATTAGCACCGCGACATGATATTAAACAAACAAGAGACTTGCCCGAACCCTTACCAAACTAAATAGGGACAAACTTCGGAACCTTAACTGGTCATTGTCCCGTAAACAAACACCTATATATGTACAATAGGAGTAACAGACAGTCCCCTATGCAGAGGATGCGTGGAGGCAGAAGAAACGCCACAGCATGGACTGCAGGAATGAGGCTGACCAACGGGCTCGACTTCTCCAGTCACCAGAATCGCTTCCGGAAGCAGTCTGCCAAGGCTGCTAACCTTTTGGACTAATATACAAGTAGGCTGGCTGGAGTAAACGGGAATGTTTCGAGAGACGCACAATGCTCCAATAAATAATGCGTTTTTATCACGTTAAATTGTCAAGTCACTTTGGAATCTTAGATTAAAACAAAAAGGGTAGATACGGCACTAGCCTCACAAAAGTGATCCGCATAAATTGTGGCCCAAGATCACAATCGCTTTAGTCACAACTTGACATGCAAACGACGTACATGTGAACGCCAAAAAGAAAAATTGCTAATATTTGTGTTTATATGATAAAACAATGCCTAAATGTGTTTTTAAAAAGTGCTTAAATTGCTCAAGAACAAAAAATAAAACCCACAGCATCACTTTTCATTCGTAAGCATTATAAAATATATTATTTCATAAAAAATGCTGTTTGTTTTGAATCTTATTTGGTAGTGACATCGAGTACTGGTCGCGTGATTGGTCGGTATTGCAGTAACGCGGATCTCGCCGTCTCGTTTGCGCTGCCGTTGAAAATTAACGTGCTGTTTCGTTCGGGTCGGTAATGCAGTGACGCGGATCTCGCCATCCCGTTCGCGCTGCCTTTGAAACTTAAATTGCTGTTTCGTTCGTTCGATTGTATCTTTACAAACAGGTGGATGTGTGAATGTTGCATATGTAGTAAAGTGGGATCAGTTTTTATTTGATGCAAGTATGAGCGTACCGTATCTACCCTTTTTGTATTAATCTAAGTATGGAATTCGACAGTTAGATGCGTTAAATAACATTATATAGATAACTAGCGGCCCGCCCTCGCTTCGCTTCGGAGCTGTAGACTATAGTTTTCGTTCTTAGGCTTGTATTATACACAATGACATTCATCTATGATTCTTCTTATACCTGCATGCAAAGTTTCAGCCCGATCCGTCCAGTGGTTTGGGCTGTGCGTTGATCTCGTAGATGTAAATTGTGGTCCTCATGTCATTTAATTTGACGTTTGTATTGCTTTACGCACGCCGTTAGCTGGTTCGTAGCAACATATTTGACCCTTTTTTTGTTTTATATGCAACAATAAGATAACTTATTTAAGAGTCGACATTATGAGTTGAATTTATACTCTTCCTATGTTATAGTTCTTATTCCGTGGTTGAAATCAGTCCTTTCTACCTACACACTGTTTTCTTGATCCCGACAATTTTTCCATCAATCCCGTTGGGATCGCAATGAGCCGGCACCCAGGGAGCAAGCGCCGTTATCGCGCTAGAACCGTTTAATCTGCCCGCATTACATTGCTCGCTGCAAAAAGGTAGATATATGAAGGCAGAAATATTGTCCCCGCTGTGTAAGAGTTAAAATAAAAAGAGCCAACTTATAAGCAACTAGTGGCCCGCCCTCGCTTCGCTTCGGTGTAGAGCTGTAGTGTAGACTATGTTTTTTATTCTCAGGCTTGTATTATACTTTTTTTTTTTTTTTTGTTTCCTCCCAGGCGGGGGAGAGGGTGAGAAATCCTCATGGATACCCTACAGCCGGCTGTAAGGTTATGTCAGACTCTTACTGACTAAAAAACACCCTTTATTCATGCTTATGGCCAGAAGGGCCTTACAAGCTTCATCTGAAGCGATCAACCCCCGAGAGGGGGAAGATGCGGCGCTGCGTTAGTTTAAACTAGTGCATAGTTTAAAATAACGCAAAATGCGCTTAGAGGACAAGTGCACTCAGATGTGCACTTGAAACGGGAGGGGACTGAGAGGAATCGAACCTCTCTGTGTCGGGGGGGCGGGGGGGACTCACCGCGGGTGTTGGATCCTCAGCGGCCAAGAGGGCCGCGAGATCGCGCGTGAGTTTATTGTGTGTGGCTGTGAGTGCGTGTTTGGGCCTGCGGGGCCTGAATCGAGATGGAGTGTGTGGAGCGTATCCCGACGCCGATCTAATGAGTGTGTTAGAGTGCTCTTCTGCAGCTTTGAAGAACCGTTCCGAGCACTCTGTGAGGTGTGTTTGAATTGTGTCGAGTTGTAGGTCCCTGTGGAGGTCCGCGTTGCGGACGTACCACGGGGCCCCTGTGGCTATGCGGCAGAAGCGATTTTGAAGCACTTGAAGTTTGTTCAAAATCGCTTCGTCCGCGTGTGCGAACACTGGTGACGCGTAAGTGAGGACCGGGCGTATGCAAACTTTGTAAAGCGTTCGCTTGTTACGAAGTGACATTTTGCTGTATTTACCGAGCATCGGGTGGAGGCGGCTCATATAAAAGCGCGCGTTCGCGACTACGCGTGTAGATGTGTGCACGGAAGGTGAGTTTTTTGTCTAGTGTGATCCGTAGGTATTTGACTGTGCGGTGCCACGGTATTGCTATGCCTTGCATTCGCAGAGACCGCGCACCGTGTTGTATGGTTTTGGTGCGGCGCTTGGGATCGAAGCAAATGGCCGAACTTTTGTCCGGATTTACGTCGATTCTCCAATCGCGGAACCAATTCCCAAGTGTTGTGATTGCCGGTTGGAGCTTGGCTATGATTTGATTGGTACTGGCTCCCCTAGAGTAGAGGGCCGTGTCGTCCGCGAAGAGAGCGAGCTCGACACCCTTGGTCTGAGGGATGTCATTGGTGTACGCTGTGTATAGCAGGGGGGAGAGAGCGGACCCCTGCGGTACACCGGCTCGTAGTGGGCGGGGCGTTGATAGTGAACCTTCGTATCTATAGCGGAAGGTGCGGTTTGATAGAAAAGAGGCTACTAACCTAACTAGGCGGTCAGGTAATTTTAATTGATATAATTTAAAGATTAATCCGTCGTGCCAAACCTTGTCGAAGGCTTTAGCGACGTCGAAGAAGACTGCAATAGTTTTATATTTATTAAGTTGGAAGCCGCTTAGGGCGTGCTCCACTATGCGATGGATCTGTTGGGGGCAGGAGTGTTTGGCTCTGAAGCCGAATTGGTGGTCAATGATAATTGGATCGGATGGTGATAGGAGGTGCTCTCTTAGTCTGGTCAGTATGGTTTTTTCGAAAAGTTTCGCCATTGCCTTGAGGAGGCTAATAGGGCGATGGCTACTGGGGAGGTGCGCGGGTTTTCCGGGTTTGGGGATGCCTATCACTATTGCTTCTTTCCAGGCGGCTGGGAAGTAGCACAGATCAAAACATGCGTTAAAGAGAATTGCAAGCAAGGTTAGCATTTGGATGGGAAAGTGCTTGAGCGCCTTGTTAGAGATGCCGTCGGCGCCCGGGGCCTTGCGTTGCTTAAAGTTTCTAATGGTCTGTCTGAGTTCGTCTGTCGTGACGGGGTCTAGGGGGTTGTCAGTGAGTGGAAGGGCGGCCCGCCGGCGGACCTCCTCCTCTACTCCGCGAATATGTTGCGGGTTAGTTTCCTGCGTACTAGGCGTGCATTGCGCCGCTATGCTGTCTGCAAAACACTCAGATTTTTCGTCGTCTTCGAAGGCGACGGTGCCGTCGGGGCGAGTGAGCGGGGGGGTGTGGGTGGTAACGTCGCTACGGAGCGCTTTCGCGATTCTATAGTACGCAAGATGGGATGGGGTAATGTCCGCCATGAGTTCCTCCCAACGGGAGTGTCTCAGAGCGGCTAACTGGGACCTAACTTGTCGCTGAAGGCGATTAGCTGTAGCCCTATGCTCGGGGGTGGGGTATAATTTGGCTCTCCGGAGAGCGGCGTTTTTGGCTTGGATAAGGTTCCGGATGGCCAGCGGGAGCTTGGGCTTTGGCAGCTCAACCTCCCGCGAGTTTTCCTTCGCCTTCTCGGTCACCAGAGAAGTTAGAGAGTCTATTGTTTCGTCGATCTTGTCGGTGCTGTCGAGACTGTCCGGTGAGTTAGGGAACGGGGACTCGGGGGAGTCTAAAGCGGTCTCGAGAGCGGAGCGGTATCCGTCCCAGTTGGTGAATAGCCTCTTAGGGGGCGCTGGGGCGTCTAGTGGGTCTTGGGGACCTAGAACTAGAGACACCGGTCTGTGATCTGACCCCAGGTCGTCGAGCGTTTCGATCGAGCTGAGGCGAAGCGACACGTTTTTAAGGATCGCGAAGTCCAGGACGTCGGGTCGGTTTTGTACATTGTCTGGGTAGTGGGTGGGCGCGTAGGGACAGATGACATCATAGCCAAGCTCCTCGGTGATGTGTAGTAATCTGCGGCCAGAGGTGGTGGTGGTCTTGCATGTCCAGTCGGTGTGTTTGGAGTTAAAGTCACCGAACATTATGACTGATGTACCTAGTGAAGTGAGTGTTTCAAAGTCTGCGCGGTGAGGGTGTGTACCTGATCTAATGTAGACTGAGGCGATGATTAAGGACTGGTGTCCTGTCATCGCCAGCCTACAGATGGTGGCTTCCATGTTTGTGAGCGCGGGAGTGGGTATAGGTGTGCAGTGTAGGTTGCGTCTATAGTAAATTGCGGTGCCGCCGCGCGCGTTGGCACCGTCGTTCCGGATTAATTTATACTTAGGGATCGACAGCCCCTTCATTTGAGTTGGTTTGAGCCAAGTCTCCTGAAGGAGCAGAAAGTCGGGTTCCCTATCTTGCAAAAATAATTTAATTTCGTTAAGGTTGGATTTTAAGCTGCGCGTATTAAATGACACAAGCGAAGCGCCTTTCGGCTTGGTACGCCCGGGGTTTAGTTGAGTGATTGTTATGTTAGTGTTTTGCGCGGTCATAATTTAAACAACAGTGGTGTTTGTTTGAGTTATCACCGCGTGTTTTGTGTATAGTGTTTTTGTTTGTGTTCGGAGTCTGGTTATTTTCCAGTGTTATAATGAAAAAATTAATCGAACGCGGCAACGAGTTCGGGGTGTTCGGCTATAGCTATAGCCTTTTCAAGGGGTGTTTTAGCTAGCCGGAGCTTCGCGGCGAGAGTGTGGATCTCGGCGATATTCACCCTCTTGAGCGAGGAGCGAATAAGCGCCATGTCCTCGGCCAGAGAAACGTCTTGGGCTGGCTTAGCTTGTGTTGTTGGTGTGGTGTGTTGTGGTGGGTGTGGTTTTGGGCGGGCCCTGGCTGGTCCCCAGGCTGTCGGGGGCGCCGGGCTGCGAGGGGCGGCCGCCTTGGGTAGCCCCGGGAAGTTTGTGGTGGTGTTGTTCGGTGGTGGTGGGTGTGTTTTTGTCGCCGTGGTTGGCTTTGTGTGTGTGTGAGTGTGAGTGTTGGGCCTGGGGCGTGGGGCCCGCGGGCAACCCCTGTAATTGGCCGGGTGGCCTTCTTGGCCACAGAGCACGCATGCGGGTGCCCCGGGTGCGTCACGAGTGCGGGAGCACTCCTTGGTGAAGTGGGGTACGAGGCACTTGACGCACCTCGGGGCCGCCGAGCAGTTGGCTGCTGCGTGGCCATATAATTGGCACCTGTGGCATTGCCCAGGGGTGCCTCGCCGGTGTGGGGCCTCGACTTTGATATTGTCGAGGCTACAAACGGTTATGGGACCTTTGAAAATATCCCTAGCTGCCGGGACCGAGGTCAAAATGACAAGGGCCAACGGGTATTGTTTCCCAGTCCGGCTGTGCATTTTGTGCACTGCCTCGGCTGGGAAGCCTTGAGCGATTAGGTCGCTCAGAATGAGCTCGTTGGAGAGCTCGAAGGGGACTCCTCTGAGTACCGCGCGGACTTTGCGCTCCTCGGGGAGGGCGTATGTGTGGTAAGGGATTGTGTGTGTGGTTAGAAGCCTTGTGAGGCTCCTAAATGTGTCGATTGTGGGTGTGGTGATTTTAATGGCGTGACCAGTGTTCGACGCCTGTGTGTAATGTATGTTCTGAGCTTTGCAAAGGTCCGCGACCTTTGCCCATTGCGCCTTATCGCGCAGAAAGACGGGCGGCGGCGGCTTTGCCTTGATAGGTGCGGCGGTGCACCTAGTGTGTGGTTTTGTGGTGTGTGTAGTGAGGGGTTGTGTGGTTGGTTGGGCGACCGTGAGAGGGGTGAGAGGGCTGAGAGGGACAGAGAGAGAAGGCGCCGTTGGAGACGCGGTGTCTGCGCGGCGCTTGGAGCGCCGCTTCTTCTTGCTCACCACAGTGGTGAACACAGACTCGTCGGACGCCGACACAATGGTCGAGTCGGAGTCACACGTCGAGACCGGGCTCGAGGCGGGGCGCTTGCCCGCGCTCGAGGGCCCGGGGAGGCAGGGGGTGTCGGGGCGGGGGGGTTCGGGGGAGGGGCTGGCGGGAGAGTCGCGCATGGGGCGCGCTCTCGCGATGAGCTCCCTGATGGCGGCCTCATCCAGGGTGAGGCCGAGGGCGGAGAAGAGGGATAGTACCTGTTGTGTGATGTCCATGTTAAGTTTAGTGTAGTGTGTCGAGTTGGTGTGTATGTGATGTGTGTATGTGAGTGCCCTGACTGTGGCGTGAAGCCGCAGGTCCTAACACCCTATACGACAGCGGTGGACTCCCCTGCCCGCGGCAGGGGGTCGGTTGAGGCTGAAAGAGATGTGTTCCGATATTCCTAGTGAATATGGGAACAACCGTCACCCTTGGGAAGGCCCAAGTGCAAATGGGATCGGGTCTTCCGGTTTCCGAGCTCAGGAGAGCTCGAGACGTACCGGGGCTACGCCGACCAGTTTCGTTAACACCGCTAGGTATCCACTGGTCCAATCTTGTGTCTCACGAATGAGCGCAGGCGCGTCGAGTCGACTCGAAGCAGGCAGCTGTGCGGCGGGGCGCACGGAGCAAGGAGGCGGCGGTGCGACGGGGCGCACGGTCTGCGGTCGGAGCGAGAATGACGTTGTATTATACACAATGACATCCTTCTTATACCTAATTACAAAAGGCACGCGCCGCCAAGCCCCCCGCCCGGTAGCGTCGGAACCGCTATGTCCCTGCATTTGAAACTCTGTAATATCTTCGAAAATATTCATTTAAATTAAATGCTTTTAAGGGCTAAATTGATCTGTATTAAATACACAATGTATTTAAGGTAATTAATTGGTTAAGGATGAATGTTGTATTGCTGAAAATCGCTTCGTAAATAAGCTATTATTTCTCGTAAAAAGTATAGAATAAAAAATGGTTATTGTGGGTTATCCCTAAGAGATAAACATATACCATCGCGGACTTTTTTGTAGACCTTTTTAAGGTATACAATACTGTAGTACATTATTTTGATCTATCTCGTAGGATTCAGCCAGCGTTTGCAATGTAAGCTCATAAAAATTTTTATAACCTTACATTAAAAACTTCTAAAATTATCAGTGTTTCTCTACTATATTATGCATGTATTATACATATAAACCTTCCTCTTGAATCACTCTATCTATTAAAAAAAACCGCATCCAAATCCGTTGCGTAGTTTCAAAGATTTAAGCATACAAAGGGACATAGGGACAGAGAAAGCGACTTTGTTTTATGCTATGTAGTGATCACACCTCGTACGTACTTTGAGAATTGGTACCTTGGTGCCTATACAGATAACAGACAATTAGGAGAGGAATTGGAGTGCCCATCTGGGGAAGTAACCGCCACCTCACAGTAGATCATCATCAGCCTATTAATGTCACCACTGCTGGGGCACAGGCCTTCCCTATGGATCCCTGGTAGAATCCCTAACGGGGACCCCGCGGCTTTGCATTAAGCAGTGTAGAAGGTATTCGCAGGACTTTTTTTAGCGGATATTATGCTGTAAAGCGCCCGTAAGAGTTGCGGGATCTTCGATGGTCAGCCACTGGGGGGTCCGTAAGACTTGCGGGAGCCAGGTGTGAGGTCCGTTCGGCGGTGTGCCTCTTAAAGGCGCCGCCGTCTG
Source organism: Chilo suppressalis (assembly GCA_902850365.2). Lineage (NCBI taxonomy): Eukaryota > Metazoa > Arthropoda > Insecta > Lepidoptera > Crambidae > Chilo > Chilo suppressalis. Next base: position 15,982,890 of record OU963916.1, read on the forward strand.
TAAAAAGATTTTTTACCTGCGTTATAAAAAAAAGGCCCTCCTTATGGATGGAATAGGGAGATTGGGCCGTGACCCACCACGCGGGCCCAGTGCGGATTGGCGGGTGCTAACGACTGCAGATGCAGCCGGAACCAACGGCTTAACGTGCCTTCCGAAGCACGGGGGAACTCGAGATAGTAAATTTTTGGTCACCCATCCAATGATCGACCACTGCGAAAGTTGCTTAACTTCAACGATCGCAGCCGAACGCGCTAACCACTTGCGCCATCGAGCTCCTCTACACACAGTAGATCACAGTAAAATAACACTACCTTTTGGTGGTGTTGTGCTTTTGTGGCTCGACGAGGAGCTCGATGGCGCAGGTGGTTAGCGCGTTCGGCTGCGATCGTTGAAGTGAAGCAACTTTCGCAGTGGTCGGTCATTGGATGGGTGACCAAAAATTTACTATCTCGAGCTCCTCCGTGCTTCGGAAGGCACGTTAAGCCGTTGGTCCCGGTTGCATCTGCAGTCGTTAGCACCCGCCAAACCCGGGCCCGCGTGGTGGGGCATAGCCCAATTTCCCTAATCCATCCATAGGGAAGGCCTGTGCCCCAGCAGTGGGGACAATTATAGGCTGATGATGATGATGATAATGAAGCCCCTATAAGCTAGTGGCCGCCAACTTTCATTCTTAACATACCTTTTTTTTGTCACTCTATTAACATAAAAAATTGGTACCAAATATGTAAATATTTATGTATATACAATTTATATGCATAACCGGTGGTAGTTTACGGTAGTTAGGGTCAAATAAATAAACTCAAAATTACAAAAAAGAATTTGAAATAAAATACTTTATTAAGTAAATTAAATAATAAATTCATACATAGACAATAAAACTTAAAAATCGAACAATGAAATAACCAAATGCTCAATGAAAGTCTTTCGAAGGTAGCTCGACAAATTAAATAAAGTTTTATTCTGACGATGAAGCCTGTAAAGGCTACGAAACGTCAATAAATAAATAAAGTTTCGTGCATTAACCCGTAAAAACTAGTTTTATTTAATGAGTGATGTGCGTGAAAACCTAAGAAACAAATATTATATGCATGTTCACCAAGTTTAGTCTCAGAGCGAGTAGCTCGGCTCTTAGCACTAAGCGAGGCTTGACAGACTTCTGTTTTCTGCACAGGAAAGTTGTTTTTTTTTTTTAATTTTTGGTCATATATAACATAGCTATATATATATAATATTAACTGTTACTGTTTGTTGTTTACAGGTACGATCGGCTGTTACAAAGGTAAGGAGAATTTGTATTTATTTCTGTTGCATAAAGATATTTTTACGAAGAATAACTTGAACTAGTAATCGCCTATGGGTTGAACGTCGACATTTTTGGAGTGATAACTTCTAGTGGGCGGGTAAACCGCTTCGTTACGTAACGCGTTACGGCGCCGGTCTGTCCTTCGCCGCGAAAGGAGATAGACGCCACAGCCCGCTCAGGTACCAGAGGGGTGTCGTCAGACCCAACCCATTCCCTCACCCAACGATCCCCACTATCACCCACCAACTCCTTATTAACACCACCAATCCCCTTTTCACCCTCGAAACACCTTTATACCCTCCAATCCCCTTTTCAGCCGCGAATCCACTTTTCACACTCCAATCCTCTTTTCACCTACCAATCTGTGCGCTCCTAAAATACTTTAAGTTATCACTTCTGCCGTGCGTCCCGAGACGCATGCTTTTTTTTAAGTTTGAACGTAATCGAAGTTTTATCATGCTTTACCCATACCTGCGCGACGACGCGACGCTTTGGTACTAAAATGCAAAAAAAAACAAGCTTATATTCAAATGCGCTAAAAAGAAAAAAGAAAATTTCAACTAAATTAGTTAAAGATATCTGTTTCTAAATAGATTTTCAAATTTTAGAAGTCCGCCATATTGGATTGAGAGTGACGTCACATTTTTTTCGTGTTACTCTCAGCAAGCCCTTTAATTTGATACCCATATTGTAGGAATGCATTAAAAATGATTGGTCCGCCATTTTGGGTATGCCGCCATATTGGATTTAGAATGACGTCACACTGTTAATCATGCATTGTCATCCGAACTGAACGAGCATATCAAATTTCAGCTTAATCGGTTGAGAGCAAGTGCTTTAAAATTGAGTTGTAAGATTTGACCGTAACAAACATACATAGCAAGTTAAATAAAAGCTTGTAATAAAAGCTTGTAAAATAAATAAAAGCTTGTAAAAAAATAACCTATCGTCTATCGTCCATATATACACGCAGCTCGATAACTCATTACGATACAAATAAATTCAAATTTCGAACGCTGTTCTCTTCTTCGACGAATCTTAGCGCATTTTGTACCAAAGCTATGAAGCTTCGCGCATGCGTGGAATGCCATTATGCTGTATGAACAATAATTCATGCTACCTTGATGCCAAAAATCTCGATCGATCGAGGAGCTTAATGGCGCAATTGGTTAGCGCGTTCGGCTGCGATCGTTGAACTTAAGCTACTTTCGCAGTGGTCGGTCATTGGATGGGTGACGATTAAATATTACTATCTGGAGCTCCTCGGTGCTTCGGGAGGCACGTTAAGCCGTTGGTCCCGGCTGCGTCTGCAGTCGTTAGCACCCACAAATCCGCACTGGGCGCGCGTGGTGGGTTATGGCCCAATCTCCCTATTCCATCCATAGGGAAGACCTGTGCCCCAGCAGTGGGGACATTAATAGGCTGATGATGATGATGATGCCAAAAATAAGAAAAAAAGTTATCTTGCGAATTTTTCGTTGGCGATGCGGGCCAAGCGCCATCTGTGTGAAAATTTCACATTTCCTTCTCCGCTAAAGACGCGTTCTAAGTTTCTTGTTGCAGAATTTTTCGTGCATACATGTGGACATTAGGCCCGGAAACAGAGCCCATTAAATTAAGTCGCAGTGGGGTGTAAAAACAAGGCGAGTTGAACTGTCAAAATGACAAGTTGTTTGCTAACACACTAACGTGCTAGGGCTGTCTCCTACTGAAATAGAGTCACTTTTTTGAAGTGAAACTTCTTTACGCACGCTTGACTTGGGGGGTAAGCTGGCGAACGCGTTACGCGTTACGAAAAGTGTGTTCGGGCGAGGCGAACAAGAGTTGAGTGGGGGATATAAGCAAGAGAGAGCAGTACGCGCGCACGTTTTCTTTCTCTCTTTCTCTTATAGCTAGTAAATGAAATATGCAGGTAGATATACATACATGTATATATTTTACATACATATATATATACATATACATACATACAGATGGAGCTAAAGAAGTTTCACTCCAGTCGTGTGGTCATAAGCACACTCGTTTTTCAACTAGAGCCGAGGTCCGAGTCTCAGGCGCCCTCTAGTTGAGACGACCCCCGTGGGTAAATGCCATCCACCTGGATACCTCTAGAGGCATTCGCCAATTCTCGGCTTGAAGTCCCCTTATATATTTCTTGCCGGTTCTTCTCAGTACAAGGTCTCCCGCCGTAGATTTACGAACCGATGGCGTAGCGTTTGACTTTCACAAGAGCTTGTAACAGCCTAGACTGAATAAATGAGTTTGAATTTTGAATTTATGTCGCCGACCCCAAACCCGGTGACGCTGTAAAGGTCACCTGCGACCAACAGCAGACACACTCAAAAAAAGAGGTGTCGTCTGTCTGATGGTAAGCGGTAACTTATAATATAAGTTCTGTGTATTTGATGATAATTTAAATGAAACAGATGTTGAGTGAAACAAATCACACGTTTCAGAAGACGTTTCTAAATGTATTTTTTATAGTGTGTTTAATTTATAGGATAGACTTTTGTCATCCTTGCTTTTCTCTTGAGGATTAGTTCTCCTGGAACTGCGGCGCACGGCTTACCTCGCTTGTCAGCTCATAATAGTAATACTTTTTCCTTATGTGCTTATAGCTTGTGGTGTGGAAAGGCATCATAAAAATGGCCGACGCGAGAAGAAAGTGTCCGCCCGCCCACCTAACGATATGTCTGTTTGCAATAGGGGTGATGACGGGGTACAGTAAACGAAATTCTATTTAGTCCGTCAGTTAGATGATCAAAAAATAATGGACACGTATTTTTTCTTTGGGCAATCAACCAATAAATGACAAAGTTATAGCGCGTCAAAGTTTGGGAGTAGGGGCTCGTGACGTCACTTTTTAGTGAATTTTCACTTAAAAGTGTACCAAAACGTGACGTCATGCGACTTTTCAAATCAATATATCTCTGCAATGTTTATATTCTGTGAAAAAAGAAAAAATACGTGTCCAATACTTTTTATTCTACCTGACAAACGAAGAAAAAAAAATAGTCATCATCCCTATTATTTCACGCGTGCATTTTAGCAGATTGAATGATTTAAAATGACTAAAGTTTTATATTTCAAATATTTAGACTGACCAAGTGTGAGTAGGTCGCAATCAAATTAAATGTTAATTTTTTTAATCTGCTATTATTGAAGCGAAATATAACGTGAAGTGACGAAATTAGGATGTTATTGGAGTTTACTCCTTAAGAATCGATTTTCGTATATAAGGGTATGAGAAAAATGTGAGGAGTAAAATCTATCGATGAATGACCTCGTTACGTTTTTGGTGCGCATCCTATGTCGCGCAACTTTGACAGACAACGATGACGGATTGACGTTAATAAATTTTTTTAAATCTGAACTGAATTTAGATATTGTTTCTGATAGAGCAATCGGGACAAATGTGAATTTAAATAAAAAAAATACTTTTTTCAGATTATCTATTTTATTTATTATAAATATTCTGAAAATTATCACGCCTTGATGTAAATTTTTTTTAATACGCTTTTATTAGTTTTTGGTGTATCTCTACTTGTAACCGACTTACTCGGACTTGATTTTGTTTTGTATCTGTTCAAAGACAATCGTTTTCAGAGTGTAAACTCCGGTCGTGCGCCGGAGCTGACACACACAATTTTTTCTTAGAAAATAAGTTTTCTTTTTAGATTGACATTACGTTACTACATAGTTTCAAAAATTCGAGTTCGACAGATGCGGGATTAAAAAATCTAGATTTCAAACTGTACAGCATTTTATCTCTGCCTCCGTGGCCTATCGACTAACGTTTGTCCCGAAGTACAATTTTATTTTATTTATTTGGTATACACAACATATTACAATCAACAAAGTACTGACTTATTAATAATTGACGAATCGATCAAGATTGCGATACTTAACATGCATACACAAAAAAAAAACGACGGGTTGCACTCCGGGAGTATTTTGGGATGGATAGGGAATAATTTTGCACGAATTGCTTTAATTATCAGTATAAAAGTACTATCATGTATGTGGTAGCATACAATATTTATTTATTGCGCTATCGTACACAACCATGGCAATTTATATTACGTAAAAAAAAATATCTCTCAGAAAAATCAACTTACATGAATCACGTTTAAGCGCACTTAGCGACATCTATTGTTAAGAAATCAACTTACATGAATCACATTTAAGCGCACCTAGCGACATCTATTGTAAAAAATGCATTTTCTTCGCAATAAAGCTGCCACGTGGATGACCAAGATAGAAATTTATTATTATAATACGATAAAATAAATTATTACTATGTTTCGTCCAATATATTGAAAGTCAACAACCTTTCCAATTTTATTGTGTGTCGTGATGCGATCAGCCCACGTGTTTAACCTGACGCGAGTTTAACATTTTTTACCCATACAAAAAAAAGTGTACTACGCCGCTAAAGAATATTAGTATGCCATAAAATTCTTCGGGAGCACTATTTTTATCACAGAGTTCAAATCAGACTTCCTTTTTAATATCAAAAACTTTGCAGTACCTGCTTCCATCACATCCTATTTGTCCATCCCTGAATCTGATTTTTAATGTTCAAATACTCAAGCAAACATTCTAACAGCCTAGTTCAAGAAGTTTCATAAGTTTGGAAGGGACGTTTCAAAAAATAACTCAAGCTATTTACCGAAGTTCCTTCTACCTACCTCAACGCCTCCGAAATATTAGATAACTATGTTTTTGAACAAGCTACTTGGCAGCAAGGCTGCGGGTACTCACCACATCTGAGCCGGTGTTGCGTGCGGGTATTTACGACGAATACAACACGCACGATAAAGTTTGCGGTCGAGGTGTGGTTCCAGTGAGAGCGGCGTTGACCTTCTGTAGGTCAAGTTCACATTTATTTATTTATTAAAACATTTTTATTGACCTACGACGGGAAACCAAAACGCCAGCAACCTATTATACAAAATTATAACAAAGAAAAGCATGTCAAAATCAGTGGTAGATTCAATTACATTAATATAAATAAGTCACAAACAAGAAAAAAATTAAAACAATATACAAATAAACAAGGAAGAGCAAGTCAATTACAACAAATTAGTGTTAAAATGAAATACACAGATAATAATTAATCTCTTTACACTAAACCATAATTTAAATCACAATTAATTTAGATAAATCTAGAGTACAAATAGCCGCATTAGGCCATTTTACAGAATCTTTTCTATCGTCTATCCTTTTGTATCAAAAGTAATAATAATAAATATTTTCAAAATAAGCTGTTATGAGACACTAGGGTAGCGGATAGACTACATAAACTGATACATATGTAAGTGTATTTATATAGAAATACATATTAAGCATCCATGACTGGAGTACAAATGCTCGTATTCGTCACACAAACATCTGCCCCCACCGGGATTCGAACCCCGAAGTGCCAATAGAACCTTTTTTTATAAAAAAAGCGCAAAAAATAGCCCTATTCCACAGCTTCAAGTTTTCAGTACAGTCCAAATATGATGATAGGCATTACTCCACTGTCGTCAATCGTTAATGGAGTTAAGTTGTAAGGATAAGTGATGCGGTAGAAATAGGTGCAGCTTGATACATCCTTACTAATTATTGTGTTTCTGAATCTAATATTAAGAAATCTAATAGTTAATAAGAGTATTGTCAACTAAGCATTTACTGCAAGACGACGAGCGAACGACCCAATTGTCCTCCGTAGTCCCCTTAGTGTCGCCGCACAAGAGCCACACGCCACAACCACAAACGCCGCCACGAGAACTAGAAGCGGCTACTAAAGTGGCTGAAGCGCGCGACAGCGGCCGACTAAGGTAAGGGAGAAAGGGGTGGGGAATCGCGCGAGTGACGTGTGGCGGCGTTTTGTATCGGCGCATTAATTGGCCGGTGCGGGCCACAAGAAGCGAGCAACGAGGATTTGTAGCGTGTGGTGGCCACCGGCGTACCGTGTGTGGCGAGTCCATATAACATGTATGAAAACTACAAGAAATATGCCGGTGGCGGCGTTTTGTGGTTGTGGTCGGTGGCCCGTGTGCGGCGACGCTTAGTACGACGTATTTTTGTATCTAGGATAAAGTTGTATAAGGGTTGTGTAAAATCTTTCCGTATGGAATAATAAAGTTAAAAACGAAATAATTGCATTAAATCTGCTCGTATATTTCTAAAGAGAGTTATATTATCTAGAGAAATAATGATAAAAAATTGACAGAACTTTCAATAGACTTCTACTATCTGCGTAGAAATGTTAACATTATGTATTATACACACACTCACACAAAAAGACACACCCACGCACACCCCCACACACACATACACACGCGCGTACTTCATACGTACATACATGATAACCCTCCCTCTGGTGCAATCGTGCAAACAGCCATATTTAACCGCATACTATAAAAATATTGACTATGTACTTAAAAGTGATCAATGGGAGAGTAATTGAATTTATTTATACCTTATTAATAATGAAGTTTCCGCTGAAACCGCGACCGTACAAAGCCTACAGTAAGTTTCCAACTCGCCTCGTATAAAAGGCTTTCTTCAGAAATTTTCATATTACTTTAGCTTCAATAAGTGTAGTCGACGGTTCTCTGGGAGGGAGGTAATCCGGAAGATTTTATTAAAGGCCTACACAATGAGCTTTTATTATATTTCAAAAGACTGTTCCTATCTGATAATGTCCTTTTGAATATGCACATGTATACACTGTGAGTTTTAAGTTAAGTGAGAAACTTAGAAAATTTGTAAATAAAAATAGTGCGAACAGTTATACATAGTAAACACACAACAACCCCATACAAAAATATTTATTTATATCGTTTACAAAATATTTATAAACTGGGGCAAATTTGTAAATAACAATTTCTGTTATGGAATAATTAATCCGTTTCAAGTACGGTAGATCCTAAAAGTAGATTTATTTGAAACGATTTATGATCATTAAAATTTATAAGGTTTCAAAGTTTTACAATAAGTGAGTTAAAATTTATTTATTTATGGACCATCAACACAGCTATATTAATACAAACAAACTTACACATATGCTTAAGTATTAGGATATAATATAATTGTAATTAAAGATGGTCTCATCATGCGCTAAACACTAAACAGTTTTTTTTTTACATTTTCTACATACGGAATTTACTACACAACACAAATATTTGCCCAATCACAGAATAACCAAAACAGTCTATCATGCTCTATAATTATTTAAAAGGAGAGAACACTGCCAGATATGGTCGTAAGTTCAGAGAACCACTTACGTACCAGACCAATGGCGAATAATGATTGGCAAACTAATTTTATTAACAATAATATTACACATTTAAGTGTCTACTTTCTCAGTATTCTAAATATTTTATTTTTCAAAATTGGTATTTTATCAAACATTTTATTTTATTTAAACATCGAGACATTTTTCGAAATAAGAAACGAGGATGATTTTTTTTTTGCAGAAATTTAACCTAAATCTTTGTCTGAATTAGCTACTGAACTTTCTCAGGTAACTCAAAATTCACGGTGTATATTGAATTTATTTTTTGTCAAAGCAGCAATGTAAATTTTAAATATTAGTTTCATATCTCGATGTATTTAAGTTTAATAAATACAGTCTTGACAGACAATCATACGTACATCAAAGGATTAATCATAAGGTTCTACTGTTACTCTTTGGGTAAAAACCCTATTTAAATACAAAAACTACCCCCTAGCAATGTTTGTATTCCAACTGAATATGTAAAACGTATACCAGGGTAACATGAAAATATAATTATGTTAATTCTTTTATCCAATGCCAGATTATAATCAGCTGAGATCGGCACGAAGTTGGCATTATGTAAACTGTCGGTTTAAGTACATATACATATGCGTACATTTTTATATATTTAAAGCAAATCCTGAAACGAATGATGAATATTCATAAAGCAGATACCATATTCATATCAAGTCAAATGTGGGGTGGCTTATCTTAACATACCTATATTTGCCATCTGTGCTTTTCGGCCAACGGTATTAAATAGCTTTCGGCTAACAATCTTTGCAGCTGTAGTATGAGGGCAATTTATGGATATGTGAGAGTTATTTCATTTCGAGGAGCTCGATGGCGCAAGTGGATAGCGCGTTCGGCTGCGATCGTTGAAGTTAAAAAACATTCGCAGTGGTGGGTCAATGGATGGGTGACCAAAAATTTTCTGTCCCAAGTTCCTTGGTGCTTCAGAAGGCACGTTAAGCCGTTGTTCCCGGCTGCATCTGCAGTCGTTAGCACCCACCAATCCGCACTGGGCTCGCGTGGTGGGTCATGGCCCAATCTCCCTATTCCATCCATAGGGAAGGCCTGTGCCCCAGCAGTGGGGATATTAATAGGCTAATGATGAAAGTTATTTAAGAGAGGTAGGTCATAGCGGATTTTCCGGTCGAGTTGGAGCGCCTACTGGGGAGTAACCTCCATCTGACTAAAATAACTCTACTACCATTAGTTGGTGATTGCGAAGTCAGTTCTACTCATTTATATTTTTCGCCTTACCACGATCAACTGAACTAATAGTCCCGATCGAACGGTAGATATCGATCGACTGGTTGGCTATGGTGGCCACTTACAATCAGGGGTGCTTCCCTCCGAAATCACCAGCGCCAACGCGCCTATAGCTAGCATACTCGCACACTAGCTTAGCATTAGGCAGACACCGCACCCGTAGGATAAGAGTGCGAAGACCCGGTCTACTTGGGTTTTTTTCCCCGCCCCCCACGACAACGGATAACTAGAGCCGAGATCCGAGTCTCAGAGACATCCTCTAGTTGAGCCGACCCCCTCAGGTTCGAGTGGTCTAGAGGCTCCAGACGGAGAGGAGACTCCCTTCGTGGGGAGATGCCATCCGACTGGAATACCTCTAGAGGCACTCGCCAATTCTCGGCTAGAGGTCCCATTAGGATCTCGCCGTCTCCAAACCCGGTGACGCTGTAAATGTCATTTGCGACCAACAGCATGCACACTCAAATAAAAAAATAAAACTTGGCAATTTTTTAACATTAAAAAGTGTTAAGTGTGCGATGACTGTGGAAGTTCGGCAATCTGCGGAATGGCTGTTTATATAAATAGGTGACCAAAAAAATTTCATTTCGATCTCCTCCGTGTTTGAGTAATATGTAAAGCTCTTTTAGCCTGCATTCTGCTGCATAAAAAAATCAAAAAAATCAAAATTCAATATCGTTTATTCAGTCTAGGCTGTTACAAGCACTTGTGAATGTCGAAAAGCTACGCCATCGGTTCGCAAATCTACGGCGGGAGACCTTGTACTGAGAAGAACCGGCAAGAAACTCATAAGCAGTGGTTACCTGATTAAAATTGACTGATTTCAATATTTTTATTATGAGGTTTTAAATCCCTCTAATTTCAGTGATACTAAAGTTGTTTCTTATCTTTTGAAGACAATTCTTCTGAAGGTGTAAAGGGTTAGGTTGAAGACACAATGAACTTACAATGCAAAATAAATACATAAAGGAGGCTTGACACATGTCCCGTTTATATCGGGACGTCCCGTTTGTCCCGATTAGGTGTCCAGCGACCCTTCCCGCCACTCAGGTGGAAGCTGCGATGTCCCGATTTGGGATTTTAAAAATATCTTAAGAACAACCTTTTTTGTATAATGTTTTTCTCCCATGAATTATTCATGTTGAAGAGCTTTTGGAGGTAAAGTCGATTACGGGGGTTGTTTGTAGTATCTTTTTTTTTCTAAAATGATGGCAAATAGTTTAGGATGGATGGATGATGCAGTCATTTTTTTATGGCAAGGTAAGCAAATGACTCGACCCCACCTGATGTTAAGTGGTGATAGCTGGTACAGCAGTTATAAACTGCCACACCAACCATCCTCACCTTGCCGGCCTGCAGAAATGCTTCTTCACGCCTCTGCAAAGAATTCCACTTGCGAATAGTATGACAAAGATATGAGTCACCAAATTTCTTTGTTCGTGTAGAAATAGTGGCCACAGTCAGTTGGTGTCAACGTAGGCCAGCGCGCGTGGTCCTTTGAAGAAAAGGTGATGGAGGGATAAGGGAGAATAACTCCTCAGAACACTCGCCGTGGTAAAGTCGCGCCTTAATTTTGTTGTTTTTCAGTAATGTCATTGTAACACAATTGCAAATGCATATTTATAAATAAAATTATAGTAGAAATAATATTAATACACGAAAGAAAGAAATCGTACCCCTTTTCAAGCAAATTACAAGAGAGCATAGCGGATTTTCCACTAGGATTGAAGCTACCTTTGCCAAAATATCACTACCTTTTGGTGGTGTTGCATTTCTGTCGGTGAGCAAGCTTCCATGCAAGCTAGGGTTCCATGGGGTAGGGGATTGGTTCAGGGTAGGCAACGGCACGAGTAATATTTTTGGCATCACAAGCGTCCATAGGTTAAAGTGGCCACTTACAATCAGCAAAAGGGCTAAAGATAGTGTTATTATTATGTACTGTGATCTCCTATAAGGTGGAGGTTAGGTTAGGTTAGGTTAGGCCTTCTCCAGAATGGCGCTACTTTTTCTCTCGGTTTAAGTACATTAAATTATCGAAAAATCACAGCAGGACTGATCCAGTTATGACTATTTGAACGAGGAATAAGCTTGGGCTAGTTTAACCGTGTTTTGGTCATATAATTAAAATGCATTAAGTAATTCACTGAACAGAGATAAAATGTGGTGTAACTGATCCAGGTATAGTCTTTTTTTATTAGTAAGGGGTTAAAGTTTTCGCGTTTATGGGTAATCGCCAGCAGAATCTAGTCAATCAACAATTCCACTCCACTCCAGTGGTGACTTTTGTTCGGTGCGATTGGACAATTTTCACAATCGCTTGTAAAGTACGATTGGATCTATAAAATGGGAAGGCGCTTTAGGTACATATCGCAGAGTTCCTCACAAAAGGTGCTCCGATGTTTGCGTTCTGATTAAAAGTGAAACGTTTCCTTTGAAGAGGAATTGCCGTGTCTGCCATTGGACTTTTTAATTCTGTTCAATGTTCAATGGGAACATCTTCGAATTTGCAGTTGTCAGGGTTCTGAACCGTGAAGAGTGACAATAGAATCGTTTTACTAAGATTTCGTTGTCCATTCGTTTGATGGCAGGATGTATCTGAACCTTAATAGAAAATTTAATGAATTTTCACAGAATGATATGTAATAGTTATATAAGTTATTTACGGGATTGTTACCATGTACCTTGTTTTTCGCTAGCTTTCAGAGATCAGTTACTCCGTGATCATGGCGCTTGCAACAGTGCCGAAATATCGGTAACTCGCGATAAACAAGGTACATGGTAACAATCCCGTAAATAATGTTAGTGACCATGAAAATTTAAAACAATATAAAATAATATGTATTTCTGATGCCGCTGGAAAAACTTAATATAATCAAACATTTGTGTCGCCGCACACTAGCCACCGACCAAAACCACAAAATGCCGCCACCGTCATATTTCTTGTAGTTTTCATACATTTTATATGGACTCGCTACACACGGTACGCCGGTGGCCGCCACACGCTACAAATCGTCGTTGCTCGCTTCTTGTGGCCCGCACCGGCCACTTAATGCGCCGATACAAAACGCCGCCACACGTCACTCGCGCGATTCCCCACCCCTCTCTCCCTTACCTTAGTCGGCTGCTGTCGCGAGCTTCAGTCACTTTAGTAGACGATACTAGCTTCTCGTGGCGCCGTTTGTGGCTGTGGCGTGTGGCCCGTGTGCGGCGACACTTAATGGTTCTACTACAAAATGTTATAAATACCTAGTTATTTTTTATACGAGGTACAAAAAATCCCCCCCCCCCCCCCCCTATCTAATGTTAAGTGGAGTTCAGTCGCGAAGATAGATGATGCGGCAGAAGGTGTGCCGCTCCAGAAATACTGACATTGCCGGTCTGAGCCCAATCCCCTTCGCCGAAGAGCCCTGGGACCAGCAAATACACAACACCACCCAAGGGTGGATTCAGCTTTGGCGCCAGGGGGGGTCATATAGTCGTGGTATATTAAATATTGAAAGTTCTTAAATAAAATCCCCCTGGGTTTGGTCCATCTGTACCCAGCTCAGGGGGGGGGGGGTCATAACCCCCATGACCCCCCCCTGGATCTGCCCTTGACACCACCAAAAGGAAGTGTGGAGATTGCTTCCCGATTCCCAATCAAAAACCATGTTTAGGCAAAATTTGCATGATAATAAGTTTCCATCGATATTTCTTGTTTAGTTTAATTTGTGTTATACATCCATCGATCGCGTTTTAATTAAAACTCGTCACGCGAAATTAATTAATTAATTACACCGTATTTCTGGATATAGACAAGATTAGTTTGGAAGTTGACGGCTCTGATGTCGGAGCCGCGACGAGATACGCTCCGAGTCTGTAATTAAGAGTACCAAGATCACAGCTCCCGAATTTATTGGATACTATTAAACGGGATCGTACTATGTGTTTGGGAAACTGGAACAAATATTGTATGTACCACATCGTTTTAAACATATTATGTTCTTGACATTTTTTTAAAAAGAGATAAAATAGGCGTGAAGCAAGCAAAAAACGGGATATACCTTCCTATAGACAGTTTTCCTAGCGCCGGCGAGAATGATACTAACAATCGGCTATTTTCTCGCTCAAGAAACGAGATATATTTTAAAAGTTGATCCCTGACTGTTTACACGGCCGGCGAGAACTTGCTCCACTAGTTTGAGGCTGAGCGACAAAAGCTATGAAAGATTACTGAGAGTGTATTTTCAGCGATGTTCCTTTGGCCGTCAGAATGCAAACGCGTGCATTTCTGCTCTGAACTGCCTCCACGAGCGAGTGACGCAAGTAATCGCCCGTCATCGCTTAAAATCCATAAAACTATTGGAACTACCCGATCGACAACTCGTTTCTAGTTTCTAGCTCGACACGCTTCTCGTTCATCGTCGGCGATGGGGCAAGTGCCAAGCTTAAATAAGTTAACAAACTTAGTGAGTATTCCTAAAAATATTGTAATAGAAGTGCTATTATAAGCAATTTAGCTTTCGTGATATCATGAAAAATTTAGAGAAAAACAAAGACTTAGAATACCACCATTCCCGTGCAAATAGTAAAATTCTACCAACAGAGAGCAAAATTCGTTTATAATTAGGTTGTTCTTTAGATGATGTCATTTCTACTGATTGGCCATTTATGTAAGAAATTGAAGAAAAGCATTTGATCAAATCTGTCAGCGGCACAGTGAAAGTGACATGAAACAATTGTTATTAATTTTTATTATTCCCAGAAGAAATCTTTTGATTTGACATTCCTTGGTATTAATCCCAATTGATTGGAATATGTCCGGGAGGAATGCATGGGGAGTTAATAAAATGTTAAATATTCCCAGTGGGGAACTTATTATTATTGCCAAATTATTGCTAATTGTTTTACAAGAAATTCAACTTGGCCACGGTATCAGGCCGGACTCGAACTAGCGTCTTTCGCAATACGGGTGGAAGCATTACCGTAGTCGAGTGGTTTTCTTCTAGCATAAGTTTTCTTTAGTAAATAAATTAATAATATTAGGTCGGGTGGAAGGTGCAGGGGTTTTAGTTGCTGACATAGTTAAACAAGTATGCAATCTGAAGTGGTAGCTGGTCATTTATGCCGTGGAATGGATAGCCGCTGGACAGACGAGTCCTGGAGTTGTTGACCGCGAATCGGCAAACGTAGTGTCCTGCGACTAGATGGAGTGATGATATTCGAAAAGCAGCGGGCAATGACTGGACGAGGAGAACTGAAGACCGGTTGTTGTTGATGATGATGATTATCATGAAATAAAAACCAAATAGTTCAATGCTTCACCAAAAATACAATTAAAAAGTATAGCTACATTTTAACCGTTGTTTTGAAACAGCAATTATTATAGAGATTCGTACATTTTCAAATTACATTTTCAACTTTTGTATTAAACCAGATATCGTACGAAAGTTTGTTTGAAGTTAAGTAGGTAAAATTATCTTTAATGCCTTAGTTTTTTTTTAACTGTCGTATATTATTTTTTCCTTGTGCCACACTCGTCACCATTTGTATCGATAAAATCTACAATCAAATCGGAAGGTAAATTATTGCTTTCTAACAGCCTCTGGTCACTCTGGGTAATGGACATTTACCACTATTTATGCATGGGCACTTTGCGTATTCAATTTAGTAAGAATAATAAACGTGTTGAAAGTGATTTTAGTTTTAGGGTTGTATTTCGGTTGTGTTGCTAGTATTAACGGGGTGTAGCCACGACCCAGTGTTGCCATATCGTACCACTTTTCCGCGTTTTGTAACCTACGCGGTTCCTCTTTTCGAATCGACTAGAACAACCTCTCTATACCCGCATTCTCGGCAGGCATTTTGGGGACCTTGGTCAGGTTAGAGTGCAGGTCGGGTGAACAGTGCAGAAGTATTGTCCGGGGTTTTAGTGGGTAGGGCCCTCATATCGTAGAATCATTACATCGACCCCTTGAGCTGGGTGAAATGAGCTGGGAAGAGTTCCCAGATATCCTTGTTGTAAGCAACTTAAGGACAAGCTTGAACTTTCGGAGTGGTCGGTCATTGAATGGGCAACTAAAAAATTACTATCTCGATCTCCTTCGTGCTGCGGAAGGCACTTTAAGCCGTTGGTCCCGGCTGCATTTGCAGTCATTAGCACCCACGGCTCAATCGCCCTATTCCATCCATACGGAACATTAATAGACTGATGATGATGATGATACAGTAACTCCTGGTGACGAGTCCTGTTACTCGGCTCTATTTCTTGGTTTCACCGTCACTACAGCAACCAATAACAATAAGTACGTAATATAAGTAAAAGAGTCTTCCGTACATGAAAAGTTGTCATGGCGATCTGCGAGTGTCTCTGCAATATGATTGAACCTTGTACCGTAGGTATGGAGCGAATGAAATCTTCGTCCATTGATTTATTTTTGCATGGATGGAGCTTTTAGTGTGTTACTCTGACAAGTATTTTGTAAGTTTTAAGGGTAGAAAAACCGCGAGGACACATCGCACGTCACAGACAATAGGGTATTAAGTCGGCAAAACCATTTATTTTTTTATTTGCGTTTCGAAAACTACATTTTTTTTCTGTATAAACTGGTAAGATAATTGTATTTTAATTCGGAATAGTTTTTGAATTATACCAATACATGTCGTCAATTTCTAGGCAAAATTTATGATTGTGAGTATTCTAATAGCATTAACACACGCTCGAATTTGGTCTGGCAGACCAAATCCGCCTATTAAATCCGTTCTCGCTACAGACGACCGAACCGGACAGATGCTTCACGTACGCCTTCAAGTGCACACGGTGGTCATCATATCGTTGGACACGAAAATTATGGTGGTAGCAGCTACATTAGCAGCAACATTTCAGCCACCACGTAAAAAGCGGAAAAAAGAAGAGAATGGGCGAAACAGTATTTAAGAGAACGTGACGAATTTGGTCACATAAATTTGATAAGAATTTTAGATGAAGATGATTTTAAAATATATCTGCAAATGAACCGCGAAACCTTTGAAAATTTATTAAATTTCCTTCATAATGTAAAATGAGCGCACGCGGCCGTCCTTCTTGGCGTTCCGAACACGACTAGACGTAGTTTGTTCGTCCCAACCGTCCACACGTCCAGATTCAGTACGGAGCAAACCATATCCCATGTGCAAACTAGCGAACCGAGGCGGACTCAATTAATAATAATTATGTTCGTAGGACTACTCTACAGACGGTTAGATTTGGTTCGGATGCGAACCAAATTCGTGGTCTGTTCGAACCAAATTCGAGCGTGTGTTGCAGCTTTAAACAGTATTAAGTTAAGTTAATACCCTATTGCCCGTTCGGATTAATACAAGTCTGGCCTGTTCAATTTTATTTCATATGTTATTTCCAGCGAAATAATTTTAAAATGATACTAGTTGTAATTTTAACATGAGCCATTTGAACTGCTTATAGGGTATTCTCTTTACCCAGTCACATAAAATATACTTTTAAAATAAAAACTATTATTGATACACTTACTAAACTTACTCAACACATAGAAGGATTATGTACGTTTAAATCAAGGTATCACTTTAAACATTTGAACAAGTAGTTCCGCTTCTATGATTTTTTATAAGTTCGTACATACATTTTGTTTACCAAATTTTTTGTGATTTTATTAATTTTACGTTTAATTCCCCGATCTCCTTCAATAATTTAATAATTTTATTCCATTTTCTATTTAACCTAAAGTACAAAATCAATTAAGAGATTCTTTGGCATTTTCAATTTACATGATCATGTTGTTTAGGTACTCTGTTGCCCGAGCTGTTTTCATTTGATACATAGTCATTTATTAGGTTTCCCTTGTTCAACTCACTATAGTTAACGTGTATAAGAAACAAAGCAAGCGTTTATACAAAACAACTCATTATGAAAAACAACGGACTATAATAACAGGTCGAGTTGTTTCTTGAAGGTTCTTTTCAGCACAAGGTCTCCTGCCGTAGATTTACAAAATGACTTACGAATTTCTCGTGTGCACAGGATAAATAACTGAACTGAAACTTTTATAATATCTTATGAATTTGAAACATAATATACACACAAAAGTCGTCGACTTACTCTGTGTGTCCACTTCCGCGACACTTAGTTGCAGATGTAGTGGCCAACCGTACGAGGATTCTCGTACAAATACGAGATTTCTGGTCTTCCGTACGAGCTACGAGAACAGTACAGATCTCGTACACTTATGTACGAGATTTTGTCAGATAAATTTTAAACAAGATTTTTCATTCAAGGCAACTTGTTGGAGCATAAACTGTAAGTATCGAAACCAGTCTCTGTTTGTTATAATTATTTTAATAATAATAATAATAAATATTTCCGACACTCACACCAATTAGCCTAGCCCCAAAGTAAGCACTATAAGGCTTGTGTTATGGGATGCCAGGGTAACGGATAGAATACATATACTGTACATATATAAGTATATTTATATAAATACATATTGAACATCCATGACTGGAGTACAAATGCTCGTATTCATCATACAAACATCTGCCCCCACCGGGATTCGAACCCGGGACCTCTCGAGTCGGCGACAGCCATGAAACCCGGCGTACAAACCACTCGGCCACGGAGGTCGTCAAAATTATTTTATGATTTTTTTAACTGCAGCAAAAACATTCTACGGTTGGCAACCCTGGTAGTGGCGATGTTGCTCAGTGTCTGTGGCGCACATACAAATGTCGTGAATTTTGCCACGAATTAGTCTAAGAGGGATAGTCAAACGGAAGAACTTTATCTGAGTAGGTATTAGGTCTAAGTGTCGCCGCACAAGGGCCACACGCCACGGCTACAAACGCCGCCACGAGAAGCTAGAAAGCGGCTACTAAAGTGGCTGAAGTGCGCAACAGCGGCCGACTAAGGTAAGGGAGAGAGGGGTGGGGAATCGCACGAGTGACGTGTGACGGCGTTTTGTATCGGCGCATTAAGTGGCCGGTGCGGGCCACAAGAAGCGAGCAACGATGATTTGTAGCGTGTGGCGGTCACCGGCGTACCGTGTGTAGCGAGTCCATATAAAATGTATGAAAACTACAAGAAATATGCTGGTGGCGGCGTTTTGTGGTTGTGGTCGGTGGCCCGTGTGCGACGACACTTAAAGATTTGCTTTATTTTAGGATTACAAACAGTTATACTTTCTTTAGATTCTTTATTCGTGTAAGACGATACAATCGCTTCTTAGTTCTCTTTACAATAGTATATCGGGCGGATTCGGATACAACTACATCACAGATAATATAGACAGACATAGAGAAGAAACTATACGTTCCGTTACTCAACATTAGAACGGGTTGTATCCTTTAATTTTATTTGAATCTTCCCGTAATTAAATTCGCACAAACTCGAAGGCCTACAAAGGAAATCGTTGGTCCGTGACTTCGTTTATTTACTTCATCGAAGATTTTCGGTTTCATTTTGTATCATTATGGCATCGAGGAAAGATGACAAATGCCGGAGGAGGCGTAGCCATCCCTCAAAACCCTTCGGAGGGTTTGTGATGTCTATTTGTTTTCCCAGAAATTCATGGTTCGAGGGGGACGGAAAAGGGCCCCCGACCAAATTATTGTAAGTGCCTGACTAATTGGCGTTGTGTTTTTGTTTTATTAATGCTTAAGATTGTGCCGTTTTAATTATTTTCGCGCAGATTGGTCGGGAGTTTCCGGTTTTTTATTTGTTTGGAGTGCTCGTTGCGAAGGAACTGCCGGCGATTGACCGTCTTAATAACTTTGAAGATGAATTTTCAAGGAAGTCTCGATGTTTAAGTAAGACATTTTGTTTTATACTTTTGTGTGTACATTTTTAATGATGTTTCGACTGAGTTGACGGAGCTCTGAAAGAGTTGATAGGCTTGTTGAAAATATATCGATGTATCGATATATCGATATTTTTTGTTCGATATATCGATATTTTTTGCCGATATATTTTGATTCGATATATCGATACATCGATACAAAATAACCAATATCGAAATTCGTATCAAAAACGATATTTTTTTAATTAGTAGCGGCATATCACGATCTAACTAAATTCGTATCTGGAAAAATCGTAACTGGATCTCAGATGAATGATATTCAACATATTTATGATCTGTGCTGTATTTAGTATTGTCTATGTCATCATTGGAAAATAGGGTCTATTTTTAGGGAGATAATTTTCGTTCCATTATTATTCCGCGTGTCATATTTCGTGAGCAACTGTACGATATTTTTGGGAAAATTGGTCCGATATATCGATATATCGATGTTTTTTTCGCGATATATCGAAGCCGATATTGATATTTTTTAAAATATCGATGTATCGATATATCGATATTTTTTTCAACTTTCGACATCCCTAAGAGTTGAAACACAGTGAGATTGTGTTTTATTCAAAGGGTTTTGTTTAATTTTAAACACACTTTAACTATGGTAAGTCAGACCACAGGCCCAATTTTTGTGGACTCCGCAATTGAAAAATATGGGTAATGGTTACGGAAATTAACCTGTTTCTGAGCTTTTTTGTTTTAACATATAGGTACTTATTAGGAAATGGTCATATAGTTGAATAAATATAAAAAGAAAATAATAAAGCAGACGTCATTGTTCTGAGGCTTTATAAAATATTCCATGTTTAAATTAGCACCTTGTTTAGAAGAAATATGAATGACACATTAGTTTAACACAAATTCCGTTTGCAAGAAGTGCTATAACAGGGATGATGACTATTTGTTTTTTCTTCGTTTATCCGGTAGATTATCAAAAAGTATTGGACACGTATTTTTTCTTTTTTCACATAATATAAACATTGCAGAGATATATTGATTTAAGTCGCATGACGTCACGTTTTGGTACAATTTTCACTTAAAAGTGACGTCACGAGCCCATACTCCCAAATAAGTTTGTCATTTTTTGGTTGATTACCCAAAGAAAAAATACGTGTCCATTATTTTTTGATCATCTAACTGACGGACTAAAAAGAACTTCGCTTACTGTACCCCGTCATCACCCCTATTACCTACACAATTCTTAATTTCGCCAAATTTCTTCATTTGATTTGAGATTACTCGTATATCTAAATTAAGCACGCAGCAATGAATGACTGCTCAAAGGCCCAAACTCCAATATTGATAGGTTTGCAATCGTATCGTTAACGTCAGATTTTGTATGGAAGGGGCCAGTTTGTTCTTACGTCCGATAGGGGGGGGGGGGAGGGGGGTGGCTGAGATGTTTTCATAGAAACTGTGATGATGCGATACGTTTACGGAACTGTCAAAATTCGTCTTCGGCCACAGGGCCGACACGTACAGAAGTCCTTGTTGTGATTGTGACGTCACAGAGCTCTAGCGCTCGGGCGCAAGCGTGCGTCGAGACGCTATAAACCGGCTGGAGTGAACCACGATCGAGCTCTGTGACGTCACACGTTTCGGCCGCTGGTGAATATTGGCTACCATAAAATTAGTTATAAAATCGCAACGAATGAACCGATTTCGATGATTTAAAAAGTATATTATTTATTAAAGCTTATTAGATCATTATACCGATTTTGTAATGAACCTCATTAAAATGCACAATTAAGTTATTTTGGACAAAAAAAAAACAAGGGAAATTATATCCAAAATATGAAAAAATATATAATGAAAACCAGTGAAAAACATAGGTGAAAAAAAAGATGTAAGCAAGTGTAATAGGTATAAGTATGATTGTGCTGTACAATTTCAAGCCTTAGTGTCGCCGCACACGGGCCACCGACCACAACCACAAAACGCCGCCATCGACATATTTCTTGTAGTTTTCATACATTATGGACTCGCCACACACGGTACGCCAGTGGCCTCCACACGCTACAAATCGTCGTTGCTCGCTTCTTGTGGCCCGCACCGGCCACTTAATGCGCCGATACAAAACGCCGCCACACGTCACTCGCGCGATTCCCTACCCCTCTCTCCCTTACCTCAGTCGGCCGCTGTCGCGCGCTTCAGCCCCTTTAGTAGCCGCTTCTAACTTCTCGTGGCTGCGTTTGTGGCTGTGGCGTGTAGCCCCTGTGTGGCGACACTTAATGTCCATCTATCTTGTGTGTGTCAGCGTCGGAACGCACGACCGGAGTTTACACTCTAAAAACGATTGTCTTTGAACAGACACAAAACAAAATCAAGTCCGAAGAAGTCGGTTACAAGTAGAGGTACCTCAGGAATCGTCCCATGGTTTCGACTATCGTAGGTTCCATGCCACACATTTTATCATCTAACATCAGCGATATTCATCATATATTTTATTATGTACAACACACAATTTCAAAAATATCACACACTAGTCGTCATCATTTTGTAAATATGTATTATAATTCCATCTGTACTGAAAATCATTATTCCAGAGTGTTGGACACTTACCGGCATTTCTCTATATTCTGTTATTTATTGGTTTTCATTAATTTTGCTCCGATTTTATCTATTTTTAGTTTATTTATTTTATTGACATTTGTGACAACTTAATGTTTTTTATCCGTTGCCATGGCTAAAAGTGTAAGGTGCGCAGATGAGGTTGCGCACAAAAACGTAACGAGGTCATTAATGTCATTCATCGATAGATTTTACTCCTCACATTTTTCTCATACCGGGCCCCTTATATATGCAAATCGATTCTTAAGGAGTAAACTCCAACAAAAGCGTACAGAAGAGTTTTACCCAAAAAATAAAACACCTACCAATTCACACTGAGATAGTGGCTTTCGAATCTATCTTTTATGGAAACCCAGCATGCGTACCACAACACGACCAACAATTTCATCAAATTAACGTCACACACCGTAAACTTTTTAAGATACGTCAATAGACAAATAATTCACTAGATGTTCCTTTCCTGTTCAACCATCCGTGAAAGCCATCAGCGAAAGGAATTAAAGCCGTATCATTTACAACAGGTAGGTGGATCGGTGCTATCCCCCACTCCCTAATTACCGGGAGCGAGAAGCAGGGCAACTGACAGTTTGGGAGCACAATAAAGACGACTCACGTAAGACCGCGCCGGGTCTGAGTCGAGCTTCGGCCGTGGCACGGTCTACTTATATCTATATATATATATAAAACTCAAAGGTGACTGACTGACATAGTGATCTATCAACGCACAGCCCAATCCACTGGACGGATCGGGCTGAAATTTGGCATGCAGGTAGATGTTATGACGTAGGCATCCGCTTAGAAAGGATTCTGATCAATTCTACCCCGAAGCGAAGCGAGGGCGGGCCACTAGTTACATATATATTGACGACCCCTGCGGCCAAGTTGTATTACGCCAGCTTTCAAAGTGTCGCCTACCTACTACATTTGTACCTAAGTCATGGACGCTTTTATGTATTTGTACATAAAATGTACTTATATAACCGCCATATAGGAGTTCGATGCAACTTTCGCAGTGGTCGGTCATTGGATGGGTGACCAAAAATTTACTATCTCGAGCTCCTCCGTGCTTCGGAAGGCACGTTAAGCCGTTGGTCCCGGCTGCTTCTGCAGTCGTTAGCACCCACCAATCCGCACTGGGCCCGCGTGGTGGGTCATGGCCCAATCTCCCTATTCCATCCACAGGGAAGGCCTGTGCCCCAGCAGTGGGGACATTAATAGGCTGATGATGATGATGATGACTTGAAATAAATATGTTTTCGCCCGGATTCGACTCGGCCCGTTAACCTATCGGTAATCACCGGCCCGGCAACCGTATCACGGCCGAAGCCCGGCCCCGACCCGTCACGGCGTAACGAAGTCATCGTTTAATTACCGAGAGCAAGGAGCAGGGAAACTGACAGTTCGGGAGCACAATAAGGATTCCTTGAGGAGTCCTAAATAATGGGCAGTACAAACAGCAAAAACCGTTTGCAGCGGAACTTGTAGCCTCGTTACGCAGGAGGTAGGGTGACAATAAGACAAGAAGGAAACGATATTTTGTAATACGAGGAGTTATTCTCTCTTATCCCAACCTCTCCTTTCCTTCAGAGGACCACGCGCGCTGGCCTACGTTGTCGCCGTCTAACTGTGGCAACAATTCCAACACGTACAAAGAAATTTGGTGACTCTTTTCTGTGTCGCACTATCCGTAAATGGAATGCTCTGCCCGCTCACGTGTTCCCTCCTTCTTTCAACCTGGGATCCTTTAAAAGAGGCATGAAGAAGCAACATGCAGGCCGGCAGGGTGAGGATGGCTGGTGTGGCAGGTAGAACTGCTGTATCAGCTATCTTCGCGTCTGGACTTCACCTTCACTTAACATCAGGTGGGGTGGAGTCATTTGTCGACCATTCTATAAATATAGATAATAAATATATATAATAATGTATTTTTTGACGGTTAACTTAGATAGATAGATAATGCGTTTATTTTCTTTTTCAACATACATGTACATTTTAGAGTAATACAATGAAAAAAATAAAAGATACAAGAAATCAGCTATGAAATACCCATATGTGTGCTGCAGAAAGCAAAAGGCCAAGACTTAGCTAAAGATTTGAAGATGAACTTATGAAGATGTTGTAGGTAGATACATTATAGCAACGCTTGCAATGTGACTTTTAACAAGCGCTGATAGTTTTACGGATTTAAAGAAAAAGAAGGACTAATACACGTTGTCTAATACAAAGAAATGGGTATAGAAATTAAAAAAACTTGTATGAAGTGAGAGCGGTTTGGTGGGTGCTAACGAAATTAGACGCAGCCGGGATCAATGGCTTAACGTGCCTTCCGAAGCACGGAGAAGCTCAAGGTAATAAGTTTTATGGCCACCCATCCAATAAGCTAACACTGCGAAAGTTAAAAGAGAAAAACTGTCACGGTCGCAAGCCGAATCCTCTAACCACTTGCTCCATCGAGCTCCTCGTCGAGGTTGTTAGGTAGAATTATGGCAACACTGACCCTTCCGTTTTCCAGCTAGAACAGCGTCCACATGTGTCTCGTAGTCCTAATTATATTTAAAGTAAAATGTAATAAAACAGCTGCTAAAAGTGAAGTATATTTTTATTAATCAAACCTCTGAGCCTAACAGAGGTAACATTAATATGCTGATAATGATGCGTACCACATAAGTTTGTTACCTGTCCCACATTATCCATTATCATTGTCACCCTATTCTGGAAGTAGCGTAAACATGGCAGTTACGCGCCAACCGTTTTGTTTGTTATTTTTTCTTACAGAATTATCATGGCCGAGTTACAAACGGGTATATTCTTTTTATTTGTAACGAAATAGCTTTTTATTTGTTGCTAAAGTCGTAACATAGTTGTTGTTTGTGATAATTACATGACAATAATTAAGTACATAAATGTTTTATTGCTTTCAAAAAAGATCTAGGTTAATGCTTGGATGAATCGGGTGCTATCTTGTAAATTTTTAGATGGTAAGTGGTGACTGCTGCCCATGAACAATTTTAAATCAAACTTCAGAGTTAATTTGTATATCTGGCTGAAGCCGTAATAGAGGCAAGTCTTGGCTTTTTGTTTGAAATGGAGTACCTGTCTGGGGAAGTAATCCCCACCTTAGAAAGTAACCTACCTTTTGGTGGTATTATGATTCTGTCAGTAAGTAAGATTTACACATCGACTTGGAGCAGAAAACGTGTAGTCACATCAGCTAATTGTAATAGGGTATTTGACAGTATTAAAAATAAAGTGCCAATTGTTAGCATCTGTGTTTAGAATGAATATTGGCAGGGGTTTTTTCTATTTTTACATAAAAAAATATTCATAATTTTACTAAAAATCCACAAAAAAGATAGTTTTCTTATCTATTGTCACGTGACCCAAAACGCTTGGGATTGGCGGAGCCTAAAATGACGTCACACGGAAGTAAACTTCCGGTTAAATTGACATTACATTGTATCGTTTGACGTTTTAATAATAGTCGTGTGACGTCACACACTAGTAACACACCATATTGTCAAGAAAAACGTTTTCGCGGAAACTTGAAAACGGAGTTTTTGATTTGGTTATTTTTACTGAAATACACAACAGAATGATGAATATCCACTTTTTACGGACTCCATAAACATTAGTCAACGTGAGATCGTTTTCTAAAACTTGTCAAATACTATAATTACAGGGCGGGTAATGTTTTTTTTTAATGATTTCGTCCCACCCGATGTATCAGATAGTGGAGTCCAGACTTAAAGATAGCTGGTACAGCAGTTTTGCCTGCCACACCAACCATTAGCACATTGCCAATTTGCAATGTGCCTCTTCATATAAGCCAAAAGAATGTGTGAAACCAAGGGAAAGTGTATGAATGTCCCATACATCCAGGTTAGATAACTTAAAAACGGTTGATTTACAATGACTCTCTCAAATACTCAACAAAGCGCCATCTACATTGAGCCGAGTAAAAAAATTCTAAATATTCAATATCGTTTATTCAGTCTAGGCTGTTACAAGCACTTGTGAATGTCGAAAAGCTACGCCATCGGTTCGCAAATCTACGGCGGGAGACCTTGTACTGAGAAGAACCGGCAAGAAACTCAGCAAGGGCTGCTTTTTTCCAGACGGCTTCTTAGAAGACGGAGGCACTAGGTGACGAAAGGCGAATAACTTTAGAAATCTGGTTTTCACTGTCGCTGTCAACGTAGATCAGCAGGTTTCTTTGGCAACGGACGCAAATCGAGGATGCAGAAGATATGTGCTTCTTCTAATGGTACATTCATTACACACAGTTTAATTTGACGACCTCCGTAGCCGAGTTATATGTACGCCAGGTTTCATGGTGTCGGCAACTTGAGAGGTCCCGGGTTCGAATTCCGGTGGGGCAGATGTTTGTGTGATGAATTTGCACTCCAGTCATGGAAATTTATGTAATATGTATTTTCTGTATAAATATACTTATATAAGCCCATTCGCCGCAATCTTTGTGGTGTCGCCCTGACCGGACTGAACCATCTGCTGCGTCCTGCAATACCGACGACGCCGCTGTACGTGTCCCGACTGCATTACTCTACGAAGGAAGATCGTAGATTACCTGCGGATTAAGACCAAATTCTCCCTCAGAGTCGCACGGTTGGAGTCCCGTCACAATGTGAATTTTAATTCCTTTGTGGTGCGGGTGCCAACCGAACATCTAGCGACGTTCATGAAGGAAAAATTTTGGCCGAAAGGTGTTGTGTTTCGGCGATTCCGAGGCCGGCTACCTGCCACCACTCCGCGTCACACGTCGCCGTCTATACGTGTTAATTAGGTTTCTACTAACATAGTTATTATTATTTTTTATTTACTAACATTTAATGTATTACCTATATATCTGTATTTATGTTAGACTATAAGGTATTTCTATCGATGGGCCTACGTTGCCTGATTATAAACAAATAAAAAAAAAACAGTCATTTGCAACATTTCCTAGGGTATTGGTATTGGTTTTGGTTTTGGTTTTGGTGTCGGTTTTATTTTAAGGTGCCAAATGTTCTAGTTAATTCCATAATACCGATGAAACGTGATCGGTACTAATAATAACATTCGCGTAGGTGAGGTAAAGGGCGAAAGCCAATCCTTATAATATATTATGGCACGAGAAATTCAGATATTACCTACACAAACAGAAGTCCTATCAGAAATAAATCGGTGTTTTCACTCTGTGTAATGAGATTTTGTTCCAAGATTCCTCTTTTTGGGTGTTGTACCCCTTGAATGAAATACTTTTCTTAATAAGTCAGCCCCCAATTACGGTAGTGAACAGAAGGCAAAAAAAAAATGTATAAAGTGACGTTCTCAAGATCTCAATCTTGTAAATTACCGAAGGCTACGTCTTAAACGCTCCTTTACAAAAAAATACGATGTTCGGGCGTCGGGAAACATTCGCCACAGACTAGAATTAACGGAGTAGATAAGGTGAATTTCTCCTATTTGTTTTGTTATGTTTTCATGTAAGCTACTCATTAAATAAAACTGTTTTTCGAGGAAAAATGTCGAGTTCTATACATGAAGTATTAAAAACGCATTTTAAGCCTATTGAAAAACAGTTTTATTTAAATTTTTCCTTCAGAATACGGAAGCGTGTTATAAACGTAAAAACTTTTTATTAAAATAGAACCTTTCTGGTTTTTGTTTGGACTATAATATGTATTATAATTGTAATATTGCTTGATTAAGTAAATAAATAAAAAAAACAACTTTATTAAAAGAAGACTACAAAAATAAACAAGAAATCACTCTTATCCTTTACTGACAGCCATATCAGCAAACTTACATAGATTTGAATTGCTGTTCACGTTATCATCATCAGTGTATTAATGTCCCCCCTGCTGGGGCACAGGCCTTCCCTGTGGATGGAATAGGGAGATTGGGCCATGACCCACATGAGTGTTTAACATAAGACCAATGTGGTTCAAATAAAAACTACTGTCCATTTAACCTCTAACAAAACGAACTAGAACAAAAAAACTTAGTCACAGACGATTCCTATAATGATATTGTATAAATACTGGTTCCACTACACTGTGACCCCATTATGTCCTCACAAGAGTTGCGACAAATAAAAGCGGTTATTCAGTGTAAAAACATTCAGATTTCTCGCTTACTCAGATAAACAGAACTCTGCTAAAAGTTCTATTTGCACAAACAACTTTTGATAATACAAAAAAACATCAATATTTTCTCCGCAATAATGGATCGCGTTTCCGCGACGGCTTTTGCGTTAGGGAATCTTGGGTTTCCTTGCCAAATAGTCTAACTTTCGAGATGCCATTAGGCGATTTAGTTTTTAGCTACGATTTCTTATTTAATATCACAACGATTTTAAATACCCTACCCCACACCACGTGCACACAAAATGTGTCGCAATATGGAGGACCGTTGAAAAGATCAAGATGCTGCAGAGTTCCGTGAAGAAAATGCAAAAAAAATACTTTGTGTGGCCGCACACGGACCACCGACCACAACCACAAAACGCCGCCGCCGGCATATTTCTTGCAATTTTCATACATTTTATATTTACTCACCACACACGGTACGCCGGTGGCCGCCACACGCTACAAATCGTCGTAGCTCGCTTCTTGTGGCCCGCACCGGCCACTTAATGCGCCGATACAAAACGCCGCCACACGTCACTCGCGCGATTCCCCACCCCTCTCTCCCTTACCTTAGTCGGCCGCTGTCGCGTGCTTCAGCCACTTTAGTAGCCGCTTCTAGCTTCTCGTGGCGGCGTTTGTGGCTGTGGCGTGTGGCCCGTGTGCGGCGACACTTATAGTACGTTAAGTGTCGTTTTTTCGACAGCTGTCTAATCAATGTTTGTTAATTTAACGCATTTGAAGCCAATTTTGTTCTTATGCTTACTATGAACAGATTTAATAGAAAATATTTGTGGTATTCAAATGCATGGTTGGTATAATATAGCCATCTCTTTTCCTCGCGCTTCGTACCTGCTATATAGGGTTGCCAACCGTACGAGAATTCTCGTACAAATACGAGATTTCTGGTCTTCCGTACGAGGACACTACACATCTCGTACAATTATGTACGAGATTTTGTCAGATAAAATTATAATATGATTTTTCATTGTAGGCAACATGTTGGAGCATAAATCGTTAATTACCGACCCAGACTATGTTTATTACAATTTTCATTTTAACATTTAACTGCTAGGTTTTTGAACCTAAAGAAACATTTTATTTATAGTCTATGGTTCGTTGACCCGTTGATTAATTTATAATTAATAGCTAATTAAGTCTACAGGGGGGGGGGGGTGAAATTCGTGTACGAGGTTCTAAAGCCAGATTACGAGATTGCTAGCTAAATAAGTCAAAAAGTCAAAGAAATTTCTTTTTTGCACCACCTTCTAAGACTTGGATATATTTCGCCGGTTGATTGAGAGAGAATGCCTTAAGGCATTAAGCCCGCCTTTTGTACATTTGTGCAATTAAGTTGAAATAAACAAATAATAAATGAATGCTTACCTTGGGGCTTGGATAATTGGTGTGAGTGTTAGAACTATTTACTTATTATTCATTTATTAATAACTTAATTAAGTTTTACGCTAGGCATGTTTCAAGTTACATATCGTCTTTTTTCTAAATTGATCACTTGAATAATGATTTTATAATTTTAGAAAACACATTGTTTAAAAATAAAATATGTGAAGTCGAATAGGTAATTGAAATTTAAACTTGATAACAATGTTTATTCTTCAAACCTTACAAGAACTACAACAAAAATAGATCTTTAAACCTAAAGAAAAGTTTACTAGAAAAAAATCCACGCGGACCAGGCAGCGGACGGGACTCGAACCTGCATCTGTGAATGCACTGACCATTATGCTACCACGGCCCTATTAGCCGCGTCGAAATTTTCCTAGCGTTAAGCTGCAAGGCAGCGCCATCTCTTCGCATTGTAGGTAACCCACAATAAACTTAGTAAACTTTTCTTTAGATTTAAACATCTAGCAGTTAAATGCTTAAAAATAAATAAAATCATAAAAATAGATCTTAAAAAAATAACTGTGAAAAATGTGCACGAATTATGGTTAAATTTATGTGTAGTACAACTTAATACATTAAAACTGAAGTACTTTCGTGAAATAGAAAAAAAACTTTTCAAATCCCTCCAATTACGACCACGTTCGTTCGTTCGGAGAGAAAAATAAAATGAGAGTTATTCTTTTTTATTAAAAATGGTGCCTTGAAGTCGCATTTGTCTTGTAGTGCTAGGGGAATTGTTTCATTGCGCTTAAGTCTGAGATAAATTATATTCGCTTGTTATTTGGGAATACGCTGTTATTTTTTCTTATAAACAAGTGCCTAATCAAGTATTCTTGTAGAATGCTTTAAGTTAAATTACTTTTGCTACAATTTTCTTGTGATTAGATGTGGCGAAGGAGCAAGAGCATTATGTAAAAAAAAGTTTTAATGGTCTTTTTCGTTGAGTTCTAGAATGAAATTGGTTGCTAAACTCAGTTTTTTTTTTCACAGTAATGTAATGTTAGCATTTTCAAGTCTACGCGAAAATGGGGATTTAATGATTTATAGCGCTCCACCCCGGCTCTCCAACAGATAAACGCAATCTAGAACAATTCCATATTGAATTCTCTCGCTTTCAAGCTATATTTTACAGTTATATCTCCGACTAACGTTTCTCCTGCGGCTTCGCTCCCGTAGACCTTTAACCCCATTTTAACCATTTAGAGATAAATTTACAAATTTTTGAAGTGACAACTTCTTTAGCGGCGTTGTACACTTTTTTTTGTATAGGTAAAAAATGTTAAACTCGCATCAGGTTAAACACGTGGGCTGATCGCATCATGCCACACAATAAAATTGGAAAGGTTGTTGACTTTCAATATGTTGGACGAAACATAGTAATATTTTATTTTACCGTATTATAATAATAAGTCTCTCTCTAGGACGTCCACGGGGCAGCTTTATTGCGAAGAAAATGCATTTTTTTACAATAGATGTCACTAGGTGCGCTTAAATGTGATTCATGTAAGTTGATTTCTGTACAATAGATGTCGCTAAGTGCGCTTAAACGCGATTCATGCAAATTGATTTTTCTGAGAGATATTTTTTTTTAATGTAATATAAATTGTCATGTTTGTGTACGATAGCGCAATAAATAAATATTGTATTCTACCACATACATGATAGTACGTTTATACTGATAATTAAAGCAATTCGTGCAAAATTATTCTCTTACCATTCCAAAATATCAATAATGCACAACGTTAATATTCAAGTTTTCACTTCTGCCGGCACTCCCGGAGTGCAACCCGTTTTTTTTTATTGCCATTTTTCACATTTCTATTTAAAAAGAGGAGGAGGTTGTTTCCTCAGACTCCAGTTCGAGCGGAAAATCCGCTGTACCTTATATCTCCTAAAGGCTCTTTTTTCAGGCGGGCATTCTAATTTAAACGAAATAGCCTCTGACCCTTTGTGCTATTTCATCCTTAGTTGAAGGTGGACGAAAAATAAATCTATCTAAGCAGCTTCAGCAATTTACAACTTAACTCCACTTACACTTAACATCAGGTGGGGTGGGGCAATTTGTCGAGTCGTGAAAAAAAGGAAATTTACTTGTACTCAACTGTAATTCTATCCAGGAGGGGTATTACCGACCCTAATGTGACGCCGAATCAATTTTCTTCAGTTGACGGTCTAAAGGACCGGAGTCAGGTAGTCGTAAATTTCGTTACGTTTTCGACGGTTATGAACGTACGTAGTGTTAGCGTTTGGGAGGGCTCGGACCGAAAGGGAATCGTCTGTGACTACGGGTCATTTTTTATTGGGGCATTGTAGCTAAATCTTCTGTTCTAGTTCGTTTTGCAAGAGGTTAATTGGAAAGATAATAATTTAACTAAAGAACAAATAGCAAGATATTTATTACTAAAAACATTAAAATGTGTAATTTATTTTTTAATTATTTTAATGTTGTTAGCGTTAAGGCAAAGGAAAAGAAAAAAAAATACTCAGCCTCTGCATATATATTTCTTTTCATTTTTACTTATTGTTTTTTTTTTGTTTGTGGTATTGTTAAACGTGATTGTGTCGTTTATTAATCTGTTATTCATGTCAACCTTAGGCCCTGCCAGAATATCAGCGCCGCAGCGGCTTTGGTGTCGTTGTGGCATTGTGCTGAGGCAGGGACCTAGTTGACCTGTTTGTTATCTGTGCTTTTTATTTGTATTTTTTTTTATGGTCAATAAACAATTTCTTTCTTTCTTTCTAATAACTAAAATACATTATTAAAAGGAGTACCTTTAGGCAAGGTTCCAAAGATACTGGCAGCGTTCCCACTTTGAATAGCTAGACTAATTCTTTGTCCGAGGTAGCAGCCAGCTCTTCGGTCTCCTGTGATGTCGACCAACCTTTTTGCTATTTCCTTAAAAAGCCTTACAGCGCTAGGACCCCACGGAGCAAGGGTTTCGGCACCGAATGGGACAAAATCATATTCAGAGCCTAGACCCCTGTATTTGCATGTAGTATTGGAAAGTAGTTATTATTTGACTTACATTGCTATTATGTTAAACACTAGACCCCTTATTTATAAATGAAGACTAAGTTTGGATTAGTTACACTATGTTTTGTCTCTATTCATTGAATGACAAATGGCACTTGAGTGATATGAACACGGCGTAACTAGTCTGAGCTTAGTCTTCGTTTATTTATAAGTAAGTGTCGCCGCACACGGGCCCCACACCACAGCCAAAAACCCCGCCACGAGAAGCTAGAAGCGACTAAGGTAAGGGAGAGAGGGGTGGAGAATCGCGCGAGTGACGTGAGGCGGCGTTTTGTATTGACGCATTAAGTGGCTGGCGCGGGCCACAAGAAGCGAGCAACGACGATTTGTAGCGGGTGGCGGCCACCGGCATATCGTGTGTGGCGAGTCCATATAAAATGTATGAAAAATACAAGAAATATGCAGGTGGCGGCGTTTTGTGGTTGTGGACGGTGGCCCGTGTGCGGCGACACTAACATGTGTTAGTGTCGCCGCCTTATCAGACTATTCTTAACTTATAACTTAAACATTCTCTTTATCTATCTCTTACGGTTTGGCCGCTGAAACAGCACCACAGACAGACGGACGGACGGACGGACGGACTTGTCTAATAGATAGGAGATTCTTTCGCACCTTATGCTGGCTAATCATGTTTGCTATGTGTTGAATTGGTAGCAGTGTATCCTTATCACGCTCTCCTAAGGGGAGTGAGAGGGAGGGACTGCTGTCGAGTTTGAGAGTGGCGGATGCAATTGGCCGTGTGAAGTACCTGGATTACAGGTCCTGCTAAAATATCAGTGCTGCTGTGACACGTTTTGTGGTGTGTTACACAATTATATTTAGGTAGGGTTCTGATTGGTTCTGGATCGGAATATCCCTGAGAGATCGTGTACGCAATGAGGACATACGGAAACGAACAAAACTACCCGACATTTCTCGCGAACTCGCAGGGAAGAAGTGGAGGTGGGCAGGTCACGTGGCTCGCAGAACGGACGACAGGTGGAGTCGAGCTATTGTGGAGTGGCGGCCTAGAACAGGACGCAGAAACGTTGGTAGGCAGCCCGCCAGATGGTCCGATGACATCAAAAGAGTCATCATCATCATCATCAGCCTATTAATGTCCCCACTGCTGGGGCACAGGCCTTCCCTATGGATGGAATAGGGAGATTGAGCCATGACCCACCACGCGGGCCCAGTGCGGATTGGTGGGTGTTAACGACTGCAGATGCAGCCGGTACCAACGGCTTAACGTGCCTTCCGAAGCACGGAGGAGCTCGAGATAGTAATTTTTTTTGTGGTCACGCATCCAATGACCGACCACTGCGAAAGTTGCTTAACTTCAACGATCGCAGCCGAACGCGCTAACCACTTGCGCCATCGACCTCCTCATCGATCACAAGAGTAGCAGGACGAAATTGGATCCGGATCGCACAACACCGAGCAAATTGGCGCACCATGGAGGAGACCTATACCCAGCAGTGGGTTGATAAAGGTTGAAGAAGAAGAAGAAGGGTTCTGATTGACCATTTATGATAATAAATTAATCTCTTTTTACTATCAATAATTTTCAAAATATTTTTTAAATTTTGTAACGTGGTCGATAAAATGTTTCTCTCTCTCTCTCTCTCTCTCTCTCTCTCTCTTTCTATCTCTCTCTTTCTCTCTCTCTCTTTCTCTCTCTCTCTTTCTCTCTCTCTCTCTAAATTGAGTAAAAAGGTTATGTAGCGGATCACCTTTAAAAGATAAGCACATGCTGTCGGATTTTTATAGAACTTTTAAAGGGGAACAATTCTGTCGTACGTAATTTTTGGGGGTAACTTTTACAGTTAACGCAAAGCACGTAACAGGAGAACACAAACGGAAAAAATCCCAATATACTCGTACCTATTTCTGTAGCAAAACCAAAATTAATCTTTAAACCTCTACCTTCCAAAGTGGCCTCCTTGTCACTAGCCGAGACTGGGGCCAAGTCGGGCGCAACTGACCCCGAATCGTGATTGCGATAGTCAACACGTAAAGGGCTAATGTAATTTTCAGACAGCCCTCAACACTCTCAGCCTGCATTCGGAATTATTTATAAACCCGCCTCCAGAAGCTCTATTTTTGAATCACTCGTCTTGCGTCGAACGCTCGATTTCTACTAAATTTCATTCGACATAATTAATTCTGTATTTTTGAATCGCTCGAGTGCAACGAATGGGTGAGACCACTCGTTGCATGCCCAATGGTGGAGGCGAATGATAGAAAAATGGTCAATTTTTTTGTGCTATTAGATGACGATAATCTATCCTTGTCATGCTTTATATAAAACGACAAGGGTAGACTGATGTCAAGTTTCTTCTTTTAATAAGGCATGACGGCTAATGCATGTCAAGTTTACAAACGACAATCACGAATAGCTAAGTAAATTGCCGGCATAACAAACGACAAAATACAATTGTATTATAAAGTCATGTACTGAGAATTTTTCGTTCGGTTTTCATTGGGTTTGCATTGCAGTAATTACCAACTTTTTTTGTGCGTGAAATGATTAAATTTTATGTTTCGTATTAAACTAGTAACACCGGTGACGAACGATTCAAAAATACGGAAAATCAGTATCATGCAACTTGAAAGTCGAAGGTGACTTATGTCGCATTCGACGATACTATGTCAGACGAGTGATTCAAAAATAGAGCTCCAGGCGTGCCATTGTGACGACGGACTGCGGATGGACGCAGTAAGAGATAACCTTTTTTTTATTATTACGTCAACAAGATTTTTATCATTAGTCGAGCGTTTCGTTATGCTGAGCTTTCTCCTGAGATTTTAGACTGAGAAAGAAAATATAATAGGACAATTTTAATTTTTTGCAGATTCTGTAGTACAGTTCGGGCAGAGAAAATAACACGTATATTTTTTACTTAAATAAGTCAAGTTTCAACGGTATAGATGCAATGATTTATTTATTTATTAACGTTTCGTCGTCGTTTATTTATTTATTTTCGTTGTCGTCTGAATTATCAACGTATTCTGCAAAAGGATGCGAAACGTCAATAAATAAATAAATCAGTGCATCTAGAGATACCTATGCTCATAAACTATTTTTGCCCAAACAGTGCAGAACGAATGCAGGTGAACGCGCACTCCTACGTCGAATAATGGACTTTTTTAATGACAACCTCTCTGATTTTGATTTGTCTTGTTTACAATGTCTTTTATTCAATACTAGTGGCCTGCCCTCGCTTCGCTTCGGTGTAGAGCTGTAGTGTAAACTATAGTTTTTGTTCTCAGGCTTGTGCTATAAACAATGACTATATTTATATAATTACACGTGTTATTGTGAGTCAGCCATAAAAGATAGACATATGCTGTTGCGGGATACTTTTTAGACAATTTTATGTAGAATATTTTCGTCATACATGATTTCTATGTAACTTTAACCATTAAGGCAGCACACGCGACGGAAGCTTAAAAAATGGAGTAACTTCTCCCGTTTTCCCAACATTTCCCTTCACTTCTCTGCTGCTATTAATTGTAGCGTGATGAAAAGTATACTATAACCTGCCCAGGAGTATGAAGAATAATTGTACCAAGTTTGGTTAAAATCCGTCGAGTAGTTTTTGTTTCTATAAGGAACATACACACAGACAGACAAAAATTTTACTGATTGCATTTTTGGCATCAGTATCGATCACTAATTACCCCCTGATAGTTATTTTGAAAATATATTTCATGTACAGAATTGGCCTTTCTACAGATTTATTATAAGTATAGAAGATAAAAACGCCATTACTGATTGTTTACCAAACATTTAAAAATTGTGTTTTGTAACTTTGTTTTAGTTATACCATCGATATGCAGGTAGAATAGATATTGCAAACTTATCATGTTTTATAAAAATGTAATCTCTGTGTTGTGATATATTTTTAGTGGATAAAACGGTGTTGGTTGTGTAATGACATCAAATAATATATTTATTAGTGTTACTACATAACGTATAATATTGCACAGTTTTTAGTTATCCTACATAAATAAAAATAAAAAAATAAAAATAGACCTTTGAAACTTGTTTCATTTAGTGAGTGGTGTGCGTGAAAACCTAAGAAACAAATATTTTTTACTTTTTTTTATTACTAGGTCCGACAAATAAGTCCATCGCAGCTGATGTTAAGTAATAGTGGAGTTTAGTGGAGGTATATACTCCTGTGATTCTGTCATTCAGAAGCCTTTATAATGGGAAGGTAACTTCTTCCCAAGAAGTAAAATCTGCTCTTCTATATCTCCTGCACTCCTTTGTCAGGATACAGAAATTTTATAAATCGCTATTTTATCACACTTATCAGTTTATTTATATCCCTACTGCAGGGGAACAGTGTGGATTGGTGGGTGCTAACGACTGCAAATGCAGCCGGAACCAACGGCTTAACATGCGTTTCAAAGCAACGGAGTTCAAGATTATAAGTTTTTAGGTCACCCATCCAATGATCGACCATTGCGAAAGTGGCGCCATCGAGCTTCTCAATCGCGATTTACTCCAGTTATAATAACAGTTTATTTTTTTAAATACGGTATATAATACATACATAGCTCCGCACAGAATATTTTGCCTGTAAGAGGCGTAGAAACATTACAATTGAATAAAAACATATTAAAATATATAACATTTCTATACCATTAATTTAGATTAAAATATTAAATATAAGTAAAATAAAAACCATATTCAATACCATAAAAATAAAATTAAAATATGTCATTTAGAAATTCAAGTACTTATATATCATATAGTAATATCTTTTTAAACATTATAATAGGAAGGATTTGTATAGTTCAAAATATCATCATCATCAACCTCTTAATGTCCTCACTGCTGGGGCACAGGCCTTCCCTATGGATGGAATAGGGAGATTGGGCCATGACTCACCACGCGAGCCCAGTGCGGATTGGCGGGTGCTATCGATTGCATATGCAGTCGGGACCAACGGCTTAACGTGCCATCCGAAGCACGAAGGAACTCGAGATAGAA
Source organism: Chilo suppressalis (assembly GCA_902850365.2). Classification (NCBI taxonomy): domain Eukaryota; kingdom Metazoa; phylum Arthropoda; class Insecta; order Lepidoptera; family Crambidae; genus Chilo; species Chilo suppressalis. The sequence continues at coordinate 16,020,692 of OU963916.1, forward strand.
GATTTTTGGTCACCCATCCAATGACCGACCACTGCGAAAGTTGCTTAACTTGCACGATCGCAGCCGAACGCGCTAACCACATGCGCCATCGAGCTCCTCGGTAGTTCAAAATATGTTTAGGTTTTATTAAATAAGTAAAAAAAAACAGCAGTTTTGCAATTGATTCATCTATACTTATAATAAAATGGTAGGAAAAGTCAAAACTGTATAGTGAATATTGTTTTAAAAGAATACTTGGGTTGTTGTGATCTACAATCGATACCGAAGCCAAAAATATAGTTTTTAGAATTTTTGTCTGTTTGTCTGTATGTATGTCTGAGAATAACTAAAAAAAGTACTGCATGAATTTATTTCAGCCACGAATATCATTTAGAGGTCGTGTCAAGTGTCAACATATACGCTATAATGCGATTCAAATAAGAATAGGAAAGCCAATGATCTCCACCTGTCAAATGTCGCATGAAAAGTACGGTTTGCAAAAACTCTCGGAACACTTTTTTAGCACTCAGCTAATTCTAGATTAAAAACCAATCATTTTTAAACAAACAATAAAAAATATTGATAATTAATATTGGTCGATATTTTTTTTTGGCTTAGCTTTAGCTTAGCTTTGGCTATGGCTGGTTGATAACCTAAATCGTCAACCAAATGTCACTTATGTTGCGTTCAGAAACTCGATTTTAAACTTTCGTTTACTTAAAGGATGCATGTGACCTGCATGATTATTCATAACTACTCCGGCGGTAATGCAGAGATGAGAGGAATTGAAGAGCTAGATTCTGATTAATGTTTTTTCTCACACAGTCTTTATAAAGAAATATTATTAAAAATCGGTTGTTTTGTTTCAAAATCTTAGTAAATTACTTTTATTTTAAATTCTAATGTTTTTTCTCACTTAATCTTAGTAAATAAGTTTTATTAAATAGAAACTTTTTTTTGCTCACTCTACTTAATGAGGGTTATCGCGTATGAATCCGCCGCTAGAGGCGCTAGTGTAGCGAGAGGTCTCCGAAATGTCAAATGATATTGCTTGTTGGTTGACTACGCGGGTTTATTTCTAATTAAAATAATGTTGTGAATAATTGGTAACAATTCGGCTTTATTATGGCAAATATGAGTTATGTAGCAATGAATGTCAGTTATTAAAAATTTGAGCTTAGAAAAATGATTATGTTCCCATTTTTTCCGAATGAAACGGAACTGCGCGTCACTGTGGCATGGCCTATTATGTTTAGGATATAGTTCTTTTGTGTTAAAATACGATCTAAATGTAACCTTTGATTTCATGTGCGTATTAATAAACTTTAAAAGTTACAATTTAGGACCTCACTCAACAGTGGCGCCATCTGGTGAGGCAGAAAACGGTAGCCCTCATTGGTTTGAATTGACAGCTATAACGTCAAAATATGACGCCCAGTCGGTCCTATTCTTAGTCGAATCGCATATTATCACATATTATCACGCTATCACCTACGGGGAACGAGCAGTGAACCTTTATTTCTAACTAACTCTACGCGTACGAAGTCGCGGGCGACCGCTAGTATCACATTAAAATCGCAGAGTTCCATGCTCTATACAAAAGCGTCGTAGCAAAGAAATATTGAAAATGTTCCAGTGAAGGGCTTACGAGCGGATTAATGGTTGGGAGAATTCTCAAAGGGCCCACATATAAAGGTCCTTTTATGATGGAATACATTAGTCATACGCAAAATAAATATCCAGGGTGTGTTTGCGGAAATTATGTGCAATTAGATTATGTATGTTTTATGAATGAAATACTTACACCAAGATATTAGCAAGCTAGGTATAAATACTACGTGATAGACTATGTAGGCAAAGGCAATCATAGAGCAACACGGAATAGAGTAGCCAGAGATAACGGCAAAAGCTATAATAATAATAAAAAAAGCGGGTGTGCTTATGACCACACGACTGAAGTGAAACTTCTTTTACTCGAATGATCTGAAAATCATAAACTTGACCTAAAGATTTGTTGATAGAAAAAAAAAACCTCCAATCCGCGCTGGGTCAGTTATCACCCTCCATTCCGCACTGGGTCCATTATCACCCACCAATCCGCGCTTGGTACGTTATCACCCACCAATCCGCGCTGGGTCCGTTATCATCCACCAATCCGCACTGGGTCCGTTATCACCCACCAAGCACTTGTATATTGATTCATGAACTATTCATGTATTTTGTGACGGGTATTGTTCATTGTCTATCAATGAGTCAACGGGTCACGCGTTACGCGCGTAACGCAAAAATCGTCACACATTCGCCAGTTTACCCCCTAAGTCAAGCGTGCCTAACGAAGTTTCACTTCAATAAGGCAGGCAGAAACGCCAGGCAGTGCTCACCGATATCACCATACCTCATGACGAGAACCTTGTGAAGGCCGAGAAGGCCAAGCTCAGTAAGTACCTGGACTTGACCAACGAGGTAACCGCTTTGTGGGATGTGGATTCGACGATCATTGTCTCTGTAGTCGTTAGTGTGAATGGTGTCATAGCGAAGAGTCTCGACCGACATCTAAAGAGTCTCTCGCTAGATGGTTGGGTCAAGGGGCAGATGCAAAAGGCAGTACTAATGGACACAGCGCGCATTGTCAGGTGGTTTCTTTCTCTGCGGCCCTAACCACCGGTAGCTCGGGCCTAGCTCCGCTGCTGGTAGCTTAGGTTTTTTCTACTTTATTTAATTTTGTATTTACGTTTTTGTATTTTACTTTTATATCTATTTTATAAAAAACCTAATTATGAAATAAAATGAATGAGATTATAATAAATATTTCCAACACACACACACCAATTAGCCTAGCCCCAAAGTAAGCACTATAGGCTAACCGATATTATAATATGTTAAATTATATTGTATAGATAGTGGTACGGAACCCTGCATGCGCGAGTGCGAATCGCATTTGGTCGGCTTTTTTCTTATTATATTATTTTTTCACACAATAACCACTAACTAACACACTTTAACTCCTGCTATCCAAGATTACTGGTTTATAATAGTAGTAATCTGTCTAATGAGCAGCTAATCTGTGCAGCCTTTAATGACTTTTTCTACAGAAATTTTGGCACAACTGACACGTCGAGCCATACAGTACAGCCTGCCTCTAAAGCTCAAAAAGATCACTTTTATACTATTGATATCGATCCGAATATGGTTCTAAAACTTCTTCAGGTTTAGATGTGACATACAGACAGACAGGCAGTGACATGATTCCGCCAATATTTTTTGTCCGATGTGCGGAATCATTAGCTGTGCCCATAACATTTATTTTCAATAGATGTTTGCGTGAAGGTTTTTCCCCGATATCTGGAAAACTGCCCACATTGTACCCATACACAAGATGGAACTTAAGACGTTGGTTGAGAATTATCGGCCAATATCAATTCTTAATGTTCTCAGCAAGCTGTTTGAAAAGGTTGTCCACCATCATGTTTATTCCTTCATTAATCGTACTATCCCTGAACAGCAACGTGGGTTTATAAAGGGCAGGTCCACTAATAGCAATCTCGCTGTATTTTCGAAAGATGACCTCGGGAGCGTTGATGGGGGAAACTAGGTCGATACGATCTATACAGATTTTGAGAAGGCATTCGGTCGCGTCGATTATTTAATCCTTCTCCGTAAGCTTCACGAAATTGGGATACGTGGAGACCTGCTTAGGTGGTTTGAGCAATCGATGTCAAGCGATAGTTCTGGATGAACTCAGATCTGACTATGTTACAATACCATCCGGTGTGCCGCAGGGATCGATAATCGGTCCTCTTCTGTATGTTGCTTACCTCTACGACATAGGACAGTGTTTTCGATATGCTAAGTATCTAATGTATGCAGATGATACGAAAATTTAAAAGTCTATAAAATCTACCTTGGACTGCCTACAAACTTCAGGAGGACTTAGATAGATTATCAAGTTACTACCAACAAAATAAAATAAATATCAATGTGATTAAGTGTTTGATAATAATCTTTACGCGCAAAAAAGTACCTGTTGCATTTGATTATTGCTTGAATAGCACATCCATTACACTAACTGATCGGGTGAAAGATCTCGGTATACTCTTTAATGATAAGTTAACTTTTTCTATCCACGTAGAAACAATAGTCAACAAAGATTATAAGAATTTAGGGTTTATTTTGGAGGATTGGCAAGCCTTTTACTGATACTCTCTGTTTAAAGATTCTGTACTTTGCATACTGTCGTAGTATTCTTGAATAATTCTGCAATATTTGGAATCCACAATACATTACTTATAAACATGGCTTAAAATCGATTAAGCCAAATTTGTTAAGCATCTTAATTACAGAAAAAGAAGTAACTGTACGGACTATAGAGAAGGATGTCGTTTCCATCGTTTGGTGCCTCTTGAGGACAGGCGCACTATGCTCGATATGACATTTCTTTACGACATTTATTTCAGAGACGGTACATTCTCCACATTACAATTCATCTATCTCTAATATAAACGTGTGATACCTTCAAGTAAATTCGCATCTAGATCCACGTTCAATATCAATTTGAATATATTTGAATCATAAGAATGCCAATCATAAATTCGAGGATTCAGATTGGACATTTAAAATGCTAACATGATCTTACTGAATCTAATGCCGCAATCACATATGGTCGTTAGCCCGAAAAAACATCACTGAAATTCGGGCACTCGAGGCAATATTTATTCTGTAATACGGGCTGGAAGACGGCGTCGGGTGAACAAAAGGAAATCTATCTGAATACGGGCGTACTCGTCTCCGTTCATTGACACTTTTATCCGAATTTCATCGGCAATCGTATTCGGGCTAGTGACCAAGTTCAATCGCGCCATAATGCTGTATTGTGCTGCGAGTATTATGCTACGTTCCCATCTAGTGCTCAGCAAAAATTTGTTCGTTCGCTAAATGAAATGCTCAAAATGATGTTGCGTAGTTTCCATTTATGACTGAGTATGATCAGGCGAGCAAACGAGTAGGTACAATAAGATTTGTCTCGACTCAGGGACCTAATGCTCTCTTATCAACGATATTAAACACCCTAGATACACCACGTGCGCTCAAAATATGACCCAATCAAGAAGTGCTTGAACACCACTCAAGCACTTCTCGGTTCACTGTCACGCGCGGACCGTTGAAAAGTCTAGATGCCGCAGAGCTCCGTGTATTAAGAGATGCTCTCTTATACATTCTAAACTATTAAAAAATACATTTTAAGCCCATTGAAAAGTATATTGTTTTAAACTTTCATGGTCACTAACATTAAAGCTATTAACGGGATTCATGATCTTCATAATCCACAAATCATCTTGACAGAACGCCACTAAATACCAAGATTGGTCAGGGAAGCGATTGAAATAACCAAACACAAAATTTTCAATCGTGAGGATGGGTTTAAATTGTCAAGTGTCTGGAATCCAGTGGTTCGTATGTGCAAAAACCGCAAAAATCAAAAAAGTGTCGTTCCACAATCTGATACTGTGAGTATTGTGTGTCGGGAACAGGTGCAAGTGAATAGTGAGAATGTGACCAATGGTAGGGGTATCGAGCGCAGTAAAAGACGACGTCAGAGGGTAGACCGATATGTCTGCCCATAACATCTACCCGCAATTACTTCAGTAACGCCGTGATCATGGCGCTTGCAACAGTGCCGAAATATCGGAGACTCAGAAAAAACAAGGTAAATGGTAACATTGAAAAGTAGTTTTATTTAATGAGCAGAGTGCGGTAAACACAAGAAATAAATACTTTTGATATTATAAATATGAATACCTATAACTGTTACTTTATTACAAAAAATAAAGATGTGGTTTTTGGTTCTACTACACCAATGGTCAAGAGATGGCGCTGTAGTCTCCTGAATCGCGCTTTGGTTCCGTTGTTCCAGATTAATAAATACTTTTGATAGGCCTTCACAATGCAGTCGTTAGCACCCACTAAATAGAGATTCTATTTCTATTTTGTTGGTAGATTTTCTTAATGTGCGGTAAACACAAAAGCGACCAACTTCATGCTGTTAATTTTTGTGTTACAGTGATGCGCGCGCATCTTAAAATTTCACTCTCATCATTTTTTCATAACGCGCCTAAAGAAGTATAACTTCAATAAATCCAAACTGTTTATCTATTCCGCGTTCGAATCTCTGCGTGCTCAACTCTGCTCTTTAGTCGAAAAAGCCAATAGAACAAAACGGCCAATTAGAGCTTACGACAGATGCGGATGCACGAAATTAAAAACGAAATTAGAAACGATATCATGACGTCACATCGTTATACAGGGCCGCATCCAGGCTTTTATGACGGGGTCATATTCCCAATCGTCCCCGCGGGGCAGGCGATCCGTCCGCCCCAACTGACGGTCAATATTTGTCCGTCAGCCTACTGTCCACTCGGACTTTATGCGATACGTGACAATATTAACATCGTGTGTCACGAGTACATGGTTTGCGTGGGTTGGCGAATAATAAAAATGTTTCTCTTTTCCCATGAGTCGGTGGGTAATTGTCACCTTTCACTTGATGATCATTTTAAAATAAAATTTGATTGCATATCATATTTATTAAAATGTTTAAATTAAATTAAGTATATTTTGTTTTTTGTTATTGTCTGTTTTGATTGTGCTATTGATTATTTAAAGTAGATTTATATTAAGATCTTTTTGCATGAAACACAGGACAATCCTTGTTCAGGCTGTGTAGTTTTTTTTCGTTTTGTATTTCTTAGATTTAAGTCATTTATATGAAATAATTGATATTGAATAAAGATTTATTATTATAATTATTAATGAGTGAAAGAACTTTCGTACCCATTATCTAGCATATTTTGCTTACAGGATTGTGAAAGTAAAAAAGTGATAATGATTGCGAGTGTGTAATGTATGATTGAATAATTAATTTGAAAGACATACATTATGTTCATGAAATGAATATGAAATGAAACACATTGGCTGACACAAAAATCGCAAATTAAATGACTGCTTGATGTTTATTTTTTGACAGAGGAACTTAGAGTTGCGGATGTTATAGGTTGCCACTAGAACAAAAATACATACAAACTTTCCATAAAAAAGTTTCTTGAAATCTACATGAAAATCAATTCAATAGTTTTTTAAATCATCGCGAGCTTACTGTATTGACTCACTGATTTTTTTTTTTTTTTTTTTTTTGTTTCCTCCCAGGCGGGGGAGAGGGTGAGAAATCCTCATGGATACCCTACAGCCGGCTGTAGGGTTATGTCAGACTCCTACTGACTAAAAAACACCCTTTATTCATGCTTATGGCCAGAAGGGCCTTACAAGCTTCATCTGAAGCGGTCACCCCCCGAGAGGGGGATGATGCGGCGCTGCGTTAGTTTAAACTAGTGCATAGTTTAAAATAACGCAAAATGCGCTTAGAGGACAAGTGCACTCAGATGTGCACTTGAAACGGGAGGGGACTGGGAGGAATCGAACCTCTCTGTGTCGGGGGGGCGGGGGGGACTCATCGCGGGTGTTGGATCCTCAGCGGCCAAGAGGGCCGCGAGATCGCGCGTGAGTTTATTGTGTATGACTGTGAGTGCGTGTTTGGGCCTGCGGGGCCTGAATCGAGATGGAGTGTGTGGAGCGTATCCCGACGCCGATCTAATGAGTGTGTTAGAGTGCTCTTCTGCAGCTTTGAAGAACCGTTCCGAGCACTCTGTGAGGTGTGTTTGAATTGTGTCGAGTTGAAGGTCCCTGTGGAGGTCCGCGTTGCGGACGTACCACGGGGCCCCTGTGGCTATGCGGCAGAAGCGATTTTGAAGCACTTGAAGTTTGTTCAAAATCGCTTCGTCCGCGTGTGCGAACACTGGTGACGCGTAAGTGAGGACCGGGCGTATGCAAACTTTGTAAAGCGTTCGCTTGTTACGAAGTGACATTTTGCTGTATTTACCGAGCATCGGGTGGAGGCGGCTCATATAAAAGCGCGCGTTCGCGACTACGCGTGTGATGTGTGCACGGAAGGTGAGTTTTTTGTCTAGTGTGATCCCTAGGTATTTGACTGTGCGGTGCCACGGTATTGCTATGCCTTGCATTCGCAGAGACCGCGCACCGTGTTGTATGGTTTTGGTGCGGCGCTTGGGATCGAAGCAAATGGCCGAACTTTTGTCCGGATTTACGTCGATTCTCCAATCGCGGAACCAATTCCCAAGTGTTGTGATTGCCGGTTGGAGCTTGGCTATGATTTGATTGGTACTGGCTCCCCTAGAGTAGAGGGCCGTGTCGTCCGCGAAGAGAGCGAGCTCGACACCCTTGGTCTGAGGGATGTCATTGGTGTACGCTGTGTATAGCAGGGGGGAGAGAGCGGACCCCTGCGGTACACCGGCTCGTAGTGGGCGGGGCGTTGATAGTGAACCTTCGTATCTATAGCGGAAGGTGCGGTTTGATAGAAAAGAGGCTACTAACCTAACTAGGCGGTCAGGTAACTCTAATTGATATAATTTAAAGATTAATCCGTCGTGCCAAACCTTGTCGAAGGCTTTGGCGACGTCGAAGAAGACTGCAATAGTTTTATATTTATTAAGTTGGAAGCCGCTTAGGGCGTGCTCCACTATGCGATGGATCTGTTGGGGGCAGGAGTGTTTGGCTCGGAAGCCGAATTGGTGGTCAATGATAATAGGATCGGATGGTGCTAGGAGGTGCTCTCTTAGTCTGGTCAGTATGGTTTTTTCGAAAAGTTTCGCCATTGCCTTGAGGAGGCTAATAGGGCGATGGCTACTGGGGAGGTGCGCGGGTTTCCCGGGTTTGGGGATGCCTATCACTATTGCTTCTTTCCAGGCGGCTGGGAAGTAGCACAGATCAAAACATGCGTTAAAGAGAATTGCAAGCAAGGTTAGCATTTGGATGGGAAAATGCTTGAGCGCCTTGTTAGAGATGCCGTCGGCGCCCGGGGCCTTGCGTTGCTTAAAGTTTCTAATGGTCTGTCTGAGTTCGTCTGTCGTGACGGGGTCTAGGGGGTTGTCAATGAGTGGAAGGGCGGCCCGCCGGCGGACCTCCTCCTCCACTCCGCGAATATGTTGCGGGTTAGTTTCCTGCGTACTAGGCGTGCATTGCGCCGCTATGCTGTCTGCAAAACACTCAGATTTTTCGTCGTCTTCGAAGGCGACGGTGCCGTCGGGGCGAGTGAGCGGGGGGGTGTGAGTGGTGACGTCGCTACGGAGCGCTTTCGCGATTCTATAGTACGCAAGATGGGATGGGGTAATGTCCGCCATGAGTTCCTCCCAACGGGAGTGTCTCAGAGCGGCTAATTGGGACCTAACTTGTCGCTGAAGGCGATTAGCTGTAGCCCTATACTCGGGGGTGGGGTATAATTTGGCTCTCCGGAGAGCGGCGTTTTTGGTTTGGATTAGGTTCCGGATGGCCAGCGGGAGCTTGGGCTTTGGCAGCTCAACCTCCCGCGAGTTCTCCTTCGCCTTCTCGGTCACCAGTAAAGTTAAAGACTCTATAGTTTCGTCAATCTTGTCGGTGCTGTCGAGACTGTCCGGTGAGTTAGGGAACGGGGACTCGGGGGAGTCTAAAGCGGTCTCGAGAGCGGAGCGGTATCCGTCCCAGTTGGTGAATAGCCTCTTAGGGGGCGCGGGGGCGTCTAGTGGGTCTTGGGGACCTAGAACTAGAGACACCGGTCTGTGATCTGACCCCAGGTCGTCGAGCGTTTCGATCGAGCTGAGGCGAAGCGACACGTTTTTAAGGATCGCGAAGTCCAGGACGTCGGGTCGGTTTTGTACATTGTCTGGGTAGTGGGTGGGCGCGTAGGGACATATGACATCATAGCCAAGCTCCTCGGTTATGTGTAGTAATCTGCGGCCAGAGGTGGTGGTGGTCTCGCATGTCCAGTCGGTGTGTTTGGAGTTAAAGTCACCGAACATTATGACTGATGTACCTAATGAAGTGAGTGTTTCGAAGTCTGCGCGGTGAGGGTGTGTACCTGATCTAATGTAGACTGAGGCGATGATTAAGGACTGGTGTCCTGTCATCGCCAGCCTACAGATGGTGGCTTCCATGTTTGTGAGCGCGGGAGTGGGTATAGGTGTGCAGTGTAGGTTGCGTCTATAGTAAATTGCGGTGCCGCCGCGCGCGTTGGCACCGTCGTTCCGGATTAATTTATACTTAGGGATCGACAGCCCCTTCATTTGAGTTGGTTTGAGCCAAGTCTCCTGAAGGAGCAGAAAGTCGGGTTCCCTATCTTGCAAAAATAATTTAATTTCGTTGAGGTTGGATTTTAAGCTGCGCGTATTAAATGACACAAGCGAAGCGCCTTTCGGCTTGGTACGCCCGGGGTTCAGTTGTGTGATTGTTATGTTAGTGTTTTGCGCGGTCATAATTTAAACAACAGTGGTGTTTGTTTGAGTTATCACCGCGTGTTTTGTGTATAGTGTTTTTGTTTGTGTTCGGAGTCTGGTTATTTTCCAGTGTTATAATGAAAAAAAATTAATCGAACGCGGCAACGAGTTCGGGGTGTTCGGCTATAGCTATAGCCTTTTCAAGTGGTGTTTTAGCTAGCCGGAGCTTCGCGGCGAGAGTGTGGATCTCGGCGATATTCACCCTCTTGAGCGAGGAGCGAATAAGCGCCATGTCCTCGGCCAGAGAAACGTCTTGGGCTGGCTTAGCTTGTGTTGTTGGTGTGGTGTGTTGTGGTGGGTGTGGTTTTGGGCGGGCCCTGGCTGGTCCCCAGGCTGTCGGGGGCGCCGGGCTGCGAGGGGCGGCCGCCTTGGGTAGCCCCGGGAAGTTTGTGGTGGTGTTAGGTGGTGGTGGGTGTGTTTTTGTAGCCGTGGTTGGCTTTGTGTGAGTGTGAGTGTTGGGCCTGGGGCGTGGGGCCCGCGGGCAACCCCTGTAATTGGCCGGGTGGCCTTCTTGGCCACACAGCACGCATGCGGGTGCCCCGGGTGCGTCACGAGTGCGGGTGCACTCCTTAGTGAGGTGGGGTACGAGGCACTTGACGCACCTCGGGGCCGCCGAGCAGTTGGCTGCTGCGTGGCCATATAATTGGCACCTGTGGCATTGCCCAGGGGTGCCTCGCCGGTGTGGGGCCTCGACTTTGATATTGTCGAGGCCACAGACTGTGATGGGACCTTTGAAAATGTCCCTAGCTGCCGGGACCGAGGTCAAAATGACAAGAGCCAACGGGTATTGCTTCCCAGTCCGGCTGTGCAACTTGTGCACTGCCTCGGCTGGGAAGCCTTGGTCGGTTAAGTCGTTTAGAATGAGCTCGTTGGAGAGCTCGAAGGGGACTCCTCTGAGTACCGCGCGGACTTTGCGCTCCTCGGGGAGGGCGTATGTGTGGTACGGGATTGTGTGAGTGGTTAGTAGCCTTGTGAGGCTCCTAAATGTGTCGATTGTGGGTGTGGTGATTTTAATGGCGTGATCAGTGTTCGACGCCTGTGTGTAATTTATGTTCTGAGCTTTGCAAAGGTCCGCGACCTTTGCCCATTGCGCCTTATCGCGCAGGAAGACGGGCGGCGGCGGCTTTGCCTTGATAGGTGCGGCGGTGCACCTATTGTGTGGTTTTGTAGTGTTGTGTGATGTTGTGTGGGTTTGTGTGGTCGGTTGGGCGACCGTGAGAGGGGTGAGAGGGCTGAGAGGGACAGAGGGCGCCGTTGGAGACGCGGTGTCTGCGCGGCGCTTGGAGCGCCGCTTCTTCTTGCTCACCACAGTGGTGAACACGGAGTCGTCTGACGCCGACACAATGGTCGAGTCAGAGTCGCAGGTCGAGACCGGGCTCGAGGCGGGGCGCTTGCCCGCGCTCGAGGGCCCGGGGAGGCAGGGGGTGTCGGGGCGGGGGGGTTCGGGGGAGGGGCTGGCGGGCGAGTCGCGCATGGGGCGCGCTCTCGCGACGAGCTCCCTGATGGCGGCCTCATCCAGGGTGAGGCCGAGGGCGGAGAATAGGGACAGTACTTGTTGTGTGATGTCCATGTTGTAAGTTTAGTGTAGTGTGTCGAGTTGGTGTGTAAGTGATGTGTGTATGTGAGTGCCCTGACTGTGGCGTGAAGCCGCAGGTCCTAACTCCCTATACGACAGCGGTGGACTCCCCTGCCCGCGGCAGGGGGTCGGTTGAGGCTGAAAGAGATGTGTTCCGATATTCCTAGCGAATATGGGAACAACCGTCACCCTTGGGAAGGCCCAAGTGCAAATGGGATCGGGTCTTCCGGTTTCCGAGCTCAGGAGAGCTCGAGACGTACCGGGGCTACGCCGACCAGTTTCGTTAACACCGCTAGGTATCCACTGGTCCAATCTTGGATCTCACGTATGAGCGCAGGCGCGTCGAGTCGACTCGAAGCAGGCAGCTGTGCGGCGGGGCGCACGGAGCAGGGAGGCGGCGGTGCGACGTGGCGCACGGTCCGCGGTCGGAGCGAGAATGCTGATGACTCACTGACTTAATTTTACATTTAAATAGGTCTGATGAATACCTTTTTTTATTTCGTTTATTAGATACTAGCAAACCCGGCGAACTCCGTTTCGCCACCAGATGGCTTCGTTTTATGTAACATTTCGTTTGGTGATTAAAAGAAGATTTTTTTTTTAATTTTTCCTGAATTTTCTTTGCTATAAACCTCACGGAGCCCGAGACCTTTCCAACGAAAGCAAAACCGTGGAAATCGGTTCGTGCGTTCTGGAGTTATAGCGTCAGGAAGGAAAACCCGACTTATTTTTATATAGTAGATTAGGTAGATTATCAAAAATTATTGGACACGTATTTTTTCTTTTTCTACATAGTCGAAACATTACAGCGATATATCGATTTGAAATGTCGCATGACGTCATCTTCGTACGCAGTGACGTCACGAGCTCCCACTCCCAAACTTTGACGAGCGTTACCTTTGTAGTTTTCCAGTTTATTGACAAAAGAAAAAATATGTGTCCATTATTTTTTGACAATTAACTGACGGGCTAAATAACTAAATATAATTTCGTTTCCTATACCCCTAACCACAATCAGCAATTATTATCATCAGCTCGCATCAGTCAACTGCTGGACATATGCCTCACCAATGGCGTCCTAGCGCGGGCAGTCCTGCGCACGTCTGCGGGATCTCCCGAAATATCCCTGGTGATCCCTGCCGTGGAGCCCCGACTAGGCCGGGAGGCTGTTGGGTGCGGAGACGCGGTGAAGTCCCTCAACGGGAATCTCGCGGTTCCGCACTTAAACAGCGTAGAGGGTATTCGCAGGATGTTTTTAGCGGAAGACGCGGAAGAATCCCTAAACGGGGATCCCGTGGTTTCGCGTTAAGCAGCTTAGAGGGTGTTCGCAGGGTTTTTAGCGGATATTATGCCGTAAAGCGCCCGTAAGGGTTACGGGGTCAGCCACTGCTGGGGTTCTTAAGGCTTGCGGGAGCCAGGCGCGAGGTCCGTTCGGCGGTGTGCCTCTTAAAGGCGCCGTCGTCTGTAAATAGTATTTTTTGCCTGCGTGTAAAAAAAAGGACGTTTTTAGCGGATAGTATGCCGTAAGCGCTCGTTAGCCCCGCAGACTGCTTAACGGCTTATCCGTTTCGCACCCGTGAGACTTGCGAGAGGCCAGGTGTGATGGAAAGTGACTTCAGACGTATTTCTGAAGTCATTTTTCAACTTGACGACACTGTATATAACAATACAGGGAGAAAAAAAAACAGTCCTTGCTGAGTTTCTTGTCGGTTCTTCTCAGTACAAGGTCTCCCGCCGTAGTTTTGTGAACCGATGGAGTAGCTTCTTGACCTTCACAAGTGCTTGTAACAGCCTAGACTGAATAAATGACTTTTCATTTTCATTTTTCATTGATGGCCGTCCGTTGGTGTGCCCCTTAAGGGCGCCAACGTCTGTAAAAAGAGGTTTTACCTGCGTAATAAAAAAAAGGCCTCTCCAATGGCCCGACATTGAGCTTGGCCTTCACAATACAATCAGCAATAAGTTCATGTAAATCGCTTCAATATTTGCTTAACTCAAACTTCATGTAATTTTAACAGGCTATTCAGAATTCAAGTTATCGTGAAATTTCCAATGAAAACATAAAGTTGCGAGTTAAAAGAGCTCATAATCAGCTTTAATAGGTACATGTTTACCGAATAAACAATTTTGTTTTGATTTTGGAAAGCTTAAAGAGATACAGAGAAATATAAGCATAGTTGCAACATAACATCACATTATTTAATGGTAATTTCTTATGTAGTAGGTATTATTTTACATGATTTAAGTATTTCTGGTATGAAAACTGGAAAAAATTAAGAAATAGTTATTTGTGATAATAGTGCGGTTTTTTTGAGTGTGTATGCTGTTGGTCGTGATGACCTTTACAGCGTCACGGGGTTTGGGGACGGCGAGATCCTAAAGGGACCTCAAGCCGAGAATTGGCGAGTGCCTCTAGAGGTATTCCAGGCGGATGGCGTCTCCCCACGGGGGGAGTCTCCTCTCCGTCTGGAGCCTCTAGACCACTCGAACCTGAGGGGGTCGGCTCAACTAGAGAGCGTCTCTGAGCCTCGGACCTCGACTCTAGTTAGCCGTTGTCGTGGGGGGCGGGGAAAAGTACGTACCTGTACCTGGTATACATTATTTATGCAACCAGATGTATGGTAAAGAAATAAATCATTTTTATTTTTATCAAGCGAAAAGATATTTATTTGGTGGATGGGATTTGTTTATTCTGATGTTGCCGAGGACATCATATATGTGTATAAGGGTAAAGTGCGGTAAATAAAACTGAAACCTTTTTCAATAGTACTGTTACCGTATTTTGTATGTTTTTTTTTTATTAAGGCTTGCATGAAAGCTGCAGTTGCCAATCCACTGAATCTCACAACGAGTTTTTACGAGTTACACGGGTTATTCTTCATAAAAAATCTGTGTTAATACTTTAATATAATTTTTTAATAGTTTTCAATTGACATTTATTTACATTGACATAATTTAATTCTACCATTTTGTCGACGTGATTTTTACACATATTTACATTTAAACAACAAATACTTAAAAACTACATTGACATTGATTTTATTTATTTTTATTGACATACTTATTGTAATTCTTTTATGATTTGCATTATTGAAGTAATAATGTTAATAATTCACATAAATTTATATAAGAATTAATTGTTATTTTTCATAAATCAATTAAAAAAACAATTTACATTTTGATATTAAACTAAAACTACACTAAAACTAGGCAAAAATTAAAAATATTTAAAAAAATAGCTGTCTTAAGTCTTTCACGTAGGCAAAGGTTCCCAGGACGCTGCGGCATTTCCCCGCTGAATGGCGAGGCTTATACGCTGGGCGAAATAGCCGCCAGCTCTGCGGTCTCCAGTCTCCAGTCCATTGTTATTTTAGTTTGATAGGACGAATACACATTATATTAGCTATAGGTGTTAAAATAGTTTAATGTGTTTTGAACAAACAAATCTTATCTAAAAATACTGTGCCATTTTCAATTAACCCTTACTACCTTAAATTACTGAAACTTTAGTACCTGAAGAAAGTTAAACACTCTCTTTATTATTCTTTCCCTCAGTCCAGTAATGAAGATTAATAAAGATTTCCATTTTCCTTGAAAAAAAAAACAACAAAGTGATTGATTACCCTCAAATCTGAATATTCTCGTGAACGCTATGTACATTTTCTTTGAGCAATGAAGTCTATCGCTTCAATTGAGTTGAATTGGACCCTCCACCTCTCCTCCCTTTTGGAGTATCGAAAATAATTGAAAGCGAGTTAACGTCGGGCTGATCATTCCTTTGATAGCGGCCGGCCGTCGGGTTTTTGTCCGCCACACGCTAATCGGGGGGCTTGTTTACTAAACTGAGTACAGAGTAAGGCACAATGTGTGGCGCCTTTGACAGCGGGAAGCTGAGGTAATACATTAATTACTTAATTTATTTTTGAAGTGAAAACTTCTTTAGCGGCTTTGTACACTTTTTTTTTATATATAGATTGGTCCGACAAATGACTCCACCCCACCTGATGTTAAGTGAAGGTGAAGTCCAGACGCGAAGATAGCTGATACAGCAGTTTTACCTGCCACACCAGCCATCCTCACCCTGCCGGCCTGCATGTTGCTTCTTCACTCCTCTTTTAAAGGATCCCAGGTTGTAAGAGGGAGGAAACACGTGAGCGTGCAGAGCATTCCATTTACGGATAGTGCGACAAAGAAATGAGTCACCAAATTTCTTTGTAATGGGTAAAAAATGTTAAACTCGCGACAGGACACGTGACCTGATCGAAAATTCGTAAGACGGTGGAGAGTAGACAGCCGGCGCGGCGTAGGAGAGCGAGTATCCCCCTTTCTTTCTACTGCGCGGCGAAAATGTATGCCTGCGCCCTGCTGTTTCGTTTCAGCGGCGGCGCAGGGCGCTTGCGCGAATGTTCGTGTGTTTATGTTACAGCGTGCCACGCGCATCCATGGATGGTGACAGCTGATGGGTCGATCGCCTGTGTAGGCGCTACACTGCTGTGTATTCGTAAAATTCGTGTATATAAAGTGTTACTGATAATTAAAGCAATTCGTGCAAAATTATTCCCTAACCATTCCAAAATATCAAAAAATCACAACTTTAATATTCAAGTTTTCACTTCTGCCGGCACTCCCGGAGTGCAACCCGTCGTTTTTTATTTTATTTTTTAAACATTTAACTGCTAGATCTTTCAGTGTTTCAAAATCCACCCGGATAGCGAAAGGTGCGGGTGTGTGCTGGTCCGCGTGGAATTTTTTCTAACAAAAATTTCTTTAATAGTAGAGTTGTTATATTTATAGTTTTACGCATTTAACTTTGCGTGGAATTATTTCAAGTATTTTTTTTTCTTATGATTTAATAAAGTGTATTTCATCAGCACCAGCCAATAAATGTCGTTTCTGCTGGGACAAAAGCCTTTGCTATGGATGGAAAAGGCAGATTGGGCCATTAACCACCGCACTGGCCAAGTGAAAATTGCTGGGTTCTAAATGTTCTAATGCCTGTTTATACGTTTATTGGCTTTAGGTTTTTGCAAGAATTCTAGTAAGTTGAAAAGCAATGACTTTGTCGAACTAGTTGGCCTATTTTGTTCTGTTTTATTTATGTAAATCTGACTGTGTTTAAGGTTAATAAATTTATTTCTATTCTATTCTATTCTAACTCCGTGGCCGAGTGGTTTGTACGCCGGGTTTCATGGGGGCAGATGTTTGGGTGATGAATACGAGCATTTGTACTCCAGTCATGGATGTTTAATATGTATTTCTATATAAATATACTTACATATGTACTGTATATGTATTCTATCCTGCCCTAGTATCCCATAACACAAGCCTTACAGTGCTTACTTTGGGGCTAGGCTAATTGGTGTGAGTGTTGAAAATATTTATTATTATTTATTTATTAATTCCATTGTATTTATTTTCATTGAAAATAACACATTTTTATTATATCGATACCTTGAGACTTAAAGTTCATTTAGAGTACAGTCAAAAAACCATTTCGTGACTTCGTACAATGTTTTTGAAGCTAAATTGGATTTGATACTTATTTTTCGTATATAACGAGAATTGTTATGTCAGAGGACATGATGATTCTGCGCCGGGCCCCACGTCAAAGTAGGTTAAATGACGCTTCGTGCACAATACAGGGACAGATTGGAAATAGCTCGAATTCCTTATTTTATTATTAGGTACTATCGCGGAATCTTGCGCTCTGTCACTTGGCGAACAAAATGCTTTGAACGATTTATACAGTAGTTGTTACTACTACCCCGCCTTCGCGACGGAAGCGCCAATCCGGACAGCCGTACAAAAGTTGAATATCAATTGAATAATGAATTGAATTGCATTTGTTTTAGTTGCAATTTATCATCCGCATCGTGATCGCGACAGCACTATACGAAAAAGTAAGACAGCGATAATTACATGTCTATGAATGAATTTTTACTACGCCGCTACCGTAAGCGATTATGGCATTATGGGTGATAGAGCGAGTCTTTCCGCGAGTGTACCTACTATTTTTTTGTATAGAACGTTAAGACCGCTGATCTACGGGCCCCACATCAAAGGAGGCTGAATCACGCTTCGTGCGCAAATGTACAGGGCCGGTCGGCTGTACAGTCAGCGGAATCTGTTTTTGTGCGAGCCCCCATTACAATCTACATCTGTTTTTATCAAACACCCACTTGGCAAATGTTTTTCAGTGGATATAGATTCCTGTTTGATTTTCCAATAACTCTGTTTTATTTTATTTTCATAACTGTTTGTTATTCTATAATGAGACTTTTTTGTATAATCTTACAAATATTAGGATGAGGCCATGGGAGTGTACATCGATTTGTCTATTTAGTGCCTGCCGTATTGTTGATAATCTAATCATCATCAGTTTCATAGGAGTCATCAGTAGGGGAGAAGCGGCGGACTTGCCCTGGGAGAATCGAACCATCTTTCATAATTGTATTTAAATTTTGAGCAAAATTAATGTAAACTAGCAAACCAGTGAACCCAATGTTCACCAAAACCTGATTTCTCGAAAACCGGAAGTGCTACGTTACTCAAATCCGGTTTGTAGTCTTATCAGACTATTCTTAACTTATAACTTAAATATTCTCTTTATCAGCACCACAGACAGACGGACTTGTCTAATAGATAAGAGATTCGTTCATTGAGCACATGCAAGACTGTTTTATAGTGATTGGAGTCTCTCATGTGAACAACGAAAGAATTGACGTTTTTTTTGCGCTAAATTTAAATACAATTATGAAAGATGGTTCAACTCTCCCGCCTGGGTAAGTCACCCGGTTTTCCCCTAAAACATGGATGAAAGCATTAAGAAGCCTTTTCATTCTCATCTTATCCCAGAACATGATAAGAATAACATATTGTTAAATTTAGTAAAGCTAGAATGCTGGCTCATAATGAACTTAAAACATGTTTTTTAAATATTTTTTCATAGTCAAGACAAGTTTGAATCTAAAGCTTAAAAAAATGGTTTTGATTGCAATGTTTCAATTAGTTATAAGAATACATTTCCGGTAAAACAAATTCGACAACTGATGAAATATCAGATTGGGCTAAATTATTTTTAGCTTCGAAAGTAAGAAAAGGTTATATTAATTGAGGAAGTCCATAATCTTCGTTTTGATTAGTCGAACCTATTTATGGTTATAAATTTAAAAGCAATCACTGAAATGGTTTTGCAGTTCTAATCTCTTATCTATTAGACAAGTCCGTCCGTCCGTCCGTCCGTACGTGGTGCTGTTTCAGCGGCCAAACCGTAAGAGATAGATATAGAAAATGTTTAAGTTATAAGTTAAGAATAGTCTGATAAGACTACAAACCGGATGTGAGTAACGTAGCACTTCCGGTTTTCGAGAAATCACGTGATTTCTATTTCAAACGAAACCACACAAAATCTCCGAAGTTCTCAATTAATTAAATACATTTTTTTTTGGTGTACATTTGGTTCCCTGGTTTGCTAGTTGGAACACTAATTTGGGAAAATGTTGAAACCACCTTACAGAAGATTGCAGCGAGACATCTTAAGAATCACAAAGAAGTCAAGTCAAGAACAATCCATAGGGAAAGCTGTGCCCCAGCAGTGTGTCATTAATAGGCTGATGATGATGATGATGATGATGATGATGATTTTCTAGAATAAGATTAAAGAATTTACATACATATTATAATTTCTGAAATTTAGTTTTAGTTTTATTGTTCTAGTATTTACATATAGAGTAATTATGTAATTAGATAGAGACTTATTTGTGTACTTATTATTATCCTATTGTTTTTTTTTATTAAATAAAATAACGACTATTTCTGAAATCAGACAAATTGCTTTGAATGTAGGTGTGTACAAAGACTTCTTTGTATTTGATTAGATCTAAGTAGATCTAAAATTTCTTCGTGTTCCGAACAAAAAGTAATTTCAAAAATTACATTTGTAAGTTGAAGAATCTTCGGCGTAACAACTATCTTTTAATATTGAAATAACGGGAGAGTTCCGTGAACTGTCTGATATTTTAGCAGAAGATACTACTTGAGACTTCGTCTGCGTGCTATTTATAATTGCAAATTCTGGAGAAATTTTCAAGTGGAATTGAAGTATCTTTTATGTGGAAAAATGGATCTTAATGGAAGGGGATATGGGTCAATGTAGGGAGAGCTTCAACGATATTTTATTGGTAACGTAAGAATCTATAATCTATGCTACAGTTCTGAAAAAGTTACATTGCAATGATTCTTTGTAAGAATTTAATAATCTCTTAGTCATAATTTTTATTATTTTTAAAGCATGTAACTGCTTAATGTTTAAATCTAAAGAAAATATAACTAGAAAAAAATCCACGCGGACCAGGCAGCAGACGGGACTCGAACCCGCACCCTTCGCAATCCGGGCGAATGCACTGACCAATTATGCTACCGCGGCCCTCACGGACCGCGTCGAAATTCTTCTAGCCATTCTTAAGCTGCAAGGCAGAGCCATCTCTTCGCATTATAGGTAACCCACAGTGTCAAATGAATACTTTAACAAGTATTTAACATTTGAAAGAAGAAATTGCAATTATAGTTATAATTTTTTTTAAAGCATGTTATTGCTTGATGTTTAAATCTAAAGAAAATATAACTAGAAAAAAATCCACGCGGACCAGGCAGCAGACGGGACTCGAACCCGCACCCTTCGCAATCCGGGCGAATGCACTGACTGAATTGGTCAGTGTTTTTTTAAGCATTTAACTGCTAGATGTTTAAATCTAAAAAATCTAAAAAAAAAAAGAAAAAGAACTACTAAAAAAAATTCTAAGTTAACTTTAAAAAGATACAACCGTCTATCTGTCAAGACAAAACAAACCGTGTAACAGTTTGGTGAAAACTTCAAAGCTTTCAATCAAACTATATAAAATGAAATCCGTTTCTACTTTGTATTTGCATATAACATAGACCTTTCCTCGTTTATAGGGTTCTGTACCTCAAAAGGAGATAACGGAATACTAACCTAGGGAACACGTTGAGGTATCATATTAAAGACTCCAGTCTATGGTCCCTTGAAGCTGTTAAAAATCGAACTTATGTTAACGTGAAAATAGATACGACTGTTTATGTTGCACACCTACAAATTTGTAAGGAACCAATAACCAAAATGAAATAACCAAACGCTCAATAAAAGTCTTTCGAAGGTAGCTCGACAAAATAAATAAAAGTTTTATTCTGACGACGAAGCCTGTGAAGGCTACGAAACGTCAATAAATAAATAAAGTTTCGTGCATTAACCCGTAAAAACTAGTTTTATTTAATTGTACGGAACCCTCGGTGGGTGAGCACTTGTTCGGTTTTTTTTTAATAAGAATTCAGCCTGCGTCACACTACGATCCATTCAGTGGCTAATAACAGGAGTAGCTCAAGGTCCATCGCTCACTCCTAACGAGGAATTCCGAACAAAACAAATGACTGTTAGTGTTGTGGAAACGGGAGAATTCGTCCTCTTTTTCGGGCGACACTGCAGACGGGCGTTTGTCAGCAATTTGTAACTGAAATGAAATGAAATGAAAAGTCATTTATTCAGTCTAGGCTGTTACAAGCACTTGTGAAGGTCAGAAGCTACGCCATCGGTTCGCAAAACTACGGCGGGAGACCTTGTACTGAGAAGAACCGGCAAGAAACTCAGCAAGGGCTGCTTTTTTCTCCCTCTATTGATATATACAGAGTCGTCAAGTTGAAAAATGACTTCAGAGATACTTCTGAAGTCACCTTCCATTACATCATTTAGGATATAGATATATACAGTTACAATAATAATTTTATATTTAGTATATAGGAAGCGGCATTAGATAGGTACCATATTACTGTTACAAAAACTGACTAATACCCATCAAATAACAAATTACAAGTGAAACACTCATATTATTATGGTACACATATTTACGAGTATCTTTAATCTTCGTGCGGATATGTTTGTACAGCATCGTTTATAGTCTGCACAGATATATATAGCCTGCACAGATATACAGCCTGCACAGATATATAGACTGCACATATATACAGCCTGCACAGATATACAGCCTGCACAGTTATATAGCCTGCTACTTTAGTCTGCAAAGGATAAAAGTCCCTGGAACGTGAAGAGAATGTCCGCCGAGGACTTGTCATCGACTAAATGCACACGATGCGCGAACATTTGTCCCCCCAAATTCAGAAAAGAGCACGCTATGGTAGTAAATATTCTCCGATTACTTTGTGTTGTAAATAACAAGTTTTAGAAAACGGGAAGACGTTTTAAAGGGAATACTGGGTTCATCTTTTAAAATAAACGATGCTGTTGTGAGTTGCTGCGCTAATTTTTTTGTGTGTATGCTGTTGGTCGCAGATGACCTTAACAGCGACAGCGGGTTTGGGGACGGCGAGTTCCTTAGGGGACCTCAAGCTGAGAATTGGAGCGTGCCTCTAGAGATATTCCAGGAGGATGGCATCTCGCCTCCATCTGGAGCCTCTAGACCACTCGAGCCTGAGGAGGTCGGTTCAACTAGAGGGCGTCTCTGAGACTACGATTTATTATCGCACCAATTTTATAAAAACTATAATAGGCTGATGATGATGATAATATTAACAGTTCTTAAAAGAAACGCGACTTTATTTATTTTTATTATGACTCTCCAATTGTCTATGTACCTTTTTCTATAATTAATCATCATTTTGCATTTCATGTGCTATTAAATAAACAAACAATATTAACAAAAAAGAGTTTTTTTTGTTACAAATAAGCTTGTGACTCGCCAAGTTTGTCGTCCGTCTGCAAAGCCGTAGAAAATGAGCTTAAAATGTGTCCACTCGTGTCGTTTGTCGCATTGTAGTTGTCCCGCCATTTTCGCGCGAGATTTCCACTCCCGTAGCGCTCCTTTGTGCGATACAATCGTTCTTAACACGCATGTCAGAACATCTCTTTGTGTGTGAAAGATAGTTTTTTTTTCTCTCCTAAGTTTATAAAAACTATCATATTTCCATTTCTTACAAGAAACGCGACTTTAATCACTTTTATTATGACTCTACAATTGTCTATGTACTAATTTCTATAATCTATCTTTTTGCATTTCATGTGCTATGAAATAAACAAATAGTATTAATGAAAAAGAGATATTTTATGATATAAGGGTGGCAATGCTTATGGCTCGCCAAGTTTGTCGTCCGTCTGCAAAGCCGTAGAAAATGAGCTTAAAACGTGTCCACTCGTGTCGTTCGTCGCGTTGTCGTTGTCCCGCCATTTTCGCGCGAGATTTCCACTCCCGTAGCGCTCCTTTGTGCGATACAATCGTTCTTAACACGCTTGTCAGAACGTGTCTTTGTGTGTGAAGGATGTTTTTTTTCCGCACAAAGTTTGTCTATAACGTAGGTATAATGTTTCTATCATTTGCACGGCTGTGTTGTATTGATGTAGAGAAAAAAACAAAGCGTTGTTGCATTGATGTAGAGATTTAGTTGACTATAAGTAACACGCTTGTCAGTAGTGTTTGTTTGTGAAGGGTGGTAATATGTACTAAGGAGATACCTTCACGTGATACCTTTAAAATCATTTTATTTATATGAGAGTTAAATCATTGTACTCTAGCTTTTTAAGTAGGTTTCTGGACGGATTTTCATATTTAAAGTGTACATGTAAATTTTATAAGAGAATTAGTGGCCGCCGCGCCGGCGACTTCGTCTGTTATCTAAAGAAAATTTTACTAGAAAAAATTCCAAGCTGCCCAGGTAGCCGCTGGGATTCCAACTCGCACCACGATCATCTAAAAATTATGGTCAATTTTATACTCATACTTTTCGGTACATAATATATCCTGAAAAACAATTTTCACGCAGGCGAATTCGCGTGTAACACTCAGTTATTGAGGTGTGTCACATGCGTCGCAATACGTTCGCAAGAGAGGAACTGAACGCAATAACATTACTTATAAGCCATCGGTTAGGTTAGGCTACCATGATTGATAGAGCGTGTACATGCCACCAACACACTGATATCACAAAATAGATAGTACAGAAGTTAAACTTATGTATGTACTTCACTATTCTTACCCAGGATTGTCGAATTTGTAGTATGCATAAAACTATCGTGGTAGTGGCACTCGTATTTAATTATTTGATTTATTGTTTAGAATGAAATAGGAAGAATAGAAATATAAACCAGTAATACACCAAAACATTTCAATCATAATGTTATTGTTCTTATTACAAATAAAAAACTTTGACATGTGCATAAATTATATAAGAATATACACTTGTAAAAAAATCATAAATAGCAAGATTTATACATACTTTCACGGAACCACTTTATTTTTTTCAAAAAAATTAGATATGTTGTCGTAAATAACTTTTTCATAAATCTTAGCAAAAACAGTTATCAATGCTATAGGTCTGTAATTCATAATGTTAAGTTTGTCACCATTTTTAAAGATTTTTTAATTGCTGTCCTAAGTGTTGAAGGAAAGATATAAATAATTAATTCCATTTAATATATTCCAGTAGTTATTGACTTTGATGAATTGTAGGTACACGTTTATTTTATTAAATTATCGTTAGAGGTATGATTTTAACTAGATCTACATAAAAGTTATTAAAAGATTCTGCAATTTGATGGGGGGGTCTTTAATTGTATCAGTTATAATAACTATTTTAGTTGCTCCATTTTTGCACAAAAAAGTTCACAGACGCGTGTCTCAACTGAATGGAACTCGTTCCATCTGCTCCAAGATGTAACGAGTATTGAAACTTAACTATAATATTACACAAGATATCGTGACTGTGAGCGGTATCTATGTGTGCGTACTTTGTATGTAGATTGATTTCTGTACTATTTACTTTGTGCTGATATCACAACGAGGCAAATATTACATCTACTGCGGAAAATAGTCGGGAGAATTATTTCTTTTGTGTATCACGCGATGCCTAATTGGAAGGCTTCATACGCGAAAGATGGATGGTAAAGTCTTGGCCTGTGCGAGGTATCATTCTTTTGTGATAATTAGCTGTGTTTATTTGTGTTTCAGAGGAAGATGTGAGCGCAGATAATATAATAGGAATTACCATAATTGGGCTTGGCGGTAGATGATGATAATTTAGGATTTTCAGGGTTTTTTTTAATGGCATCTCATAAAAATATATTGTCCAAACAATTCAAAAAAAATTTGCTGCCACGTGGACGTCCTAGATAGAGACTTATTATTATAATACGGTATAGTAAAATATTACTACGTTTTGTCTAATATATTGAAAATCAACAAACTTTCCAATTTTATTATGTGTCATGATAGTACAGTCAATCTGTCGAAAACAAAAAAATTGTTTATACAAAAGTTGTTGGTAATTATGTACGAAACAACTTTGCCATTTAAAGTGTTCTATTAAAATGATATTTAAAGGGTGAAAAAGTGAAAAAACCCTTTTTTTGAGACTTTAGCGCCACCTACAATGCGCATTTTTTGTTGAACGAGATTGCAACACTGACATAAATTGTAGTACTCAACGCCCTCTACAATTATGGTCAAAAAAAAGTTTCTAAAATGCATACAAAACAAGAAAAATGCGTTTCAAAAAATTTTTGACGGTTTTTTTTGAGTTTTTCAAAAAACGCCTACGAGTTGAACATGCTCATCGCTATGGTGGCTTACTGACGTCATTTGGCAACAGAAAAAACAAGACTTACCCTTTAGGTTTTTTTTTCACCACTCAACCTACAGATTGACTGTACTATGATGCGATCAGCCTACGTGTTTAACCTGACGCGAGTTTAACATTTTTTACCCATACAAAAAAAAAGTGTACAACGCCGTTAAACTTTTTACTTCAAGAAACTAAAAAGAAAGACAGACCGACGAGCAGTTAAGATTTAATAAAGGAGTTTGGAAACGCTTCGAATACGGAACTTTAACAAGCTACGGTTAGGAATAATATAACCGTATCAAATACAACCGGTTTCAATTGACAGATTTCGTTTTCAAAACCCAACAAATTGGGTCCATGTTATTCATAAAAACCCTTTTTCCCATTTACGTTCGGTAGGGTTGGCGGTAATAGCAAATAGCTTATTTCGAATCTCTTTTTTTATTAGTTGTTATGAAGTTATAATTTTTATTTTTTTTAAATGTAACTGTTCGATGTTTAAATCTAAAGAAAATATTACTAGAAAAAAATCCCGTCTACTGCCTGGCCCGCGTGGAATTTTGATGTTTCTTTTAATTTATCTATATTCTTCTCCTGTCTGTATGTAGGTATTAACTTTTATCATGTACTAACAGTTTATGCAAATAAACATTTCCATACTTTCATTTAGTCGCGAAATTAAAATTTTGACTTGGTTAAGTATATGATGTATGTAGGAAAAAATAGTTTAATACAGTTGCTAAGCATTTCGATATAGTAAGCTATTACAAGGAATTAAATGAATTATAAAATCAGTTTTTGGAACGAAGTTCCTTATGGCAGGCTTGGAGGGGATAGGGATTTTGCTGCGCGACCGAACTGAAAAAAATGTGATAGTAAAACCGTAAGAAAAAATCCGTGGAAAAAAGTGCGTGGAATAAAACCGTCAAATGAGACGTGCGCAGGCGCGACAGTCGCATACACAAGCGAGTTTGCAATTTGTGTCGATTCTACATTAGCCAAAGGAACTACGTTCCTACCTGGTGTCCCACGACACCACATCATTTCTTTTTTTTTATTAACCCTCGCTTAAGTACTTACAAAGTAAACATAACTTTAACTACTATAAGACATCCACAAATATGATATTTTGGGAATTCCCAATATTTTTACTAGAAAAAGTTTGAACTGTTGATATAGTTTTGCTAGTCATAATGTATATCTGTTACCGTGCACGATTTAAGCCTTTTTATTATAAAAAAGGATTTACATTCTATAAGACTTTAGCGTGCCAACCCTGTAAATATGCGGGTAGTCCACCATCAGGGCTGTCACGCGAGTGCGCTTTTAGCCCTACCCTCTCCGTATGAATAAATGTATTTAAATTGGAATATTTTTCCCTCCTTTTAAATAACAATGGAACCTTTAAATCATTGTATATTTTAATGAAGTGTTTAATAACAAGGATCATCATAGCATGGATCATATACTCGTGCGTGATTGGTTTGATTAAGCTGCCAAGCGCAGGCCAATACCAATGTATAGACAGCATATTTGTGTCTCCTTGTCATGGCTCGGTGTCGGTTGCCTATTGTCGAGTAGTTTTTTAGATTTTTTTTAACAGCTTACAACCCCTTAATAGAGTTTTAAGCTAAGTTTTTGATAACAAATTTAATAGACTTATATTTAAGATCTTATAAACTATCATTGTTCATCATTCTTGTTTCAATTTATCAGTATTTCAAGAAAACAGGTCATTAAATTAAATAAACCTTATGAGAACAGACAGATTAATATCGAAAAAAAATTGGACGATTCAAAAGAGTTGTACTATACACCCAATTTGAAATAAGATATATTGATTTCCGATTTGATATCAAAATTTAAAATGAAATTCAAAAAAGGTTCCGCATACTTAACTTTAAAATCGAATGTCAATTGACATATTTCACCCTGGTCTGGAAGTAAAGAGAAATATTAAAGTACGTCAGCCATTTTTGCTGTTTCATTGTTTCATTTTGTGTTTTTAACATTGTTAATCACATAAAAATGGTGACAAGCAATCAAATGGACCGCTTACTAGTGACCTCTAAATCCTATAAAGACTTGAACCAGCAAAGAGAGGTAGGGCATAGCAGATTTTACGCTCTAATTGGAGCGCCATCTGGGGAAGTAACTTTCACCTCACAGAAGACCACTATTATATTACTACCTTTTGGTGGTGTTGTGGTTCTGTCTGTGAGTAAGGTTCCAGGACTTTGCAGGGTGGTGCGGAAACGCGGAAGAATCACTAAACGGGGATCCCGCGGCTTCGCGCTAAGCAGCTTAGAGAGTATTTGCAGGGGTTTTTAGCGTATATTAGCTTAGATTAAAACAAAAATGGTAGATACGGTACGCTCATACTTGCATCAAACAAAAACTGGTCCCACGGCGCGCGAACGAGACGGCGAGATCCGCG
Source organism: Chilo suppressalis (assembly GCA_902850365.2). Lineage (NCBI taxonomy): Eukaryota > Metazoa > Arthropoda > Insecta > Lepidoptera > Crambidae > Chilo > Chilo suppressalis. Next base: position 16,048,701 of record OU963916.1, read on the forward strand.
TCACTGCATTACCGACCCGAACGAAACAGCACGTTAAGTTACAACGGTAGCGCAAACGAGACGGCGAGATCCGCGTCACTGCATTACCGACCAATCAGGCGACCAGTACTCGACGTCACTACCGAATAAGATTCAAAACAAACAACATTTTTTATGAAAAAATATATTTTATAGTACTTACGAATGAAAAGTGATGCCGTGGGTTTTATTTTTAGTTCTTGAGCAATTTGAGCACTTTTTAAAAACACACTTAAGGATTGTTTTATCATATAAACACAAAATATTAGCAATATTTCTTTTTGGCGTTCACATGTACGTCGTTTGCATGTCAAGTTGTGACTAAAGCGATTAGGGTCGTGGACCACAATTGGTGCGGATCACTTTTGTGAGGCTAGTGCCGTATCTACCCTTTTTGTTTTAATCTAAGTATATTAGACGGTAAAGCTCCCGTAAGAGTTACTGGGTCCTCAGTGGGTAGCCACTGCTGGGGCTTGTAAGGTTTGCGGGAGCCAGGAACTCTACTCTCTTTCTCCGAAAGGAGATTTCGGTAACGAACGAATTTTAAACGAAATTTCGCCAATGACTCTACTCTATTTCATTTTCGAACACGCACATAAAGTTCGGAATCACAGACAATTTTCGTCAACGAATGGAATGAGTCATGTTTGTGAGTTCTTTTATCTCCATTTTTAAGATTACGTTGTTTTACTTAGAAACAATATAGGTAGTTTACGCCAAAATTTTTGATGACATTGAAAGAACTTTCTTTGACAGTGTTAGCTGACTAATTTGTAGAGTTGATACAATCTATTGTATATCAACCCAAATTTGTCGTTTGATACTTTGAAGTATCGGAATTACAAAAAATAATAAATAAAATGGTTTACTTGCTAATTTTACATGCTACAAATGTTTCTCGAGCTTATAACCTTGATTAAAAATACGTTTGCAATCATTTAAGGCTTAATTAAAACAAAAATTTCAAAACGAAAATGAAAAGGTAACAGTTTGCATTTCGTCAATTTGAGGTTAAAATTTCGAACAATTATCTGTCAAATTCAACTTTTCCTTTTAAAGTTTTGTGAATTAGAGTAGGCTTGGAGAATTTTATTGTCAAATTATTTTATTTTATTCGGACGGACGAATTTTCGAAATGAAAAGGAAACAGAGTAAGCAACGTGCGTAATTTCGATCGAACTTTCATTTTTCGTTGAAACAGAGTAGACCTAGGTACAGGAGGCCTACTCTATTTCAACGAACTTTCGAAGAAAAAGTTGAATTTGACAGATAATTGTTCGAAATTTTGAAAAGTGTTACCTTTTCATTTTCGTTTTGAGATTTTGGTTTTAATTAAGCCTAAAATACTTGCAAGAGTATTTTTAATAATAGCTGCTTAGCTCGAGAAACTTTTTTAGCATGTAAAATTAACAAATAAACCATTTTTTTATTATTTTTTGTAATTTCGATACTTCAAAGTATTAAACGACAAATTGAGGTTGACATGCAGTAGATTGTATCGACTCTACAAATTAGTCGGCTAACACTGTCAAAGAAGGTTCTTTCAATGTCATCTAAAAATTTGCCGTAAACTACCTATATTGTTTCCAAGTAAAAAAACGTTTTCTTAAAAGTAGAGATAAAAAGAACTCACAAACATGACTCATTCCATTCGTTCACGAAAACTGTTTATGGTTCCGAAGTTAATGTGCCTGTTCGAAAATGAAATAGAGTAGAGACACTGGCGAAATTTCGTTTGAAATTCGTTCGTTACCGAAATTTCGTTTCGGAGAAAGAGAGTAGAGCTCCAGGTGCGAGGTCCGTTCGGCGGTGTGCCTCTTAAAGGCTCCGTCGTCTGTAAACAGTATTTTTTGCCTGCGTATAAAAGAAAGGGCTCTGCAGGGTAGGGGATTGACTCAGGGTAGGCAACACGGCGCGAGAACTCTGTGACGTGGAGGTAACTAACTGAAAACCTGCTTTATCCTTCTCTTTTTTTGCAATTGTCTATATGGGATGATAATTTGACACACTTGAGATGAGGTAGTCTATACTAAATACTGCCGTCCTTAAGAAAATGTCATTTAAACTTTAAACGCAATTTTCTCAAAATAATGTCGGAGCTCTCAGCGGCGCGTCCGAGAAAGACTCGCATTTTCGGGGGGATATAATATTTCTCCCTTTTTTACAACATCATACAGTGAAATTTAATGATATTATACTTTGTTCGAATTTAATTAATGAAAGCTCTACTTCCGATAGTTTTTCCTGCCACTTATTCAGAACATATTTTAGCTCTGCTGAGAAGAATTGGCGCAAGAAACTTATCAGCATTTAATGGAAGAAGCAACATTTACAGAAAATTATATCGCTACCAATACAAGTCCACTCATATTTTAATTACTGTGTCATACGTTGGCGGGTCGTTACGTTCCCCAAAATATGGTTGAGCGAAGCGATGGCTGGTTCATGTGTCATGCTCGTGAACGGGTGCTGCCAGCGTTGATGAGTCTGCCCTAACTTCCTTGATCTTTAAGATGTTAATGTTTAGTACACTTAATACAAATAACACTACTTGTATTTATACTGCATGACACAGCAATCAAAATGCAGGTAAACAATTAATGTATATTTATTCATTATGTAATGAAAGGTGACTTCATGAATCATCTCTGAAGTCATTTTTCAACTTGACGACTCTGTAAATAATAAAACAGGGAGAAATAAAACAGCCCTGGCTGAGTTTCTTGCCGGTTCTTCTCAGTGCAATGTAACAGCCTAAACTGAATTGATTGATTGATTCATTGATACAGTATAAATACATATAGAGGTATAATTAGATAACATTTCTATATTAAAGTAGCATAGATCAGTCTCTGGACCCTCAAAACGAAAGACCGTCGCAAGATTGACGCTCTGGAAATGTGGTGTTGGAGATGTCTGCTACGCATTCCGTGGACCGCGCACCGTACCAACGTTTCAATCCTGAGGGATCTCAACATCAAAGAGAGATTATCGTCTACTGTGCAGATACGAATCCTCAAATTCTTCGGGCATATTACTCGCAATGAGAACTCCATGGAACGGTTGGTGGTGCACGGGAAAGTTGAGGGCAAAAGGTCTCGCGGGCGCTCTCTAACAAGGTGGACAGACCTTATTAAATCGGCGACGCACTCTAGCGTAAATGATTGTTCTCACTCTGCAAAGCATCGAGCTGCATGGCGACGCATCACGATTGCATCAGTGGCACAAGAATCGACCAAGACATGACCACGACCACTCTGTCAAGACTGCACGACTAGGACGAGATCAGTCTCATCTCCGCTGGCAGCACCCGTTCACGAGCATGACGCATGAACCAGCCATCGCTTCGCTCAACCATATTTTAGAGAACGTAACGACCCGCCGACGTATAACACAGTAATTAAAATATGAGTAGACTTGTATTGGTAGCGATAGAATTTTCTGTAAATGTTGCTTCTTCGAGGAGCTCGATGGGGCAAGTGGTTAGCGCGTCCGGCTGCTATCGTTGAACTAAAGCAACGGTCGGTCATTGGATGGGTGACCAAAAATTACTATCTCGAGCTCCTCCGTGCTTCGGAAGGCACGTTAAGCCGTTGGTCCCGGCTGCATCTGCAGTTGTTAGCACCCACCAATCCGTACTGGGCCCGCGTGGTGGGTCATGGCCCAATCTCCTTATTCCATCCATAGGGAAGGCCTGTGCCTCAACATTGGGGACATTAATAGGCTGATGATGATGATGATTATGTTGCTTCTTCCATTAAATGGCCAATTCTTCTTATCAGGGCTAAAATATGTTCTGAATAAGTGGCAGGACACTCCACACACGTGCACTGCATGAAGTCTTGCCTCTGTGTCTTTTACGTGGCGACACATCCAATTACATAACATGATCATAGGCTGTGGATATATTCGGCGCAGTAAAGACATGGTAGCTGCTCAATCCACCTGTCAATTACACCGACAGTGACGATTGTCAGATTCGTTGCTTAATTGACATGAAAAAAATGGTGTACGCGCAGCTACCATTACTTCTGTCTCTGTTGTTTAGGTAGATTTTGTACGTGGAATTTGGACTTGGCGTCGACATGATTGATGGGAATATATTTGTGAGAGTTGTACATATTTGTCTTAGTTGTAGTTAATTAGGGAGAAATAAGGAAGGAAGGGGGGGGGGGGGGTGGGGGTTCAGCTCCAAATGGGTAGTCGGATATAAGTACCACCTGACAGAAAAAAGTGAAACAATACTATTGTGCCGACATGGATTATAAGAATGCTGACTTGATATAAGTGACGCGAGCCAGTCGCACTTAAAGACACTTCTTTTTCTTTCAATCACTAAATTCACGCATAACATATTTTATTAGATAAAATATGCTCGTGTAACTCGATGGCGCAAGTGGTTAGCGCGTTCGGCTGCGATCGTTGAAGTTAAGCAACTTTCGCAGTGGTCGTTCATTGGATGGGTGACCAAAAATTTACTATCTCGATTCCCTCCGTGCTTCGGAAGGCACGTTAAGCCGTTGGCTCCGGCTGCATCTGCAGTCGTTAGCATCCACCAATCCGCACTGGGCCCGCGTGGTGGGTCATGGCCCAATCTCCCTATTCCATCCATAGGGAAGGCTTGTGCCCCAGCACTGGGGACATTAATAGGCTGATGATGATGATGATGCTTTTTCACCATAATTTTTACATGAAAAATTAGAATTTCTCCGCATAAAACGAATTTCGTAGAGAAGCCTTTAAATGGCTGGATGTTTAAAGCATTAATAATTAGCACCGGAGCTCCGAAAGCACGTAATAACTCGAAATAACAAATTATAATTCTTCTTTACGAAGACTAACAACTTTTTAATTTGCACAAAATATACCTATTCAGTCCTTATTTAAGTAGAGCAGTGTACATAATGTATTTTAATACAATCCTGATGCGGCATTAAAAATTCATCGTCATCATACAAATAAATTCCCCATACCAGGAACCGAATACACGACTTTTTTGGTAAAATAAACAGGATTGATTTTTTCACCAATCGGACATCATCATCATCAGCCTATTGATGTACCCACTTCTAGGGCACAGGCCTTCCCTACGGATGGAATAGGGAGATTATATTGTTTTAAACTTTCATGGTCTCTAACATTATAGTAATATAAGTTATTCACGGGATTGTTACCATGTACCTTGTTTTTAGCGAGTTTCCGATATTTCGGCACTGTTGCAAGCGCCATCCGTGCGCCTCCGTGATCATGGCGCTTGCAACAGGTAGGTAGGTAGATTTTGTACGTGGAATTTGGACTTGGCGTCGACTTGGTTGATGGGAATATATTTGTGAGAGTTGTTCATATTTGTCTTAGTTGTAGTTAATTAGGGAGAAATTAGGAAGGAAGGGGGGGGGGGGTCAGCTCAAAATGGGTAGTTGAATATAAGTACCACCTGACAGGAAAAAG